>CM019167.2:69279200-69879200 GCA_009739505.2 Apolygus lucorum | reverse complement strand
TTGCTTCTTAGTGCTTGAGATGATGCTCAACAGCATACACAGTTTCCCTCATTTCTGATAAAAGCTTCTTTTTTAAGGGTATTAAACTTATCTAATGTTGCAAGAGAAAATACGCAAAATCCATGTCACAGTTTGTGTATTAGGTTTTTACAAACATTCTAAGATAAAAATTGAAGTTATAAGTTGTACAATAACGGAGATAATGAGCCATTTGTGCTGATATACATCGTTTTTCAGGAGACGCCATTTTCTGAAGTTATTATTGTTCCCTCCTGATGTCGCAACAACTCACTTCATCTTTTTCACAACTATTTGTTTAGATGACTGTATCTAGATTATAGTATCCAGGACTTAGAAAGATTAGAAAGAAGAAGAAGAAGGAAAATTTATCAGTTTTGTTTACTTCATGATTCTGTTGTGATTTCGCCGTGTTTTGTGTTTTCGTTGAATACTCTCTCTCACTCTCTCCCCCCTCTCTCTCCCCCCTCTCTCTCTCTCTCTCTCTTGATTTCTACAATGACACGTTCAATTCAATCGTTCACAAAATCGAAAAAATGCCTCAACGAACATATTGTCGGATTGAAATACTTGAAGTTGAACTCGGTCCAAAAAAGTTATCCACAACGAAGTCATTCTTGCCGAATTAACGGCAAGAAAATCAATATTTATTCGGCAAGAAAAAATCGATATTTTCCTGCCCTCATCAAGCAAGACTTACGCTTTTCCTTTTGAAAATCCTCAACCAAATGGACTCAATAACATACAGAATAAGAAGGATGAAGAAAGCGAAAGCAGCGAGGAAATACGAATATGCTGAAGTAGAAGGTGATAATCGATCTTTCATACAGAACCCACTAGAGGCCCACTCACTAGCTGTCCTCCGGAGCGCGCCGCTCTATGTTCACAGAATTTTTTACACACTTCCCCTTGATATTTTTTATAATTTCATTTCGCAACTTATCCCCTATATAATTTATTTTAATAAACAATCTTTTTCTAAAAATAGATTTTTTACGATTTTTTGTTTTTTACCAGCTACCTACTCCCTACCCTTAAGGATTATGTAAAGTTATCTAAAAAACGTAAAATTGTTCTCAGATTCAAAAAATGAAAAAAAGAAAATTCAAACAAACAAACAAAAAAATCAGATTAAAAAAAAAAGCGAAAGTTGTTCTCAGATTCAATATTTTGGGTGTTGCAGTAAATTTTAGTAACCGTATCCCATAACGACACACTCATACATAAATATAAATAAAATATATAGATAAAATTGTATGCATCCATCGGTACTCAATTTGAATTTCTATGGAATTCCGAATTTCAAAATTTTGTCCTATTCAGTGTAATGACATTGCTTTGCGTAAAACAGACGAGGAGGTCTCACTAAATTTGAAAGCATTTCTTGCAATAGCGAAAAATATATCTCATTAACTTTAAACATTCCTCATTGAGAATTGCTATGCAACTTGAATTTGACTTTTTGAAGAGAGGAATAAATTCCAGATCCTGACATGCTTAGCCAATCACAATAGCTCGCACTCTCAGAAATGTTAGCTTCAATGAAACAGATACTGGGATTATTTTCAAGATATACCTACCAATTGAATAAGGAGGTTTTCAAGAAGACATACTCATTGGTCCATACTACTAATTTCCAATAAGTGGGGAAGCGTTGGAAGCTTTAGGAGGGTTACACAAAGATATAATAAACACCACTATTCACAATGGATTCAGACCTGATGCTCACGGATGAAATAGAAGCTTGAGACTAGGTAAGCATCTTCTTGGGAACTGCGGACGCGTCTTGAGAGAATCTTTCCATGAAAAAATTCTGCCAAGTGGGTATGGCACGTAGTTTCTTCGTATCCATACCCGATTGTATATATGATCCATTAAATAGTAGTTAATCTCAAAAAATCGATTTTTTTCATCAAAACATTTCTTCAAATTTGGGTGAAAAATGCAGAAGTTTTGCAGTTACAAGGTTTTTACGTTGGCGCATGCGCAGAGGCTACTATCATTCCGAAGGCCATGATTTTCATAGGAGACCATCTAAACGCCAACCCGCACAATCCGTGAAATTCCATCGAAATCTGACAAATAACTTCATGCAGGCACGTTACCAAATATGTCCAGGAATGCCTAAAAGTCATAACACGCGTGGAAATTTTGATTTGGAAGAGCATTTTTAACCTTGAAAAGTGAAAATAATGCTTCCGGAAAACTGGACCTTGGAAAACTGGAAGGAAAACATAAAGACGTTTCGTAACCGAAAAGTGAAAACATAAGACGTTGTTTAACCCTAAAAATTGAAAACAATGCTTCCGCTACCTTGATAGACTCGGAAGGCAAACATAGAGGTTTTTTACTATTTCTTAATTTAATAGAAAACTTTAATTGGATTTAGATTTAGGATTTTGAATTTTTTCCCTACTTCCTTGTATTATTATTGTTATCACAGCTAAGGATGTAAAAATGCCAAACTCAGTTGCTTAGTCTTATCTAGTGGCAACAAAGTGGGATTATGATCAGAAATTTGTGTGGGGAGGAAACTTGTGGGTTATGACACGGAGGAAATTTTCATGGAGTGAAAATCCCGTACAAGTTACCTCTCGAATGAAAACAAGCCTCAAAAATCAGTCCTTCCCATAAATTATCTACAATGTGAGGACTGACCAGAAAAGTGGATCAGACTCATTGATAAATATTGTTCTCAGCAAACTGTAGTTCAATTTTGTTTCAATTGTTGATTTCAGCAATGGAGTATTGAATTAATAAAAGAAAAAAAAAATGGGGTCATTTTGCTTCAAATTTAGAAGTGGAACCGAAGAGTCAAATGCCTTCGAAACAATCACAGAGCAAGAAATACTCTGCAGAAGATTTCCACGCCACTGCACGCTACTGAATCAAACAAGAAGGCTTTCAAGTTGGAATGTACTAGACTTTTGTTACCATTCAGTAGGTTGGTGGCCGCATGGAAATAGGGTACAGGAGCATTACCACTTGAAAAAGCGCTCGTTTCCCAGTGTTTCTCCATTCGAATTGTTCTGCCCAACGCGAGAGCAGGCAGTAACACCCAAGCAAAGCGCTGGATGTGGTCCTTTTTAAATAACGCAATAGGGCCGCAGTAAATATTTATTTGGCACGTAATGCGAAGCACTTCCAACCCCTTCTATCTTGCATAATTTAACAGTTTACCTGTCTACGGATCGGATCTCTCTCTCTCTTTACCCGGCTGTGTGATCAGGCGTGGAGAAGCATATCTTATACGGCACAGCTGGAACTTGTCAAGAAAGAAAACGCGATCCGAAAACACTTCTGTCACGGATCAGCCCTCTTACCCCATTCAGACAGGTCATATCGACCGTGTTCATCCATCCAATTTTTTCTCGGTTTTGTGGGGTTGACAGATGTATCAATTCTTCAAGCAATAGCATCGTTGTGTAGTGGTGCAAACAGGCAATTGAAGAATAAAATGTATGCAAATTATTAAGCATATTTCCTCATCCATAGAACCCCAAAAGTTATAAATCATTAGGTATTCATATATTTTTTTAATGCTTTTACATTAATTTAGTCTCTTAGGATATTTTTAAGGAGTATATTTTTATCAGAAATTGTTCATTCAACGAAAAAAAAAAGTTCAGTAAATTTCAATGAAATCCTTTGAGGGTTGTCAGGGGGAAAATAAGTTCTAAGTTCTATTCATGGAGTAAGAATAATAAAAATTTTAAAAATATACACAAAATATAGCCATTATTGAATTTATTTTCCAGTTCTAGTGAAGTATTTTCAAAGGAAATTCTCCTGCTCATTCCGATTATCTTATCATTAATACGTTCGAAATGATAGTTTCCAGTAAAAACGTAGATAATATTTTTTCCTTAAATTCTGAGCCAATGAACTCAACCGTTCGTTTGGTTATAATGGGTATTTAGACACCATTTTATCATTCCAGAGTCTCCTAGAGTTATCCTCAGTAATTCCACATAATTATACATATTATTGCATGTATAAATAAATAGGTAAGTATATAAATCACAAAAAGTATGAAATTCAGTCTAAAAAGGATAAAAGACGGTTTTTAATTAAACAAATTCTCACATTTTTTTCATTCCATAAATTTCGAAGTTTCACTGATACAATAATTACCTCTAAAAATTCGCTAGAATGGATTTTTTCTCTTCGTTTGCTTATTTTCTCTTCGAAAGATTTGAGTTGGAGGGCTAGAAGTTCTAGCTGGTTTCGAACTGTAAGGCGTTTCAACGTTATATTTATCTCTTACTGACGAGATACATAAAAAAAAACCTGGATATATCTCTACGTTGGAAATGAATCTCTCTGTCGAATAGAAACTCCAAAGAGGAAATTAAGTCAGCCATAATAATAATTAATGTTAGCGTACGTACTATTCGTGTAGCCCTGTTGACATTAAATCCGTATAGAAGAGATACTCACCTGGAAATAAGAAATTGATAGATATTAGTTCAACCTCACAACGTCAGACATTATGTATACACAATGTGTACAACATTAAAAAACATTGAATAGGGCACAAGCAAGGATCTGCGTGGGGTGTCCTAACGAGGTAGTCATAACAAGAAGAATATGTTGAGAAAACCAGTCTGATGTACTCTTAAAGTTTTTTTTATTGAATTGAGTGAACCTAACGATTTTTCACAACTCAGAAATGTTAATAGTTTCCCTTATAAAACTTTTGGATTGTTGAAGCTTCTGACACTTAAATGTGACAATGTTACTAGGAAAACTCAGTTTAATCTTTTTTAAAAAAGTGACCCTAATCTCAAGGTGGCGGGAATTGAAAAAATTGTTACTAATGTTAATGAGTATTTTTCGCTTGATGAAGTGAAATTATTTGGAAGGAGTTGAAAAAGAAATTATAGCGAAGAAGAGTGAATAAGAAATTGACGGAGTTTTCCTTGAGTTGTTTATTCCCATCTAAGTGAATCCCCTCTGTCAGTAGGTACAGGCAAAGGGATGTTGTAGGAGATTGGCCTTCTCTGCCATTCCTGAGGTTTGCTGGTGAGTTGTACTCGGAAGGAGGGGAGAGGAAAAATATTCAGGACTCTGTAGGTTATTCGGGGGACGACTGGGGTGCACAGGGGTGGTTTGGGGGGATCAAAGCTTCATCCAACCTAACAAACGGACTCAAAGATAAGAATCGATTCGGTGGGTTTGAGATTAAAGGTCTTTGAGTGGGAGAAAGCCTGTTTGAAGATCGACGCTCATGATTACTACTCTCCGACACGACTTCCCTCCAAATTATTTATCAAGTTACAGATTCATGATGAATGTGAATTCATTGGGTTTAATCTATTTGTGATGGATTGATGGAAACGAAGACTCAAACCCTGATCGAACCCGATTGAACGTCTACCATTTTACTTGCATTATCATCTGATTTACTGACAATGTTATTTTAAACAATCGTTACTATTTTAAACCAGAGAAACTCAGTAGTGTTGTCACTAGCTGCTCAAAAATCCCCTCGTGACAGGTTTTGAAACTATAGAGAGAAGAGAGGGGGAGCCTGTTAAGCCCTCCTCTAGTTCTGTTCGAACAGTTAATGTGGTAGCTCGCCTGAGTGTGAACCTTCGAGGTGTCATGTGATCATTTTGATATCAAATTTGAAGTGAACGCTGTCTGAGGGGGAGTATCGCTAACTCGAGTTCCGTTGCTGAAATAGTACAGTTTCTTTAGGTAATAAAATTAGTTTAAAATTCGGAAGTGTTGTTCCTTTGCAAATACCATGTCTTCCGACAAAGAGGAAGGTTAGCTTCGTGAGGAGGAACCCACCATAACACGTAGTAGGAATTCTTTTGTGAAATTGAGTTGAATTGAAAAGTAAATATGTACAAATCCAACAAAAGATTTATCTTAAAATATCCTAAACGAAAATGTTATTGAAAAATAATAGGTACTCAGGTAGTTATTGAACTCTAATCATAAATGAAAATTAGAATAAGATATTAATCCAGTTCATTCGTGAGCGTTGCCAGTTTTCAACTGCTCTCTAAAACACTTTATCCTTTAAAAAACAACAAAAAAGTCCATTCATGCAGCATGAGTTAATGCTACGGTTAACAAAATCGAAATATTAAATATCTGATAAAGCGGTCAGACTTTTGGGTATGTCTCGTAGCAAGAATTGTTAAAATGATACAATCTACCCCTTGGTTGATTTTTATTAAACTCATCTACTCCCCTCGTCACCCCGGACTCATATAGTACCCACACGTAAATTGTTATTTCTTTCCTATTTTCTGTATACGAACTATAGCACCATACTATATGCACACTGTGCATTGCACAGAGCATGTTTTAAACATTTTAGTAGTCCATATTCATGCTCTCTTCGTCAATCCGAACTTAATAGTACATTTTTATCGTTTTTCTTCGGTTTTCAGTATAGGTACAACACCACCATACTGTATGCACAGGGAAGGTTTTGAAGATATTAAGAGTCCCTATTCATGTTCTACTGGTCACTCCGAACTCATGAAGTACCCACACGTATATTGTTGTTTTTTTAAATATTTTCAGTATACTATACCAACATATCGTATGCACAGGGAATGTTTTGAAGATGCTAAGAGTCCGTATTAAAATTGTACTCGTTACCTCGAACACATAACATGGGTACTATATTATAGTACCCACAAGTATGTTGTTGTTTTTTTCGATTTTCAGTACACTATACGTACCAACATACCGTATGCACAGGGTATGCACAATGCGGAATCCGCAGCGTGGTCATATTTGGGATCCTTGGGAAAAAACATGCAGATTTGAGAAAATAATAATAATTTAATACAGAATTTAAGGTTTTAGAGGGAAGTCTTTGTCAGGTGGGATACCCTGTCCTGTTCCAAAACGTATTTTAGTAAATTTTTTTCTTCAAAAAAGTTCACACTAAAAATTTTGAGTCCATTGTAGTACCTTCATCTTCCTAGGAAATTTGCTAAAACAGAATTTACACGTGACGTCCTTCCCATATTAGAGGCACCAAACAGAAAAACGTCAACCAAGTGGATGTGACAACCAGACCAACCGACAGACAGTCAGTCATGAAACCAAAATTGTTCAAAACTATCTAAAACGTAAAAAGCGAGTGGACATTTCGATTTTGAAGGACATTTTTCCGTCCTTGAAAAATGAAAACAAAGCTTCCTCTATCCTGGTAGACTCGGAAGCAGTAACCACATTTTTGGAAAATTGATGTTATTAAAAATTTATTTCCCTCAAGAACGCGGTTTTGTATATCATAACGCCGATCGATAAACTAGCATTGACGAAAATTCGTTGAGTGTTCAAACCAATTCACTCGCCAATTCAAGTGGGAGACAAATTTGACTTGTTACCTTATGTGAACGGTCAGAGATACATTGTGATTTTTCTAAAGTTTAGTGCGAACCTAACGTACGTATCGGTCGTCATCACCTCGTGATGGGAACCACGGGAATAGTAGAAATCGCAAGTATAATATATGAGAATGGATCTTGCAAAACTGAAGACACACTTACACCACTCATTGATACGATTTCTCTCAAATGTAAAATAACAAGCTGATTGTGGGTGGGAGGAGGGGGGTAGGCTGTCTCAACATATCCTCCTATAACACTAGAGAAATCAGTTACAGTCATCTTCATAAATGCAGCTGCGCATGCGAGAAGAGGTCTAATTTCGTTATAATCAACGTTAGTATTTGGTTGAAATGGTCGGGGTTCAATTAACAGAACATAGTAACCTGTCATTGTTGATTTCTGTCAGCCGGTATTGATTATTTGAGATAAATAATTCCATTATTAAAAATCGAGTAAATATGTAATTTATGGAAATAGATCATTATGGGAATAGTATGTATATATATATATATATTTATTCATCATGAGTTATTCATAACGTTATAGTTATAGTATTTGTTTCACAATTTCAACGGGTTTTTGACCGACTTCAATGCGCCGAAGGCGCGCGAAAGAGGAGGTACTCAATTCGGGTTGTCGTGGGACGACGGTTTTTTTTTTTTTTTTTAAATGTCTGAACACCTTGCATTTCTTTATTCCGGTACCAATCTGTCTGATTCTTTTTGAAATTTGTTCTACCAGTATCCGTGGTGGTCCCATTTCAAACAGATTTCATTTTGCTTTGTTAGAAGTATCGACAATTTGTGATTGAAGTTGAAAAACGTGGTTCCCGTTTTCGCTAATATTGGTCCCCATTCACTCTTCTTGCCCTGTGACTTCCGACAGAGCCGATGACGGACTATTTATGTATAGTCAAATTAAAGGTCTGATTGTAAGCTTTAAAATGATATGCTATATGAAGGGGGTTCCGATAACTAAAAGGTGCTGCGGGGATGAGGAAGGGGGAAATTATGGTGGGTTATTCGGTCAGAACCTGCATGTTCCATATCAAACGTGTTTATGAATGCTCAAGTATGTGAGTTTTCCCCCAAACATGAGGAATATAATAGTACTGTTATTTAGGTATCCTACCAAGTGGGTGTAGCACATAGCTTCCTCGTCATTCATCATACAGTTGGGTAGATAATAGTATTGGAGATCGTCCGAACTGCATAGTGCCCTACCTAATATGAGAGATATAGTACAGTTAGACTTGGTAGAGTTCTACCAAGTGGGTGTAGCACATAGCTTCCTCATCACTAATAACAAGATTGGGTAGGTAATAGTATTGGAGACCCTCAGAGCTTCATAGTGCCTGTCCTAATATTAGAGATATAGTACAGTTAGATGACGAGTGGGTATTTCACCAAGTGGATGTAGCACATAGCTTCTCCATTACTAATAACATGATTGGGTAGGTAATGGTATAGGAGATTGTCAGAACTGAATAGTTCTGTACCAAATATGAGGTATATAATACTGTTAGGTGATGAGAGGGTATTCTACCGAGAGGGTGTAGCACATAGCTTCCTCGTCATCCATAATATAGTCGGGTAGGTAATGGTAAGGAGATCTTCTGAACTGTTCAGTGCCGAACCAAATATGAGGTATATAGTAATATTAAGTAGATGATGGGAGGGTATTTCACCAAGTGGGTGTAGCATATAGCTCCCTCATTACTAATAACATGATTGGGTAGGTAATAGTATAGGAGATCGTCAGAACTGCATAGTGCCATACCAAATATGAGGTATACAGTAATATTAGATGATGGGAGGGTATTCTACCAAGTGGGTGTAGCACATAGCTTCCTCGTCATCCATAATACAGTTGGGTAGGTAATGGTATAGGAGATTGTCAGAACTGAATAGTGCCATACCGTATGAGGTATACAATAATGTTAGATGAAGAGAAGGGTTTCTACCAAGTGGATGTAGCACTTAGCTCCCTCGTCAATCATATCATGATTGAGTTGTTGAATTGTGTTGTCATAACTACCAAGCACTTACCTACCAAATATGAGGGAAGTCGAACAGTAAGGGGGATTAGAGAGTATATTACTAGGTAGGAAAGTGAACCAAATACCTCCTGAAACCGATACAATAACGGAAACCCATCTATACATATGAAAACTGATACGGATTTCAGAATTTGGTTCACCCTACGGCTTCTGGTTCACCTTACTGAAATGATTCACAGTATGGAAATAGATGTATATGACGAAAACTGATCGAAAAACTGCGGGTAAATTAACTTTAGATTTAAATCAAGGACCACTAAAAAGTGAAAAATAAAAATATTATAAAATGGAAAAATAATTTTAAAAAAACTTTTTAACAAAAAACTGGACCGACCTCAAAAATGATGTCCGTAAATACCAAATAGAGAAAAATAATAATCTTAAGGAATTCAGATGGGAAGGTGGGTAGGCATGTACGGATTGAAGTCGCCGCCGTGCCCATCTGTAGACACAAACACGCAAGTAGATTCCACTTCCATCTGGTTAGTATTACAACATGCGTCGATATTGCAATTCAAAACGGGAATGAGAGTGGGTACCTATCATTGAGGTAATGCATGTGTTCCAAAACTATTAGGTAGTAGGTCACTGCTGTCGTATGAAGGAGGATGAGAGAGTGACCATAAGTGTGAATCTCAGTAAGAATATTCCCTTTGATAACAGCTGAAGACATCCGCGACACCAGGAAAGGCAGTTGGTTAAAGATTGAACATGAGAAGATTGTTTACTTACTTTCCTACCCCTACTCCTGTTGTTGTATTGAACTTTCGACACATGTTGTAATACTAACCAGATCATTTGAGTATGAACCCATATCACAAACCCACATCATGATCTAGACAATTCTACATGCAACATGCAATACTTGCAATATTAGATTAATCAGATATTATCTAATCAAAGATACATTAGATCAATAGATTAGTATAATTAGATATCATCTAATCAAAAGATGGTATGTTGGAATCCCAACATTCCGTACGGAGATTCACACTTATTGTCACTCTCTCATCCTCCTTCATACGACAGCAGTGACCTACTACCTAATAGTTTTGGAACACATGCATTACCTCAATGATAGGTACCCACTCTCATTCCCGTTTTGAATTGCAATATCTACGCATGTTGTAATACTAACCAGATGGAAGTGGAATCTACTTGCGTGTTTGTGTCTACAGATGGGCACGGCGGCGACTTCAATCCGTACATGCCTACCCACCTTCCCATCTGAATTCCTTAAGATTATTATTTTTCTCTTTTTGGTATTTACGGACATCATTTTTGAGGTCGGTCCATTTTTTTGTTAAAAAGGTTTTTTTTATTTGTATCATAATGTTTAAATTCAAGGAATCTATGTACCACGTTCAAACGCCTACAGTTTTTTTTTTCGTGCCTAACGGAGTTTTTTCGTGTTACAGCGATGGGTATTGCCATAAAATACGCAGTTCGTCTTTTGTTGATATAAAGGGGAAGAGATAAGGTTCCTCATCAATTTTCCCTCCTTAACTTTACCTCATTTTTCCGACTTTCCTCCTCGGAACCTCCAAAGGAAAAAAATATCCCTCCTCTACCCCTTACAAATGTATTCCTAATTTCTTTAAAAGATGAGTCTGGAGAGGAGGTGTTAAAAGCGTACAATGTCCCTGATAGTGATATCAAGCGCCCGAACCTCTCCCGAACATTAATTCCATTCAAAACCTCAAACTTATTGCTCGGGAATACAATTTGCACCCCCCCCCCCCTCCCCGAAGCTCTCCCAAATGTAAGACTCAGGGCGAAAGAAAATATAAAAAGGAAGAAAGAAAAATACCAAAGACGAAGAGGGACGTAAAAAGTGTTTTCATGCCCCGAAGGGAGAAGAGCGCCATTCCGAGTCGATGTCTTCAGCACCCGATTTACAGCTGCAGATAGAAAGGAGCGACAACTTTCCCACAACGTCTACAAAACTGAGAACCTTGGAATGAATGCTGGTACATGACGGGTCTTCCCGAGACGCATCCTTAATCTTCGAGATTTTTCTCGAAGATAGAAAATTGTTTTTCACTTCCCTCAATTCACTTCTGGAGGATGAGAAGGAATATTTCCATTATTTAAAACAGTAGACTGGTTAGGATCTTCTTGGAAAAATGTCCGTTCGGGAGTAACGAAATTAGGTTGGTGGGATGAAGGTCATCTTAGGAACTCGACATTAAAGAAGAGCTGACATAGTCCAAAATTCAGTGATTCAATTCGAAAAGCCACCATTTTTTGACTAATTTTCTCCTGTTAATTTAATTAGTATTTAACCGCATGAGGTAAGGATTGGGCAGATTAAGAGGAAACCTAGTCAATATATGGCATTATCGGAATATACTAGTGTTTTGACTCCTGGAGTTTGAGATTTTGACCAAGACAACTTTTGCACTTCCCCTGCTTTGGAACGCTTAGGGTTACCGCAAGAATTTTGCTTTTTCGCTTACAGCTTGGGAGTAGAGAATTAAATGGTTGACCAAATTATTCTAGAGTAAAAGTAGGCAAACTTTTGAGGGAGAAGTGAGAGGGTGAACTTGGTTTGTCGATTTTAGAAACTAATTTTCGAGAGTGAGACCAAGTGTAGGGAGAGAGGGAGAAGTTTTGGGGCAGTAGTTTTTTCACAAGAGTTTTAGAGAGTAGCAGTCACAGATAACCCCGAAATCACTGTGCATACTTACCATCACAGCATACGGTTGGGTGTCGGGTTGACACCCACCTGATTCCATGACGAGTCCTTTGCTAAGGATCGGTGCAGATTCGTACAGTGGCACTTCCGTGGGTGTTTGTTGTTGTAAGCAACAACAGCCGGAGTGATAAGGAGTTAGTGGAGCTCATCGAGACCATCGAAGGAAAGCCACTATATACTTACAACGGATACCAATATCGGCATCATCGTACTAATGATATTGGATTTAGGTGAGTGATGTTATGGTTACGTGATGGGAAGTGCTAGTAATTCCGAGTGTTTTTTTGTGGGGGGAAGTGATTTTTTTCTCACGAAGCCCCTCGATTTTTGATTTTAAAAAGTCACCATTTTTCGTAAGCAACGATTCTTTCCCTAACTTGTTCTCGATAGATTTTTCGGGATAGGTGGCTTTGCATTACTTAATGGAATAATTGGAACCAATTTTGTAGGGGGTCTTCGAAAACTCGAATGGTAGAGTATCGACATAATTGCGTTTCTGATCCGTCTAGAGAAGAAACGTTGATCCTGAAACTTGCGTTGCAGAGCATCCTGGCGATTCATCATTTTTTGTTGCTGTGAATCGGGTGGTTGATTTAAAAACTCGGAAAAAAACTCTGCAATACCAAAAGATAAATCAGGAATGGTTAACGGGTGAAGGTTTGTACGGAATTGTCACTACTAGGCACGGGAATGTATGGCATTGCCACCAAATTTTGTTACACGGAAGTTCCAACGTACCCTGAATTTGCGACTACGGATCTTCTCACTCCGCCCACCTTTCACTCACTCCAAAAATAGTTTCCAATAGCAGTTGTTTCATTGGTAAATTACGGTTTAGTATATAAATGCCACCCTAAATAGAACCCAATTTTAAAAAGTGTTTATTAGCAGTTTATGGTAGTAGTTTATCACATCGATCCACATATAACGATCAAAAAATTTCTTCGTTCAAAAACGGGGCGTAATTGGATACCTAAAAACACCTAAGTTCGCCTATTGAAGGAAAATCACATTTAATTACGTCTATTGACAGTCAGGATCAATCCAAACATACAATAGAACTTCTGCATGAACAGTTTAGCCTCAAACTCCAAACAACAATTTTGGAGCTTCATTTGGAAGACGAATTGGTCGGAAACAAAATTTCAAGAGGTATCAATTCAATTTTCATTTACAGGATGACTTTGAAACTCCAAAGGATTTAACGATATGAACATCATATGAAATCTTCTTGTAATAATACGTCTCACTCTGTCTTCCCAACTCTGAAACAAACGCATGAAACCAGTTATCTTCCGTAGAGCTGGTTGTAAGCTGAGGAACTTCAGATCTCTCTGTCTTAACTTCCACAGCTTTCTGTTTTTGTATTATTCTCTCTTTTTTAAAATATTTTAATTATTTCTTAAAAACCATAGCGACTTATTTAAATCAAATAGATGATTTCTTCCTTTTTTCGATGATTTTTTAAATATTTTTATACCCTGAATTCGGGTGTCGCACCAACTGTCTCAGTTTTCAGCTTCACGAAGCGTTGACATCAAAGTTTCAAGCACCTGGGGTTTTAAGATTCCGTCTGAAAACGAAATAGCACTAATGGAGTATCTTGAAGGAACTAACGCATTGAAATGGAGAAGCTGTAAACTGTAGGGCCAGAAAAGCCCTCCGGTTATTTGCTAAAGTAGGCCGGCAGGTGGTGACGTTAATGAAACGCGGTTAAAAAGCAGGAGCTGACAGATTTGTGTTTACTAGTGAGGAAGTGAGGAAGAAAAGGGAGGTGGGTTTTCCTCTGCGCTATCTGCCATCCTTTCCTCCTCCACCGCCTCACTGAGTCTCTCTTTTATCTATAACAGCCGCCGCACTCTTTTTTACGCTTTGCGGGTGTATCATTCCAAGGAAATTAAATGGACATCTCGGGAAATAGGATGGGCTCCGACCTCCAGGTGTGGGTTGGTATTTTCTCTTGGGCTCTTACAGACTCCTTCATTCGACTATTCAACGCCTGACCACCGTTACAGGAGCAACTCTTAGGGAAAACATACGAAGTTTCAGGCACTCAGTAGAGCTTTATGTACAGCTTACGCTGCCTAAATAGTTTTTGGTCATGGCCAGTTCACGAAGATACCGAATCAGTGGCCCGTTCACATAGATAACACTAGTTTACAAAATTTAGGGGTGGTCTGGCTGCCTCGTTCTTTCACCACTTTTCTTGTGGTATTTGGTGCGCTGAATCCGAATCTGACGTCAGTTTTTTTATGTCGGATTTTTATGATATAGCTAGTTTTAAGATTTTTCTAGTTCTCACTTTTCTTCATTTTTTAGTGAGAACTCATCTTGCTCAAATCTCCTCAAAAAGTACTGAGACTTATAGGAAATTTCATGTAAATCCGAATATGTACTTAGTTTTTAAGTAAAGTTGTGTTAAACCCCCTATTTTTCACAAAACGTATCAAGAAACATCGGTTCTCAACGTTTTCTCTTCGGGTTTTCCCTCACATTTTGCCACTTGAAAAAATAGTTAAGGCTAAAAAAAATTTCCTCGGGCTTTTACTTCGTAGGGGGGACACCCCAGAGGAGAATGAGACCAATCGCAGCTTCCTAAACCCATTAATATCGAAGGAATGAGCTTTTTCATGGCACTGAGATGAAACTTCACAAAAATCGTTAGTTAATTTTCGAGATAAGTATGTGCGTTCCTACATCTATTTTCTTCAAATGGATTTTCCTTTCTTCTACATTTTTTATACTTGTCACCTGTTAAGAGTAAGATCGAAAATAGGTACTCAAAGGGGGAGTAAATCATAATTGTGAAACTCTTGTTTTGTTAAGTGATTTTAATTCAGTTTTACAAACGAAACACAATAAACTGCAGAAAAGTTAACGGTGTAAATCTGTGTCATGAAGGCTCAGATGAATCAATAGTTGGTACGATGTTTGGTTATTCCTCCACCTCAGAGGTTCCACCAAGATATAAAACCATGGAAGAACGGTACAAAGGGTATTGGGAAGTTCACATGATGGCGGACTATTGTTGGAAAGAAATTTACCTCAGGCGGCGAAGTTTTCTCCACAATGATGCCGGCGATGAAACCTCTGAGGTGGAGGAATAACCAAACATTGTACCAACTCTTTTAAGGCACTTTCCCGCAAAATCTATGAACATTATTTGAAAAACGAATGAGAACTGTAAAAGTTATTTTAAATTCTGGAAGAGTTCACGTGCTTTCTCGTAAAGGTGATTTGCACGTTTGCCACATAATGAAATGAGGATCTTATATTGGTTAGGTACAGTTTTAATCTTGCCAACGTGAGATCGCAGAATATTCGTAATAGAGAACTAATATAGTAGCTTTATCAGTAAAAACATTCAGTACAACTCACTAATCGAATCACCTATGTAGTACCCACCTAAAACGCTTCGCAAACAAATTTCGAGAGTTTTTCCACGTTCATGATTTTTTTATCCCGTGTTCAAACGGTGTTCGCATTGCTACCAAAACGTGAAGATGAAACAGTGAAAGAGTGCGGTTCAAAAAATAACGTGAACGCACTCGAATAAAACATTCATCGTTGAGGTAAACAACCCCCAAAATTGGACTAAAGAGGAAGTAAGTATTCGCGGATTACGAACGGAACGCCAAACATCCGCTGTTCGTTTCATGAGATTATACAACCGGCTCAAAACATCCCAAAATATATGGACACAACATATATTGAAACATCCTGATACATACTGACAGCTTCCTGTATGCATTTGATGGAAAAAGGTTCATTGCAACGATCGGCTAGAAGCAAAAGCATCAAAGGTTTGATGCGATAAGAAGTCGATGTAGCTTACAAAATATTCTGGAAAATGTATGCAATAAATGAACCCGTTTTTTTTAAAGGGGCTATGTGACATTTTGGCCATTTTCACTTTTTTTTATTTTCTGGGTCTCCATACTTAGTTGCATCGATTGCGATTAAAAGGAACCTCGTATCATTGACGCTTACCATAGAAAAAACAGGTTGAAATTTCCGATGTCTTTTGAAAGGGGCTATGTGAAACACATAACCCATTTCAAAAAATAACTATGTGGTCGACGAGGAGTTTCGAGACTCAAATAATAAACTGTCAGGTTGGTTTATAATAATTAATATGTCGGTAAAGGGAGGGGGCTAATTTTTGTTTCTTGGTCGATTCCTAAGCTTTGTTATTGAAAATAATTAACCGAAATCACTTCCTTTTGAATGAATCTCCACCTCGTCCTAAGACAACAATCCCAAGTGGGTGTCGCACGTAGCTTCCTCGTATCCATAACCCGGCTGTATAGATGGCCAGATGCATAGTAGTTACTCTCAAAATATCAATCTCTGAGTACCTTCCACTACCCTCACATATCTAGACGTCAACCCTCACAATATCTGAATATTGTTGCAAAATGTAGAAGTTATGGCTGTTACAAGGATTTCACGTTTACGTATGCGCACAAGATACTTTCAATTTGGGGACCATGATTTTCATAGGAGACCATCATCATCCCAACTCGCATTATTCCTAAAAATTGTATCAAATCAGATGGGAAATATAGAAGTTATGGCCGTGGTGAGGATTTCACGTTTGCGCATGAGCAGCGGCTACTATCAGTCCGGGGGTAATGATTCTCATAGGGGACCATCTACACCCCCACCCGCACAATCCCTGAAAATTTCATCAAAATAGGATGAGAAATGTAGAAGTTAAGGCTGTGGTAAGGATTTCATGACAGACATACAGACAAACTCGGAACCAAACTTGTTCAGGAAGGTCTGAAACGTATAACGCGAGTGGAAATTTTGATTTTGGAGAACAATTTTTTCAATCTTGAAAAGTGAAAACAAAGCGTCCGCTATCTCCGTAGACTCGGAAGCAAAATTAGACAAAAACGAACAATTTTTCCATGTGAGAGGCATAGATTTCTCCCGTGCTATCGTGATTCCGCTCTCATCAAAAGAAAAGTGCGCTTAGTAGATCGGCTACATGTCTTTCACCCCAAAAATCCTCCCCAAAATTGTTATGACCTGCAACAATGCTCAAAAATCCATTCTGTGAATTGCCGGACTCCCATCAACCCATTCATTTCCGTTAGCTGACCTAGAGAGGTTGAAGAATTACATTCCTGAAGAACATTTTTAACATTTCATGTTGGCCAAAAAATAGACTGTTCATATACATATTTTATGTTATGATGTTTTATGTACGTATTTTCATCAAAATATGTTTCATTCAATGAATAAAGATGTTTATTTAAATGATTTCAGTTCTGAAAAATCAATTTTTTTTTTTGAAGGGGGTATGTGAGAGCATTTCAAATTGCAATGTGATACACTTCCCCTTGCTGAACAAATCTGAAAAATTCTGGAGGATTGTAGAGTATTTAACTGTATTGGAATATTTCAAAAAATGGGATTTTTTTAATCGTTTTGACGACTTGGGACAGTTTTTTGCGTTTTCCCAAAAGTTTCACAAATGACACATAACCCCTTTAAAAAAAACGGGTTCAAATAGGGAGAATAATTGTTAGCAAGTTTCATTTGCTCAAGAACAGTCTTAAGTGAAGAATGCAGTGCTTTATATGGAGAGTGACACGAATATTCCTTGGTTCTAAAAAATAATAGATAATAAAACAAATTCTCACGTCAGGGTCTCTGGGAACAAAAATGTTTGTTTCATTCGAGACCTACCTAGTTAGTATTAAAACGCGAGATTGAGTGGGCGGAGAAGAACCCCCGCTTCCGGCTACGTGGTGTTTATGCAGAGCGTTTTACCGAACCCACTTTACTAAATAATTTCTTCCTCTAACTTCTTTTATCAAGTGCTTTTCGGTGTTCGCTCTCAGGAATACGAAAATAAGGTGTCAAACTACTCAATACCTCGAGTTTCCTGGGGGCTCTGCCCCACCACGGGTGCCTCCCTGGAGACTATCCACCATTCAGTTTCCGTTGGCCCCTCAACTTCCGACAACTCTGTTCAACTTTCTTTTTATGGCTTCATACACATTTCCACCCTACAAGACGGCTACTCTTCCCCCTTCTGAATTTGAATGTTTGAGTTCGGCAAATCCACTTTCCTCTTTGAGTTCTCTTTCAGAGAACAACTTCTCTACGTTGATCTCGAGTTCATTTTCTGGATCGAATAACACCAACTTAGATCTTTACACATCAAACCCATGAAAGGTTGATCCCTTTTTTATTGTATATTGACGAAGTCGACCAGCTCGAAACAAACCCTGGCGGAAAATTAAGATGAAATCATGAAAAAAAAAAATGGAAAAAACATATTGTTTAGTAATGCATGCATTCCAGGGGACGAGCATTAGATAAGCATAACCCATTGGATAAGCATCAGATCAGTTTAACCAGTTAACGATAAAACTGTTTCATTCGATGTAATTTATTTATTACTTTAGGCAAGAAATAGTGAACCCATCACCATAATCCACTAAAACATTTCTAGCGGCATGGGAGCCTCGAATCTGAAGAGCATTTTAAAGTCCATGATCTACGATACCCAACATGCGAATTCGAGTTCAACCCCCCCCCCCCCCCCACCTCAACCACCAATGGTGCCGGGCTGGCACCAAAGCGGAAATACATCGTAACATTGAACTTTCAACTAATATTTTAGTAGGCAGTTTCGTCGAAGTTCACATCCGTATTCAAGGTGAAACACAAAAAAAAAACCACAAAATATGAGGTTTATGGTGGCACAACTATTAGTTCCATGGTGTTATAGAGAATAATTCATGAAAATCCGGAGGTATCGTGAGAATTTTTCCTCAATTTCAAAGCTTGGGTACAATTAGTAAGCTGTAAAGGAACCGAAATATTGAAAATTCGGATATTTTGTGAATATTATCCCCCCCTCACCCTCTTCCCTTGCGAATTTTGATACTCTGGTGAAATCATGTACAGCTCGGAAGTTATTTGAGTCAAATAAAAAAAGAAACACGCAAATCGGTTGGAAATTGAAGCCTGGGCAGAATTTACAAGATGCAAAGGCACGTTTTTTGAGCATTAATCCCCCCTTTCCCCCCTTAAAATGCAAATTTCGAAATTCCAACGATGTAGTGCACAACTAGATAGTTTTCCGCGTCGAAGAAAAAAAGAACCCCAAAAATCGGTCGAGAACTAAGGCCTGGGCAGACGACACAAGATTATGCTCAAAAACGTACGTTTTTAGAGCATTAACCCCCCCCCCCCCCCCTTTACCCCCTTAAAAAGCAAAATTCGAAATTCCGGCGACGTAGTGCACAACTAAATAGTTTTCCGCGTGGAACAAAAAAAGAACCACGAAAATCGGTTGAGAATTGAGGCCTGTGCAGACGACACAAGATTTTGTCACACACACACACACACACATACATACACACGCACAGAGACATACACCTATGGTTTTTTTCGCGGATTTGGATTCAGAATGGTCAAAAACGAATTACTGTGTGGTTATTTTTTTTTCTGTTGAGTGTTGTCCAACTTTACCCCAGATCGATCGCATAAGGACGCCCAAGTCTTACTGTGGGACTTCCTAAAAACAGAGCTTCCTACGTGTTGTTTTTTGATGCATTGGAGAACTCATCCTCGAAGTTTTAGTTGAAGAAAAATTCTACCATATAAACAACGCTGCAAATTATTACATAACAGTTAATTATTGAAGATCACCGCTTTCTCTGACTCATCTAAGGGCCTGGGGTAAATGAGTGGAGGGGGTTAGGTTATCTCATATAGATACCAACACATGGGTTTATGAATTTTAAAATGATTGCTAATTTAACGATAGTTGATCTCCTGAGTGGATTCATTCGTTCCCAAACATTCAACACTATCTCAAATTTAAGAAAAAATCCCCTTATTCTCTATCATGATGACTTGGAGGCAAGTCATCGTTGCATGATCATTAGTTGTTCCCAATTTTTGTCAACCCAATATAGTAACTATGATCTTCATCGTAACTATGATCGATAACTATCTCCAGGATAATAATACCACAGGGATAAAACACGTTGCTGTATTAGTATTCTGAAAGAGAAATGTCTCAAGAATTGCTCGTTTGTTGACAGTTGATGGTCTGGGTCGTTTCATTAGTTTCTAAAAATTGAACACTATCTTCGATTGCTGAAAAAAAGATCATGGAGCAATCATTAATTACGTAATCAATTATCCTCATTAGTGAACAGTTGGTCACACACAACTCTGGAAGGTACCTATCATTAAATTTTCAAAAATCGTGGATATTTTAAACAAATGAAAAAAAAACAGGTACTTCGTAAGTCTTCGACCCAGGGCGTTTTGAAAATGGTTTTCCCCAACTTTTGCCTCTTAGATGTGACTGACAACAACTAAAGCTTCGGGGCACAGACCCCAAATGGAACCGATATACCAAATGTCAACAAAATCTAGGGGAACTGAGCAAAATGTCCCGTACGGCGGACTTTTTTTTTTCTTCTTTTTTTTGTACGGGGTTAGTTCCGCTATTTATAAGAATACACACATAAGTTGGTTATAATAATACAATTATTATCTACGTACCGTATTGGAGATAAGCATAACCAGCAAGTCTAGTACAGGAAATACTCTCTCAACGCCCTGAAGATGATGTCCTTACGTCGAAAGCGCTCGCCTCCTGTACTCGACTTGCTGGTTACGACGGATTCTCCAATACGGTACGTAGATACTCGTAATAAATGTATTTTATTCCGAAGTTTGGATTCTACAAACCTCGAAACGAAAACCATCAAATTTCGAGGAAAGAAGAGTGTTACATTTCCTTCTCTTAGTCAATTCCAAAGGTCCATTATTGAAAATTATGTACCACAATAGGGTTACAAGCTCCATTTGGTGGCTAGAAGTGGACCATATCTCGGCACACTTCTTAGTTACTATTTGGTTTTACAGCCCTTGTTGCACCTTGACCTCCTCAACAATATTCGCCAATCGGAGCGATCTTGTGCTCTAGTCCTCCATCTATTCCCAGGTCCCTTGTAGATCAGCCGGGTTTGTTGGTTCCGAAACCTTAGTTTTTCGGGGTGAGGCTGTTAACCAAATGCCCAACCCCCAATCTGGTGACTAGTGGGATACGGTCCCATCACCGCTAGGAGATTTGCCTTCACTGCGACTAAAGGCGTATTAAATACGAAATTTTCCTGTTCCTCCGTCATACACTTTTTGACTTGGTTCGCGGACGCCACCGTCAAAGTGAATAAACTCTGCTGCCAGTTCATTCCATCTGCTAGTTTTGGAACACCCCGAGTATCTAATTTCCTCGGTACCCACCAAATCTGGAGTACATTCTCCTATCCACCACCAGGGGAGGCGCATTTTATGAATACCAGTAACTCCAAACTGTGGTGGCGTCAACTACGGTTCCGAATCGACTAACTACGGCTTCCGAATTTACTAAGGTAGCGGAAGCATTGTTTTCACTTTTCAAGGTTGTGAAAAAAATGTTTTCCAAAATCAAAATTTTCACTTGCGTTTTACGTTTTAGGCCTTCATGAACAATTTTGGTT
This sequence comes from Apolygus lucorum, assembly GCA_009739505.2. Classification (NCBI taxonomy): domain Eukaryota; kingdom Metazoa; phylum Arthropoda; class Insecta; order Hemiptera; family Miridae; genus Apolygus; species Apolygus lucorum. The sequence goes on along the minus strand of CM019167.2, from coordinate 69,857,534 downwards.
TCATGTGCGATGGTTATGACTACAATGACAAAATTCCTATTACAATCAATTTTATCGTTTAAGAATTCGGCACGATTGTGCACAGTTTAGCACTGCGCACGGTGTTCGTAATAGCCTATTTTCTACTCTAAGGCATGACGAATAAACGTACCAAATTTGGTGATTGTTGGTTTTGCAGTTCGGAAGAACGACAGTTTCATACATTCGTATGGAATGTAATAAATTATTATAAGAAATAATCTTGAAGTGCAGTTGCATCGTTCATATAGACCCAGTAATGAGGTGTTTTGTCTTCGTTGACAACGAAGTTAGAATGTTTTTTCAATATTCTTTATTGCACCAAGTATAACTTATTACCAGTATTATTTTGAAAATATGGACTTATATTCAAAACTAAGATACATCACTGAGTTTTGTTGATTATGGTGGATGTTTCACTCCACTGCTTCACAAGTAAGCTAGGTCAAGTGGTTTGGTACGCTTCAATCTTCTGATGATATCACTTGTATCAAGGAGTTGGACAGCTTCCTCGTTGATGTGACATCTTAGAATTTTTTTCTGAATTTTAGAAGTTCTTCCTTTTTTTGACATGGGCTTTCCATCTGAGTTCGGCGTCTAGTGTCATGCCCAGGTACTTGGCTTCATTAGCATTTTGAATAACTTTTCCCATGAAATGTACCGGAATATACTCGATTCTCTTGTTGGTGAAATCGACGTGTACCGACTTAGTTTCATTTATTTTGATTCTCCATTTTGCTGTCCACTACGAAGTTAGAAATAGGAAATAAGAATGAGATACGTTGAACTCAGCAGTGCGGTTGGTCTCATTCGTTCCAGTCTCTCTGGACGATGTGGGCGTCGGTGGTCTGGTGGACAGTGTACCCGACTGCGGTGATAGGTTAAGAACCGTCTAGCGGGGATGCGAGTTCGAGTCTGGTCGCCAGCAGAAAGTTTTCTGTCTATTAGACGATCGGCAATCTCTCGTTCCAACCCAGGGCGGTGATGTTTGGGAAGCCATGAGCGAAATCATCAGAACAAATTCTGATCTCCCCTTAGGGAGACAGCTGATGACGTCCGCGACGCCAAGAATGGTAGTCGGACGAAAATTCAACCTGAAATGGTTGCTTACTTTACTTTTACTTTTACTACTCTCTGGACGATGAGAAAACACTAGAGTTACTATTTCATCAGTTCCTAAACAGGGGGAACAAACAGCAAATTAAATTCTTGAGCTTCAATTTTCTTTTTCTAGTGGAGCGCACTGAGATTGACGTGGTTGAAATTCATCATTATAAGTAATCAAGATCTTAATTTCTACTACAACCCTAAAAAAACAAGGATATAACCTCCAGGCGTTCTTTGATGCCTCGTAGTTACCTGAGAAGGTGTTTTGCACAAAGAATACGAACAGTTCCGAAGAAGATTTTAAGCAACACTCGCGGAAAAATGGTCCCAATCCTTCTTTGATATTCTGAGGTGGATGAAAACGTAGTTCAAAAGTCAAAAGGACGGCGTATTCACAAAATCGCAGGTACTTAAGAAAATGCAGACTCCCTCGGCGTTTTTAAATGAGAATATTATATAGTTCCATCATAACAAAACGTTTTTTCATTTAGAAAAAAAAGTTATAATTCGATGGAAAATTACCAGTAAACCCGTGATATAACGCATGTTTATTTATAACCAAATCACTATTTTCTGGTGACAAAAATTCGAGATTACCTAATGTATCAAGATATCATGAGTTCTCGTGAATTTTAACAACGCTAATATGTTCAAGTTTTCCCGACAGATGCCAAAAAACGAATAGGTAAGGTAGCCGGGCAATCTACAAAATTCTGTTTTTTCATCAATATTAGGACATTTTACCTGGCTTTGGTTAATACAAACGTTCTACTGAGTCCCAGGTTGAGTAGGATTTTTCATTTTTATTTGTATTTTTCAAAAGGATTGCCAGTAATTTCAACCTTGTAAAAACTATTTTGTCACTGGCGATGTATACGAAAATATGAGAGGCCTTTTGGTTTATTATTTTCAATAATGAACCTTTGGAATCGACCAAGAAAAAAAAAATGTTAACACCCCCTCAAAATTTGATGGTTTACGTTTCAAGGTACGTAGAATCCAAAAATCGAATCAAAATTTGGCCGTCCGTCCGCCGTACGCCGTACGCCGTCCGCCGTACGCCGAACGCCGTCCGCCGTACGCGGCACTTTTGCCACTTAGCATTGACCGATTTTGATGAAATTTGGTATGTAGGCTCCATTTGGGGTCTAGTTGTGCCCCGAAGCTTTTGGTTGTTGTAGGTCACTTCTAAGGGTTCCAAAATCAATTTTGAAATTTTGAAAACGCCCTAACTCAAAAAATTTCGATATAAAGGTATTGTTTTTCCTTCAATTTAAGATTCTATAGAATTTTTAGAATTTTTTGAGACCACGCGGAGCTCTGTAGGACAAACCGTTCGCTCCCTACGAAAATTTAAGGGTTTATATTGAAATATATATATATATAAATCAAAACACGAGTGTGAATCGCAAAAGAGGCCTAATCTCCGTTCAAATTAGAGCTGACCGAAATGCAATCGATGGTTGGTGATTTTGATTTTTTTTTTAATTTTTTTATTTTTTTTTTTTTTATTTTTTTATTATTTTTTCCCTTCATATTGGATGGTTGGTGATTTTGTAGACGAGTGATCTATATAGAAAAATGATAAACCATTGTGTAATCATTTGCAGCGTTTTTTGCTGTTGATTCTCACTCTTTTGCATCTTATTTTAAATCGCGCTGTATGCTTTATCATTCAAGTTCATGTGAAGATCGTGGAGGGGTTTCTTTCGTATTTTTTGTGACAGTTTTCGCAGTGATGCTTCTAATTGCATTTACCAACACGGATTTACTTCAGAGTTGTTGATGTCTAGTATTTCTCCATTTCGAACTATTTGACACGAACTGGATCTCCTCCGTCTTTAAAAACTCCATTTCGTGATACGAATTGATCGGGTAGGTGCGTGACTTTCGTGGTGAAATATGAAGAAAAGTTGAGAAAGATCGGCCTTGACGAGTCAGTGTCGGGAATGAAATTATAGGCGGATTGACGTACTGCAGCAGCAGTTCTAGAGCTAGCAAACGACGTTAGGCGAGCAACGACACCGTCTAAAAATAAATAAAAGACACCTCACCGTCATTCCCACGTTTGCGTGACTCCAGTCTGGTTAAGGTTGTACTAAGGGTTGTTTGACTACTTCTCGTACGGGGCGGTCGAGTTCTTTCCCGATATTTTGTTGAGATTCAAATGCGGCCGATTTATTCGGGAGTCTATGCACCTGTCCCGATCTTTCTCATGAAAATAGAAGCAGTTTTAGGAGAAAACATATTGCTTAGTGATCCACGCATTCCACAGGACGTCCCATTGGATAAGGATTACTTCAATTTCTCCAGTATGGGACAAAACATACATTCTTATTTATTGTTCTACTACCCAAAATCTTCACACATTGTAATGTAGTTAGTAATTTGAGGATTTACCATATCATTTTCAGCATTATGAGAGTCCGTAACTAGTTATTTTGATATAAGGAAATTGGACATCTCTCGTCATCAGCAATCATACCATTTCTAGCGATACTCGAGGCTTAAATTTGAACAGCAATTTAAAATCCATGATCTACGGTGCCGCTTGGTACCACAGCGGTAATACGTAGCTTTGGAATTTTACGAGTATCTATTGGTTTCGGAAGGTACGTGGTCCATTGAAGATCACATCTAGGTGGAACACCCAAAATCGGTGCGCAGTACGCGATTTCGAGTGTCCTGGCACCATAGTGGCGCCCTTTATTCGTTCCACGGGGCCACACAAAATAGTTAACGAAAATCCAGACTCAGGCTTGAGTAAAATTAATAAGCCTTAACAGAACCAAAATATTGAAGAATCGGGTATTTTGTGAATATTATCCGCCTACTGGTGAAGTAATGTGCAACTCGGAAGTTTTCTGAGTTTAACAAAAACAAAAACAAAAAGAAACGCACAAATCGGTTGAGAATTGCGGACTAGTTATTTTTTAGGCCAACAAGTAGGAAGTGACTAATTGTTATACTGGTTTACTATTCTCAATAATTAACCTTTGGAATCGACCAAGAAGAAAATTGTAACCCTTCCCTCCTCAAAAATGTTTGGTTCACGTTTCAAGATGTGTGGAATCCGGAAATCGAATAATAATTTTGCCGTCCCTCCACCGTCCACCACACAGTGGTCCAGAATCGTCAAAAAGCGCTCAAAACTTGATTTTTTGAAGTATTTTCTCCAAACACGTAGACCTTAAATATGTGTTAGGTATCTCTTGTGAGTTTCATTTCTTAAGTTTTTGGCCCCCACTGTTGATTACGGGACGGTAGTTAATCATTTAAATACTAGAAAAGAAGAAAATGTCTGAAATCCTAATGTACCTAATTATTACCTAAATTTTGGTTTATTATTTTCAATAATGAACCTTTGGAATCGACCAAGAAAACAAAATTTTAACACCCCCTCAAAATTTGAAGGTTTACGTTTCAAAGTACGTAGAATCCAAAAATCGAATAAAAATTTGGCCGTCCGTCCGCCGTACGCCGTACGCGGCACTTTTGCCACTTAGCATTTACCGATTTTGATGAAATTTGGTATATAGGTCCCATTTGGGGTCTAGTTGTGCCCCGAAGATTTTGGTTGATGTAGGTCAGTTCTAAGGGTTCCAAAATGAATTTTGAAATTTTGAAAACGCCCTAACTCAAAAAATGTAGATATAAAAGTATTGTTTTTCCTTCAATTTAAGATTCTATAGAATTTTTTGAGACCACGCGGAGCTCTGTGGGACAACCCGTTCGCTCCCTACGAGAATTTAAGTGTTTTACGTACGATAAATCAGAAACACGAGTGTGAATCGCAAAAGAGGCCTAATCTCCGTTCAAATTTTAGCTGACCGAAATGTGATCGATGTTTTTCTTCATGTTAGATGGTTGGTGGCTTTGCAGACGAGTGATCAATATATAAAAATGATAAACCATTGTGTAATAATTTGCAGCGTTTACTTGTTCAGATCGACTAGGTTGGCGCATGTTCTTTTTGTTTTACTATAATATTTTTGTTTTAAGATTCTGGAGAAATTAATTATCGAGCAAATAACACCGCTCTTCTCTGCATAATATGCAGAGAAATATATTATATATAATATATTATATTGCTCCTGAGCAGCATGGCTTCTATCGATGCAGATCTACAGTATCCAACCTGTTGTAATTTCAAGAGTTTACCATCCAAGCATTTGGGTCTGGACAGCAGGTCGACCTAATCTCTACCGACTTCTATAAGGCCTTCAAATGACATTCTCACCAGACCATCCTGGCAGTATTGAGCTCACTCGGGGTCTTCGGTGGCCTGCTGGACTCGGTGGCCAGTTATCTGAGTGGTCGAACGATGGTGGTCCGGTTGAGGGATGTGACATCGGCGCTATTTTGGGTAAACTCGGGAGTTCCACAGGGTTCCCGTCTGGGGCCACTACCCTTTCTGCTGTTCATCAATGACGTCTGCACCATTTTTAGTGGAGTTCGGTTCCTCATATTTGCAGATGACTTGAAGCTGTTCCGTACAATTGAGACACCAACCGACTGTCTGATCCTGCTGGACTCCTTAGATGCCTTTGAACCCCTTAAAGTGTTCTGTAATGACATTCCATCGTTCACATGATCCTTATCTGCATCACTACACGATGGGTTATGAACAACTGAAGCGTGTCACTATGTTGCGGGATTTGGGAGTACTGCTTGACAATCAACTCTCTTTCTCCACGCACATAACAGCCATAACGAGCAAGGCAATGCGAGCCTTGGGGTTTGTGAAGCGTAGCACGAAGTTTATTATGTCCCTGCTATCACCACACTCTACAAAGCGATTGTTCTCCCAGTCTAAGAGTATGCCTCCGTGGTATGGTACCCTCACTACAAGTGCCACTCGGACCAGATTGAGCGGGTGCATAGGAGATTCGTGTGGTATCACCACCCGTGTCCTGCTCGGCTAATATTTGAACTGGTGGTCGTTTTATGGAGGCACTTCCCTTCATCCCTCTCTCCCACCCCCACCTTCCTCATCTTCCCTCATCCCTAGGGCCGGCGTCGGGTGAGTCCTGGGAGTCCTCCCCATTATATTTGATTTATTTATTTATTTTTTATTTATGGCGTGCCCCCTGCGTCTTTCAGGGGAGTTCAGGAGAGAAAAAAAAAGAAAAAAATAGGATACAAGCTTTGCATTACGCTGGACTCAATGAAGTATGAAGATCTGAACGAAAGATGCCATACGCTCAATCTTGTGGAACACAGACGTTTGACTGACCTCTCGTACTTCCACAAGCTGGTCCTGAGTGCGATCGACTCTCCATCGCTGCTCTCAATGGTCAGTTTCCAGGTCCCACGCCAGGATCGCGTTCGGCAAATCTGTCCTGGGTTCCTTTTTCACCTACAAACTACTCTTACCATCGTCCAATGTGCAGAATGCCGCGGATGGCAAACCTAGCACTGGAGAGATGCCCGGACATCGACTTCTTCGTCCAGACCCCAGCTATTGTTCGCCGCAGATTAATCCGTTTCGTGAAGGACTATTAACGGCCTTTTTTTTACTTAGTTTTTCATTATTTCACTTTTCACATTAATTTTCGTGGTTAACATTGCGAATTGCATATATTTTCGCAGCAATCGTCCAAAATCCAAGAGTATGAAGCTCCATCATCCACTCATCGCTCCTCTCATCTCCCCAGTTAATCTTCTTATTATTGTCGACATGTTGATAAAAGGTTATATTGTTTCATGAAGGATTTATAAAATAAACAACCCTTTCGAATGATGAATTTGGAAAACCCCACACCATTGCCTTCATGTCGTTTGTCAAAGGAGCACGTTCGTTTAATCCCTTTTGTCTGAAAGGAAGGAGCAATGGGGACCGTAATATTTTCCCTGCGTGAGTATTTCAAAAGAAATCGAGAGGCATCATGTTATGGGATCAAATCAGGCGTTCAGGAGTCGGTAGGGAAGTTGCGGCTCAATGTGTTTGATGTTTAGTGAGCCGCGAGGCTTTCTTCAACATCCTTTGTAGACTGGTTGATTCGTGACTATTCTTTGAGGGAACATCGACTACTACGATCGTTTCGCTTTTCATCCCAAACCCAATTACCTCGGGATGTTGTCCGGGATCCGCGATGAGCCAGCCATCTTGACCACATCCTTAGGGAAGTGGTGGACGAATTTCACCTTTTCATTATGCACAATGTGATGTTTTACATTTGAAGGAATACTGGAACCGGAAATCGATTAAAAAAATGTCCCAGTTTCCATCGACAGATTTTGATTTAATTAGATATGAAGGCTCCATTTGATTTCCAAAGATTTTGCTTATTGTCAGTCACTTCTAAGGTAGAATTTTTTGCATCCGAGTCTACCGAGGTAGCGCATGCTTTGTTTTTACTTTTCAAGATTGAAAAAAAAGTTCTCCGAATCGAAATTTCCACTCGCGTCTTACGTTTCAGACCTTTCTGAACTAGTTTGGTTCCTTGTCTGTCTGTGAGTCTGTCTGTCTGTCACGAAATCCTTGCCACAGCCATAACTTCTACAATTTTCATCTAATTTCGATGTATTTTTCACGGATTGTGCGGGTTGGCGTGTAGGCAGCCCCCTATGGAAATCATCACCACCGGACTGATAGTACGCGCAGCGCATGCGCAAACGTGAATTCTTCGTAACAGCCATAACTTCCACATTTTCTATCCGATGTCGATTAAATTTTCAGGGATTATGTGGATAAGGTAGTAGATGGTTCCTAATGAAAATCGAGGCCTTAAAATTGACAGTTATACACAACCACTTAAGTGGGTCAAAGGTGGATTCACACCTACAGTCACGGGACGATCCGATCACGGTAAGTCTACTCTGGGCAGTGAGATTGTAAAGTTCATCGAGAAAAATGTCCAACAGGATTATAGCCCTGTGCAGTGCAATATAGCTCTCCTGTTGGAGGAAGAAGAAGAAATGAGACCACGTTCCCAAAGAAGAAAAAAAAACATGGTCCATGAAACATTTTTGTCGAGAAGAGGTGAGAAACATGTGTCTCATGTGAAGGAATTGCAATTCCTTCAAAATTTTTGTATGCCGCATTGCGATTTCATGAATTTTCTGACTTTGATGATATTAAATTGTATTATTTAGTAATGCATGCATTTCAGTGGACGTCCCATTGGATAAGCATTAGATAAATTTAAACCAGCAGGAACCCCATAAAACTTGCATTCCTACTCCCCCTCTCACCGTCATACACCATAAAATTTCTGGCGGCATTCGATCCTCGAATTTGAAAAGCACTTTAAAATCCGTGGTCTACAAAACCCAACATGCGAATTCGAATTTGGATTCAGGAATGTCTAAAACGGATTAGTACGTGTTAATTTCAGCATGGAACATGCTTTTGCCATCACCTAACTGGGTAAAAACGTGACGAAACCGTGGAACGAAAGTAGCGCGGGATTTTGTAATGGTTTTCACTTACAACCGACCCATTTCTAGGGCAATGTATCGCCGTTAGTCTTCATCCCACGAAAATCGTTCGCCACTCGTTGAAAAGCCCTCAATTTATGCGTAAATTATTATACTGTCAAAACAGCTGTAAGTATGGACGAAGCTGAGATATACCTCTGATTCAAAAGAAATGTAAATAACATTCGCGGTAAAAACCAACATCGATTTAGTGGATTATATTGATGTTGTTGGTTATATTGATGTTTCTGGCTACAATCACTTCAGGTATTTAAAGCACCATTCTTGTATTATACCTATTCTTTCAAGCATATTTCACATATCTTTCGTATTCTACTTGTCTATCATGTTCTATTACATGAATACATGTTAGTTAACTATGTATTTATTGAGCCCACACCTGGGTTTTTCTAAATGTTTCATCTCTTTCTATAAAGGGATAAGGTCCCCTTGTTATCTTCATCTTTGTTAACTTTCAAGTTCCTGCCAGTAGCAGCAGGTACCTACTATTTTCCTCGCTTTTGGTTTATTATTTTCAATAATGAACCTTTGGAATCGACCAAGAAATTTTTTTTAACACCCCCTCAAAATTTGATGGTTTACGTTTCAAGGTACGTAGAATCCAAAAAAACGAATAAAAATTTGGCCGTCCGTCCGCCGTCCGCCGTACGCTGTACGCAGCACTTTTCCCACTTAGCATTGACTGATTTTGATGAAATTTGGTATGTAGGCTCCATTTGGGGTCTAGTTGTGCCCCGAAGATTTTAGTTGATGTAGGTCACTTCTAAGGGTTCAAAAATGAATTTTGAAATTTTGAAAACGCCCTAACTCAAAAAATTTTGATATAAAGGTATTGTTTTTCCTTCAATTTAAGATTCTATAGAATTTTTAGAATTTTTTGAGACCCCGTGGAGCTCTGTAGGACAAACCGTTCGCTCACTACGAGAATTTAAAGTTTGGACGTACGATAAATCAGAAACATGACTGTGAATCGCAAAAGAGGCCTAATCTCCGTTCAAATTAAAGCTGACCGAAATGCGATCGATGTTTTTCTTCATGTTGGATGGTTGGTGGCTTTGCAGACGAGTGATCTATAGAAAAATAATAAACCATTGTGTAATAATTTGCAGCGTTTTTATCTTGGAGACTAAAGTCTCTTTCTTTCTCCTACCAATGTATTAACCTATCTAGTCCTATGGTTCACTTCTTTGATTCTTGTTTGGGCCTACTCTTGCAAGTGTAGTGTTTGTCTCCCGCACTATGGGTAAGCTTAATTCATTCTTCATAGGGACCTACAGACCTAGTTCTACCCTATGTTTTGGATCTTTCCTACAGGTGTTACTTATTACCTCTGGCTGTTTGGTCATACTGAGACGGATTTGTGTGGAGTCCTAAACTTTATGAAGAATATATAGTGAGGGAGTCACTATATTGTATTTCATGGAAACCATAACACCAACCTACCTAACCATATCTGCACCTATAAAGTCTGTTCCTTATAAATGTTTTCTTTATTCTTAAGTATCTGTACCTTTCGTTTATGGTTCTTTTGGGGCCTTCTTTGTTTTGCTTGTGGTCTTCTTTTCTATGGTATTGGACCTCTCTACTACTTCATATTTCAACCTGGTGCTTCTCTCCTACCTATACCACTACGGCCACGTATTTTCTAAGGATAATCCTAGATTTTGAATAAGCTGTAGGTATTCAATTAGAGACTTATTTATAAGTAGACAATCATAATAGGGACACCAGGGCCAGGTAATTTTTTTTTTTTTTTTGGTACCCGGTGGGTCGATGGTCCCACTCCACTGAGCTAGCTGTGGCCGCCGAGAAAATGGCGTATAGTAGGTAATTATATTCACGCTGGGCTGATGGCGTAATAAGGCAATCGTCTTCACTCGACAACATGCTGACATAACAATCACATTCAGAAATTGAAATGGAGAATTCTGAAATTGTTCTGGAAAAATGTGAATTTGACTTGGAAAGTTCCGAAATTGCATTGGAATGTTCTGAAACTGGATTGGAAAATTCTGAATATGGGTTGGAAAATTTTGAATGTGGTTTGGAAAATTCTGAATATGGTTTGGAAATTTCCGAAATTGGTCTGGAAAATTCTGAATTAGACTTGGAAATCCAATATGTAGAAAAACAATAAACCTTTGAGTAATGAAATGAAATGAAATCAAATGTATATATTCCTTCATAAAGTTACATGGTTACAAATTAAATTACCTACCATACTCAGTCACATAATATATTACGATCCTTAGTAACAGGAACTACCCCACACCAAAGAACACAGTTCTGTGCTGGGTGGGGGAGCAGACTCTCGAGTCCCGAATATATAAACTATGCGGACCGATTTCAATCTATGTAAATGATGAAATTAAATTAAATTAAATTCTATTAAATTAAATTAAATTAAATATTTACAGGACATACTGGAACCTTCACTATGTATATATACTACTGAACAAATTTTCACATGCTTGATATCCTGTGATATTAGCCAGCTGAAAACAATTTTTTATACACTGCTCTAGAATGAATAGATGGGTATTTCATGCTATCAGGTACTACTCTCATCAAAAAAGGTAAACTGTAAAAAATGTGGCATGAAGTACCTTTTAACCTTGATAGCGGAACATGTAGGTACAACAGAACGGGTTTTAGGACGGAACGAATATGCATTGTTGAAGGTACTATTGTATTCAAATTCGATAGGGTGTTTATGTAGATACATAAGGCCTGATTTGTCATATATTTGACCTATTGAAAAAACTTTAGCAATAGAAAATAGATCATTAGTAGGGAATCTTGTAGGTTTTTTAATAATGATTTTTAGAATTGTCCTCTGTGCTACTCTCAATGAGTTCAGTATCGATGGAAAAGTGCCCCCATGATAGCACGCCGAAGCCAAGTAAACTCTGCACCAAAGCCTTGTACAAGATTATTAATGATCTAAGTTCATCCCCATTACTTTTCTGGACAGTAATGAAATTTGAGATCCCCATCTGAGGTCTTCATCAATAATCACGCCCAGATATCTCGCCGATGTGACCCTTTCTATAAACGGACAAGAGCACGAGTTAGAATCAATGCTATTGCAATTATGGATTTTAATAATGTGCAGCACAACAACAATAATGTGCAGCGTTTGGTAATTGAGTCCGTCATTCACTTATAAGTATCGATTCTTGAAATAATCGATACTTTTGGAAACATCAATACAATTCTTTTAGAATTTTTTCCAAAAAATTGATACGATTAACATCGATTATTTTGAAGACTCTGACATATCTAAGTTACGCGGTCCTGCTCATCGAATCCAAAGCTGGCGGAGCACTAGTGAGCATTTCCCGACTCTCCTGACCCATCGTGGTGTTTACACGGTGTGAGTGGCTCGCGTGATTGAACTCGCACCGCGTAAGCGCGGCTCAAGTAAGATGACTCGGACACCACAATATTGTTTGGCTCATCAAGGAATCGACGTGATGAATACAAGGTTCTGGTCGAGAGGTCAGAATCTGGAGACACGTGTCACCACGTGGCACGATAGGGAAATTCGCAGCCCTGAATATCATTAGGCAAATTTGCTCGGGGTCAAAAAAATGACCAGGATCCGCCCTCGCGCCTCATGATCACAGTAGCGATATTGTGTGGTGTGGAGGAGAGGGAGGGAGTGGAAGGAGTAATATCGGGCAGACCCTCGTCACGCCTTTTTCCCCCACAATAACTGCCGAAGGGGTTCAAACGGATTCCTTCAGTTCCCGTCTTCTGTTCCAATCCGCTCCGAACTCTGTCAGCGGAAGACGAAGGGAGGCGTTCTCGTCGTAACGCTCACCGTCGGATGCATTCACACTCATCACACACACACTCCGACAGATGCTTCCACACACGCCAGATCACACACACGACTATCACTAGAGCGGGTCTTCCCGCGGGATCAGTCTGTTCCATGTTCTCTCTCCTTCCTCTTTTTTCTTCTTGCTCCTCTTTGGTTGTTCTTCGCGACACCATCGCATCCTCCTTTCTTCTCTCTACTTACACTCCCTCCCTCATCATCACCACCTACCTGTGAGGTCGCGAGGGAGTTCTAATTTACTTGGCGATCATCCAACATCACAGCAGACGTGGATTTGATTTCCATTCTAACTTACAGGATTGCGGAGCCCCTCCGACTCTTTTCGGGTTAATTATACGAATTTGGAAACTAAAATTGAGTTTTTGGTTTTTAGTGACCAACCTTTGGAGCAAAGGAGAGGAAAAACATATTGTTTAGTAATGCATGCATTCCAGGGGACGTCCCATTGGATAAGCATCAGATCAGTTTAACCAGTTGTTAAGTGATAAAACTGTTTCACTCGATGTAATTTATTTATCTTATTACTTTAGGCAAGAAATACTGACCCCCCCCCCCCACCATTATCCACCTTAACATTTCTAGCGGCATGGGAGCCTCGAATCTGAAGAGCATTTTAAAATCCATGATGTACGACACCCAACATGCGAATTCGAGTTCACCCCCCCCCCCCCCCCACCTCCCCAACGCCAACAATGGTGCCAGTCTGGCACCAGAGCGGAAATACGTCGTAACATTGAACTTTCATCTGTTAGTTTTGGTAGGCAGTCCGTCGAAGTTCACATCCGTATTCAAGGTGAAACACAAAAAAAAAAACACGAAATAAGCGGTTTATGGCATCATGGCACCATGTCCTGGCACCATGGTGGCACCACTATTAGTTCCATGGTGGTACAGAGAATAATTCATGAAAATCCGGAGGTATAATGAGAATTTTTCCTCAATTTCAAAGCTTGGGTACAATTAGTAAGCAGTAAAGGAACCGAAATATTGAAAAATCGGATATTTTGTGAATAGTGTTAGGGAGTTGAGTAGGTACTTCATGGATTATTATTGTTACTGTGATAAATCAGGTGTTGAGGAAATGTTAGTTGTTTACGAAATAGAAAATAGAGTTCTGTTCTGGTCTTGATGTGACGAGTTTCTGTTTCCGATAATAGTTGATATTGGAACCTAGGGTTCAGTTCTAGGGATCCACCGTAGATTATAACACTGGTGTCAGAAGTGGGATGAGCGGTGACAGAATGCAAATGAGAGTAGTCGAAGATGCTTTGCGACATATTGAAAAAATGGTTACTGATATCGTTGATCAGTATTTGAAAGTTGGTGCAATGGTGATAAATGACTTCACGAAGGACAGTTTCCAGACAAACGAGAGGCAAACGAAGAACAGGGAGTCTGGAAGTAGCCAGTGCACGCTGATTGGTACTTTAGCTGAAGCTCTAAGCTTGGCCGTGAAGCTGGAGGTTGAGCAAAATAAGAGGATTCTGCAGGGTAAAGTAAGCTCAAAGAAGAAAGATGTTGGTTGTCAGCAGGCAGCGTGTTGGAGCACTCAGGCCCAAGCGTCAAACAAAAGGCTGTTGTCATGCTGGATATGTGATGGTGCCGGTCATATTGCGAGATATTGCACCTTTCGGAGGAGCGTCCGACGTACACAGCCTTGGTGGTCGGCACATTTGGAATGTTGGAGTTGTGGGGAGACCGGACATTTACGCCGTGAATGTAAAACTACTGTGGATGGAGCGCTGCAAGATGGAACCCGTGCAAGAGCTCTGTCGAGGCAAGTTCAGATGAAAACGAGAGAGCAAATAGGAGGGGCAGGAAGTCAAGAAAATGAGAACGGAATGAGGAGATCTGAAGAGGAAGAACGTCGGAGTCTGTTAAGTCCTTGTAAGGAGACTGATTGGAGAGAAAATAAAGAGGACATGGAAAGAAAAGAAACGAAAGAAATGGAATATGTATCAGACCATGTATGCCTGAGATCAGTTTCTGAAAAGGTCATACAGCTTGGGTCTTGTGAAACTGAGAACAAAGATGACTCAGAAATTAAAGTAAAGGATAGGTTAGAAGGGAAGCATGAGGTGGTATGTTCGATACAATTGAAGACGGATGGAAAGTACATGCTGAAGGAAGAAGACATACAGAAAGGGAATCAAAATGAGAAGAAGAATGCTGGAGGTGTGGAGCAAGTAGGAACTGATGAGACGCATATGAGAAAGGAAAAGTACAGCGAAAAGCAGCAGTGGGAAGAGAGACAGGAGGATAAAGGAAAAACTGGGAGGGACCAAGCTGGTAATGGCTTATCCCCAAGTAGACTGGAGACTGTTGAAGGAGCGAATGTTGAGCCTACAACTTGCTCTTGGCTGTTCGAAGATTCGGAATATGGAAAGACCATGAAGATTAACAATCCGAAAAAGTACAAACAGATATTAGACCAACGAAAGTGGTACATCGATAAGGATGGGAAAGTCGTCCAGAAGAAGAACGCGTCAACGCACAAAAAGATTTGGACCATGAAATGAAAACCAACTTAGCGATCGGAGGTTGTTAGACGGCTCTACAACTAAGGAAAAAAAGGGGAATAGTGTTAGGGAGTTGAGTAGGTACTTCATGGATTATTATTGTTACTGTGATAAATCAGGTGTTGAGGAAATGTTAGTTGTTTACGAAATAGAAAATAGAGTTCTGTTCTGGTCTTGATGTGACGAGTTTCTGTTTCCGATAATAGTTGATATTGGAACCTAGGGTTCAGTTCTAGGGATCCACCGTAGATTATAACAATATTATCCCCCCACTCACCCCCTCCCCTTGCGAATTTTGGTACTCGGGTGAAATTATGTACAACTCGGAAGTTATTTGAGTCAAAAAAAAAAAAAATAAACACTCAAATCGGTTGGAAATTGAGGCCTGGGCAGAGTTTACAAGATTATGCACGCAAACGCACGTTTTTTAAGCATTAACCCCCCTTTCCCCCTCTTAAAAAGCAAAATCCCAAATTCCGGCGCCGTAGTGCACAACTAGATAGTATTTCGCGTCAAACGAAAAAAGAACCACAAAAATCGTTTGAGAACTAAGGCCTGGGCAGAGTACACAAGATTATGCCCAAAAACGCACGTTTTTCGAGCATTTACCCCCCCTTTGCACCCCTTAAAAGGCAAAATTCGAAATTCCGACGACGTAGTGCACAACTAGATAGTTTTCCGCGACGAACAAAAAAAGAACCAGGAAAATCGGTTGAGAACTAAGGCCTGTGCAGAGTACACAATATTTTGTTACACACACACACACACACCTATGGTTTTTTTCGCGGATTTGGATTCAGAATGGTCTAAAACGGATTACTGTGTGGTTATTTTTTTTCTGTTGAGTGTTGTCCAACTTTACCCCAGATCGATCGCATAAGGACGCCCAAGTCTTACTGTGAGACGTCCTAAAAATGGTGCAAATTATTACACAATGGTATATAATTTTACTGTATTAGTGAGGTCGTTGCATGGGTCGGAATTCCGTTTTTTGACTTCAGATTCGAATTTGGCGCACTTGGAAAAGGTTCTGTACCAGTTTTCAGTTCGAAACTCCATTTAGTTTAGCCGTATTTCAATGAAAAAAATACCGTCCTCACTTATGTTGGCGGGACACTCCTCTTACATCATCCCTAAACGAGAATCTCGCGATAGAGTGCTTTGAGATCACTGCAATCGAGGACAATTCGAGTCAGAAACATTGAAATATGGTTGCTGATGGTGATGATTAAAAAAACGTTGGAATATATTTTTCAGGCGTTACATGTTTGAATTAATCGTTTAAATTGAAAGTTTTGGAGCATATTTTGGTTGTTTTTCTTGTTGTTGCGTTGGCACTAAAACCTCGCGTTACTTTTTCGGTCATACAGTTATCACGTTATCAGTGTACATTTTCTGGTAGTGCGGTCCGAGTTGTTAGTTGTTACCATACCATAGTTTATACCGGTATTTACCATAATTTATTGGTTGATTTGTTTGGAAAAGATAATGTTCACTGTAAAGTTTCAAGAAGCTTTTAATGAACGCTTGCATACGAGTCTGCAACACATGTCTTCACTTTTTCCCGCTACCTACCCAATAATCTGCTTTCGAATGTTGTTGATAGTTGTTTTAACTCTGGGGTATATTTCAGTTTCTTCCATAAGTACAGCGGTTTTGGCAGTATATCGTTTATGCGAAAATTTAGGGCTTTCCAACGAATGGTGAACAATTTTTCTAGTGGAAATCATCAGAAAACTCACAGTAACTTTTTTTTTCGTTTATGTGCCAAAGTATTGACATAAAATGTCAATATGCCAAAAAGGAGAGCCATCGACGAGAGTTTCGAGGTGGCTTCCCTGGAAAATATTCCCTCTATCGATATTGGTATGTTGCACGATTTTTACATCAATAACAAGGTCGTCTGCGCCAAAATAAGAGGAGCCAAGAATGTGAGGTAAGTTGACACTTTTATAGCAATTTAAAAGGCCAGTTGTAATCTTGTGTTTTTTTCGAGTGTAGTACTTCTTCATCCAAATGGTTGCAGTAGCTCATTTATTGGAAGTTTCATCATAGTGTCATTATCCTGTACAACCTAGCACCAATGAGTGTTTGTAAATTATTAAATAAAAGGATCTTGGTTATGTCCAACTTAAAAGAATCTAGCAAATTTGCGAGGTTATGGCTCAAGTAACACCAGAACACCGTGTTTCGTCACAACCATGTAAGGTTTCAGTTACAGTGGAGGGAATGCCAGAAGGAAACGAAATCTTGGATGCAACATGTTTCGATTGCGCTGCTAGCAAAATTCAGTATGAAAGCACCACAAAAGAAGGTAAACAAACAGAAGCTCGATAACCTTGCGTCAGGGTAACAGTGGTGTAGCGGTCTCATGGTCCCCTTCACACTTGTGACGTAGCCCCAACCCCGCAGCGTCCAAGCCGTGTGTAGGTATTCCCGCCTGAGTCCGAAAATCCCGTTCTTTGAAAGACTACCTAAATTTTTAGGAAGCGTTTCTGGGAGTTTTATTTGCAGATACGTACTTCAATAGAGATTCTCTACACAGGAAAAATACAAAAAAATATCATGCAACTACCCCATTATTACAAGCTACTGGCAACAACCTCGCTATCTGAGGATCGCTATCTGTGGGTGCCTTCATTACGAAATTTGGTTCTTGGTTCCCCAACTGAGCGACATGAAACTGAGTTCTAAGGAGAGAAACGGTTCAAACCGCTTAACTCCATTCATAAAATTTTATCAGCTGAAATTTCAACAAATAATAGTCCTATTCCCGTCAGTGGAGTCTTTTGCGAGTCACACTCGAGATTATTATTGTAAGTCCGACTCTTAAGACCTCGTAGGGAGCGAACGATTGGCCCTACAGAGCTCTGGGTGGTCACATTCGATTGTAAAAATTCAATCCTATTTTAAATAGGTGAATCAAAATCTTTATATCGAGCTTTTTCGAGCTAGATAGGGCGTGTTTAAAATTAAAATCCCCATCTTCCACCACTTGAAAGTTGCTGACATTAACCAAAAGCCGGTTAATGTCCAATATACCGAATTTCATCAAAATCGCTTGATGGTAGCTAAAAAAAGTCTGCAAAGTGGGTGTGGCACACAGCTTCTTCGTATCCATAACCCATTTATATCTAGATGGTCCGATTTATAGAAGTTAATCTCTAAACATCAATCCCTAAGTACATTGCACTACTCATATCCACCCCAACTCGCAAAATTCCTTATAATTTCATCGAAATCAGATGGGAAATGTAGAGGTTACGATCAACACGCCATCCCGCTCAACCCCAAGAATTTCATCAGAATTGGGTGAGAATTGTAGAAGTTATGGATGTTACAAGGATTTCACGTTTGCGCATGCGTAGCGGCTACTATAGGTCCGATGGTAATGATTCCCATAGGGGACCAACTACACCCTGATCTGCACAATCCCTAGAAATTTCATCTAAATCGGATGAGAAATGTAAAAAGTTATGGATGTAGCAAAGAATTCATGACAGACACACAGACATACAGACACGGAACCAAAATTGTTCAGAAAGTTCTGAAACGTATAAACGCGAGTGGAAATTTCGATTTTTTTTTTCGTTTTTTCAACCTTGAAAAGTGAAAGTGAAGCTGCCACTACCTCGTAGACTCGGAAGCAAGTGCCAAGTGGGTGTGGCACGTAGCTTCCTTGTATCCATAACCCGATAGTATAGATGTTCCGATGCACGATAGCTAATCCAAAACATTAATCTCTAAATACCTTGCACTATCATTAGGATTAGGAGACCATCTACACGCATCATCTTCAACATGTTTAAAATATAGGTGTGATTGTGAGGATTGCGGATCAGTAGGGAAACTGATCTGCAGTACAAAAACTGATGCAAATTACAAGACCTGAGACATGTCACGGTAACAGATGCACAGCACAGAAACCGACCCAAAGCAGGGATCTACACGTCAAACCGCACAAACCGCAATCTCTGAAAATTTCTTTGAATTCGGGTAGAAAATGTAGAAGTTATGGCTGTTACAAGGAAATTCACGTTTGTGCATGCGCAAATGCGATCATTTCCATAGGGAACCAACTACACCCTGATCCGCACAACCCCTAAAAATCTCATTGGAATCGGACAATAAATTCATATAGTTGTGCCCGTTACAAGATTTCATGACAGACTCACAGACAGACAGACACGGAACCAAAATTTTTTTCGAGAAGGCCTGAAACGTTAAACGCGAGTGGAATTTTTGATTTTAGAACTTTTTTTTGAAAAGTGAAACCAAAGCTTCCACTCACTTGGTAGATTCGGAAGCAAAATCAGAAACACATGGGATTCATGACGTACATCGTGGAAATAATCCAACGAGGCCTCTGGTGGTGGGAATCAATTGTCGAGAGGGCTGTCGAGAAGTTGAATCTGCTGTTCAAGTTGTTAAGTTCTGTCCATTAGTTTCGAGGCCTCGGTGTGCCTGGCATAATGCAGAGGCATTTCTGATTGAGGTCTCTTCTCTGAGAAAGGGATGGTTAATCTTGACGGAAATCGATTTATCAGGAGGTAGAAGAGGAACATACCAGATTGGAAAACACGGGAGTAGGAATTATGTATATTGCTGAAAGCTCCGGTTGCGAAAGATTCCTGATATCCAATGTGTTCACGAACAAGTTAGCACTTTAAGCCGGTGGTACAAGATTTGGTCAAACCTCACTCAATGATTAATCCTCAAGCGCCCGCAGGATTAATCTCCTCCCCTAGTAAAACTTGAAATAACTCACTAGAGTTTTTGAGTGTCTCAAAAGATCGGCCCAGGTATATCAAGCAACAAATAACTTGACCCTTGTTGAACCCGCCAATTTTTATCTCATTCTTATCGGTTGTAATCGCGTGTTGAAGTGAAAATTCCAAGTGGGTGTGGCACGTAACTTCCTCGTATCCATAACCCGATTGTATAGAAGATCCGATGCATAGTGGTTAACCTCATAACCTAAATCTCCAAGTACCTTGCACAACCCTCTTAGGGGACCTCACATTGTTGGAAACTGTAGACGTTATGGTTATTACAAGGATTTAACGTTTGCCCATGCGCTCAAAATACATTCAATTTGGGGGCCACGATTTTCATATGGAGACCAGCTGCATTAACAACTGTTAAATTCTGTTTGTGTTTTCATTATTCATTGACCCTTCGTTATTTGTTCACTTTTCTGCAATTCATTCAACCTAATTCATGATTAAACTGTTTCGCGATTCATATACTTGCAATTCCTTATTTTCCCGCTAAAAGTTTAATTGTTTCGGAAAAAAGTTTAATTACTTTGGAAAAATGTTTGATTGTATTGGGGAAAGGTTTGATTCATTTGGAAAAAGGTTTAATTCAACTGGAAAATGCTATATATTGAGCGCAGCATATCTTTTCATAATATGTTCAGGGAAATGACAATTCGACACACCGACATGTCTACTCACAACTCACAATACGACCAGGGACGCATCTGCAAAACAAAATTTTCAATCATAAACTATCCCCTAGGTTTCTTTGTTTTTAGGTGTCCCAAAAAAAATCTCCAAACGCGAACGTTCAACTGGATTGATGCTTGTTTATGCTGAAGTAACTCCTCCTTCGAAGACCTTACTAGGTAATTTGACCTTTGGAAATCCTTTGCGAATGTGTCTGACGAGCAGGAACAAATTTGATAAATGAACAGACGTTTTTCCCGTTGAAGCTAGTACGATTTGGTCGAGGATGGACCCGACTCACGATCAATGGCATGGTGATGACCCGACACGATCAGCAACATCACACAAACCTCGTTTATTGAATTTCGATCTGAATTATGAGTTTTCTTCAACCTCCCTTCGGTTTAAAATTCGAATCCATAAAAAATCCCGGTACGTTCGATGGAAGAGCGAGCGACGATGGCATGGAAATTTTACGATCTGTATGCAAAATAAGTTGGGTCTCGAGATACCCCACCCTCTAACACCTACTGGTTTGGCACTCCGCCCGGGGGTCCTTGCAGCCAAACAGCCTTTGCTTGGCGTCTTTTGTCATTTCCACGTGTGGAACTCAAAGAATCAGACAGCCATTTAGAAAATCTCGACCAGCATGTCACCGATGTCCACCGCCGTCGCGCCGCTTGGCAATTAAATAAATTGTCCTCAGTTCCCTTCCCGTCTGGTTTCCAGAGCAATTACGAAATTGAAAAAATATCGGTTTTCTTCAGGATGTCGTAAATAACACTC
This sequence comes from Apolygus lucorum, assembly GCA_009739505.2. Taxonomy (NCBI): domain Eukaryota; kingdom Metazoa; phylum Arthropoda; class Insecta; order Hemiptera; family Miridae; genus Apolygus; species Apolygus lucorum. Next base: position 69,836,364 of record CM019167.2, on the reverse strand, counting down.
CGCCGGTAAAATTTAACGAGGTAGGTCGAGGAAACTGCTCTCAGTTCAATGAAAATAAACTCTGGGGTGTAAAATATGACATAGAAAAAGAAGTAGGAAGCGTTAGTTGGATTCATAACGACTTTTGATTGTAGAGCGATTAATACACCAAAATAGCTAGGTATCTCTCTCATCATTTTTCACACACATGCAAATGATACTCTCGCATCGAAAGCATGCGCTGTTATTTTGCAAAGGAGAAAGTCCACCGAGTGGGTGCTGCACATAGTTTTCCCCTATTCGTAACAAAATTACGATCTAATTCGACGAAAGAACTGCCAACTGAACGACTGAGTTTGAGGAATGTTGGACTATTGGTGATGGAGGAAGAAATAGAGATCCACGACCCAAACCGAAATCCCAAATCAGTTCAATGGAATCGGAAGAGAGGACCATCGAGGCCCTCAAAAAGTGTGATGTTTCCGAGAAACCACTGGAAAGTACGCTGTATTTTTTTTTTTTTTTATCCGGGGTTTACCGAAATTTAAATATGGGCATCATTCATGAAGTTAAAAGGCATTGTAGAGTTATGCGACAACGATGTAGTCCATCTTCTGGTCCGTCGGGGGGAGGTGCATGGCTGCCAGCTCCATTTCATCCTCATCGGCACACCAATTCTGTTGTGAGCAAGGGCCCGCAGGGTTTTTCCCCGTCACAGGAATATAATGGAGAGGAAACCAGAGAATACCCGTCGGTGAGCCAAAACCTGCAGCATCCTCTATGTTGCTATTCGAAGGATGCTGCAGGGCCCAAAAACCGTCAAGGAGGCAGTTAGCTTCTGCAGCTTTCCTGGACTACCCTAAGGGGTTCAAATTTCAAAAGGCGAAAAACGAGTTCTTCTGGTTTTTCGTGGATATTATTATTATAATCATTGTAATATATGGCATATTCGGATTTCTGGAACATTATATTCGGAAATGTGGCACAACATTTCTGATATAGGTACAACTTCTAAAATTGAAAATTGAAAAAATGTAAGTATACACAATTTTTATACCTCAATAATATAAACCTGCGTACATTTGTTGTTCCCAGAAATGCGATAACCTAAAAGGTACTCTATGAGACTTGGAGACGAGTAGAACATAAATATGGACTCCTGAAATCTTCAAAACATACCCTGTGTATTCAGTATGATGGTATGGTAGATATATCTACCTTTATCATGTATGATAAAACATTATCATATATGATAAAAATCAAGAGAAACAATATACGATCGTTGAACAATAGTACGTGTGAGTACTCTATGAGTTCGGGGTGACAAAAAGAGTATTTTCTGAGGTTTTAAAAAAATATTTAACTAAGAGGATGATTGTAGAATATTAAAGATTTGTTCTATGTGCCACACCCACAAGGCATATCAGTCTGTCATATAGCTAATACTTCGATTTTCATAACTATAGCTTTGAAGTTTGTCTTTGAGAATCTACTCATTAACTCATACTATGTACATGAATAGACTTTTGCTCGCGCGCTCGCTTGGTCGCTTTCCTGGGAGTTGTCCCACGATATCTTGAGTAGTAATTGTTTAGAAATTTTTTTTGCTTCCGAGTCTACCAAGGTAGCGGAAGCTTTGTTTTCACTTTTCAAGGACGAAAAAAAAAATTTCTCCAAAATCAAAATTTTCACTCGCGTTTTGCGTTTTAGACCTTTCTGAACAATTTTGGTTCCGTGTCTGTGTGTCTGTGTGTCTGTCTGTCTGTCTGTCATGAATTCCTTGTAACGCGCATAACTATACGAAGTTATTGTCCGATTTCAATGAAATTTTCAGGGATTGTACGGGTGGGTGTATAGACGGTCCCCTATGAAATTCATCATCCCCGGACTGATAGAAGCGACTGCGCATGCGCAAACGTGAATTCCTTGTAACGGCCATAACTTCTAAATTTTCCATCAGATTACAATGAAATTTTCAGGGATGTTACAGATTGGTATTTAGATGGTCCCCTATGAAAATCACTACCTTCGGACTGATAGTAGCCACTGCGCATGCGCAAACGTGAATTTTCCTGTAACGGCCATAACTTCCACTTTTTCTACCCAATTTCGATGAAATTTTCAGGGATTATGCGGATTAGGTTGTAGGTGGTCCCCAATGAAGATCACCACATTCGGACTGATAGTAGCCACTGCGCATGCGCAAACGTGAATTTCCTTGTAACGTCTATAATTTCTACATTTTCCATCCGATTTCAATGAAATTTTCAGGGATGTTACAGATTAGTATTTAGATGGTCCCCTATGAAAATCACCACCTTCGGACTGATAGTAGCCACTGCGCATGCGCAAACGTGAATTCCTTATAACGGCCATAACTTCTACATTTTCCATCCGATTTCAATGAAATTTTCAGGGATGTTACAGATTAACTTGCTTTGATGTTTTGAGATTAACTACAATGCATCGGATCATCTATACAATCGGGTTATGGATACGAGGAAGCTATGTGCCACACCCACTTGGCAGACTTTTTTTTTTTTTAGTTTTTGCCAAAATGTTTGTAACAACAAACGATAGGTCAAGTTCGTTAATCAGAAATTTTGGACAATCCAAAATGGTCCAAAATTTTTAAAAAGTACAGAAAAATGGGGTTTCCCCGTTTTTTGTGGTTATTACCTTCATACCTTACCACCATTGTTCCTTTTCTTAACCATTCCTTCAACTGAAAGATTTCTTTGAAAATTCGCTCATTAATTCATGCTGCATGAATGGACTTTTTTTTGTCCCGTGTTCCTCTCGTGTTTTTCCAGGAACTGGCAGAAATAATAATTGATAGCGAGCTTCTTATTACCAAAATTCAAAGAAGGTAAGCGTTAAGGAATAGAAGAAGTAAAGTGTACAAAAATAGATTGTAGGTGGAAGCTTTGCTTGAGAACAATAGGTACTATTTTGAAAGTGGGAATTCGATAAAAAAATTTTGGCAGGAAGTTGATCTGATCTATGATAGGTATTTGGTACCAACCAAGGTAGGTACTTGATGTATAATTATTAACGTTTATTCAACAAAGTAATACCGTTTGGAGTTGAATAGAAAAATATTTTGTAACCTCTCTCAAAATCACAGTATAATTATTAGGTATGTTAAAATTATTAAATAAAAATTGTCATAAAATTCTTATGAAATTACAATAAAACATATTGTTTTAGCTGTTTTAAGACATGTATACCTAATCCAAAATCGTAAAACCCCGTTGCAGACCGAAATAATTAGAATGGTGTGTACAGAGAGTATTAGATGATGTGGTAAGTTGTTCTTCAAAGGGTGATTCTACCAACTAATTTACCATCATGAGTTTTCAGCAAGAAATTCCTCTCCTTTAAGACGGCTGTAAGTGTTCCATTTTACGGTTTTTTTTAATTATTTTTTTTTTAGTACTGACCTCTACTGTAAAAACTAGTTTTACAATCGAACATTTTCAAAATCGAATTTAGGGAAGAAATCTGTAATTGAACGATTCAAATTGACCGTATCGTTTCCTCATTGAATAAACTCTCAAGATTGGCTTCCTTCTCAATGAATTCTTTCTTGCCAATTAATAAAGCGTGGCTGCATTATTTGGAAGAAATATGTCATTCATATTATCGCGGAAAACAGAAAATGTACGAATAGAAAAAGAATTCACAACTCAGTACGAAGCAAAGGTAACCTCGCAAGGGAGGATTCTAGACGCGTACTGTGGACGCGCGCGCGCGCGCGCGTATTGTGGATAGCTGCGCGCTTGCGTCTTGAGGTCGCTAGCACGCCCTGGTCGCTTGGTCTCGTTCGTGGGACAAGGCGCTCCTAACACGTGGCAAAATCAACTCGAGTTTCTCAAAAATATGACTCTTATACATCGATGTTTGGAAAACGTTATTTCCTCTACTACTCTGGAGGTTTATCTCTTTACGTATTTGGTACGATAGCAGTGGATCATGTGTACCTCAATTATTGTGGGATAGGAGAGATAATTAAAACTGTAGCACTGAAGATAATCATAGGACCGGAGTAGTTGGCGATGTGGTCGAGAGAAACGGATGAGTTCGCGGAGATAGGGCAGGTGTTTTGGTGGGAGTGGACGGCCAGCTGGCGGTGGAAGAGGGATTCCTTGATGAAGATTCTCGTAAGAAATCTTTCGCTTCCTTACTCCACAGAACCAGTTTAATTGGGCAATTGCTTGTTCTTGTCATGGTACCCTACCTGCTCATCATTTTTTCTCCTGCACGCACATGCCGTATCTATCTTTCTCCACCGCTTTCTCTGCTTACTGCCACCGCAGCTCTGAAGTACCACCTCACATCTGGATTCTACAAGAACAGAACCTTTTGACCAAAACAATGGACCGACTTCAAGAGTGATGGATAAACCACTAAAATTCAGACGGGCTTTTAGGTAGGTACGTATAAGTCGCCGTCATGCACATCTCCAGACACTAACATATGCAAGTATATTCTACTTCCATACTCACATGATCTGGTTAGTATTACATGAATCGGATAGTGCAGTACAAAACAGGAATAGGAGTAGGTATCGTTGAGGTAATATTTATGTGTTCCAAAACTATTAGGTAGTAAGTCAGTGATGTATGATGTAGGATAAGAGTGACAATAAACGTGAATCCCCCTAAGAATATTCCTGAGCAGCATCGTTTTCCACTTTGGGTGTTGGGATGGATGATTAGGTTCTGGAGTTGCTCATTGCTTCTAAGCTGAAATCCTTTTGACCAGCCTGCTGAGCTCTCGATGCCGATGAGCAATGTGCAACACAGATGGCGCCTGAAAATGATTGGCAGTCTTTCGCCATCTGCTCCATTGAAGTTTAGAACTAAATTTTATGTTCAGCTTCTAGAATAGAAGGGATGGGTAGGAGGAAGAACTACTGAACGGAGGAGAATAGCGTTTCTTGCCGATGTATGGAAGAGTAGCGGGTGCCTACTGGAAGGGGCCTCTCAGTTAATTTGGTAATTCTCCGCATCGTCCGGGGATCGCTGTTATGGTTTTAAATGTTCTATTTTCCAGTAGAAGGTAAACAGTTTTTGTTTATTATTTTGAATGATGAACCTTTGGAATCGAGCAAGCCAAATTAATCCCCCATGGTTTCATGGTACGTAGAATTCGAAAATCGAATAGAAATTTAATACAATATAAATATACCTCTTTTTATACTCCTGCGTCACACGACGGACTGGGTATAAACACACCTCAACTTCATCTCAATCAATAGATTATTCAGGAATCAATTTTAATCAAAAATGTATACGGATATGCACTAAGAACGAGTTGTGAGGCTGATTTGCACCACATTGTGACTTCGGTGATAGTCGAGAATTAACAACAACCTCTTTCTCCACCTCGGATAATTAACACATAATAAAGGCAAATTGTTCTGCAGTTATAAAAGATCTATGCTTCAGCAGATCTTCAGTGATTTTTGAGGAAAAAAAAAACTTTTCATATGGAATTTTTTCTACTTTGAAGAAAACCATTTTTGAATGGAATTTTTTTAACTTTGAGGGAAAAATCTAGAGTACTGAAAGGGATATTTTGGATATGGACATGGACCCCTGCTAATATAAGTTCAAACTTCAGCTGAATAACATGATCATTGTTTGTTTCACTGAATGAAGTTTCCTGTTGTACTAGTTGTGCTGAATTTCGTTATGAAGGCTCAACTCTCGGAAAACTCCTTGAATGGAACTCTTTTTAATTCATTAAAAAACCTATCGATATATATATGTAGACTCATTGATCTTGACGACAGACTGAGTCCTTCAGATACTTGAATGCTACCATCTGTGAGTCCTTGGATAGTGGCGGTGGGATGTATTTTGGAGTAACAAAGAGACATTAGAGCCGCAACCTAGCATTTCGGGGATCAAGCCAAATGCTAATGAAAGCATTTGCAGCTTAAAATAACTCTCAATAGGAGGACCCCTTCAAACAAGAAGGAATTCACGCTAACGAGGTGAAGAACATGACATCAAAGAGATGGATTTACTGTGTTGGTTCAAATGTCTCAATAAATCAAGGGCTTTAGTCTCTGATTTTGAATCCGCTTTCAGAGATATCAGCCCCTAACATTTTAGGGCTTGTATTCCAAGTTTTGTAGGCTGATTACAAAAAGGTTCACAACCTGCGGATTGTTATGGAAGGAAATCTTTAAAAGAATAGTGATCAAGGAGCAAACAGATTTGGTGAAATGAAAGTGAGGATTATGCGCTCTCTGTCGAGCGATGTAGGGTAGCGGTAGCCCGCAGTGACAAAAGGGGACAGAAATCTTTTATTGTCTCAACTTGCGTCGTTGGAGTTAGAAAGGAACAGCTCTCTAACTTTCCCCTTTCTCAACTCCACGCCGTCTTTTGCGCTTGAATGAAGCAACACGGACAAAGTTTTCTGGGTCTGGCCCCCCGCCATAGCCTCTTATCGCCCACTGGTGCCAACTTTTAGTTAATTTCTATTAAACATTAATTAACCTGTTTAGAATATGTAACGATGCTATCAAGCTATAGTGGCTGCAGTGTGGTGTAGAATGATAGCACACGCACCAATTGCACATCAGAAGAGGGTGTTCATGAACAGTCGAGCCCCACCGCTTAGTTCAGTCTACAGCTAGGTCCAGGACAACCAACATAATCAGGAACATATTCCCAATTCTTCTCCTTCTTCTTGACTCTACAACCAATTAACATCCTTGGCCTGTTCACAACCCCCCCCCACCCCTCCAGACTGATCTCTCTGCCATCTTACGCTGCCACAACCAACACCCAGCTGATTCAAGTTGTTGTCCTCGTTCTGGGTCCACGTCTACAAATTTCCAATTGATTTTTGATAGGTAGGAAATTCATAGAACTCTCGCCACGTAAATAACCAATATCAATATCTCCGACCTACCTATTAAATAATTACATCAACTAATACTTTTAAATTGTCGAATATTGTCGAAATTAGGCGGGTGATTGGAGGGGGAACGGCAAGGGGGTGATAGAAGGTACTGCGATGGAACTGTTGGTTAGAAAAGTAGTGCGAGAGCAGGGCGACTTGAAGAAGACGACATTTGGCAATTCCATAATTAATATCAATTCAATGACTCAAATTATAACCGGTCTGATTTCGTGACACTAAATATAGTGGATTAGTTGGTACAATTTCTTGTACTAATTCATTAGGAAGCTCATGAATATCCTAGTTGATACTATTCTTGATGAACGCGTAAATCATATTAAGCGGTAAAATTTGTAAAATAACTGAGGGGATTACCACCATGATGGGACGTCCATATATCTAATGAAAAGGAACAAAAAAAAAAACAAAAAAACCTGAGTCCTAAATTAAATTATAAATCAAAGAATTAAAGAAACAGCTTTTCCATCCAGTAGCGTCTGCAGAGAACACGGCTTTTCCATTAATAATAACTACCAACCATACTATTACGCAAAATTAACTATCAACTTTACTTTGACACAACGTATCTACCAACAATAACACAATTATCCGATAGTTACGGGTTCCTCCATTATGAAATTTGGTTCTTGGTTGCTAATGAGCACAACTGAGTGGAATTAGACTTTCAAAAACGAAAACAAATTGCATTTCATCAGCTGAACTTTGAACAAAAATTTGGCCTAATAACTTCGATGAAGTTTCATTTTAGCGATTTACACCTGTGTTTCTGATTAATTTTTCTTCCAACCTTTCCTTTAGGGAATGGGTACTACTGAAATCTTTGTGGTTTTATTCGGTTCTGAACTAAATTGATGAGCAACCAATACAATATAAGAAATCGAATATTTTCGATCTAGGGAGTTTTAAACATTTCAATCCCATTTTCCACCCCTTAGAAGTGATTGAAAGTAACCTAAAGCTTGAGGGCCCAATAGGGTGTGCGCCTAGGTAGGAAAAACTGTTTATAAAAAAACAAAAAAAAACAGGTAGTATCTATGGTTGTTAGATGGTGACAATGGCAAAGCCGTGTTCTTTGCAGATGAGTGGTCTACATAGAAAAATAATAAACCTTTGTGTATTAATTATTATGCGAAGTCTTGCGACTTTTACAGTCTCCCCCCCCTTCCCCCTACGACAAGCAGCAAGAGAAATACTCCTCCTGAGAGGTATTGTAACCAAAATCAATGCATTATGCATTGCATATCATGCAAGTACCTGTGATTACCTACAGGTTGAGGCGCACGTCTAGCTCGCACTTCCGACTATGCAGGTCGGCTATCGAGTTTTTGACAATCAGCAAAACTCACATGCCGGGATCCGTGTGCCAGGGCCACCCCGTTGGCCATGATACACGGAACCCTACCTGGGGATACAGATGAAGTTTGTCGCCCAAGGTATAATAAGGAAGAGGACAGATGAATGGGAGAAAGGAGTAACAGCACTGACAAGGGAGTGAAGAAATATCCTATTGTCTTATCAACTGAATAGAAGTCGTGGGCGCCACATAGAAACTTCTCTCTTACGCAACTAAATCTTTGTCCTGGATGAATCGACGAAGACGAACTTTCCTAGACTTCGACTTCCCCACCGACTTTTAGTTAATTTCTCTCCCGCTTCAACTCAACAACGAGTTCAGACTCTCCTTAAAATTATACAGCTGGGAAATCATACATCTTATGTTGGGACTGGGGATAGTTGCCATTCAGCATTTCCAAAGGAAGGACCATTGCGGTGATGTTATTATGACCCATGTGGGTCCACATTCTACCCTAATGTCAGTATAATCAACCCTAATAGTTAATGATGGAGTCCATATTGCTCTTATAGTACCTGTGGAGCTGATAGCATTGAGTTCGTTGAGACAACTATTCCCAGACCTTGAATCGGCGTATGTTCTGTGATGTATTAGTACTATTTCAAACAAGAATAATAATATTTAGTAGCTATCTCAAAAAAAAAAAAAAAAAATGCTGCAAATTATTACTTTGAGATTTATTATTTTTCCCCACGCACTTTCCCCACTTAGCATTGACCGATTTTGATGAAATTTGGTATGTAGGCTCCATTTGGAGTACAATTGTGCCCAAAAGATTTTGGTTGAGACCACGCAAAGCTCTGTAGGACAAAACGTTCGCTCCCTACGAGAATTTAAGGGTTTTACGTACGATAAATCAGAAACACGAGTGTGAATTGCAAAAGAGGCCTAATCTCCATGCTGCCAGAAATGCGATCGATGTTTTTCTTCATGTTGAATGGTTGGTGGCTTTGTAGACGAGTGATCTATATAGAAAAATAATAAACCATTGTTTAATAATTTGCAGCGTTTTAACACCGTAGACGAATTTACTTACTCATCACCGTTCTCTGAAACATTTTCTCTCTCTGGAACTGGCATTGGACGGAAAGTAGTTGTATGATAGTTGGCTTCTTCAGTTCTAAGTCACTGAAACGAAAGTAAGCTTTCGTCCAGTAAGCTTTCGCATTTTTATTGACTGTCCAAAACAGATACAAGTTACTCAATTTTGTTCGTTGAGTAACTTGAGTCTCCCACAGGATGTTTTCAGGATCGATCGGAGAGCCCAGCGCCAGTAATTTATATCCGTCACGGTCGGTAAAAATATCAAGTGGCTGTACACAAATGGATGAGTGGTGGTGGTGCAGATGGTGGAGTGAAATCGCTTCTGCGGAAATTCCGGTCGCGATACTCTCGACCCGACGCTCAGAGTTGATTATCCTCCAACTCGCGACTCCCGTTTGATGTTTACCCTACCGAGCTTTATTTACTCAAAGCTTCCAAAATACGAAGTCTGACTCCCCGAATACTCTTCTTCCTCCCACGTACCCCACTTGCAGTGAGATTAAACTCCCTAACCTTCAAAATGCAGCCCCTCCGACCTCTCTTCATCGACTAACCCGATTTGGGAGTAAGTGAATAAAACGGGGTCCTAGAAGCTCATCTAATCCGGCTTTCTTCAGGACAGGTTAACCCCTGATGAATATTTGATTACCTACTTAGCAGTACTGAAGGGCGAACCTTCTTAACTTTAACAGTATTTTCCATTGTTCTTCTCCAACGAATAACACAGTTCCATCGTGAAAATTTCATTTTGCTCCCTTAAATAATTCAAGGAGAGTGCAATCACCAATGCGAGAGCAAAAATGTTGAAATACATTTTCCTAATTAATTACTATGTTTATCTATAATAAAACATGAGCTATATGAATACGCAGTTTAGTATCAATTTTGTACACTTCTTCCAAAAATTTAGATCCCATCAGCTCAATGTAACGCAACCACTCATGAAATCGGTTACAAATTGAAAAATTCCATTTCAATTTCATTTACCTTGAACACCCTTGCTCGGTTCCTTAACATCTATCGTTCATACTCACTAATGTGAAGCTGTTCCCTTCAGCTGGTATACGACTTCAAAAAACATCTGATGCCAGGAATGACGCGGCCATGCTCTACACTTATTCTACATTATCATCGCAGACGCCAGCAAGTAAGATTGCTGCTTCGACTGCCGACTCCAGCACTTCTGTTCCCTGTAACGGGATGGATCATGGAGCGAACAAACATGCTGAACATAATTCCAACCAATGACGCAAGTGGTCACGGCATGTTGGCTTGTATAGGACATTTCATAGCAAGTACAGTAATACAAGGTCCGAATTCCCCCGTCCACTCACGCTATCAGCTGTTTTGATAGATAATAACCATTATGCAACTGACAACTTAATTAATTAAATGATTATAAACCAATACATACATATATTGACCGGTTCAAATGTCATCTGAGTTCAACTCGACTTACCTTTAGGTTGAGATAAAAAAAATTGGTTTTGAAGACATGGTTTATTCCCAATCCGAAAATATTTTTTTCTAATTGATATGATTTTTCAAAAATTATTATTCAATTGAATTCAATTTTCATTTTTGTTTTAGAATAATTCGACAATTATTGTCGAATGGTCCAATCAAATTGGATTTTACCTGAAAGTCTATGAGAGAATCACCCTAAACTCAACTATTTTGGGTACGCAAAAATATGCGTGGATGTAATTCGATTAGTGTATCAAAATTTAAACAGTGGATCACGTAGTGTGGGTAGTTAATTTAAAATGATTCCAAATGATCGTAACTGGTTTTTTCAAATGACTTCCAAAATTAACTCTATGGGAAAACTGTTGGACATTGGGAACTTTTTCTTGTAACATGTTATATTCAATGTGTGAAATCCGCCATCATGAAATGCCTAGTAATTGTATACAATCACTAAAACGTAATTAAATCATTCTATATAATGACAGTGGCTTCTTAGGCAATACATAAAATACACTCAGAGTTTTTCGGTTACTGTTCGATCGAGTTTACTCCAAACAAAACTTTTCTAACAACATTACATGACTGCAGTTGCAATAAATTACCGTGGCCGTTGGCTTTAAGTTTAAAAAATATACCTACCTATCCAAAAAAAAAAAAAAAAAATTCAACTATAAAAAGAGCTTAAAAAACTAAAACTAAATTCTGTTCACGGAAGTATGATTTTGATTAAGAAGTTCAGGTAAGTAACTCTTTTCAACATCAAAAGGAAATTTTAAGAAATCAGTTTGTTATTCTCCGTCTATCAGTGGAAAGATTCAGAAGCTGCCACAGTAGATTTGTTATAATTTGTTTGGCTGCTCCCGACGCATCATGTCCCATGGTCGCAAACAATTAGGTATCAGACAGACTGCCAGAATCGTATTTAATTTGAATTTGGAAAATCTGCTGGGGAAATTATTCTTGCTCCGAGCAATAAATTATGTTATTCTTACTCACAACGATAACAAAATCAACAAAGCTCTAAATAAAGCGAAAGCTTCGTAGCAGGCAAATATAAATGCGAGTTCCATATGCGGCCAATATCTGTCGAGCAGATCTGAGGAATCTGTCGAATCATTTGGTCCCTGAGGAATAGTTAATCGGGAGACTATTTTGTTATTTCGGTTCCAATGGTTAATGCTTTGGCGGATAAGATTTTGGAACCTATGACCTATCTGAATAACCTTTATTTCGAAAAGGAGTTTCTGAATTCTCTGAAATATCAGCCGTTACCCCATTCCATAAAAAAAGGAGAAGCAACAAATATAACTAGTAATTTAGGGGAAGAGTTAGCCACCTGAACTAATTAAAATTGCGTCGTAACTCATAAGGATGGAAAAAGAGCAATTTTCTAGTTAAAACCACGTACTTTTCGGCCGCCGTTTCGAGAAATTCCAGTTGAACCCAAAAATATACACCACCATGTGATTCAGCGTCGAAAATCAACGAAAAAACATGTATCGCACTTAGGGTCTACCTTCATCTCAATTTTGGCCCAATTCAGGAGTTGCGCATGTTTGCGCGCTCACTGAACGGGTTTTGCGCTGTCAAGAAAATCGGTTGAGGGGTCCAAAACTCATGAAATTTTGAGTAGCATCCAAATCTGCAATAAAAAAGGGGTTCCCATCTCAGATAACAACGTTGGTGTGCGTTGCGCACGATTGCGTCATATTTGAGATCGTTAAGAGAAACGCTGCAAATTATTACACAGTGGTTTATTATTTTTTATTTTTCTATATAGATCACTCGTTTGCAAAGCCACCAACCATACAACATGAAGAAAAACATCGATCGCATTTCGGTCAGCTAAAACTTGGACGAAGATTAGGCCTCTTTAGCGATTCACACTCGTGTTTCTGATTTATCGTAGGTCCAACACTTAAATTCTCGTAAGGAGCGAACGGTTTGTCCTACGGAGCTCCGCGTGGTCTCAAAAAATTCTAAAAATTCAACGCTATCCTAAATTGATGGAAAAACAATACCTTTATATAGAAACGTTTTGAGTTAGGGCGTTTTCAAAATTTCAAAATTCATTTTTTGATCTTTAGAAGTGACCTACATCAATCAATATCTTCGAGGCACAACTAGACCCCAAATGGAGCCTACATACCAAATTTCATAAAAATCGGTCAATGCTAAGTGGGGAAAAAGCGGCGTACGGCGGACGGACGGCCAAATTTTTATTCGATTTTTGGATTCTGCGTACTTACCTTGAAACGTAATTCAACAAATTTTGAGGGGGTGCTAAACATTTTTTTCTTGGTCAATTCCAAAGGTTCATTATTGAAAATAGTAAACCAAAATCATGAAGATTTTTTTAAAACTTTTTTTACCACTAACCGGACGATTTTAGCAGAGGGAGGGAGCAACTTGTGCGACACCCTGTATAATGACGATTCCAATCATACAAACTGACTGTGACATAATATACCACGAGCTGATTGATAATAGGTATTAAGGGATCAGATTATTAACAAAGATGTTGTTTAGTTGTAAGAGGATTGACGAGGATAATGTTATAACGGAACGATTTAAATGAAACTGTCACTACCCAAGTCTGTCTTCATACAACGATTTTCATGAGTGTCACTCATGAGCGGCTATCCTGATATCCTCTTTGGAATGCTTATTACTTCTGCAAGGCCTGTAACGTCAGGCAGTGTGTGTAAATGTCAAGACTCGTGAGAGGACTTTATTTGTCAAAATTGAACTATTCAATAATTGCCTTTAATGGTGAGATGTTGACGCCTACTACTCCAAGAACTACGTACTATGGCAGGAATTAAATTTAAAAACGAGGGAAGACTGCCCTAATGTGAAACCGAAGGCAGCAGGTGCGCAATCAGATCCGCAAAAGGTGGCACCTGTATCGCCCTCCATCTCTCGTGGCTCGACAAGTCTACCGCACAGCACAGGTTGGACCTTAGAATGGGATTTCCTTTCTAATATCATTAGAGCTTCCTCTCGAACCCGTCAATGGAAGGGAACAATATTAATGATGGATTAAATTGAAATTCCAAGGCTTTTCCCATCCCTACCCGTTTTTAATTATACTGCCGATGTTGAATAGATCCGCTGGAGGAAACGTAAGTACTTAACGTAAAGAGGACTGGAGGGGTTGTCTTGTATTTTGTCTCTACCGTCAGTTTAATTAAGTACGTTTTGTTGTTAATTATACTAAAAGGAGAGGTGTCTAGTAAGACCCCCATGAGGTTTCATTTTCTCAAGAGGATAATTCAAGGAAATACAAATCCAAGAGAGTATAGAGAACGTTTTTAGTCAAAAATCGTTCTTCTTTTTCCACATAATTTACGTTAAGAGACACGAGAAAGAAAACATCACGAGGAAAAAACCATTTGATAATGTATCTTCAACTTCTAAAAGAAAACCAAGATATTTGGAGTACATATGTGTTTGTCCGAGGCATGGTGGTAATTGTTTGCATGTATCCATCATTATTATTATTCTTTCATATAGTAGATACAAACATGTAGCTCTACATAATATGTACATAATATGTATATAATATGTACGTCTAATATATTATATTAGATACATACATGGTATCGATTCACAATGGAGGGGATTCAGATGATGAAGCCGTTCGTTACGTTATGCGTATTCAATGTTTCAGGCATCGTTCGGAAAAGTACCTTTGAGTAATGATATCGACCAGAAAAATCTATCAGAAAAACTAAAAATTGAATAACAAATTACGATCAAAGTTTGTTAATAACTTGACTGAGAGAAAAATGTATACATATGGCATGACGTTGAACCTCAATAACAGAATCAACATTCTTGAGGCGAAGGAAAGAAAGTTGGCAAAGTGAGAAAAAGTCCCCCGGAGCAAGGGGAAGTAAGTATGAGGACGATTCTGTGTTTCGGACATACCTATCCGAAATATCTCCTATACCTGCCTGAACATATCCTCAAGCCGCATAATACGGCCTATCGGTCTTGGTTGAGTTAATTCTTCCCTTCCCCCCTCCTCCATTCTTGTCAGACTCCTCACTGCCACAAATAGGTACCTTTTGAAGTCAGTAACCGTTCTGGTGTTCCCCAGTACACAACAAAACGCTTTTCTAATCACTACCGCCCTTGACAAGTTTCGGTTATATCCCCTCTCTTTTGAGGCTTAAATGCTAGTTGACAAACTAAGAGGCATCACCTCCGCTGCCCTCTGTCACCCATCGTGAATTACGTGCATATAAACCATAGATTAAGCAACCGTGTAAATAGACTTTTGCATACAGTAATTAATAAAATCATCAACACCAACTTTCATCACACCTCATCATATCATCAACACTTGGAAGTACGTTTCAATTCTGCTATATGCAAATAGGGATTCAAGCATATTTAGATATTTCCAACAAATGAGAGTCCTCATTCGACAAGGTTCAGCCACCGTAACGACTGGAAGAACCGTTATTACACACCCGTACTCTGAGTACCCACCCCGAGTTTCCAACTATAAACTGATAGAGGGTCCTCGGGGGATACTAATTGGAAGGTAGCGACAGAATATACCGTACGGTGGTGCGACCAGTCATTCTGTATGGTTCCAAAACATGGACTCTCACATCCAGAAAGGAAGAGCTGGTTAGAACGTAACGTGCAGCGCCGGATATTCGAAGACATTTGTGACGACGAATCCAGGCGTGCCTGCACAAATCATGAGATCGCTCAGCTATATGAAAATCCAGACATCATTGAAGCCATCAGAGCTGGGATCAAGTGGGCCGGACGCGCACAGGGAATGCCCGATACTCGAATAGCACGCAAGGTCTATGAAAATAAGCCAGAAGAGAGGACTTTGAAGGAGATGATACTTAAGGTTCACTGTTAGCGAGCTGTGGCGATGGACAGAGAGACATGTTTGAACTTATGTTGGAAAAGTGTTTGTAGCACCGTTGATTAAGTATTAACCAATAGGAAATCTTAGTAGATGAGAGAACTGCACAGAAAAATAATAAGCCTTTGTGTAATGATTCGCACCATTTTTTTGAATGTCACGGGGAGATTTAAGTGTTTGTTGAACTCAAACTTATCACATGGAGAGTTGGACGAATAGTGAAGCTATTACAACAATAAGAAGTACCTACTCACGACGGTTGTTGATGAAGCACTAGGGACAGGAAGATATTTTTCGACGTCTCGATCTGATGCCTGTGACTATAACACCTCGACACCAAACGTTCACTGATGAGCAAGCTAAACGAGCGAACACACTTTTCTCTTTGATCAAAGCAGTGAGTTCAGAATAAATCATTATGCTTTGAAGCAGCGAGTTGGGTAATGTCGGAGGTGTCAGTAGGGAGTCTTGCGGTTGTGATCGTTGGCCGTTCAGTGTTTACACAGGCGAAGCGCGGATAATGTGGAGGGATCCGAGAGGGTGTTTGCTCGGCCTCAATATTCTAAGCTGACGGGCTTCCCCAGCACACCCGTACAGCCGGTACACGGGGGATGGGCTACTAACTATTCAAACAATGAGCCTCACATCCCGCAGTCTCGCGCTCCCAACAATAAATTGCTCTCACCTTACAAATCAACGGAGAAGCCATAAACATACCGGGTGTAGGAGAATGCGTTATTGTTCGTCCGATTTTCTCAAGCTCAGTAAACTGATCGTGGCTTCGCGAAACTCTGGGTGATGAGAATCATCTTACTAACTAAACTGAAGGCAATGTTACACGACGCAAATTGGAAAAACAGTAGATGGCTTTAGATGACTGGCACCATCTAAGTTTCCTGCAAACACCGCTGCTCTCAAATCTCGTTCTTGCCAGTCTTGTGGAAAACGTCTACTAAGTACATGCGGCACGACGCTTTCTTGTATTCATAACACGATTGTGCTTATGATCTTATGCATAACCTAGTTCGTAATCTCAAAACGTCAATCTTCGAGTCCCTACCACCACTCTCATAGACGACCATCTACACGCCAATCTGCAGAAAAAAAATTTCATGGAATATCACATCACGAAGACATTAATGTATAGGGAACCATTTACAGTTTCGACCACTATTGAAATTCCCATCAGAATCCAACTGAAACTGAAAAAGTTAGGCTTTTTAAGGATTTCACATTGGTGCAGGCGCAGTGGCTTTATCAAGGGAAATAGAGGAGTTGGAAAATGAGGGCATCCGTCTCCTTGCCGCACCTATGCAAGAAGACGGATTCGACCTGTCATCCGTTCAGTTCCGAGATGTGCTCGCATTACGTTATGGTCACGCTCCTCAAAACCTGTCTGACTGCCGCGATGGATGCCGGCTACATTTGATGTCATTCACGCTTTTGATTGCAAGACGAGTGGACTAGTTATTAGGGGCAACGACTACATTCATGACGAGTGAGCAAAATGGCAGATCTCGCACGTAGTGGAGTTGCTACAAAATCTGTCCTCAGAGTAGCCAAGGATGGGAGCCCAGCGTTAGAGGCTGACATAAAAATCCAGGGGCTCTGTCTGGGACAGTGAGAGGTTGGCGTTTATTGACAACCCCGTCTTGAATGCAGACTCTGCCTCTCACTGTACCCGAATTTGTGACGCAGTCGCCAACTCAGCAGCAAATGAAAAGCACCCAAAATATGACAGGGCAACTGGGGATAGAACCTGCTTACCTTCTGGTGTGCTCAAGTGACGGAGCACTACACAGAGAGTACCTACTCGGTATTTTTGAAGAGAAAGGGCTCCCACATGAGCAACGAAATGGTCCAAGCCAAACGTACGAGTTTCAGGGTGGATTCGAGTGCAAACACAGTTCTCCATGGTACTAAATGCGCAGTATCCGACTGCGAGGCGCAAGAGCTCGTTTATGTGGCCTGTGCTTAGAAGATGGAGCCAGCCTGAGTTCTCAAAATCTATTTTAGAACCGAAAACAGAAGATTTTGAACTGAAAAAGATGAAACGTAAAATGCTAGTGGAACTTTTGATTTTAGAGGACATTATTTGTTTTATCCTCGGAAAGTGAAAACAAAGCTTCCTCTACCTTGGTAAACTCGGAAGCAAAATCGTCTCAGTTGACTTTCTTCAGAAGTAAAGACAGAAGTTTCTCTCTTACTGGTGGCTTCCTTCACCACCACAAAAAATTAAGGTGCCAGCATCTGGGTCAAAAAAGAATAATTAAGAAATACGTTAGAAACTGGGGGTAATAACAACATGAAACATTCTGCTATCATCCTTGTTTAAATTATTCAACAACTTTTTTTTAACGAAGTCACTATTACAAATGAAAACACGTTACATTCGAATGAAAGTCTATCGCTTCATTTCTGCCAATATGCTCCTAATTCTGAATACTCTCCTGTCAATTCAATTGATCCTATCACATGAGACTGTTCTTGAGCCTTACTAATTGATATCGAAACCCGTCACTGTTGGTTACTGAAGCATTTACCTTTCTAATATTGTGAACAATTTCAACACAAACGTTATAAGTAATTGATAGAAAAACTAATTTAAAAGAGAGAATAAACTATTAAAGTGGGAATTGGTTCGTTTATGAAGTGTAAAAAACAATGAATATCAAAAACCATGATTCGACATCTATGTACCAACAATATTTATCGTTATATTTTACTCGTCGAAAACGTCAAACAAATATTTCATACTCACAATAGAAAACGTCGATTTAATTCAAACTCAAGGGACTCACCTGGAACATAAAAACAACAGAATAAATTATTCAACTACGATTCGATTCGTCGATGGTTCAGAGGCAATTTTGATTGAGATGATGGCTGTAAAAATCAATACCGTAATATTAACCTTTTGCGGTGGTAGGGCATGTGAGACTTGCCATCTGACCATTGTAAGCCTGGACCTCATGTGTTGACAAGGTTGAACGGCTAGTGGACGTATGGCATGTGTGACATGCACGTGTTATCTACTCGATTTCAACGCATGGCATGTGAGTCATGCCGCCGTTTTTATCTTCAATTACTTATTCCTACGAATTCCCAAGTAATTTCTGGGCGATATTTACCCATTTGAGATACGTGGAAAACGAAATGCCTGAATAATTTGGTCGGCAAACCTTTTTCCGTTCCCTCCATGAGGCCGAATGGGAAACTCGTGGAAAGGATTTCCAGCTGGAAATGTTGCGGTTGTGATCATATATTTTTCAGACTGTTTTATTCAATCAGTCATTCAAATATTGCGAGAACCTATGTTTTTGTAACTCATTTTATCCATTTATTTATATTTTGTATTATTGTATTTTAATCCAAATTTATTTTACTTCATTCCGGTTTTCGGCGATTCTTCATTTTCAAATGTTCTTACCTATTGGGTGCAATGAAACTGACAGTTCCTATTAATTATTTTCAATGCTCTTTAGTTTATTTGTCAAAGTTTATAATCATTTGACAGATAAATACTCCAAAATACTCTTGTTCTCTTGAAATGAAACGGACGAACACAAAAATGTTGTGAGAGAAGTCCTAAATTTCTTAAGAACACTGAAGGCAGAATGTCGACGAACCAATATCCAGGAAAGCTGTAGAGAAGTTTTGCCAGCATTTTTGGTATTGTCTCACCGATGAAGTAACAGTTCTCCGTCTATTTGACCATTCGGTGGCGTACAATACTAAAGTGAGAATCGTGGAAAACTTGAACAGAGAAAATCAAATGACCTAAGGGAAACTATATGTGTCATCACATGAGGAAATTTCTGACTCACTGAACGGTAAGCTTAATCACGCCCATCAAAACAATAAATACCCAATATGAAATTAAGTTGGTCGTGTTTCATTTCATTATTTTGCATTTCATTTTTTAAATGGGAGACTCCGGATGACTTCGTATGTTGTAAATGCTAAGACTTCTTTCAACTTCTAAAAATCGGTGACACATTCCTCGAGGTTCCGGCGCACTTATGGGATACAAATTGCAAATTCTTTTAACCCAAGGAAACGCTCTCCTGACTTAGACCTGTCGACAATGCAGCAGAAAGAGCTGTAAAATCAACTCAGGACTTTCACGGTTTCCTGGCTGCTGCCAAAGACCAAAAACAGCGCTCTGGCTTCAGTGTGTCTGGAACTATCAGCAATTGTTCCCTCACCTTTTAGATGATATGTTGGAAAAGACCGTATAAGGGACACCCTAATGTCCAGGCTAACTCATCATCCCAGAATAAGCTACGTACTAGGTAGAAATGGCGGCTGGCATGTATCACATGCCATACGACCACAACGCTTGGTTCATCTGATCAGCCTTGCGTCCCTCAAAGGTTAATATAGTTGTAGATAGATAATCAGAGGAATCACCATGTAAGTCTTACGTTATCATCTGCGACAATTAGGGCCAAGCTATACGTACAAATCATGAATGTCCTCACCGATCCTATCATACATGTCCAATCCATGTCCTCGTCTTGATACGAGGACATGGATCCTATTATCTTAAATTGATCCTGAATTTGATAAGTTCATACAATACGTCCACCAGAAGGTTATAGGCTATTCTATACATTGCGCAAAAGGATTGACCGATACTGGTTGGAATTTCAGCATCGTGCTCATCATTCTTTCGAATGAAGGTTCATTTTAGTTAATGTCACTCAAAATGAATGAAAAAATTGTCAAACCTAACTAACCACAATTTCAATGGCTTTCTAATTAAAACTGAGTAAACAGTTGATAAAGATTCCGCTTTGTTTCCAAATTAGAAGCAATCTATCTTTCTCCTTGAAAATTCTGCCATCAATCGAAACAATTGTTTAATAAAGTCAGGGACACTCAGCCATAAGAAAGAACCGCCTGTATGATTGTTTTATGCAGTGTACAGTTTGGTTGTTTCATCTAAGATGTTAGGTTGAAGGTTGATAGTGGTGGTTGATAAATTATTATACATTATTAAGTTCATAGTTGTGCCTCCTATTATTATTGATTCTATCGAACAGGTATCTTATTTTATTTGTTCTGTAGTTATTGGACTCTTCGTATTTCTTTACTACAGCTTTGTTCCTTCTTCCGAGTGACCACCTCGAAATTGACAGCACACGAGTGAATCCCTTGTGTTATCATTTTTGAGAGTAAACAAACGTGTTTTCCTCAGCAGTGCATTAATGAGGTTTTCCTGCGTAAATGTCTTGCATCACATTGTCTATGATAGTTACTTTGCTCGAAGCTTTGGGCACCTGAGGAATTGTTTTCACTTTTCACAGATGAAACAAAAAGCCTTCCAAAGTCCTGACTTAGTTATGCAATGAATACAACGGAGGAATAAGCCATTTGTCAGACATTTTCATGGTTTAGAAGTCCATTAAAATATAATATTAATTTCGAAACCCAGCAGCAGTGGATTTTTAATTTTTTTTCAGTTCCGACACCACTATTGACATTTTAAAATTCCATGTTGATAGCGTTTTATACAAAATTAGACATCTGACATATAGGCTTTAGTTTTCATTTTTTTTTTTTGAAACACTGATCCTGGAACACACATGCCCTTCGTCAGAAGGCCGGGAATTTTTTTTTTTTTTTTTTTATTTAAGCGTTTATTAGTCAATATATCAACTAGTTACAATTGAGGTATTATACATCACGTAACTATCTAGATATTTACTTCACATATATATTACGCGTTTCTCATGCAAGTGTTAGTCCAATGACTTTCACTACATTAAAGTTACACTTCAGCATCCAAGGTCCAGTGGCTTGATCCTTTTTAGACGTCGGATTTCATGAGTGTTGTCCAGAAGCTGGATGGCTTCTGGGTTTGTGTGTGCGTGAAGCCTCTTTTCGTAGTTTCTCGCGTATCTTTTTGCTACCTCGCTAATAGTCTCAATTTTGAGGTCCTTGTGGAGGTCATCATTACGAATGTACCACGGAGCATTCACAATACTCCTCAGTATCTTATTTTGAAACGTTTGAATAATTTTCATGTTACTTTTAGCTGTGCATCCCCATAGCTGTATACCATAGGTCCAAATTGGCATAAGTACTAATGTAAGGTATTGAAGAACAAAGGAAGCCGGAAACGCGGAACAAATAGATTTTAATAAGTAGAATAATACGTTTTGAACAATAATGAGAACGAGAGAAAAAAAATGGTTGTCGCTATCAACACGATGCTGCGACTTTTATCAAGGTCTTCTTCCACTACAGTTTTACTGTCCTGACTAGAGGTGACACAAACATTGTCGATTAATTTCAACACCCCCTCTTAATCGGCATACATAGTAAAACATCAAACAACAACATAAACAAACATATATAAACAATTTGGAATGAATTCATAAAGAGCAACCTACATTGCAAGATCGACAAATAATCACAAGATCAAAGTGGTAATAATATAATTCAAACTTTGAAGCACTGATATCACTTAACCAAACCAAGTTTCGACGCACAAAATTCATGTTTTGAAGGACCTAGTCCTTTGGTCAATATATCTGCCACCATTTCTTCTGTAGGGACGTATTCGAGTTCCACTTCTCCATTATTGACAGCATCACGAATGAAATACATGCGAATGTCAATATGTTTACTTCTGCGATGAAATACAGGATTGGTAGATAATTTCTGGGCTCCTTGGTTATCATTGCATAGAACGATGGGTCCAGTTCTTCCAGTGAGTTGATTAAGCAGCCTCGATAAGTAAAGAGCCTCTTTGGTCGATTCACTAAGTGCCATGAACTCTGCTTCAGTCGAGGAAAGGGCGACGCTACGCTGTTTTCGGGATTCCCAGGAAACTGCTCCACCCCCGAAAATGAAGTTGTATCCCGTGAAAGATTTTCTATCGGTTTCATCGCCACCCCAATCAGCATCAGCGAAGCCCACAATATCTTTTCCGGTTCTTCGAAATTTTAGGCACCGGTTTTTAGTTCCTTTCAGGTACCTTAGAACCCTTTTGGCTGCCTGCCAATGCATGTCTCCAAATTTAGTATTAAATTGGCTCAACTTTCCCACAGCATGACAGATATCAGGTCTCGTTAAAACTGACAAATACATTAAAGTACCAATTAAATGTTGATAAGGCTTGTCACTTGCATTTTCTTGTTCTTTCTCCGACGGATTGATTAATTTTACGTTCACGTCAAGAGGTGTGGATGTCGGTTTGCAATCGGTCATCCCAAATTTTTGCAGGATTTGATCAATATATTCTTCTTGGTCAATTAGGATTTCGTGGTCTTCATTTCTTCTAACTCTCATCCCTAGGCATCTGGATATTTCGCCCAAGTCCTTGACCTTGAAATTTTTCTTCAAATGACATTTTAATTTAGCGACATCCTTTTCATTATTATAAACAAGGACAAAGTCGTCTACATAGAGACCAGCCAAGACTGTTGAGCCGTTGGTCTTCTTATAATAGACACAAGGATCACAGTCTGTTTTCATAAAACCAACTTCTCTCATGACTTTGTCAACCTTTTGGTTCCATGCCCTAGAAGCCTGTTTAAGTCCATAAATCGCTTTATTTAATTTGCAAATTTTATTTTCTGACCCTTTCATCACAAATTGTTCAGGCTGGTACATATAAACCTCCTCTTCTAAATTTCCATGAAGAAAAGCGGTGGACACGTCCATATGGTCGACTCTCAATCCATGTTCAGCAGCAATGGCCAAAAGTATTCGCAGAGTAGAATGTCTCATAACAGGTGAAAACGTTTCAAAATAGTTAACACCATACTCCTGCGAGAATCCTTTTGCCACAAGTCGGGCTTTGAACTGTTCAGATTCGCCATTCATTCCTGGTTTTACTACAAAAACCCATTTATTTTTAATTACTTTCATATCGGGATTTTTATCTATCAAACTCCATGTTCCATTTTCCAACAATGCGTCGTACTCTTTCTGCATAGCCAACTCCCATTTCTTGCTATCAGGAGATGACATAGCTTGACTGACAGTGTCGGGTATGTAACTGGAACTGATGGCGGCATATGACACATAGTCATCAAATTTCGTTGGAGGTCTTCTCTCCCTTGTTGGGTATCTTCTCACAGTAGATCCATCACTATCTTCACTATTTATAGGCAAAGGTTCAATTTGAACAGAGAACTGCTCCACCTTTTCATCCAAATTTCTTAGCTTTTCAGCACAGGACTGATCAGATTCCAATACCGAATCCTCTATGAATACAACATCACGTGCCTTGACTATTCGATCAGAGTTGTTAGGATTGTATAATCTATACCCTTTCGTGGCATCACAATACCCAACCATGATGAGCTGTTCGGTTTTTGGATCGAGTTTTGATCTGCGATGTTTTGGTATGTGTGAATAGGCTTTGCTACCAAACACCCTCAGGTGGCTCAAATCCACTTTATGACCGGACCATGCTTCCTCTGGAGTAGCATCTGTAACTGCAGCTGTCGGAGACCTATTTTTGAGGTAAATTGCCGTGTTTACTGCCTCACCCCAGAATTTTTTGTCCAAACCAGAATCATGGAGCATACACCTGGCTTTCTCAACGATGACCCGATTCATTCGCTCTGAAACGCCATTTTGTTGGGGCGTATATGGAACGGTGGTTTCATGCTTGATACCATGTTGTTTGAGAAACTCAGAAAATTCCTTGCTTGTGTATTCTGTTCCATTATCGGTTCTCAAGACTTTTATTTTCTTCTCAGTTTCGTTTTCAACAAGCATTTTGAACTCCTTAAATTTTGTGAAGTGTTATGACGGCGTGTCGGAGCGTGAAGGCGATCGGCTTCCTTCGGATGGTCGGTTTGATTGGTTCCTACTCAACGAAGACAAAGGACGGGACAACACTCGATGCCCGGCGCGGGTAACCGCAGACCGTGTGCAAGAGTGTTAAGATCGCCAGCTCGGATACATTCCTAGGCGCGATTGCTCGCCGACCCGGGGGATGCACCACATTTACCTATACCTAGTTGGAGGCAGACGACGACTAGGGTAAATGGGAGCAGAAGCCGGCGCGATGAGCTTTATCGCATACCGAGACCCGTCGATGGACTGTGGGTTTCAGAGAAGAGGCGAGGTAGATCGAGAAATAAACAAGTCGAGTTTTCGAAGACGAATGCATAAAGGGGAAGCCCTGAGTCCTCCTTTTATATGGACTTGACAAGGTAAGAAGAGGGTGGAAAAAGGTGACGTCAACTGATGTCACTGTTCCCCGTACCTCACCTTACCTACCGTGCATGGTGTGAGTCACTCAGGGTTTCCCTCGACCTTTATTGGAGAACTACATAGTTGAAAGTATGAGTCATTACATAGGTCCCCCAGTTCGTACAATAAAGATAAAATATTAAAGTGTTATGATAAATGGATACAACGTGTGATTAAAACAAAAAACAGAAACAGTCGGTAGAGTATAGTTTTGAAGTTACACATGTTTCATAGTCGGAAAATAAAAATGATTCAATTGGAATCCGTCTACCGTCTTCTCGTACAAGCGGAGTTCGTATATGTTGCACTCGTGTATTTGCATTGTTACGATATAGTCGAGTGGAGACTGGCTGTGTGAAGCGGCGTTGTTGATTGTTACGTTGATTGAGATGCGCAGAACATCCCCTGGCGCAATACGGGCGATGTTATAGTCGTCATGTTCGTAAGTAACGAGTTTGTTCGTCGGCGGAAAAACATCCTGGATCGTATTTTCCACTAACAGGTTTACGTCGATCCTTTCCTTCATCATATCGTCCCTGCGATTGATGTTGACCAATATGATGGATGAGTGGCTGATTGTGAGCGATGAGTCGTTGAAATGGACCGGAAGATCTAGAGGTTGGACGTTTAGTCGCGGCGCTTTTAGTACCTGTTGTTGAGTGTCCGGCTGTGACTTGCGCGTATGTGCGCAGAGGCGCGTGCGTCGTGGCATCAGAGCGAAGGTGGTTGAGCAGATGTAGTTGTGCTGAAGGGCAGGCGTCGAATGATTCGAGTAGGCTTGTGTCCGGAGGTACCTCAGGTAAATCCGTCCCTGTTGTGGTGGGGGAAATACCGAAAGCCGGCCGACACCTACTGAGAGAAACGGTTACCTGTGAGCCGTCAATAAGCAGCGTAGCCGTTCGTTCTCCTTTGTTAACCACTTCGTAGGGGCCGGAGTAGAGGGGGTTCAAGCCTTTCCGAAGCCCTTCTTCTCGCAAAAACATCTTTTTTGCGTTTTGGAATGTATCGGGGAAAACCCGTGGGCGTTTGTCCGTTGAGGGTTTTGCGGGCGGTCGGTGATATTCCGTCGGTTGAGGCGGAAATAGGTCAGCCGGGAGGCGGAGGGGCGCACGAAAAGTACGTTCGGCGGCGCTGTAACCGTCCGAATACCGAATGGTAGTGCGGAGCCCTAATAAAATGGTCGGAAGATCCTTAGACCATGATGGCGAAGAAGTAGCTGTACGTAGGGCGTTTTTTAAATCCCTATGCCATCGTTCGATTTTTCCATTCGATTCAGGATGGTAGGCCGTTGTGCGATTGCGTTTGATGCCGAATTTTTTTAGGAATTCGGAGAATTCTGCACTTTCAAATTGCCTGCCTTGATCGGTAATAATCGTTAAAGGACAACCGAATCGCGCTATCCAATTGTTAAGGATGCCGTCAGTGACCGCCTTCGTCGTTATCGTTCGTAATGGGATACATTCCGGCCAGCTGGTATGTCTGTCGATAAGGGTTAATAGATATTTATAACCCTGCGAATCCGGAAGAGGCCCCACGAGATCAACGTTTAATTCCTCGAAGGGGAGCGAATCGTCAAATTCCGCTGGGCGAATTTGAGGGTGGCGGAATTCTTTGAATTTCGAACATTTGGCGCATGCCTGTACATATTCCCGTATTTCCGTGTTCATTCGAGGCCAAAAAAGTTTCGCGCGAATTAGGTCTCGTGTTGCGCGTATTCCTGGATGACTAAATGAATGATAGTGTTCCATTAATTTACGGCGAAGTCGTTTAGGAACAAACGGGCGAGGCATGTCCGATGTCGTATCACACCACAGAGAGAGGTCGAGCGCAGGTACCTGGGTTTCTTCGAGACGCCCGGTCGAAATAAGGTTGCGGAACTCGGGTGATTCATCGGTCTGTTGATTTAGGTAAATATCTTTTCCGGACGGAAAAGACGTGAGCTCGTGAAGTTCGAGCGAAGGCCGAGATAATGTGTCAGCGACTACGTTGGAGGTGCCCGGTGTATATCGGATATCAGTCGTGAATTGGCTGATAAACTCCATTTGCCGAATACGACGAGGCGAGGCCGTTTTCCGGTCTTGATGGAGCGAAGTGGTGAGCGGTTTGTGGTCAGTCACAATATGAAAAGTACGTCCCTCTACGAAGTCTCTGAAATGCTTTACACTTTCGTAAATAGCCAGAAGCTCCTTATCGAAAGTGGAGTACTTCTGTTGAGCTGTTGATAAAGTTTTAGAGAAAAATCCGAGGGGTGACGTCTCGTTGTTGACCTCTTGTTGTAACACCGCGCCAATTCCGACGTCCGAGGCATCCGTAGTAATGGAGAGTCGACCTTTCGGAGAAGGATGAGCCAGCGTAGTTGCATTTTGCAAATCGTTTTTGCATGTATTGAATGCGGATTTCATTTCTTCCGTCCATTCAATCGTGCGACGGTCCTTCTTTTTGGAAGGCTGTGGGATCGCATTTATTAACGGCTGTTGGTGTATAGCCGCGTTCGGAATGTGTCGTCTGTAAAAATTTAACATCCCCAGAAACCTGCGTAGGTCGGTGACAGTAGTCGGAAGAGGGAATGTCGTGAGATTGTCTACCTTCTTAGGTACCGGTCGAATCCCATTTTCGTTTACAATATGACCGAGACAGGTCACTTCATTTTTCGCAAGGACGCATTTTTCCTTGTTTACAGTGAGACCCTCAGCAGCGAAAACGTCGAGGACCGCTTGTACATGGCGTTCATGTTCCTTGATGTTTCGGGACGCGATTAAAACGTCATCTAAGAAACAAAAGACAAAGTCGAAGTCTCGAAGGATTTGGTCCATATATCGCTGCCATGACTGTGCAGCGTTTTTCAATCCGAAATTCATTTTGCGGTATTCGTATAACCCAAAGGGCGTTATGATCGCTGTTTTCGGAACGTCTTGAGGATTCACGTCGATGTGATGAAACGCACGCGATATGTCGAGCGTGGAGAAAACCGTACATCCGTGGAGGTGAGACGAAAAATCTCGAAGATGCGGAACGGCGTATTGGTCTCCGACAGTGCGTTCGTTCAGTCGTCGATAATCACCGCAAAAACGCCAAGTACCATTAGGTTTAGGTACCGCGTGAAGTGGACTCGCCCAAGGTGATTTCGAAGGTTGAATTATTCCGTCGTTGATGAGTTGCTTGAAATGTTCTTTCGTTTGACGGAGTTGCTCGGGGTGAAGACGTCTACTTTTCGCTGTGACAGGTGGACCTTTCGTTTCGATGAAATGCTTGACCGTGGAGAGATGCGACGAGGATCGAGGCTCCGGTCGATATTTAGCGAGCATGTTGATGAAGGTCGGCGGAGTAGGTTCGGTAGTGACGCCGGAATTGACCGTGTTGACGTACCCTCGTATAGGTTTTTGCGAATTAGGGTTGAATAAAGATCGATTTTTTAGGTCAACGTGTAAGCCAAAATATCCGAGAAAATCAGCTCCGATAATGGGTCGTTTTACGTCCGCAACTACAAAAGTCCATTCGTATATGTCGTTTTGTAGATAAACCTTCGTTGTAAAATTACCATAAGTCGTTATGGCGGTGCCATTCGCGGCGAAAAGTAGGTAGTCGGACGTTTTGTTCTTCCGATGAACTAAAGAGTTCGGAAGAATTGAGATGCTAGCCCCCGTATCGATCAAAAAAGGTATATTGTTTTTATGACATTTGACGAATAGTCGGTTGGAAATGTCTTGGAAAGGGGCGCCCGCCTTGTAAACAGGCGGGCCCGCTAGTTTTCCTGCCATCGTACCTTTTTGAATGAACAAGGCTGTCGACATTTAGTCGCCTTGTCGCGGTATTTAAAATGGTACCAGCACATACCTTTTTGTTGAGCCGGAGATTGCGGACGAGGTTGCTGGTACTGTCGTGCGGGGCTATTTCGTCTCGGAGGTCGCTTCGTAGCTATCGCCTCAGTATTACAGTCCGGTTCGATTTGATGAACCGCTGCGGCGCTACGTATTTCGTGCGTAGCATCTGCGATCGGCGCGAGGAATTCTGGAGTTTTGTCCATCCACGGAGCAATAGACATTTGGACCGCGACGGGTAGCGCCTTGATCCAAAATGCTTTTAGGATGTCGTTAGGCGTGAGGTCCCCCAGATGATGGCGCATTTGGCGTAAAAGCTGGGAAGGCTTGAGGTCCCCCAGTGGCCGATGCTCGGAGAGTGCCGTGATCCTCGCATGCCGAGACGGCTCGAAGATTTCGATGAGCCGTTGTTTGAGGTCGTCGTATGGTGTCACAAGCTGGGCTTGTGTTAAGTCCGCCGCTTGAACTGCCACATCGTAGGGCAGTAGAGGGATGGTCCGGGTGAAGCGAGCGCGCTGCGTGTTTACATGCGCGCCGGTGAAAGCCGCGTCGAGCTGTATAAACCACAGCCGGGGATCCTCTCGGTAGAACGGCGGAAGCGTGAGCGGGATTGAGACCTTCGTGGCCTCGGCGAAGTCCGGTGCGGGCGGCGGTAGCGGTGGGTCCATAATCCTCGAGTTTTCTTCGTGTTGAATAGCAAACCAAAAACGTGCGGGGTCACCAATGTTATGACGGCGTGTCGGAGCGTGAAGGCGATCGGCTTCCTTCGGATGGTCGGTTTGATTGGTTCCTACTCAACGAAGACAAAGGACGGGACAACACTCGATGCCCGGCGCGGGTAACCGCAGACCGTGTGCAAGAGTGTTAAGATCGCCAGCTCGGATACATTCCTAGGCGCGATTGCTCGCCGACCCGGGGGATGCACCACATTTACCTATACCTAGTTGGAGGCAGACGACGACTAGGGTAAATGGGAGCAGAAGCCGGCGCGATGAGCTTTATCGCATACCGAGACCCGTCGATGGACTGTGGGTTTCAGAGAAGAGGCGAGGTAGATCGAGAAATAAACAAGTCGAGTTTTCGAAGACGAATGCATAAAGGGGAAGCCCTGAGTCCTCCTTTTATATGGACTTGACAAGGTAAGAAGAGGGTGGAAAAAGGTGACGTCAACTGATGTCACTGTTCCCCGTACCTCACCTTACCTACCGTGCATGGTGTGAGTCACTCAGGGTTTCCCTCGACCTTTATTGGAGAACTACATAGTTGAAAGTATGAGTCATTACATGAAGGTTTCATTTTTATGTTTGAGTAGGTATCCAAATGATTTACGTGTAAAATCATCGGTAAACATCAATAAATAGCGGGCACCACCCCATGTTATTTCACCAAGTTCACAAATATCAGAATGAACGAGACCCAATTTTGATTTGGCTCGTTTACCTTTCATTTTCTTGGTGAAGGGATTCCTGCATTGTTTACCCTCAAGACACTGTACGCAACGCCTGAATGAATCCGATTCAGCAAATTGTATACCTGTTGCCAAGCCATTCTTGAGTTGAATCATACCCTTGTGATTCAGGTGGCCGAGACGTCTATGCCAAAGATTTTGATTCTGTGACGTCATAAAAGCGCTCTCTGATGATACCGCCGGGCCAAGGTTTTCTAGATCCAATTTATAAAGACCATTCACCTTAGAACCTGAAAGAACAGCATTTCTCGGTAACCTTAAATCGGCGGTATTATAAGCTCTACATCCATGAGCATCAAAAACGACAGTGAGGTCCCTTTCAGTTAATTTTCCGACTGAAAGCAGGTTCGTAGGAAGTATAGGTACGTGCATAACTTCCGAAATGACCTTCTGAACATTTCCCTTTAAATTTACCGGGATGTTTCCAGTTCCCACACAAGTTATTTGTGTGTTATCAGCGACTGTCACTTTTGATTTGGTTGCATCATCATAATCACGAAACCATTCTCGATTCGTACTCATATGTGAAGTACATGCAGAATCCAACAACCATTCCGAAGTATTGAAATCGCATGCAGCAAACGCAGAGGCTAACAAGAGACTTTCACTTTTCTTCGGTTCACTCTTAGTATAGTTTTTGCTGTTATCATTTTTTAAATACCGACAAAAACGCTTGATATGTCCACTCTTTTTGCAATGGTAACAAGTAACTTGATTTTTACCTTGTTTTTGAGGTGTTCGTAAGTTACTTTGCCTAGCAGCGAGCACAGCATCATCGGATGGAACAGTAAGTTTCTTGATATCGTCATCAAGAAGTTTCGTTCGTACTAGTTCACTGGTGATCGTAGTATTACTGCTTTCCAGTGCCATGATCATTGGCTCGTAGTTAGGAGGTAAACCATTCAGGAGTATTACGCCTACAAATTCATCTTCAACTTTGGCGTTAATATCCTCCAATTTCTGGGTAATGGACATGATATCGTTAACATATTCCTCAAGCGAACTATAATTGTTTAGTTTTGCCGCAAATAAACATCTCAGCAAGTGTAACCGCCGGGACAGACCTTTATTTTCGAAAACCTTCGCAAGATTATCCCACGCTTCCTTGGAACTGTTCGCTTTTCTTACATGCGTGTACATTGAAGGAGTGACACTTAGGCATATTTTCGCTAAAGCCTTTGAATCATTCACCGCGCTTTGATCGGTACCTTCAACACACTTCCAGAGACTTTCATGTATGAGATACATTTTCATTGCGAACTTCCAATTGTTGTAGTTTGTTGATCCTTGCAGTTTTTCAATCTGTGGCAAACTTCCGCCGACAGATACAGAAACATTCGATCCAGTTGACATCGTATATTTATATTGTGGTCGGAGAAACAAAAGAACCAAACAATAATTCTGAACGCAAGTTCCAATCGCGATCTCAACCGGTACTACAACGGACACTTGTCGAAATAGATTACTGTCAATTCAACGTAAACGAATAGGTCAATCTATTATACTTATTCCGCACAATATTTCCACAAACTGAGCACCATAACCAATGTAAGGTATTGAAGAACAAAGGAAGCCGGAAACGCGGAACAAATAGATTTTAATAAGTAGAATAATACGTTTTGAACAATAATGAGAACGAGAGAAAAAAAATGGTTGTCGCTATCAACACGATGCTGCGACTTTTATCAAGGTCTTCTTCCACTACAGTTTTACTGTCCTGACTAGAGGTGACACAAACATTGTCGATTAATTTCAACAGTTTTGTATAACAGCACTTTGTTGTGTAAGCTAAGTTGTGAATGTCGGCCCAGGAGCCAATACAGTTTTCTGAATTTGATTGTTAGCTGTTCCTTTTTCTTTTTGACGTGTTCTTTCCACTTCAGCTTCGCATCTAGTGTCATTCCCAGATACTTAGCTGAGTTGGAATATGGGACTGTGCATTGATTCAATATCAGCGGCTTATTTGTAATTTTTTTGTTGGTGAAGTTCACATGAGTGGATTTGGTTTCGTTTAATTTGAGGCGCCATTTTCGAGTCCAATCTCCAATAGCATTCGTAGCTTCCTGTAGCTTTACTGTAGAGGTTTCAACTGTGTCTGCAACTGCCAAAACAGCTGTATCGTCTGCGAATGTGGCTATAGTTGTTCCCAATGTGCGAGGAACATCATGTGTATATAGCAAGTAAAGGAGGGGTCCAAGAACACTTCCCTGCGGGACACCTGCTCTAATTTTGTTGAGATTTGAGTATTCATCTTCGTTTTTAATTCTGAAGTATCTATTGCTGAGGTAAGATTCCAGAATTTGGCAATATTGATTAGGCAACATCCCTTGCAGTTTGTTGTTTAGTCCATCGTGCCACACTTTATCGAAAGCTTGTGACACATCAAGAAATACAGCACTACACACTTGTTTATTTTCCAGTGCATTTTCAATTACAGCTGTTATCCTATGGACTTGTTCAATCGTTGAATGTTTTGTTCTAAAACCAAACTGGTGTTGTGGAATTAAATTTCTTTCTTCTATTATGTTTATGAGTCTTTTCTTTAGTAGCTTCTCAAACAGCTTGGAGAGAACCGGAAGCAGTGAAATTGGTCTATAGGACTTGACGTCCGAAGGTTCTTTGCCTGGTTTCAATATCATGATCACTTCAGCAATTTTCCAAGATTGCGGAACATGATATAATCGAAACGCTGCATTTATGAGGTGTAGTAGCTTACGCAATCCTATCTCCGGAAGTTCTTTTAACACTTGACCAGTGATCAGGTCATATCCTGGCGCTTTTCTGGTTTTTATCTCATGTTTGACGCAATTAGCGAGTTCGCTAAATTTCACAGGTTTAATTGGAATACTATCCATTCTGTGGGGTTCATTCAGAACTTCTTCGCTCGGTGACTGCTGTAGCAGGGGGGAGAAGGTCTGGGAGAGATAGTTCGCAAATATTGTCACTTTCTCTTTTGCGTTTCTCGCCCAGTTGTTCCCAACCCTGATGGGTCCTAGAGGTTTTCTCGACGTTTCCGTGCCTTTAGCTGCTTTGTACAGAGAGTAATCCGTAGTTGTATCTGCCGTTAGACTTAGAATTTTTCTTGATAGTGTTTCTTGCTCTATTTCATCGATAAGTGTGCCCAATTTTTTTGTTAATCTGTTAAGTTCTGTTTTATCTCCAGGGAACCGAGTAACTTGCCATCTCTTCCTTGCTTTGCGTTTCTTCCTCAGTAACTCCCTAACGGCAACTGGGTAGTTGATTGTAGTGCCTCGTGTTGATTCATTTATTGTGGGGGTTGAACGCCACGCTGCATCTTGAATAAGTTCAGTGAATTCTGAAACTTCGTTATCAAGTTGTTCTACTGTTCTAAGAGGTACATTCAGCTGAACTCTTGATATAATATGAGTCCGAAAGTTTTCCCAATTAGTGTGCTTGCTGACAAGACGGGGATCTTGTTCCTTCAGTATTACGTTTTCACTTAAAGTTAGAATGATGGCTGAGTGGTCACCAGACAGTTCAAAGCTTCCCGATACATTTGCATATTGACATGAAATTCCCCGGAGAATAAAAAAGTCAATGAGATCAGGTATTTTATTAATATCTGAAGGCCAGTACGTTGGCTTTCCTGAGGACATGAATTCACAGTTGCACACTTGGCCTGCTGTAAACAACTCACGACCTTTTGTTCGGCCGGGAATGAGATCTACATTGGGGCTGAACGATACACTTGTCTGTATGGTTACAGAATGAAGACGCTTCACAGCAAATTTTGACGAGATGGATTACCTGTGTTTCCAAGATGGCTTTATACCTTATTTCTTTCTGTTGTTGCATTTTAATCACGGGTTCTGGGTTTTTGTCTTTCCATTCGAGGCTGACTCTTCCATTATAACGATTTCCCTCTCTTGAAGCCTCACCCTCCTCACATTGCGGGTTCCTCTGCCTCACAAAAGGTTCATTTCCCAGCGAGCTTTCCCTCTGTTCCTACGTGCGCTGATTCGGCTACTTTCCTCCGCCCTTTGATCAAGAATTTTTACTTTTCCGCCCCAAAGTGTTAAACGCGGCCATGATTAAAGTATAATTACTGCAGCGAAGTTCGTTTGTAGACGAAAATGGGTTACTTGAATGACCGAGCCACGTGATTCGTCTCTTCTGCATTTCTACGTAAGTCGTATAGTTTGATAAAGACGTTTCACAATGAATGTAATAGCTTTCGATTTCCAAGAGTTCAATAAATAGCTCTCGGAGTTGTTGGGAAGACCTGAATGGATGGATGTTGATTTGATTTAATTTCCTGGTACTAAAAAGAACGTATAATACCAGGTATTCGCGGGAATCAACTAGGATATCTGTTGCGGGATTGTATTTCGTGGTTTCCTCCTCATGGGAAAACTCAGGGGAGAGCAAACAAAATATAAGCGTACTAGCATATCTGAAATGAGCCTCATATTTATGTGTTCCAAACAAATAACGCAGAAAACATGTAGTTCCTTGCTGAAATAATCGTAGTGTGCTACTAAGTGAACCTTATTACATGGTATGTTAGAGAGTAAAATTGTCTGTCGAAATTGAGGCTCTAGAAAATTACCATTTTCCCTACTGTATGTCGTTGGTGTTACAAAAACAGTTATATATTGGAAAGAGTCTGCCAATC
This sequence comes from Apolygus lucorum, assembly GCA_009739505.2. Taxonomy (NCBI): domain Eukaryota; kingdom Metazoa; phylum Arthropoda; class Insecta; order Hemiptera; family Miridae; genus Apolygus; species Apolygus lucorum. The sequence continues at coordinate 69,801,534 of CM019167.2, read as the reverse complement.
AATAGATATGATGATTCTCAATATGTTTCCAAATAGTATGAATTTGATTTAATAGCAAATTTTGTCAACTTTTGATTTGATTCTTTGATTTTTTAAAAAGAATTTACTCTTGTTAAAAAAAGGAGGAGAGATTGATATGGAGAGTGTCGGTCGGGACTTAACCTTCAACACTACTTAGTGACGGTGAGGGAAGATATAACCAGCCCAAAACTGTTACAAAATGTGGGTTTGGTAGGTAGAATGGGTCACCCGGTCCATAACTGTTAAATGATCGTGGAAAGTGAAGGTAAGGTATGAGTTATCTGACAAACAAGAAACCAAATTTCGTAATGAAGGCACCTACAACTTTCGTAAAACTGTATTATTTCTGGTTGTTACGTTCCTCCAAAATCAACTTGATTGCTGACCTTGCGTGATTAGTTCGTTCTTTGCAGACAGGTGAGCTATAGAGAAACGTAATTTGCTACGTTTTTTTTTTCTCTAAAAATGGCTGTAATCGTATCTTTTCTGAACCTTCGTGCAACAATGAAAATAATTATACCCTAATATACCAATACTTTCAGGAATTTATGTACATATCCATACCAACCCCTGATGAAAATTATTTCTGAGTCTCATTGAATAATTCCGAAAAATAGGAGGGAGATTCCAATTTTGGCTATGTAATTGATGTAGAAGGCCCAAATGGGGTTTAGTTTCCCCTTTGCTGGAGGATCCTGTAATAATGAGGCGGCACACAATACATTCGATAGGAGCCACTATACACCTACAGATATAATCCACTGAAATTGCCACTACAAACGCCCTCTCCTAGGGTTGAGCTCTCTACGTTGTGCGAGGAAAAGCGTTTTGCCACTGGCTCTACCCACCCAACCGATAACGATAATTTACGCGGTACCTGAGAATCCGAAACCCACGAGAGCGTACTATCTGTAGTAGGTCTCAGGCAGGACTCATCCAGTAGGTTGAGGAGTCTCGTGCGGAGGCTTTGTGGGGAAGGCTTCATTAAGATCTTGATATTGCTACCATCCCTCAACTGCCCGGGGGGTATTAGACAGAATCGCGTTGATTACAAGCCTAATTCCCCTACTTCGTTATATCGGTGCTTCCCAGAACAAGTTGCGCGTGGGCTGTCCATGTCGAATATATGGCAGAGCTACGCACCAGGACCCCTGAAACTGGATATTTTTCGAACATTCACACAGTTGGATATCGAGTTTTACAAAAGTGGGTTTTGGTAGAAAATTCAAGTTTCCAACCTAAGAGTCCTAATAGTTGGGTTCTTTGCTCGGGTCCATTATTTAGGAATATTGCTTTTGTAGGAACCGAGCAGCTCCGATTCTTTGTTGATGTTTGTTGTACTGTCTGAAAGTTGTTATTTATCATTTAATAATCGTGTGACCCACCGAACTTTCGCCGCTCGTCGCCCGAACCGCCTGTCACCACTATCCCCTTCTCTTCAGTAACAGTCGCCAATAGATCTTTTCTCTTCAGGAGTCATTGCATCTGAATGAAAATGGTCCAACGTACGATTGGTCGCATTCGTATGTCTGAGCAGGTGTGGCTTTTCGGGAACTGCAATTCCTGTCTACTCTCCAAAAGAGATTGAAGTGGCTAGAGATTCAGGAATTAGTTCTGGTCAACGATTCTGCGACTCATCCTCTACTATGGCTTACAGCTCATCCCGCACCTTCAGCTAAAACCCACATGCTTGAAATTTGGGTCCAAATTTGATGGGGAGTATGTAGGAGCCAATTCTTTGTTGATGTACTATCTGTAAGTCGTTATTTATTACTTAATAATCTCATAGGGATGATTGTAATCCTACCTTGATTACAAGTAGGATTATGTAAACATGCTTGGTCACCTGACGAGTCTACTTGTACACGGTGCGCATCTTTCGATTTTTCCCGATCAGCATGTAGGGCAACGAGATGCTCGTGAACCAGCTTGTTCGAAATTGATGGTCCGTAGAGCCCACACCCTTCTACCAGGAGATGATGTAATGTCTTCCTTTAGGCAATAAATCAGAAGCGTCTCCCTGAGTCCCAGACCCCGACCCCCAAGCAGAGGGGCCCATCGGCCGAGGCTCCCTCCTTTAGACGTAATCGATATGCTTATTAAGCCCCCCAAACCTCCCCAGGAAGCCACCTTAAATACTTCATAGCGCCTCAGATTGATGGACCCACTCATCTCAGTGTATTAAGGAACGCCCCTTTGTCGCTCCCTTCACCTCTCCTCTCTCTTCGGCAGATTCTCCGTCGGAAGGGTGCTCACCTCTGCATCCCCTCCACTCCCTACCCGATTTCATTTTAACCCCCTACAAGCCATTAAATCATCGCATCCATAACTCATGAATCCGCTTTCCACCTTCAACCTTGAGGCCGAAAAACCACAGGATCTGAAACAAGAGAGAATGGAAACGCCACCGCAACTCTCAACATACAAGCGCGAGGGGGAATAACCACGTGTAGGTACCTGTTTTGAAACACTGAATATTTAACAAACAATTCATGTGGATCAAATTCATGGTGTTTCATTCGGAGAGAAGCTAATTTGTTTAACAAGTTCATTATTCTCACGATCCTGCACGTTACTCGTAACTATGTATCGACCAATTATTAAATCTGTACCCGACCCAGAATCACACACCAGCAGGATGAAACGATGTTCAAATATGCCAAAAACTTTGCACATGACGACTAGTTAGGCAAGAGTGACAGATGAAAAGACTGGAATTCCAGTGCATCTGCCCAGCTATTCAGTTTCTTTGAAATAGAAAATCTGGTGAGAGATTGATCAAAACTCTAAGTCACACACAATATGTACCAGCTATGTGTTTTGATACTGAGAAACGAAAAACGCTACAGATTATTACAAAAAGTGTATTGCCTTTCTGCAAAGTTCACCCATCTGCGAAGAACTCGGTATTATCATTAATGGTATCTTCCATTTTATAGAAAGTAACTACCAGCAAAACATCCTAATCCCAAAGTTGTAGGAGCTTCATTACGAAATTTGGTTTTTAGGAAGCACAACTGACTGACTTAAAATTCTATTCGAACAAATGAAAAAGATCGTATTTTTGGGCCCACTTGTAGGCCACTTTGGCCCACTTAATATCAATAAACTGGAAGGACCTTGCAGACCGTTGGAAGAGGGGTAGATATTGAGGGACCCTCAGGAGGCTTAATGTGGGTCATCCGAATAATTTCACAATCAAGTCTCATTTAACCTTGGATTCATCGTTCAGATCTCTAAATAGTCTCATCAGTTTCTAAAATTTGATCACTAACCTAAGTGTATCAGAAAAGATAATGGATGATTTATGATGATTCACGAATGATTCATTGATGATGAATGATTCATCTTTCAGAGCTCATTAGTTTCTAAAACTTGAACTTGAAAGTGCCGCGTACGTCCAAGGTAACCAATGGACTGATTCCATTGATATATGATTCATGGGCTCTTTTTGGGGTCTAGTTCTGCCCCGAAGATTTTGGTTGATGACCGTCACTTCTAAAGGGCGAAAATACGGGCAGAAATTTGCAAAATGCCTTAGCTCAAAAACTATCGATTCAAAGGTATTGTTTTTCATCAATTTAAAAAGTATTAAATATAGTATTCCATTTTTAGATTCGAGAGTCCACTCAGAGCTCTAGGACCAGCCGTTCACTAGCTATAAGGACTATGTGAAAGTTGGGTAGGAGGATAAAGAGAAACACGAGAGTGAATCGCTAACGAACGTTCAATAATGCAAATTGGCCTAATCTCAGTTCAAAATTCAGCGGATGCAATGCGATAGTTTTCATTTTCTTTCAAATTTCCACCAAATTTTGTAATGAAAGCACCCACAGCTTTAGGATAGCGATGTTTAGCTGGTAGAAACTTTCTTTCAAAATTAAGTCATAATGAAACATGCGTGATGATATCGTACTAATAATTAAAAAGCCGTGTTCTTTCCGGGCGAGTAATCTATATGGAAACATAATAAACTGTTGTGTAATAATTTGCAGCATTTCTTGAGATGTGATACTATTCCACGAGCGGTGCGAGATGTGTGGAATAGCACCGCCTCTGAGTACCACCAAACCTGAGAGGCACCAAGTCGGTACTACCTATTGATGCTTCACTTTACAATTTTCTGTCTATATTATTGATTTTAATAATTTATAATGAAGGTGGTTGTTACCTTCATGTGTATCTGAAGGGGAAACTCTGTAAAATATATTTTAGTTTTTGCTTTTTCAGTAGCTCATGATGAACCCACAAGGCTGATTCTTAGGGAACTTTCTGATACATTTATATCCATTGGAAACTGCTAAAAAGTTTCTTTTGACATGTTTGAAGGATTAGTGAATAAACATAGATTCTTGAAACCCGTTGCTTTATGTTTGTAGGGTGAGAGTGAAAAGACCCGTTTTCAGATAGTTTCACTTTTGTCACGAAAGATGGAGACTGTGCGGCTGAATATTCACGCTCCCAAGAGAGCGATAATATCTGAACTGTTTTACTTGTCGACGTCGAGCACAGATTTACTTACACTCGTTAGAACGTGACTTAGACGGATATACGACCCTACAACAGCGAAACAACTATTCAAATTCCCAAGACTGCTCATCCGGTGGTTGAAATATGTTGTTCCTTATTCAACAGGTCGCCATTCTTCACTTGGAAGGAACTAAACTATAAGATTCACAAACTCATTTTTCACGCGGAAACCGTCGAGTTTTAGCTTCGCAGTACAAACAGCTCTTGGAAGTTGTTTGTGAAATCGGCATTCTGTCAACTCGATATCAAAAAATCCCATGAACGTCAGTGTCGGAGAGTGAAGGAGTGGGGTTAGAAGGTTAACAATAAACGATAGAAGGGTCAAACTCTACCAAACCCACTCCATCCTCCATTGTAGCGAGTTGGACAGTTTTATTCCTCTAACCCACATCAACAACGGGATTTGGCGCTCGACATCCTTCAAGCGTTGACGAATCTGCTGGCAATCACAAGTTCTCTCAGAGAAGCTTAATGGAAATTTCAATTTTTTAAACTATATTATCGATTAACTCGGAACTTTTCTATCAGACTGGGAACACACGACATTCAAAGGCGTTTGACTCTCAGAGGGCGAGACATACGGTAACTTTGATGGATGTTCCCCACGGTATCTTCACAATTATCTTTCTTTATAGATCACCTATCTGCGAAGATACGACTTTTCCATTGGTCAATGCAGTCGTCGAATGAACTGTTAGTATATTTTTCAGATATCAGAGAGTACCTATCTACCTACAACAGTGCCACCATTGTCCGAAAGTTCACGGTGACTTCACAATGAAATTTAGTTTATGGTTGCTCAACTGAGTGACATACATACCGAAACGAGAAAACATCTCAACCTGTTAGGTACTGCTTCCTGGCAAACAAACTGCGAATTAGAACCTTCCAATGATTAGAACCTTCTAATGATATAACCTTCTAATGCGAATTAGAACCTTCGAGTGAATCATTAGAAGGTTCTAATTCACAGTTTGTTTCACTCGGTGGCTGATCCAAATCAGCCACCGACTCCTGAAGGGAACGAACGGTTGGTCCTACGTACAGAGCTCTGGGTGTTGTAATTTGTTCACAAAAATGTTATACTACCAATTGAATTGATGGAAAAATAATACAACTTTACATTTATTGAAAGTTTTCAAGCCATGGGATCTAAAAAAAAAATAGATTTTTTTCTCGAATTATACGTACTTCCTTGAAATGTAAATCAGCAAATTTGTACTCGACTTGCAGGTTACAACTGATTCTCCAATACGGTAGGTCAATTTTCTTCCAAACATTATCTAAACACATGACAAACCAATTAAAAGCCAAAATCTATCACATGACGTACCAACCTGAACGCTGGAACTTTTAGTATTGCATTTTGATGTCAAACTATTAAGGAGAAAGAACATTATTTTTTATAATCACAGATTATACTAGATATATTTGATTCTGAAATGGAAATCGTAAAGTGTTCTTTACATTCATTTTGAAGACATTTATTACAGGTTTTTATTGAATATTTTGTCATAATTTTAGAGTTTTCATCATAAGTACTTAGTATAAATAGGTAATATAAAAACAATCCCTAAAGTATAAAAACTTTCCCCTCTGACCACACGTCCCAGACACATAAATTCTGTTCATAATTTTGTTTTCCTGAGCTTTATTTATTTAGCTTTTAATTTGTGTTCGGACTCAACAATTTAGTTAGTTTTGACTCTGGACTATTTGTTACGGCATGAGTTTACTGTCTAGGATGATAGGTCTTTAATTGGTAATGACAGGTCTACAGTATTCTGGGACATTTTCTAGCCCTCAAATTTAGATACATTTTATTGGATTCCTAATTTTATGTTTTTTTTTCTTTCCGAATAGTACTGACTTCTTCTTTTATGTGATATTGATGTTTATGTGATATAGTGAAATATACTAAAACTGATGCGAAAGCGATTTTATTGATATTTTTTTACTAATGAGCAATATTAGTGATATGCTTGCTTTGATATTTTTAGTCGGAAGACATAAAATTAAAAGTGTTCTGCATTTCAAATAGTTTTTTTCTGGAATAAAAAGATGTTTTCAATCGAAATAGGGCTCTTTCTAAGAAGAGAAAAAAAACCTTTGTCATTATAAGATGAGCTCTAGTTACCTAGAATCTAGAACTCTGGAACCTATTGCGATGACAAAGAGATTTGTGTCTTTGGGTAATGTGTAAAATTTACTCATCGCTACCTTTGGGGCCTATGGAACGGGCGCTACCTTTTTAGGTTTAATGCAGCATTGTATTTTGATGTCAAGTATTTCAGACCTGAGAATCAAGTGTTCATGTCCTCTCGGAACACATCTAATCTGGACCAGGTGGATGACCGGCCAATTTTCAAGGATATGCCTAGGTTCAAGTCCAAAGCCCTGTTTTTGTGTTCCTAACAAGGCTGGGCTTCCTGCTCGTGACCATCCCCTTTCTTATGGTCGGTCGAGGGTCGCCCTCGACGGCTCAGATGTGAGAGCTAAGCCCGTTGGACAAATCGTTTTTTAAGGAGAGGAGGATCTCATCGCCTGGGGTTCAGAGTGTGGCATCGATCGTTGAGTGCATTTGACTGAATCTTGTCGCAGTTTGACCGCCACCTTGCCATGGAATCTGCAATGGACCTTGTTAGGTTTACCTTCTTCTGAGACTTCAGCAGTCGTGCCTGACTTATATTGCGCCTACTCTCGGAGTGAAATTTCTGATAGAATTCCTACTCCTGCCTAGGGCTTTGTTTTTTAACCCTTAACTACACGCGGCCTCCGCTGGAACAATAATTGTTCCAGCGGAGGCCGCGTGTAGTTAAGGGTTAAAAAACACCAGGGCGGAACTCGGTGTAGAATTATTCTACACCGAGTTCCGCCCTGGTGTTTTTTGACCTTAAAATAGTTCTGGAAGCCTTCAGTGCAATTCTAGTACAACCCAGAAAAAATCACTGGCTCTCAGACGCCGGAGGACTACCTACAGAAAATAGAGCTTTTAGTATCTGACATAGCGATTAATTAACAGGAGTGTACTGTGACTTTAACGACTTTTTTTAAATTCAAACGAAAGAAAATTTCATAATTTATAAATTGACCAGGTAATTGTTACATGAAAGTCTAAAACACTATCAAAAAATATCAGCCTCATCCTTTATTGTTATTTTCCAAAAATTCTCCTTACCTAGCACCATAACAAATAACAGAAAATTGTTATTCATCCAAAATTACCTCAAAACAGCACTATTGAGAAAATAAGGAATAACCTTTTTGGTTTATTATTTTCAATAACAAACCTTTGGAATCGACTAAGAAAAAAAAAATTTTAACACCCCCTCAAAATTTGATGGTTTACGTTTCAAGAATACTACGTAGAATCCAAAAATCGAATAAAAATTTGGCCGTCCGTTCGCCGTCCGCCGTACGCGGCACTTTTGCCACTTAGCATTGACCGATTTTGATAAAATTTGGTATGTAGGCTCCATTTGGGGTCTAGTTGTACCCCGAAGATTTTGGTTGATGTAGGTTACGTCTGAGGGTTCCGAAATGAATTTTGAAATTTTTAAAACGCCCTAACTCAAAAAATTTTGATATAAAGGTATTGTTTTTCCTTCAATTTAAGATTCTATAGAATTTTTAGAATTTTTTGAGACCACCCGGAGCTCTGTAGGACAAACCGTTCGCTCACTACAAGAATTTGAGTGTTGGACGTACGATAAATCAGAAACACGAGTGTGAATCGCAAAAGAGGCATAATCTTCGTTCAAATTAAAGTTAACCGAAATGCGATCGATGTTTTTCTTAATGTTGGATGGTTGGTGGCTTTGCAGACGAGTGATCTATAGAAAAATAATAAACCATTGTGTAATAATTTGCAGCGTTTTTTTAATCTTTACTCGAAAATGTTGTTCTTGAAGAACCCAAAAAAATTCTTGGGGTTGACATCGCTGTGAGCTAAAATTTTGACGAAAACCTCAACAACGAAAAAACGTCTGCCAAGTGGGTGTGGCACATAGCTTCCTCGTATCCATAACCCGATTGTATAGATCAATCTCAAAACATCAATCTCTGAGTACCTTCCACTACCCTCATAGGGGACCATCAACACGCTAATCTGAACAATCCTAGAAAATGTCATCAAATTCTGATGACAAATGTAATTGTTATGGCTGTTACAAGGATTTTACGTATGCGCGTGCACAGAGGCTACTGTCAATTTTACGGCCTTGATTTTCATTGGGGACCATCTACATAGAAAATGTAGAACTTATGGCATTTACAAGGGATACACACATGCACATTGCACATGCACAGCAAGTACTATTAGTCTGAGGGGATGATTTTCATAGGGGATCATCTACACACCAATCTAAACAATCCTAGAAAATTTCATCAAATTCTGATGACAAATGTAATTGTTAAGACTGTTACAAGGATTTTAGGTATGCGCATGCTCAGAGGCTACTGTCAATTTTACGGCCTTGATTTTCATTGGGGACCATCTAAAATTCACTGGTGGGATATAATCTGATATAATTCATGAAAATCCGGAGGTTTGATGAGAATTTTTCCTCAATTTCATAGCAAAAGTACAATAAATAGGCAGTAGAGGAACCAAAATATTGAAAAATCAGATGTTTTGTGAAAATTATCCCCCCACTCATCCCCTCCCCTTGCGAATTTCTGTGCTCTGGTGAAATCATGTACAACTCGAAAGATATTTGAGTCAAACAAAAAAAGGAACACGCAAATCGGTTGGAAATTGAGGCCTGGGCAGAGTTTACAAGATTATGCCCGCAAACGCATGTTTTTTGAGCATTAACCCCCCCCCCCTTTCCCCCTTAAAAAGCAAAATTCGAAATTCCGGCGACGTAGTGCACAACTAGATAGTTTTCACCGTCGAACAAAAAAATTCGACCAGGAAAATCGGTTGAGAACTAATGCCTGGGCAGACGAGACAAGATTTTGTCACACACACACACACACACACACACACACACACACACACACACATGCACCTATGATTTTTTTCGCGGATTTGGATTCAGAATGGTCTAAAAAATGTTTTTTTTTCTGTTGAGTGCTGTCCAACTTCACCCCAGATCGATCGCATAAGGACGCTCAAGTCTTACTGTGGGACGAAAAAGTAGTCACTTCCTTTCTTATTATAAATTTCGGTAAGGAGCCAGTTTTTTTTCCTCGGAGATTCATTCATTGCAAATAACTCAGAATTGATCTTGGTTAATTATTTTAAAAATACCCTTTGGAATTGAACAAGAAAAAAAAAACTACACCCCTCCTTCAAAACTTGACGGTTTAAGTTTCAAGGTACGTAGGTACAGTCCGAAAATAAAATTTTCCGTCTGCCCTTAGGTAGGTACCATTGTCCTTCTTGTTTGAAAACTACCGTTGTAAAGGTGTTGTTTTTTCCATAAAATTTCATTTCATTTAGTACCTATTTAATATAAAATAGAATTGAATTTAAAATAAAATAGAATTAAATTTAAGTAATATTTAATAATTGTTTTTCCACAAAATTGTATTTTATATTTACTATAAAATACGTGATTAATATTTTATACTTGACAATAAATAAAATTAAATTTTTAAAATGGAATGAGACCACCCAAAGTTCTGTAGGATCAACAGTTTGGTCCATATGAGGAAGGTTGAACTTTAAATAAATCAGAATGTTTGTTTCTTCGAAATGAGATTCATGTCACTCAGTTGTGCTTCCCTAGCAACCAACAACCAAATAACAATGCTTTGCTGCTAGGACCTTTCTGTTTCCAACTGAACTTGACAATAGAGCTGTCTTCGTTTAGCGAGTGATCTATTATAGAAAAATAATAAACCACTGTGTAATAATTTGCAGCGTTTTATCACAGTGAAGTAGAAGGTTAGGCGATAACAGATTAGGTACAGCAGTTCCGATTCATGGGAGCGTCCGCAGTGTAGAAAATCCGAGAACACAGTTCAAAATTCTGGGCGCCCATTTTTCAGAACTCCTCCAGTTCCGGACAAGTTCTAAACTGCACTACGAACGAATTCCTTGAGTGCCAGTTATGTTTAGGTAGTTTGCCGCCCACGCGATCGGATGAAGGTTAAGAGGAGAGAACTCCACGTGCCGTGATTTTTGGCGACGAGGGACTTGCTAGTTGTTTTCCCCAGGAAGTAGACTGAAACTTTGTCAGCGTGAGCGTCTGACAGACCTTAACCTTTAATAGGTCCCTCGGTGAGTCCACGACCCGAAAATTATTTCGCCGTCATTTTTATCCCCCTTGCACCTCAAATAACCAGGAAATGCAATAAAATCAATAAAAACCCTTGAACACTCCATTTTTGAGTTGTTCCTTCAAAGGAACATGTTCCTCACATCAACTTGTAGGTAAGTATTCCTTAGAAGGGACATGTTCCTCACATCAACTTGTAGGTATTCCTTAGAAGGGACATATTCCTTGATAGTGGTAGGTACTATTCTCTTGCATTGATAAAAGAAAGGGTGAAGAAATAGGGGGGGGGGGTAATATTCTCAAAATGTACGATTTTTCAATTTTTCGGTTCCTTTATAGTTTACTAATTGTACCCAAGATTTGAAATTCGAAGGGAATTATTAACATAAATCTCGATTTTCATGAATTATTCTTTGTACCACCATGGTAGGGATGGTTAGGGATGGAACCATCTGCCGAGTGAAGGAAGAACGACTCAACTCGAAAATGGTCGAAAATGGGGTTTTTACGTATCCCCTCTAATTTTCCCCCCATCTTTCCGATGAACGAGTCAAAATTTCGAAATTCACCCCGGAAGGGATTGAAATCGTTAGGGGTGTAATTTGAAAATTGCCTAATTTTAAGCAAAAACGTCTCAACTCCATGCTTTTTAGGAAAAACATCTCAACTCCTCGATTAAAACACCCTAACTAGCTAGATTTGCTATTTATTTGTGGAGAGAAAAAGACTCAACTCGCTGTTGAGTTGTTTTGTTGGCTTCAATATCGGGTTGAAGCGTCTCGTATGGTTGTCGATATTTGACTCAAATGACACGAATCGATTGAAGGTACGTGTGTGAAGAGGAATAATTGTAACAGTCGATTGAGTTGAACAACGTATGAGGTCTGAAAAAAATATGGTGTCATGGGAGTGATCTGGAGTGAATTTATGGCGAGTTTTCCAAAAAAACGTCGAAGCTGATTTCTGGGATTTCGAAAATTTTGAGTTGAGTCGTTCTTCCTTCACACGGCAGTACTGATCAGTGGTGTCACCATGGTGCCAGGACACCATAAACCGTAAATTTGGTGGGTTTTTGTGCGTTTCACCTCAAGTACTATCGGATGTCAACTTTTATCGACTGCCTATCAAAACTAACAGATGAAAGTTCAACGTTACCGCCTGGTGATGAGGAAGGGGGGGCTGGATTTCGTACGCTGGGTATCTCAGATCATGGATTTCAAAATACTGTTCAAATCACATTGAGTGAAACATTTTTGTGCAGGAGGAAGGTAAATAAATAAGAATGTTTGTATTATCGCCTACCAACTGGTTTAAATTATCCAAATGCTTATTCACTGGGACGTCCCTCTGGAATGCATGCATTACTTAATAATATGTTTCCGTGTCATATCAAACCTAATGAGGATGGCGTATATGCCGTGAAACGGAACAAGGGTTAATTCGCAGCCCTCACTACAAGTGCCTTATAAGTCATCTGGTTTTCCGGTTTTTATTCCTTCAGAGAGGAACACCTACTTCAAAGGTACCTGGATACTTCCCATGTTTATTCTTCTATGAAGTTTCTGTTTGTGTCATTGAAATCAATGAAATTACACAAAGCCTATAAAAATACTGTTAATGAATTTTGAATCTTTATTATTCGTCTGTAAATTAGTACTAGTCAAATAAGAAAAATACAAAACTATAGTGTCACCCTGTTGATTTAGTAACATTTTTACAATTGAAAATGTAATACTGTTTCTTAGTAAGGCTGATAAGACTCGTTTACCTTTACTGGCAACAAAACTAGAAAAAATACTGAAACCATGATGCCCTATTTCTTCACCCTTTCTTTTATCAATGCAAGAGAATAGTACCTACCACTATCAAGGAACGTGTCCCCGATTGGTGATGTCACATTCGATCTATTTATCTATCAGGTTTGTTATTCTAATCGGACGTGACGAGTTTTTATTTGATATCAGTCACTTCTAGGGGTTGAAAAATAAGGGCTGAAATGTTAAAACGCCCTAGCTAAAAAACTTTTGAGGTAAAGGTATTGTTTTTTCATCAATTTAAAATAGTATTGAATTTTTAGAATCGAATGCGACCACACAGAGCTCTGTTAGACCAACCATTTGCTCCCTGTGAAAACTTAAGGGTTGGACTTACGATAAACCAGAAACACGAGTGTGAATCGCAAAAGAGGTCTAATCTCCGTTCATATTTCAGCTGACCAAAACGCGAACGAACTTTAAAATATATTTTGGAAAATTCGCTTATTAACTCATGCTGCACGAATGGATTTTGCTTCCGAGTCTACCAAGGTAGCGGAAGCTTTGTTTTCACTTTTCAAAGGACGAAAAAAAAAGTTCTCCAAAATCAAAATTTTCACTCGCGTTTTACGTTTTAGACCTTTCTGAACAATTTTTGTTCAGTGTCTGTGTGTCTGTCTGTCTGTCTGTCATGAATTCCTTGTAACGCGCATAACTATACGAAGTTATTGTCCGATTTCAATGAAATTTTCAGGGATTGTGCGGGTTGGTATGTAGACGGTCCCCTATGAAAATCATCATCCTCGGACTGATAGAAGCGACTGCGCATGCGCAAACGTGACTTCCTTGTAACGGCCATAACTTCTACATTTTCCATCCGATTTCAATGAAATTTTCAGGGATGTTACAAATTAACTTGTTTTGATGTTTTGAGATTAACTACTATGCATCGGATCATCTATACAATCGGGTTATGGATGCGAGGAAGCTATGTGCCACACCCACTTGGCAGACTTTTTTTGTCGGGACGTCGTGGCGCAACTGGGATTTAAGTTGGACGTCCAGTCGGACAGCAAGTCGTGAGTGGTGCCAACGAGCCAGCTAGTAGTCCTACAGTTGGACGACAAATCGGACTGTGAGAGAGAGCCGTATTGGGCCCAGCTTTAGAAAGAGCGACTTCTTGAGTAAAGTTGTTGAAGAGGAAAGTACGCCCGTCATCCTAATTCGGAATTCCTTGAGCAGAAATCCCGAGAGGGTCTTTGGCTTCGACGTGTGTGAGTGTGTGTGTGTGTGTGTGTGTGTGCAAGAGTGACCTTCGTCAGGGGAGGCTGTGTCGGCTCCGAGGATGAATGATTGGCTGGCGTGGGCGGAGGGGGGGGGACTATTAACCCGGATGGGTGAGAGAGAGGGGGTAATTACTTCAGCAAAGAAGGAGAACATAGTTATGAGGCAGGACGGGGTTGGTTGGATGAGTGCGTGCGAGGGATGGAATGAGTGACAGAGTGAGAGAGCTAGTGGGGCAGGATGAACGGCGAGAATGCATGTGTGAGTGCGTGGGTGATAGTTTGTGAGTTGGTATGTGGCAGGGGGACGGTTGTGGTATTAAACGTTGTTCTAATATGGAGTGAACCGCAGAGGGGCACCCTATCATCCCCTCCCTCCACCCTCCACTCAGAGTCCTCTTCACCCTCCGCAGTCACGCCTCCTCAACTTCACTAATGAAGTTTATCATAAGAGCCGACAACTTTGCTCGAGGATTCCAGGGGTCCGTTTGATGTTTTCCCTTCCCGTTGTTGACTGAACTTCTCGCAACCCAGCGCACATTCATCCAAAATCCTCTTCCACAGCCACTTCATCTTCCTTCTTAACCTACGAGGGGATGAAAAAAAGTCTACAAAGTGGGTGTGGCACATCGCATCCATAATCCGAATCTCAAAACATAAATCTCTAAGTACCTTGCACTGCACTCATGGGGGACCATCGACACGTCAATTCGTACAATTCCTGAAAATGTCATCAAAATCAAATTGAAGATGTAGAAGTTATGGCTGATGACAGGAATTCACGTTTGCGCATGCGCAGAGGCTACTATCAGTCCGGGGCTGATGATTTTCATTGGGAATCATCGACTCGTCAATTCGTACAATTCCTGAAAGTTTCATCAAAATCGAATTGAAGATGCAGAAGTTATGGCTGATGGAAGGAATTCACGTTTGCGCATGCGCAGAGGCTACTATCAGTCCGGGGCTGATGATTTTCATTGGGAATCATCGACTCGTCAATTCGTACAATTCCTGAAAGTTTCATCAAAATCGAATTGAAGATGCAGAAGTTATGGCTGATGAAAGGAATTCACGTTTGCGCATGCGCAGAGGCTACTATCAGTCCGGGGCTGATGATTTTCATTAGTAATCATCGACACGTCAATTCGTACAATTCCTGAAAGTTTCATCAAAATCGAATTGAAGACGCAGAAGTTATGGCTGATGGAAGGAATTCACGTTTGCGCATGCGCAGAGGCTACTATCAGTCCGGGGCTGATGATTTTCATTGGGAATCATCGACACGTCAATTCGCACAATTCCTGAAAGTTTCATCAAAATCGAATTGAAGACGCAGAAGTTATGGCTGATGGAAGGAATTCACGTTTGCGCATGCGCAGAGGCTACTATCAGTCCGGGGCTGATGATTTTCATTAGTAATCATCGACACGTCAATTCGTACAATTCCTGAAAGTTTCATCAAAATCGAATTGAAGACGCAGAAGTTATGGCTGATGGAAGGAATTCACGTTTGCGCATGCGCAGAGGCTACTATCAGTCCGGGGCTGATGATTTTCATTGGGAATCATCGACACGTCAATTCGTACAATTCCTGAAAGTTTCATCAAAATCGAATTGAAGACGCAGAAGTTATGGCTGATGGAAGGAATTCACGTTTGCGCATGCGCAGAGGCTACTATCAGTCCGGGGCTGATGATTTTCATTAGTAATCATCGACACGTCAATTCGTACAATTCCTGAAAGTTTCATCAAAATCGAATTGAAGACGCAGAAGTTATGGCTGATGGAAGGAATTCACGTTTGCGCATGCGCAGAGGCTACTATCAGTCCGGGGCTGATGATTTTCATTGGGAATCATCGACTCGTCAATTCGTACAATTCCTGAAAGTTTCATCAAAATCGAATTGAAGACGCAGAAGTTATGGCTGATGGAAGGAATTCACGTTTGCGCATGCGCAGAGGCTACTATCAGTCCGGGGCTGATGATTTTCATTAGGAATCATCGACTCGTCAATTCGTACAATTCCTGAAAGTTTCATCAAAATCGAATTGAAGACGCAGAAGTTATGGCTGATGAAAGAAATTCACGTTTGCGCATGCGCAGAGGCTACTATCAGTTCGGGGCTGATGATTTGCATAGGGGACCATATAAATCTTAATCCGCATGATCCCTGAAAACTTCATTTAGATCGGGTAGGAAATGTATAAGTTATGGCTGTTACGAGCCAATTCGGTATAGTGTTAGTGGGATCAAACAACCTGAAAAAACTATACGAATAAAATCACTCGCGACGAGATCGTGGAAAACCATTATAATAAAAATGGAGTTGAGTAGAAAGTTGTCCATTTCCACGAAAATAATGAGTT
This sequence comes from Apolygus lucorum, assembly GCA_009739505.2. NCBI lineage: Eukaryota > Metazoa > Arthropoda > Insecta > Hemiptera > Miridae > Apolygus > Apolygus lucorum. The sequence goes on along the minus strand of CM019167.2, from coordinate 69,785,352 downwards.
ACAAGTGTGTTCATGCTGTAAAAGTTCAATGAGTAAATTTTCAAAGAAAACTTCAAACCTATGGTTAAGAAAATCGAAATATTGTCTGAATGAGAAAGTAGTCAACCTAGTAGCTGGGGCACATATTGGATTTTGATGAAATTTGGACTCAATTCGGGGTCTAGTTGTGCCCCGAAGATTCCGGTTGAAAAATAACCGTTGAAATTTCGAAAACGCCCTAGCTCAAAAAATGTGGTTATAAAGGTATTGATTTTTCATCAATTTAGGATAGTATTGCATTTTTACAATTTTTAGAGTACGCGGAGCCCTGTAGGACAATCCTTTCGCACTCTACGTGAACTGAAGGGTCGGACTTACGATAAATCAGAAACACGAGTGTGAATCGCAAAAAAGGCCTCATCTCCGATCAAATTTTATCTGACCGAAATTCGATCTTTGTTAGTTTTCTCGAGTTGTGATCAATTTCACGTCTTTAGGTACCAGTATTCAAATTTCCATGTGTAGGAACTCCTTCTCAGTTTTGTAATAATGTATATGTTACTGTTAATATGTTCCGTTTTGTAATATTGTTCCAAAACGGATTTCGTTAAAGAAAGAATTCAAAAAAGTCCAATCAAAGGGGTCTCTCTTAGTAGCTCGTCTTGCCTTTCTCCTGTAAACCTTGGGGCTTGATCAGGCGCTTCTCCTGAATTTACTGGGGGAAATGTGCCTGAAGGGCCTCACATGTGTCACTTCGTGTCAGAGACGGCTGAATTTGGAACAACAGTCAACTTGATCCATCAACTGACCCAAGTATGATCAAATACAAACTGACAGATATCGGGTTTAAAAAAATCACAGGAGCTACTTGTACTTGAAAAACTCGGCGCCTTGCGCCTCGGCGGGGGGCTCCGCCCCCCTGCACCCCCCGGTTTATTTCTTTTTCCATACTCTGTATGAAATCATAGGAACACAGAATGTGTTTTTGCGATGCTAGTCATCCGTTAAATAAAAAACAACAATAATAAATGTGGAGTCTTTGGCAATAATAAAATAAATAATTGTTAGACATTTAATTTGGTCTAAAACCCTATAAATGTTATATAAATAAATATGTAACTACAAGAAAAATACTATATAAATTGAGAGCTTTCCAACGAATGGTGAACAATTTCTGTGCAATGAACACTGCGGGAGTTCTATTTCCTTACCAATGGCTTGGTTGCACGTGAAAATCATTATAAAAGGCGCGTAACGGTTTTTTCTGTCGCTTTTTCGTGACGATTTTTTTTCGGTAGGTCATCGCAAAAACACATTCTGTGTTAAAAAAAAATTGCCCCAAATGTTGAAAAAATAAATCGATGAAATATACGAGAGTTGTGTCTTCCCAATGAAATTTACTTCTTTGTTTCTCTGGAAGAACATCTTAGTATCATGAATCCAAATTCGAAAATGATATTAAAAATCGTTTGATCAGATAATTCATAAATGAGGAGTCGGCTCAGTTGTCACACCACATTCTAGCGAGAGCACTGTGAACTAAAAACCAAATCAAACAACCCAGTCATGACCGCTTGATGCGCTATTCGTAGTTTTGATTAGTTTCACTTCCCTCTTCAAGTCCTTATCAGGAGCAATCAGTAGGCTCTACAGAGTTCTGGATGATCTCATTCGATTCTGTTTCAAATTCATGAGGAGACCTCCCCTTCTCAACCCTTAGAAGTGATTGACAATTAACAAAATCTTCGGGACACACCTGAACCCCCAACGGAGAACCACAAACAATACTAAGGGGACACGTACGGCGGAGATACAAATTTTTTCTCTCGATTTTCGGGTTATAGGTTGATACTACATACCTTGACCAAGAACCATAAAATTTAGATTTAGATTCAGTTACAGTATTCTTTTTGCTCGATTTCGTAGGATCATTATACATTATAGAAAATATTGGCTCATATCAGTGAAACACCTCAACTAATTGTCTATGTAAATCACAAAAGTTCATTATCTGTATATAATAAACCGAAACCCGCAAAGAACCGCTCTACCGAAGCTTTACCTACTTTTTCTCCGTAGGAAACTAATCCCTAATTTCTTGGGAGGGTGCGATATTGAGAAAGCCGCGAGGGTGGCAGTAAATTAGGTTCGTTATTATGACGCAGCATAATTGAATTCTTCCGCAACTAAGGAAAAATCCGCCAGAGTAGCACTAAAGTGTGATGAACGAAGGAATCTCTTTATATAAAGTACATGAATCTTGTTGTACCAAAGTTTATGATGCTGAGCAATCTTTTCATGTTAGACCGCATCCAGTTTCATCTGAAGCGCCATTTCAATCATCCCTGGTGATTATTCATTCAATTCATTCTGTCCCGCTCTGAAAGTGATGGTGCGGCAGCACTAAAGGGTTTTACTGAAAAATCAATCAGATTGATACAAAATTTCTCCATCACTCCAGGCAAACATAATAGTCTACATGTACTCTGCTCAAAACCAATGGAAAATGTCTGCCAAGTGGGTGTGGCACATAGCTTCCTCGTATCCATTATCCGATTCTATAGATGATCCGATGCCGTAGCTAATCTCAAAACATCAATATATCACTTCCCTCATAGGGGACCATCTACCCGCACAATCCCTGGCAGTTTCATTGAAATCGAATAGAAAATATGAAAGTTATGATTGCTACTAGGAAATTCAGGTTTGCGCATGCGCAGTGGCTACTATTAATCGGGGGATGATGAATTTCATTGGGAACCACCGACACAGCAATTCGTAAAATCCTTGAAAAATTTCCCTGAGAAATCGGACATGAACATCGTATACAGGAAGGGTCTACATGTCAACCAGCACAATCAATGTATGTATAGGTAGGTATGTTATGGCTGTTACAAGAATTTGACGTTTGCGCATGCGCAGAGGCTACTATCAATTTGTGAGCCATGATTTTCGTAGGGGACCATCTAATACCGAATAATCAAAATCCCTGGAAACGTCAACGAAATCGGATGAAAACGGTGCAAATGATTACACAAGTGTTTATTATTTTTCTTCTTTATTATCCTATCTCTCTTTTCTCACAATAAAGTTTATTTTGGAGAAATGAACATTTCACACTCAATTCGAAGAAATAGAGAGTTGCGGGTGCCTTCATTAGTAAATTAGAATACTGATAGCTAAGGACACAAACTGAGTACAACAGTTGTACTTCTTCGAGTTACTCGAAGAAGAAAACAACGATCATTTGTCAGCTAAAATTTGAAAAGAAGTTGAAAAGAAGTTTAGGCTTCTCTCGCGATTCACAGTCTTGTTTCCTATTTATCGTAAGTCCAACCTTTAAGTCCTCATAGGAAGTTAACGATTGGTCCTACGGAACTCTGAGTGGTCTCTTGCGAATCTAAAATATTAATAATATTTTAAATTAATCAAAACAGAATAGGTACCTTCATATCGAAGGTTTTTGAGCCAGAAAATGTCGGTCCTTATTTTTGGAACCTTAGAAGTTACTGACATCAACCAAAAGCTTCGGGGCACAATTAGACGCCAGATCTAACCCGTAAACAAAACTTCTTCGAATTCGGTCCATGATAATTAAAGAAAGTACCGGGTACGTCGGACGGGCGCCAAAAGTTATTCGATTTTCGCATTCTACGTACCTTGAAATGTAAATCAGAAAATGTTGAGAGGGGGGTATAAAAACCAAAATGTAGAAGTTATGGCAGATACAAGGCAGATTCACGTTTGTGCATGCGCAGTGGCTACTATAAGTCTGGGGGCCATGATTTTCATAGGGGACCATCTACACCCCATCCGTACAATCCCTGACGATTTCATAGAAATCGTACAATATCTTCGTATAGTTTGGCCCGTTACAAGGATTTCAAGACAGGTCTAAAACGTAAAATGAGAGTGGAAATTTTGATTTTGGAGAACATCTTTATTGTTTCAATCTTGGAAAGTGAAAACAATGCTTCCGCTACCAAGCTTACCAAGCCTACCAAGCTCGGGAGCAAAATTGCATTTGTTCAGCTGAAATTTGAACGTAGATATGGCCAACTCGCGATTCACACTAGTAATTCTGATTTATACTTAGTCCGTAAGTTTTTTAAAGCAGAAAACAGTTAGGTTGAAAACGATGATTGGTTAGAAAACGATGTTCTGGGTGGTCTCATTCGAGTCTAAAAATTCACTTATATTTTAAATTGAAGAAAAAACGATCCCTTTATGTTTCAACTCCTACTTTTCAACACTCATAAGTGCATGAAAATCACCAAAGTTTTTGGCCACCATTAAATCCCGAATATTCATATCGTATCAACATATCACATTTCATCAAAATCGGTAGGTAGGTACATGAAAACATGGGTTAACATTTTTGTTTTCAATGGAAGGTTTTTTGTTGAAAATTATAATACAAAATGACATCCGGTCAATTTGAGAAATCTATGTGCCACATCCATCTGGGATTCGTTTTTTCGTAAGGCGATTCACTTCTAGAATTTTTTCACTTGCGTATTTGGGAAAGAGAGAGAGGGAAGTGAATAAATACCCTTGTTGGAGCTGCACGAGCTCATACCAACATACCACCAGTAAACTTTCAAGCGAATTTACTTTACTTATACTTCAAGCGAATTCTCTCTCAAAACTCTTATCACTAATATGTATTGAACAACTCTTCAATATAATATAACGTTTTTATTACGGAAAAAATATCAGAATCATTACAAGCTAAACGAATACTAATCTAACCTGCCACTGGAGGTTCTCAAGTGTTTATTATGTTCATGGATGTATCAACATCCATGACACCTCCTTCCCAAAAAAAAAATTGTACACAATTAGCAGGATTGGCGAATTTTACATTATTAGAAATATTCAAATTTCACATCACAAATTTAGGCGATTAGGTGGATGGCGGAGGCGACCCGTTCTCCTCAAGGTAGTTTCAACTACTGGAGTTGGTGGTGTAGATCTCCTTGGTATATTCTGGGTAAAGTCTCCTGATGACCGTGACTCGGGTGGACGTGGAGTTCCTGGTACCTGACTATGACCAAAAGTGTCTACCAGAATTGGCTGCTCTTCTTTGCCTCTTGGTTCCAGATCTGGCAACACTGCTGGTGTTGGCAACCAATAACCCAGTGTTCTAACTTGCTGTGTTGTGGGCACCACAGTTGGACGTCCATCTTGTTTTATGAATGTCCGTTGCATTTGATCCACATGGCGATGGACTGACCGACCACCATTGGAAATTATATAATTCACCTTCCCGTTCCTTGATGTCACCACCCCTGGTATCCAATTTGGCTCTCCCGAGTAGTTACGGAACAGTACTGTCTCACCAATGTTGAACTCTCGGCACCTGGGAGTGGTTGATGGCTTGGTTGTTAAGAGGTCCAATTTGGATTGTATCTGACGACCCAAGAACAAAAAAGCGGGGCTTTCACCTGTCGTGACATTGGGTGCCCTGCGATAAGCGAACAGGAATTCGATCAAGGCATTCTCGGTTGCCTGGCGGTTGCTACTGGGATTAGTCATTTTATTGAGGGCATGTTTCAAGTTTTGAACATGACGTTCTGCTTGTCCGTTTGAAGATGGGTGGTATGGTGCAGTGGTGATATGCTCAATATTGTTCCCAGCCAAAAAGCTTTTGAATTCATCACTGGTAAAACAGGGTCCATTATCTGAGATCAGCGTTTCTGGATACCCATACCTACCAAAAAGACAATTCAATTTCCTGATTGTTTCACTTGATGTCATTGAAGATGTGAGGAAGATCTCGGGCCACTTTGAGAAGTCGTCTACCACAACAAAATAGGTTTTGCCATGGTGAGGTCCAGCATAATCTACATGTATACGGTTCCACGGTGTTCCTGAAGGTTTCCATGGGTGGATATCCGCCTTTTTTGGGTCGTTTGCATCATTTTGGCATAATTTACAAGCACGTACATGCCTCTCAATTTCAGTATTTATACCTGGCCAGTAAGCATACGATCTTGCCAACATCTTCATTTTTACAATTCCCAGGTGGCCTCTATGTAACTCTTCTAATACCTCTTGCCTGAATTTGATTGGTACACACACTCGATGATCTCGGTAAACGACACCATCCTCAATTGAGTAGTTTGGTGAGGAACCACCAGCGGATCGAACTTGACGTAGAGGGATTGGCGGGATAGTTTCGAGGGGTGTAGTGACTTGCTCCCAGCTTTGGCCAGACGCTCGAAATCTAGATCAGTGACGTCCTTGAAGAACTACTCGTTATTAAAATCTTCGTCAGCCGTAACAGGCCCCGCTTCGCTGTTGTTGGTTTCAGCAGACAGGAGAGACGATTGCATCATTGGCTGTTTGTTAGACTGTCCAGGTAATTTTGCTTCATTGGCGAGATTTAAATCGCTCGCAATGCGGGCGGCTTCTGCTTGAATGCAACTAAAATCAATTTGACCTCCCAACTCTTGTTCTTGTTTAGAGCAAGTGGCCAGAATTTGCGAAAGATCTTTGTAGGATTGATCCATGGCTTTGTCTATGTTCTCAGGAGAAAGGTGGAAACTCTTAATTTCTAAGTTTAGTTCTTCGGTTTCTTCTTTACTGGGGCCAGGTAAGCAAGAAAAATCAACTTTGATCGACTCAATCGGTCCTGCTTTGGTTTCCATTTTCGGTAACTGACTATCATTCTTCGTAACAACAAAACTTTCACCCATTGATGCAGGTTTGCCGAATTCTACTTCAACTGCCACGCTACCCCGTTTAGTTTCTTTCGCATGTTCCGTGACACTGGAGACTTCACTTCCAACTGGAGATGGCAAGATTTTGGAAGAGTTTTCTGTAGGGTTGGATGCAGTTATATCACTAAGAGACTCATGGACAGTTTTAGCCTGATCAATCGGTCCTGCTTTGGTTTCCATTTTCGGTAACTGACTATCATTCTTCGTAACAACAAAACTTTCACCCATTGATGCAGGTTTGCCGAATTCTACTTCAACTGCCACGCTACCCTGTTTAGTTTCTTTCGCATGTTCCGTGACATTGGAGACTTCACTTCCAACTGGAGATGGCAAGATTTTAGAGGAGTTTTCTGTAGGGGTGGATGCAGTTATATCACTGAGAGACTCATGGACAGTTTTAGCCTGATCAGCAAGTGTGAAGGTATCATTGGGAATAGTTGTACGACTGACTTCTTCGGCAATATCATTTCCAGCTTGAGGCACATCGCTTCTTGATTTCACACTTGAATCTTCGGTAACAACTGATCCAGGCAACTGAGAAATGACTTCCTCAGACGTTTGTGCTTGTTCTGGTGATTTCCGAAACGGTACTGAACCTTCGATTGTACCCAAATCGGGTTGAGAATGAACTACATTGAGAGTTGCACTTTCGTTAGAGGAATCCTTACTATGAGCACTCAGATCCTCTTCAGCGGAACTTTCTTGATGAGAGTCACATTGAACAGCTGATTGAGCTTCTGATGGGGTGACTTCAACAGGACTAACAACATCGGTCTGTACACCAAGCACTATGGTTCCATTTGATATAGATTCAGTAGCGACTTGAATAGCCACATTTCCATCATCAGCTACGTGATTCATTTCACTCATGGATTTCATACTCGAATCATTGGGGAGTACTAATCCAGGCAACTGAGATTCATCAACACTTACAGTCTTCTGTGCACCTTCTAGTGATTCAAGAGTGGATTTTGATTCATCAATCGCGGACAAAACAGATTCGCTACTGGCACAAGTGGAATCTTGGCTCAATTCAACCGGATTCTTTTTGAATGAAGGTGCATCGTGAGTGTCACTAACTTGAACAACGGATTCCGGATCAAATTGGGATACATCAGACTCGATTACTGTTTCTATCTCAGGAGTTGTAACAATTTGACAGGATTGCTCTGCTTGGTTTGTGGCAGTCATATCACTCTTCACCTCAGACTGATCATTATGCATTGCGGTGTCATTTGGAATAATTGCAGCATTTTCAGCTAGAGTAACATGAGCCTGTTCACTGGAGTTCAAGGATTTCACATTTGAATCAATGGAAGGAACTTCAGGCAACTCAGATGTAGATACAGCATCATCTTCAAACTTTTGTACTTCTTCTATAGACTTTGGAGGGACGACAGAGTCATCAATGGTAGACAAAACAGGTTCTGAGTTTGCTTCATTGCTAATAGAACTGATGCTGAAATTCTTATTTTCTGCAACCAGATCTTCGCACGAACGTGCCTCATCAGAAATACAAACTTGAACTGCTGATTCAGCACCCGATTGAGAGACCTCAACTTCTAATTTATCGGGATCTTGAACATTTACCGCTTCTTTTTTCTCTCCCTCAACGTTGACATGAACTTCACTTCCATCAGGAGACGGTTGAGAGGATTGCCCGGCATGGTTGGGAGCAGCTGTACCACTCAGCTCCTCAGTAAGCATCGTGTTACCGTTGGGAATAGCACAGGCTTCCTGTTCAATGGCATTTCCAGCTATAGTAACATCAGGCTGTTCGCTAGATTTCACATTTAGATCTTTAGGTGGAACTGATTCAGTACCTTCCTCAGACGTTTGAATTACTTCTTGATGGACTTTGCCTGCTGTTGAAGACTTACATTCGGGTTCTTCGTTGATGGTTGAATCAGTACAACTTGAATCCACACTCTCTACAGCGACATCGTTGCTGGATGAATGTGCGCATGACTCAGAAACTGTAACAGCTGATCCAGAGTTAGAGTGAGAAACATTTGAGTCTCCCGAGTCAGCACCATTTAGAATAATGCTACTAGTTGCAGCCGATATACAAGAGTCAACTACTTCTCCAGCTATTTCGAGTTCAGTTAGACCGCCCGACGATCCACTATCAGGAATTAGTTCATCTTCCGCGTCTTCGGAAGCCAATAAAATATCTTTTTTACAACTTGAATTGACTTGACCGTCACCAACCTGCGAGGGTGTGGCATGATTGACATCAACCTGCGTAGGAGTGATTGATTCATTCACAACTCCATCACCTATTTCTCGGATTGGTGTCGCTAGAGGACTATATTCACTATCAGTGCTGGCAGTAGAAACACTCAGTGGTGATTTAGCGACAGCTGGTCCTTCGAAGACAATGCTTTTACGGTGAACGTCCTTCAATATTGGTTCTTCTTTGGAAAGAACTCCAGCTTTGCTTTCAAGAGAAGCAGAGTCTGACAGAGAGGGAGTCTTTGCAGACTCAGACTGAGTTGGGGCTTCTGCAGTTTCAGGTAGTGAAAGCGATTTTTGAGGACTGCCATCTTGGGAAATAAGTGACTCCGTTATCGTCTTTTCAGCGGAAGCATCAACGTTATGGAATTCACTTTGGTTGAGATCCTCCTGATTTGTTACAGTCAAGTTATTGCGATCGTGGGAGGGCGACCAAAAAGACGAGGCTGTTGAAACAAAAGAGTCGTCGCTCTTGCAAGTGTACTATAAAATGCCTAGTAAGTGATACAATCCAAATTGGACCTCTTAACAACCAAGCCATCAACAATTCCCAGGTGGCCTCTATGTAACTCTTCTAACACCTCTTGCCTGAATTTGATTGGTACACACACTCGATGATCTCGGTAAACGACACCATCCTCAATTGAGTAGTTTGGTGAGGAACGTTTACCATTTGATAATTGATTCCTGAGTAGTCTCATGGACGTATCTTCCAAGATAGCTTGCTGAAGTGCTTCTGGTTTGAGTGTTGAAAGCTGTTTCAATTCATCAAAAAGACACTCGGTAACTTCATCTGGAATCTCTAAGTCCTCTGATTTGGAAGGAAAACGGGAGAGTACGTCCGCATTCCCATGATAGTCTGTACGCCGATACTTAATATCAAATTGGAAAGATTGAAGATAGAGTGCATATCTGACAAGTCTTGTAGCAGTCATTGCATTTAGTCCTTTTTTGGGTTTGAAAATATGGACCAATGGTTGATGGTCAGTATAAAGCGTAAATCGCTGTCCACACAGATAGAAGAAAAATTTTTCTACTCCCCACCGAATCGCTAGAGCCTCCTTATCTATCTGTGAGTATCTTCTTTGGGTCTTGGTAAGGGTTTTTGAGGCAAATGCTATGGGTTCTATGGCGTTCTATTCCATTGATCAAGTGGGATAGAACTGCTCCAATCCCTACTGGCGATGCATCTACAGACAACACAAGAGGTAGTTCTGGTTGGTAATGAGCTAATGTGTCAGCTTCAGTCAGTGCATTTCGTATTCCATTGAATGATCTTTCACAAGCCTGTGACCAATTGAACTTGGTACCTTTTGCAAGAAGCGCGTTGAGTGGGTAAGCGAGTGTTGCGAGATGGGGCACAAATCGACTGTAAAAGGTCACCAACCCAAGGAATGCTTTCACTTCTTTTGCGTTACTTGGTCTTGGAATTTCAAGTAATGCTTTAGTTTTCTCATCAGTTGGTAGAATTCCATTTTCTGTAAATTTCAGGCCTAGGTATTCAACTGTAGGCTGAAAAAATTTACACTTCGCCATATTCAACCTGAGGTTAGCTTTTGCTAATCTCTCCAGTACTGCTTCAATATGAGCTAGATGAGATACTTCATCCTCTCCTGTGATCATGATATCATCATAGAAAACGCATACACCAGGAATTTGAGAAAGTAATTCCTCTATAAACTGATTCCATAGTGCTGGAGCAGTTTTGACACCAAACATCAAGCGCTTACATTTGTATAGCCCTCGGTGAGTGTTGATAGTCTGGAGCATGCTTGAGATCTCATCAACTCGTAGATGTAAGTATGCAGTTTTAATGTCTAGTTTAGTGAAATGTTTGCCCTTATTCAATTTGGCAAACAGTTCTTCACTGCGAGCGAGTGGGTGGATGACATCTTCTAAAGCTGGATTCAAAGTGCACGAGTAGTCAGCACAAATTCGTACTGCGCCTGTAGGTTTAACCACTGGAACTATTGGGGTGGCCCACTGTGAACTGGTTACCTTTTCAAGAACTCCATTCTTCTCCAAGCGATCCAGTTCTTCGTCAATTCTGGTTCTGAGAGCAAAGGGAACAGGGCGTGGGTTACGGAATATCGGTTTTGCATTTTCCTTCAGTTTCAGGGATATGGACGAGTTGAAAACCTCTCCGAGGCTGTCGTGAAACACCTTCTCGTACTTCGCCAACACAGTCTGAATCTTGATGTTAACAGTTTTCTCCAAATTCAGTGCTTTGACATCACATAAAGGATTAGTATTGGTGTAATCCATCTTGATGCCAAAAGCATATAACTAGTCACGACCAGTGGCTTGGTTGTTAAGAGGTCCAATTTGGATTGTATCACTTACTAGGCATTTTATAGTATCTCAATCTACCAACCCGGTAGCCTGGTTTTATGTATACCAGAAGCTAGCATCCTTCTTATTACCTGGTTTTGTTTCGGTTTCGGTTTCTATTGCAATGCTGCAGGACCACAGAAACCATTTGCCCATTGTTGAACAGATCTCTCTCCCCCCTTCGAAAAGAAGTATGAAGTTCCCTGTGCGAACTTCGTGGTGTATGGAGAGTTGGCATCAAGAGGCTAAAGCTCATTCCGGTTGTCTAGGAAATGAGGGTGCGGATGAACTCGCCGAAGAAGCGGCAGAGGATACTACTCTGCCTGAAGTTTTGAAGCATATCAACTATCTTACGTTCGGAGATTATCGCGATTATTGGTGTGGGAAGCCAACACCAATACAGCTCAACACACCAAGCGGTTTTTCCCAACTGTAAGAGGGAGCCTCAAGTTTAATTTGAGGGCTCCTACAAATTTACCCAGGTTCTCACAAGGCACGGGAAGAATAAAGCCTATTTGCAGCGGTTTGCTTTGCTCAGTGATGGGACGTGCACTTGTGGTGAGGGAGCATTGCAGACATGGGACCACATAATCATCCAGTGCCCGTTGTTTGAGCCAGTAAGAGCACGACTCTTCAGGAAAGTTATGTTGAGCAGTTTTGTTTGGCCTGCAGAATATTTGAATTTAATAAACAAGCACTTGTGTGATTTTATTGAGTTTCAGAACTCCATGGACTTTAATCTGTAATAAATCAGAAGTGAAAACATATTAGCAGCAATTCGAGGTGTATTTTGAAACCTATTTTATTTTATTTTGTTAAATCAAGTTGAAGCTCATTCTATAATACTTGATAATGTAAACCGCCTGAATTCAGGGATGGGAGCAGGCTGAATAAATTCCCTAGTTGAATGGTAGCTTCAACTTGAGGGAAAAACCGGTTTTGTGTGGACCAGAAACTAATATGTTCACCATCCTGTTCTTTGGTAACCCGGTTTTGTGTAGACCAGATACCAAAACCAAATTCCCTTCAATTTTCCAACCGCTTTACTTCAAATATTAGAGTCTGATAAATAAGTCAACGTATTAAATTCAGTCAGCCAGATCGATAAAATAAATTTCTCAAGTAATAGCTTTATTAAAAATTATACAGTAACAAAAACACAACAGTAGTCAATGAGCTTGTTTCAGGTAGACAATGTGGTAGCAGGTTCCACTCCACGGTCGCTCACTACAACATAATACCTTCAAAAAGATCAAGAAAAACGACAAAGGAAGGAAGAAAAATGCATTGTCCGGACCGGGGACTTGTAGAGAACCCCTTGTGGGGGAAGACTTGAATAACGGCGAGGTACCAGCGAATTAGACTCAGGAGAGCGCACCCGGTGAATGGGGCAGAGCTGGAGACGCATAGAGAAACTTGGCAGCCTCCTTCATCTGAGCCGCAGCGCCATACGGACAGTAAAGATAGCATTATAGGATGCCAGAGGGAGAATTATGATCGTCGAAGCATATCAGCCCTGCAACCGTAAGGGAATAAAATCGAGTTGGGCTCCATTTGGCACCTCTGAATACTGCCGAAAATCCCTCTTTGGTGTTTGGAGGCGACTATTCAAGTAGGTACTGGGCGGATTTCTGCCGAAGGGCTTTCATTGTCAGTCTTCAGAATGACGACATGACAGTCAACCACGACTTCCAAGGGCACACAAACTCCGTTGAATCATTTCTAATGTGTAACAGATAAGTCCCTGTGGCTCAAAGGACGATTGTTATTTGTTACAGCGATGTCATTCTCTCAAACTACAACTGAGAGAAATCGTACTTAGGAAAGTATTGTTCCAATCTGATATTGATCCAAGGTTACTCAATTGAATAGTTTGGCCGACTAGGGGTCTATGTCACTAATCTCGTTGTTAAATCTCTTATGTCACTAATCTCGTTGTTAAATCTCCTATGTCACTAATCCCGTTGTTAAATCTCCTATGTCACTAATATCGTTGTTAAATCTCCTATATTGCCACTAATCTTGTTGTTAAATATCGTATCAAGCCATTGCCCTCGAGTTAACTCAACCTTCCAGTAAATTGCTCAAAATTGTATCTTTCCATTCTCTTGCTCAGTTGTGTGGCTGGGACTGAATTCAACCGACTTCCCTAGAAAACTCGCCGATCTCCATTTTACCGCGTCTCTTCCTTTTCCAATTGATGCTCCTCTTTCAATTCTTGGCTAAGTACTTATTTAATTATTATTATCATTATTTTTTGTACGACCATGCAACACCAGTAACACATAAATAATACCAGTACTTATAGCTTACGATCTATCTAAATTATGAAAATTATTATACTTATCTCACTAAATGTTTTTGTAATATCCCTGAAAGTTAAAATTGTTCGATGTGTAATTATCCTATTTATTTTCTCGGATACATTTTGGAACTATTAATTTCGTATTTTAATTAATTTTGCTGTCATAGTTTCCATTACTAGCATATTGCTTCCGAGTCTATCAATACTTTTTGGGAAAAATTGGTTGTGTCCAATTAGGGTTACAAATGGTCCAAGCAATGGCAGAAAATTGGTCAATAATATCAATTGACATTTTCATGTCTTTGCTTTGGCACATGAACTGAAAAATCGTCATGAAAACTAAACAAATCTTGCTCACGCGACCAATAAATAAAATAGACTCACTGTGTTGCGTAGAGAGCAATCAACAACCTTACATTTTGCTTTGGCACATGAACTGAAAAATCGTCACGAAAACTTTGATGCTTGGGTACATGAACTAACAACCTTACTTCACTACCTTGTTGTGTAGTGGTTGACATAAAAATGTTCCAATGTGTTGCAGACTCGTATGCAAGCATTTAAAATTGATTTTATGATTTCGAATCTAGTGCGAAGCGTTTTTTATGAGTCCGTGGAGACGAGTATTGCTTCCAAGTCTACCAAGGTAGCGGAAGCTCTGTTTCCCTTTTCAAGGTTGAAAAAATAAATTTTATCCAAAATCGAAATTGCCACTTGCGTTTTCTCTGTATGTCTGTCACGAATTACTTGTAACGGGCGAAACTGTTCGAAGATGTTGTTCGATTTCGATGAAATTTCAGGGATTGTGCGAGTTGGCGTGTGAAAGGTTCCCTATGAAAATCATGGCCCCCAGACTGATAGTAGCCACCGCGCATGCTCAAACGTGTATTTCGTTGTAACAGAAATAACTTCTAGGTAAATTTTCCATCCGATTCCGATAATTTGTTTTAGATATTATACGAATTAGCGTGTAGATAGTTCCCAATGAAAATCATCTCCTGGCACTGATGTAATCAGTGCGCAAATGCGAATTCCTTATCACAGCCATACCTAACTTCCACATTTTCCATTCGATTTCGAAGAAATATTGTACAAAGTAGTTAGAGATCAAGTGGTTAGAGATTACTGTTATGAGATGAGCTATGATGCATCGGATCATCTATATAATCGGGATATGGATACGGAAAAGCCACACCCATTTGGCAGATTTTGTTTTGTGTATTTCCCATGCTAATTGTTTAGTTGTAATAATAAAATATGTTTTTCGTTAATTATACCGTTTTTTCGTTAGTGATACCATTCCATCGAACTACAACCTTGAAAGAAATTATACCTGCCTGAAGACTTTTGTTCCACTTTCAAATTGATCCACCAAAGATCATTCAATTATTATTGATATCAAAGGCTGGAATCTTCACAAATTTATCCCCCCCCCCCCCCTAAACCTCCCAATGGGACCACTCAAAAGAGAAATGATATGAACTGATGACTTATTCAATCAATCTCCCCCCCTTCATTATTAAAATATTCGGATCTCAACAAAATTTGAGGGAAGTTTATGATTATCTTCTTGATTTGCTGTCAGAAAACTTGCCACTCGATTCCGCTTCATTTGCAGTATTTTGAAAACAGATCTAGTTAAATTCACAACAGCTATCACGTCGAGTCTGAAGGGGACTTTTCAATTTTTATGCCGTTCATCATACCTAATCCCAAAACGGAGGGAAACGGCTGAATCTCCGAGGAACAACCCGCTTACGAATTCATAACAACATCATCTTAAGTTTTCCGTTCTCTCCTCTTCTCTACTTCCTCCTGCACTCTTCTTTAATAGGTAATCAACTGGGACCTCCATTCCTATCAGTATCCCATCAATTATGAAGGCGAAGAAAACCAATTACACAGCTTTCGCAGCCATCGCACAGTATCTTGGCTCATAAACAACAACCGATGTTTTTAATCATCAGTACTAACCCGAGTCGTCTGATCGCCTGAATTGAGTGAACTTAGGTACGTTACTTGCGCAATGTTGAGAATCCGGACGTAACAGTATGATGAGGCCGAACGTCCCGTTTTTGATGATGTGTACTATGCCGATTTCAGAACATCCTGCGGGACGCCGAATGCCCTGAATCCAGCGTATTTCTCTGCTCCCAAAATAATTCCCGTTGGGAATTAGAATTCTAGAATTTTGGAACCAAATTTCGCTTTGCCAAGTTTCGTTTCCATTGTTTCAGATATCAGTTTCATTCGCTGGAGCCCCAATTAGGCTTATTCATAAACTGAACTCATTGTAATGGTTTTTCCAATGGTTCCACCATGGAATGAAAATCTGTACCGCGTAGTACTCATGGGGGCCGCATCCTATGTTATGATACGGTCGCCAAGCAGATAGCAGCAGCGTTTTCATTTAGCAGCTGGGATGTTGAGAGGGAGAGATTAAACCACGTGTCGAGCGACCAGGGTGAGAGGCCTGACGTTGCCGTCACAGGTCTTGCATTTTCCTGGATGTCCAGGTTGTCAATGGCAGCTTGGACATTGAGCAGACCTGGCGGGCTAAGATAAGAAAGTGTTATGGAGATAGATGATTTACGGCAAGCGGTGTCGGAGCTGAAAGGAGTGGCACCCAACAACATCAGGATGATGGCTGCAACTTTGTCATGGCGCGGAGTGTGGTGGGGGAAAAGTGCCTCGGAATTGCACGAGTTGGTTATCTCAGTAGGTGTACTCCGTGGTGCCACCAGACATGTACTGCTCGGTTCATATTTGAACAAGTGGGCTTTTTATAAAGGCACTTCCTTTCATCCATCACTCCCACCCTCACCACCTTCATCATCCCTCGTCCCTAGGGCCGGCGTCGGGTGCTCCCTCCGTCTTTGAGGGGAGTTTGTTAAAAATAATAATAGTAAATAAATAAAAAAATAGATAAATGAAAAAAAGTGACAATGGCAAACCTGTGATCATTGCTGGCGAGTGATCTATAATGGAAAATAATAAACATTTGTGAGATAATTAGCAGAATTTTTAAAAATTTTTGTTTGAAGTACGTTTTGGAAGATTTTAAAACGATTCTCGAAGTTTTCCCAAAAATCATAGGCGTGTAGTAACATTGTTTTGCGAAAATTTCAATTTTCTGAAACGTGTTAATATTACCAAACGCAAAGTTCGTTAGCCAGGATTTTTGGACAACCTAAGGGGTCCAAATTTCAAAACATATGCCAAAAACGGTAAAAACCGTATTTTTAAGGGTTTTGTCGATACTACTCATCGTAATAAAATCGTTGTATTTGAATTCAAAAATTTCGTATACATTGTCAAAAGGTTGATATATACCAGGCAATAGATATGCACCCAAAAATGCAATAGCCGAGTAGAACATCAACATGGACACTCAACATCTTCAAATCATACCCAGAACAGCTGGTATGGCATACTGAAAATCTAAAAAACAAAAAAAAAAACAATACACATGTGGGTACTCAATGAGTTTGGGGTGACGAGGAGAGTTTATTTTTAGGTTTCTTTATTTTTAACCAAGGGCTTGACTGTATCATTTCAACGCTTCGTGTTATGTGCCACACCTCTGGCTGACTACTCTCTCATTCAGCTAATATTTCAATTTTCTTTGCTACAGCTTTGAAGAATTCTTTGAAAATTCGCACATTGATTCATGCTGCTTTTTGGCTAGCAAGCTTGTTTGTCGTGCTTTTGAGGAATTAGTTGATGTTAATCACGAGTCTCCAGTGCTAATTCCCTAGATTGATGTTTGAGAGTTGACCCTCGGGACAAGCAGCATTTGAAGAAGAGCATTCTCGTCCAAATGACTCCGCTGAGAAAGTTGGGCGCTTCTGCCCAAGTTTTTCCGCCTTCCCTCTATAGCAGTTGGCCCAACGATTTGGGAACAATTTCACTCTGTGAGATGAGCCAGCTCCTTTCAACTTTCGAAACATTCGTTGGAAAAAGGATTTCTCTTCTATCGATTAGCAGTTTAAACAGTTCTGTTTGAACGACCGTCTGCCGCCTTTTAAATAACGCCGTGGGCGTCCCTAAGTAAATAAGACGTGGGGAAACTACCTAATTCTGGCTGGGACGGACTAGCAAGGCTATTTTCAAACTCAAGGGCGGTTTATTCAATTCTTCCCCCCCACAATCATAGTTGACGTAGGATGCAATCTATTCAGTTGATCATGAGCAAAAGCTTATTGTAGAATTACGCATGAAGAATCACATTACAATCAGCTATAAGATAAAAATTTTTATTTAGTTTATTTTAAATTCGTAACAAACCTGCGCGCGGATCAAAATTGATAAAGCACCAAGAGCAATTTTGATCGATTTTGGCTTTTCAACATTCATACAAAACATGGTCGATTGCACTTGCAAAGTGGTGCAGAAATTGTTCTTTATCGATCAAAAACGAGAGCACAAAAAACATTTTTTGAACACATGTCAATGTGAATTTCTACATTTGCATCACCCATTCGTGGAGTTTATTCGTGCTACATAGTAGCTTTCCTTCTCCACTTTTAGTTAGTACCTACATATATGGGGATTGAACTGTGAATTAATAAATTACATTAAGCTCAGTGTTCTTGACTCCTTTAGTTAAAAGTAATTTCAATCGAGTTTTCAGTTTAAAATTAATTTTTTTATGATACAAAAAACCTTGATAATATTTGATAAATCTGCAGGTCCTGATTGACCTGGAATGACCTGTTAGTTGCGGCAGATGGAGAATAAAACTCCCATAATGGAAACATTTTCCATGGGAAAACTGCTCAATAATACAATCAATCATTTTCACACTATCAAAGTCCAAAATCATTCTTATTCCTCTTATGTGATGGAGATCTACTGTCGACTAAACTTTGCCGACGTTTCCCTTGGACAAGTCAGCAAATTTTGTATGAAACCTCACAACGCAAACGACATCACAGCGCTTCAATCAAACCATCACCCAACAAAATGAATAATTGACGGCTCCCTCGAAGAATCGGCTTCCTGCCTTCGCTAAGAGTGGAGAAAAAAGAAAAAAAAGAGTTATCCCATTTCTCCAACCTCCTCCCGGCTAGTGGATTAAATTTACTCAGTCAGAGAAAAACCTGAGTCTTTTCTGTTGGGAATGGAATGAAGAAGATATAAAAATAAAGGCGAAAAAATAAATCCCCTCCGCCAATTACCCCTTCAGTTCTACCAACTTTTTCTTTCAGTTCTTTGTGTTTTCTATTCTGCGCTTTTGCCTTTGCCCGTTCCCGATGGAAAAATGTTCTTACCGTAATTTTGATTGTTTTAGTACTAATCTTATTTTTTCGAGTACAAGAAAACTTCTTGTAGGAGCGGGAAGGCTGCGCTTTGAAACATGTGCGTACAAGTATCTGGATTTTGATGATGAAATATCGTATAGTAACGTTTCTTACAATTCTCTACCCATCTGAAATGTGAAAACGAATTTTTTGTGAAATAATTTAGTTGAATTTATTGTACAAGTATTTGAATCTCCAGAATACAATGTTTTCTGGAGATTCAAATACTTGTACAATAAATTTTACTAAATTATTTCACAAAAAATTATGTTTTCCTTCATGCTCAAATAAAAATGAATAATAAATAATAAAATAAATAAAATAATGATAAATAATAAATATTTTTGTTCTCCTTCCGACCTACCAGCAGTACGATGGCCATAACTACCTCAACTTGAAATCTAAACTTGAAAAAATAAAGGTAGGTAAGATACGTTCGTTCAGACGGCGATATTTTCGTCAAACGCAGAACAGTTATAATCCGATGGAAATCGTCGACCTAACTACGAAAACACTCCTATTAACTTGGAAAACCGATTGCACCACTTTTTACGACAAAAACTGACACCATATAATAATTATTAGGGGAGATATGACGAGCACGTTCTGAACAAAGAAGTTACGATTTTATTAATAGACTGATCAACAAGTTCACATGATAGGGGCGCCTCCAGGTGAGCTGTGGTTCAACTAATTCTTCAGTAGCTATCTCAATAGAGTGCGTCTAATGCTAAAGTCATGATTTTCACAGGGGACTATCTACAGCATAATCCACATAATCCCTGAACATTTCATCGAAATCGGATGAAAAATGTGGAAGTTATGGCTCTTATAAGGAATTCACGTTTGCGGATGCGCAGTGGCTACTATCAATTTGGGAGTAATGATTTTCATAGGAGATCATCTATAATCTAATCCGCATAATCCCTGAAAATTTCATCGAAATCGCATAGAAAATGTGGAAATTATGGCTGTTACCAGGAATTCACGTTTGCGCATACGCAGCGGCTACTATGAGTCCGGGGTGATGATTTTCATAGGGGAGCAGCTACATCCTAATTCGCATAATCCCTCAAAATTTCATCAAATTCGGATGAGAAATGTAAGTGTTGTGGCTGTTATAAGGATTTTACGTTTGCGCATGCGCAGAGACTACTGTCGCTTTCAAGGCCTTGATATTTAATAGGGGACCATCTACAACCTAATCCGCATAATCCCTGAAAATGTCATGGAAATCGGATAGAAAATGGGGAAATTATGGCTGTTACTAGGAATCCACGTTTGCGCATGCGCAGCAGCTACTGTGAGTCCGGGGGTAATGATTTTCATAGGGAACTATTTACAAACTAATCCACATGATCCCTAAAAATTTCATCGAAATCGGAGGAAAAATGTGGAAGTTATACTTCCCAAAGAGGGTATTCACTTTCCAAAAACGCTGCAAATTATTACACAATGGTTTATTATTTTTCTATATAATCGTCTATAAAGCCACCGACCATCCAACATGAAGAGAAACATCGATGGCATTTCGGTCAGCTTTAATTTGAACGGAGATTAGGCCTCTTTTGCGATTCACACTCGTGTTTCTGATTTATCGCACGATTATTATTTTTATGGTTTATTATTTTATTATTTATTATTATTATTTTAATGGTTTATTATTTTTCTATATAATCGTCTATAAAGCCAC
This sequence comes from Apolygus lucorum, assembly GCA_009739505.2. NCBI lineage: Eukaryota > Metazoa > Arthropoda > Insecta > Hemiptera > Miridae > Apolygus > Apolygus lucorum. The sequence goes on along the minus strand of CM019167.2, from coordinate 69,764,781 downwards.
GGAGATTAGACCTCTTTTGCGATTCACACTCGTGTTTCTGATTTATCGTACGTTTATTATTTTTATGGTTTATTGGTTTTTAATGGTTTATTATTTTTCTATACAATCGTCTATAAAGCCACCAACCATCCAACATGAAGAAAAATACTTGGAAAATGTCACCCCACGCATATTTAAGCAAAAACCTCTTTTTTGGCCGGTTATTTGCCCATAACTTCTATACGAATTAAGCGATCGGAATAGTTCGACGTTAGGACCAACTAGACCCCAAATGGAGTCTATGTGCGAAAGATCGGGTTTTTTAGACCGATTCTAAGGCCTTTTATGGCCCGGACGGCGGACGGACATTTGGCAAATTTGGCAAATTTGGATTCTACGCACCTTGAAACGTAAAGTGACAAAGTTTGAGGGGGGGTTATAAAAATTTTTTGCGATACGATCACATAGGCTTATTATTAGAAATAATAAACCAAAATGGATTCGTGATAGGGACTGATGCGGCAGGGACTGACGAAACAACAAATTTCCATATATTTCTCTTGCAAACAAATCTCTCGAGAAATATGGAAATATGATCGTAAACCTGGACTTCCAACTATTCCGAAAATTATAGACCACAACAAAAAAGAAAGGATACTATCCTGGAAAAAGCGTAGCAGGGACTGATTGACGAGGTCCAGTGCGATTGGCCCAGTGCGGGTGCCGGCACTAAGTACTAGTATCCTCACCACCGTTTTGTTGAACACTGAACATCTCCAATAAAACCTTGAAGACCACGAGGAATATTGGTAGAACAATGGAGGATGAGGCGCAAATCCCTCAGAAAAGAAGATAGGGTCGCAAATCATCAAGTTCTATTTGCGGCAGGGACTGAGCGCAATCCTCAGGACACGCATATTTTCCTTCCAAACGCTGTACAATTTATTTTTCTTATAAGATTTTGTTGAAGGATCTGCAAATTAGGGATATGAGGGTTGGAAAGAACTCAAAAAATTATTGAAAAATAACCAATTTAGTACTTCAAAGGCTGACAGAAGTAGGCAACCACGGCTCCGGACATGCGGTAGGGACTGACTTTTTCGTTTTTAATGAATTTTTACCTAATTAATGAATAAGTTGTTAATTCTAAAAATACATGGGCTGAAAAGAGCTCGTCGATTTTTATAAGAAGGAATAATTAAAACTAGAACAAAGATACATGATTAACCGGATAATCGACCAGACGCAGGATCCGACGTTTTCGTGAGAATGGCCCATAAGCAAGAATCTCAGTTTCCAAGATCAATTATTAAGAGATGTCAAAAAAAAAGATACTCGCCATATATGAAGGTATGTTTATTGGGTCGAGTTGTACACCAAGGCTTCAGCAAACTCGCCCAAAGCTAAGGTGGAAGTCAGTTTCAATGTACAGAATCCCTCTCTGAATAAATCAATGTATGTTGAACTTGCATGAGTTGCACCCTCTTCGTGCTAATTTGAGCTTCTCGAGTACGGAGTTTCTCGTTTTCCTCCGTTTATTTTGAAATTATGGCTAGCGCTGAACTGATTTTAAACGTAATTTTGTGATATCTGAGGTGTATTTCATGCGTACGTATTATAGGATGTTTGAGTCCTCATCAACCAAAAGCTGTAATTATATGCATATTTCAAATCAATTAGTTCTGCGTTTTCGTAAGCAGTAAACTTATAACCGGCACGTAGCTTAATTGTACCTTTTGGCTTGGGTTCTAATAGTATCACCAAAGTCGAAGTGTTTGGGATTGTTCATTATATCTTGAATGTGTGTACCTGAGCAACATATAAACAGCTTTGGAAAAGTTGCTGAAAACCAATCCACGAAAATATTTTCAATTCTTCAAACACAATATTCGACATATACTATATTGACGAACCTACTTACTCCAAAACAATCTGGCTCACAAGAGTTATTCTCCAAAAAAAACATTGAGCCAAGATGCGTGGTCCTTCTGAAAAAGCCAGGCCTATGGTTGCCCTAGAGTAGTGTCTTCATGATGACGGAAACAAAAAAATACTTTTCACGGAGATTCATATACTGGGTCATAAAAAGATGTGACGAGGTCATTCACGTTAGAATGAGTTTAGTTTATATGTATCGAATATTTACAAATTGATAGACTGTTAATTTTATCTTCAACATTTCAAAGGGATAAAACGGTAAAAGCTGTGAACCAAATATCAAACATTAAAACTACGATGCAATTCTAGTTTTGTTGCTCACAAAGCATCTCCATCGACTCGTGTCATCGTGTAATTTTATTCAGCAGTGGAATAACAATGGAAGTTGTGCAGTGGCCGTCTGTTGGCTGAACTGCTATTCATCGAAAAGACAATTAGCCGTGGGGGATTCTGCCGACTGTTTACCTCGCTATGGCCGCATCTAATCCTTGTTGGCCTAACAAAGAGACCAGGCATGGTAATAGTGAACAAAGGCTGCCAGGTGAATCCTTAAGGTATCAAACTTTGTGAATGAAGATACAGAAAATGCTGGTAGAAGCACGTTAATGGTTTTTCCTTACTGCAAGTTAATTAGATACTCGCCATGTGCATACCGTCTACCATAGACACAATCCCTTGGAACTAAAATGAAGAATTTACTCGATGCAACAAACCTCGCCATTCATACATATGCGTCGTAATACCCGTCTCTTAATCAGTTGTGGGTTTAGAAACGAGTTTCATTCAGAACGATATTTCATTAGTGAGATGGCAGTCTGTGGTCACGTTCCTCAGTTTGGAATGATGGGATTATAATGGGAACACAACCGCGAAAACAGAACCAGTGTCGGAAATGATTAAACAGAAAACATTATTCAAGAGATCGCACACTCATCAGACGCGCTTCCCGAATGTTTATTTATTGAATTCGAATGATTTATTGGTAGGTGTTTAATTTTTTTTTTTTTTTTTTAATAGAGTCAAATTCAGGACAAAATTTGTTTCACGAAAGCTTGGCACAGAAAGCCGACTGCTCTTACAAAATCTTGAAAGTCAGCTCCTTTGATACCATAATGGCGTTTATGACTCCAAAAACCTAACCTTATCAAGCATTAAAACTAGAAGACAAACCAAACTCGAATATTTAAACTTATCGGATAATATACCAACTTTGAATAATCATAATATGAATTGAATTCCAAGCGATCCAATTTTTATTTTTTCCTACAAGACAGGGCGCCCCAACGAAGCTAAACCCACCAAGCATGTAAACCCACCAAGCTAATAAACCAAGCTTGTGACCCACTTTCAAATTAGCTTCAGAAAAGGTTAAAGTGTATATTGTACCCCAGTATTTTTTGCGAGGAATTCAAATATGACATTTTCGCGCGCCCCGCATGCTAACAAAAGTGCGAAACGCAGGCCACCTTTTTTATATGTATGAGACCCCATATATTTTTTCTTGCGGGTTCAAACTCAACGTCAAATAATTTGAAAAAATCGCCCACCATCCGACTTCATTGAACGCGCAACGTGATTTTCGACCATTTTCACCCTAAATCCCACAAGAACAACGAACAGCACTTTGTTTTTGGTCCGTTGATCTCCAATACAGAAGCTTAACTTGATTTTGTTGATGCAGTAAATAAAGCATACTAACATACCGCATCTCACCAAGAGAGTAGGAGTACTTTTTGTAATAATTTTACTTGAATGAAAGATAATTGAAATCGGAAACACTACTCCATTCAGCGCTAAAATTTGTCTTAAATCATGTACCAAACTTGGGCTCTACGGTCGTAGTGAATTTCCCCAATAAATCATCACTACCTTCACATATTAACAAACCAATTTTGAGGAGGGGGGAAGGATAGAATTAAAAGATATATTTTTTTTCCTGCTCGATTACAAAGGTTCAGTATTGATTTTGTTCAGTAAAATAATAAACCAAAATGGGGGTTCTCATATTAAATCATATTGTTTAGTAATGCATGCATTCCAGGGGACGTCCCATTGGATAAGTATTGGATCAGTTTAACCAGTTGTTAAGCGATAAGACTGTTTCTCTAGATGTAATTTATTTATTACTTTAGGGAAGAAATAGTAACACCCCCCCCCCCCCATTATAAACCATAACACTTCTAGCAGCAGGATAGCCTCGAATCTGAAGAGCATTTTAAAATCCATGATCTACGATACCCAACAGGCGAATTCGAGTACACCCCCCCCCCCCCACCTCCACCAATGGTGCCAGTCTGGCACCAAAGCGGAAATACGTCGTAACATTGAACTTTCATCTATTAGGTTTAGTAGGCAGTCCGTCGAATGTCACATCCGTATTCAAGGTGAAACACCAAAAAACCCAAGAAATATGAGGTTTATGGTGCCCTGGCACCATGGTGGCACCACTTTTATTTCCATGGTGGTACAGAAAGTAATTCATGCAAATCCTAAGGTATAATGAGAATTTTTCCTCAATTTCAAAGCTTGGATGCAATTAGTAAGCAGTAAAGGAATCGAAATATTGAAAAATTTGATATTTTGTGAATATTATCCCCTCACCCATCCCCTCCTCTTGCAAATTTTGGTACTCTGGTGAAATCATGTACAACTCGGAAGTTATTTTAGTCAAACAAAAAAAGAAACACACAAATCGGTTAGAAATTGAGGCCTGGGCAGAGTTTATAAGATTATGCCCGCAAACGTACGTTTTTTAAGCATTAACCCCCCCTCACAAGGCGAAATTCGAAATTCCGGCGCCGTAGTGCACAACTAGATAGTTTTCCGCGTCGAAGAAAAAAAGAACCACGAAAATCGGTTGAGAACTAAGGCCTGGGCAGAATACACAAGATTATGCCCAAAAACACACGTTTTTTGAGCATTAACCCCCCCTTTCCCTTCCTTAAAAGTTTCCCTTCTTTAGTTTTCCGCGTCGAACAAAAAAAGAACCAGGAAAATCGGTTGAGAACTAAGGCCTGGGCAGAGTACACAAGATTTTGTTACACACACACACACAGACATACACCTATGGTTTTTTTTCGCGGATTTGGATTCAGAATGGTCTAAAACGGATTACTGTGTGGCTATTTTTTTTCTGTTGAGTGTTGCCCTCCTTCACCCCAGATCGATCGCATAAGGACGCCCAAGTCTTACTGTGGGACGTCCTAAAAAAAATGAATAAATAAAAAGTTGGCGTGCGTATTTGCGCGCTTGTGTTACGCGCTAAAACGTCGTATTTGGCTTCCTCACAAAAAATTACTGAAGCTAATTCGAAAGTGGATTACAAGCTTGGTTCATAATACAGGGTGGCGCTTCCTTTTTTTAAAACTGGATAAAACGTATTGTGTGAATCAGAAAGTTTGTAATTTGGTTTTTAAAATGTAGGTACACTACCAAAGTTTTGTTTTACATAGCTTTGAAGATAAAATCACTTAGGTGACGTCCCTCATTCTCACGAATCTTTCAGGGATAGTAAGCGTTATGTTGGAAATTCCTCCCTGATGTGGTTCTTTGAATCTTAAAGGGTCCTTGGACGGTTCACTGGATTTCAGAAAACCCCTTAGAAAAAATCGCAAGGGGACAAAGTGGGACATCTGGCCACCGCGAATTTCCCTTGGTTGAGATGAGGCGTTCTGGAAAGTGTTGCCTCAAAACAGCCATCGATGCTCTTACGATTTGTGCTGTTGCACCGTCTTGTTGGAGCCAAATGCCCGAAATACAAAAAACAAATTCTGTAACACCGAATAACAACAAGATGGCTGTTTTGAGGGAGCACTTCCCAAAACGCCTCATCTCATTCAGTGACGATTTGAAGTGGCCGGATCGCCCAGTTCGTCCCCTTGTTATTTTTTCTATGATTTTTTTTTAATCCCGTGTTTATGTGAACCGTCCAAGGATTCTTTAGGATTTAAAGAACGAAATCAGGAAGGAATTTCCAACATAGCGCCTGCTATAATTGAAAGAGCCATGACAAACTCCAAAAATCAGTAATTCAATGAATTGAGATTTGGGGACGTCACTGACTTTATCTTCAAAACTATGTAAAACCAAACTTGAGTATTGTACCTACATTGTGAAAACCAAATTACAAACTTCCAGATTCATACAATGCGTTTTATTCAGTTTTGAAAAAAGGAAGTTAAGTTGCCGCACCCGGTATTATTTTATTTATTATTCATATCATATACCTACGTAATCATATTTCCAATATCACATCGGCGTTCCTCACCCAATTCAACAATATAATAGTTTTTTTGTAAAAATTGTATTTATTATACTTTAAAATACGTATATAATTTTGAGATATTTTCGAATTAACTCCAATCTGCTTCGGAAACCATGTGGAATATTGTACAAACATTATTCTTGATAACTATAATCGCACTTCTTTTTCTTGTAAACATAACTTTTACTTAAAGATCCGGCACTTTTCAAAAACAGTCCTTCCACACACATTCAATGTATTTTGATAATGACTAACATTCACTCAGAGTTTCATGTTCTATGTTAGTACTTACTAATAATTCATGTGCTGAAAATAAAATGTATATCCTAAGTTGGGGTAATATGGATTATCCGTAGTCTAAAAACACCATTTGAAGTCAGAAGTAGTGAGCTTCATAAAATCGTTTCCAGAAAACAAGCCATCATTTCTCAAAATTTCAAGCGATGGCTACCAACTCTGCAGTTTAATTATTTCTTAGAACAATAGTGGTTTTGCTAAGACATGTTTCGTTAGCGTTCAGTGCAACAGCTGGCCGCTTGATTTCCACAATTACAAACTAACCATCTAGTCATTCATTTTGAATGTTTTTAAAATTGAAGAATATTTTCAAAAAATGAGGAGTCAATATGCCTTTCTTGTTGCCTCTTAACCGCTTCAAGCATATCAAATTAGGAGATACTGATCTTTGGATTATTAAACGGGTTTGAAAATTCGTAAAGCTATATTTAATCAGTGTTTATTACACTCACCTGTCAATGTAGTAAAGATAGTACAATTGCTTGTGAAGGATTATCCAACTCACTTGACACTGCTCACGGATGATGGTGAAAATAAATTCAAACTGTCGGTGATTTGGAGAATGGATCTCGAGTTTTGGGAGGTTGTGACTTCGGGAGGGTGACACTGAGTAGACTGGAGGCTCCCAGCGACGCGACAGGAGCCGGCAAAGAAAGAGGGTTCAAGTCCTATAATTACCGCGGAAGGGCACCAATATTCCCGGCAAGTGAAGAGCCTTATTCGAGGGCCTAAATAATGACCCTGGGATCGCTAATGTACCTGATCAAAAACCCTAAAGAACCCAGGGAACGGACGGGTGCCAATCAATACCCAACATTTTATTGTAGACTGAACATGGATTTCTAAAATAGTCGATGAGGAGGAGAGGCATATGAACTTCCTATGAAAAAAGAAAAATATCAATTAAAAGTAGTCCATTCACTCATGCAGCATGAGTTAATGAGTGACATTTTTTAAGAAATCTTTAAAACTAAGGTTAATAAAATCGGAATATTAGGAATATGAGATAGAATTCTGTCATGTGGGTGTGGCACATAAAATTAATACGATCAACCTCTCGGTTAATTTTTTTTTAAATCTCAAAAATACTCTTTAGGTCACCCCGAAGTCATAGTATATTGTTGTTTTATTCGTATTCAGTACCTACTGTATCATACTTACCGTATGCACAGGGTATGTTTTGAAGATATTAGTTGTCCATATCTATGTTCTAATTGTCTCCACGAACTCATATAGTACCTACCTACTCGGCTATTGCATTTTTGCATTTTTAGATACAACGAATATACGCAGGTATTCATTATTTATATAAATTGTATGTACTACATATCTACAACTTTGACAAGTTTTAATTTCTGAAATTGTACTGAACCCGAACATACCTTTTATTTCTATGGTTATAATTATGAGTACCTACTATGAGTACGACAAAACATGTTTATTGGCCTATTTTTAAATATTTCGACGCCTTAGGATTGTCCTTTCTTTGTGGTAAAATAACTTGACTCTTCGTTCATCATGAAAATTTTGGCGGAAACTTGAAATTTTTGCAAAAGAATTACTTAAGTTATCTCGTTATTTATACATAAATATGATTTCTGGAAAATTATCAGGAATCGTTTTAGAATGTTCCGAAACTGATTTCAGTTCATATGTCGCTCATTTAATGCAATAGTGTCATATCTCAAAGTCAGTTGTACTTGGTGATCTCTGTTTTGTGACACTATATCCACTAATATTTTCAGGCGGTGGAGTGGTACGACATCTAGTTTATAGCCCTCCAAGAGAGTATTTTTCTTCAGGAAACCGAGAATCGCAAATTTTGAGGTATGTCACTTATTGCATTAAATGAGAGATGTACATTAATGGTAAGGACGTAGCGATCGCTGATTTTACTCGATCGTACTTCCATTTTGGTCAATTTGGTTTGATTGCTCCTTCGAAGCTGTTCGTCCCTTGTGAAAATTTGGTAGTTACCCCCCCCCCCCTCACCTTCCGATAGAACAGATAAAAAGATAATACAAGCATGCAGCACAGTATGGTATTCTTATAAGATGGTCTTCAGTTGCAGTTGAAATTCCATTCAATTCGGATTTATTATCCTAAAATTAGCTAAATTGGCTTTTTGGGCCGCACTCGTGGTTTTAGGGAGCACTCGTCCATCAACGTTGACCATCTTGTCTGCTTTCGAAGGAGCGTGGAGAGTCAAACAGGAGAGGAACCTTATTGCGGTATCAGTGTAATGTGGAGTCTGAGGGGCCAAGAGAGCTAAGGATAGACTAGTGGTGGCTGGGTTTAAGAGGTACAATGCATAACAAGGGATTTTGGAGGAATGAAAAGGTCTAAAGATCGACTCTCTACTCATTCTTAATTTCCTGTTGAACTGAAGGTAATAGATAGCCATCGCTTTATATACAGAGTAGTCTCAAACTGTTACACGATAATTGTATACAGATCAGAGCTGATCAAAAATGAACACAACATACCCTCCCCAACTGATTTTTTTCTGAAAAATAAGTGGTTACGACCTTTTTGAGTAGCAATATGAGTATAAAAAAGTTTGGTGAGAGGCTTTTGGTTACTTTCCTCGCTTCATTTATCTGTATAGATCACTTTTTCTTAGTATCAGTATCTACCAACCGTATTTTGCGCAAGGCACTATCAAGTTCATTCTGTCAGAAAAAACCAACCATAAAAACATCGATATTTGAGAGTAACTATTGCGAGTGCCTTCGTATTCATATCGAAATTTAGTTCTTGAATTACGCATTGAACATTAATTGGCGATTTACACTCGTGTTCCTTATGGTTGATGTCAATCACTTCTAAGGGTTGAAATTTTGAAAACTCCCGAGCTCCCCCAGTTTTTTCTTTAATTTAAAATAGTATCGAATATTTCAAATCGATTGAGACCATCCAGAGCTCTGTAGGACAAAGCGTTCGGTCCCCACGAGAACTTAAGGGTAGGGCTTATGATAAATCAGAATCACGAGTGTGAATCGCAAAAGAGGCCTAATCTCCGTTCATATTTCAGCTGACCAAAATACGATCGTTGTTCATTTCTTCGAGTTGTTTTGCGTCCTTAGCAATCAGTAATCAAATTTCTTAATGAAGGCACCCACAACTCTTTATTTCTTTGAACTGAGTTTGAAGCGTTTATTTATTCAAATATACTTGATTGTGAAATACCTATGGTTGGTAGGTAGTGACAATGGCAAAGCTGAGTTTTTGCAGACGAGTGATCTATATAGAAATAACAAACCTTTGTCTAACAATTTGCAGCGTTTTTGTATTCTACGTACGTTGGAACGCAAACCATCAAACTTTAGGGGGGAGGGGGTGGTTCAATTTGTTTTTCTTGCTCAATTCTAAAGGTTCATCATGATAACAATAAACCAAAAACGCACGATTCAAGGTTTTGGTAGTTTCTTCCGTTAATATTGACCTGGAAGAATGGAACTCCTTAGTCAAGTTTTACTTGGGCGAGCGGAGATGCTAGTCAATTATAAGTTTGGTAAATATACACTTTCATTCCATCGGTAGCCATTATTTTCGGGTCATTGGTTCAACGAGGCCTCAAATCCTCAAGAGAAAGTGGAAATCAATTGAGACTTGGAAATTGGTCAAAATGATGGAATCAAAGTTGTTTACAAAGGTCTTAATTATTGCAATTAGAAGTTTTGATTTAGGGTGAAGTTTCTATTTGACCTCCCTATATTTTGGATAGAGTTGGTAGTGGGGGGAAAGAAACACTTACCCATTAGTTAATCAGTTTACATTCAAGTCGTACTTATTCATAATTCGGCCATTGTTGAACATTTTCACACTTTGTTTAATTTTTTTTTGGTTTTGAGATTGCTTTTATTGCAATGTTTCATTTCACCTGATAAATAAGTTGAACTTCTTTTCGTTGAACAGAAGGTTCGTGATTTACATGTTTTTAAATCATACCTATAAGCACACACACAGTGTGTACTACGTGCATGTACGAGTTGTTACATGTTTACAAACATTTTTTCCGTCATTATATTACATGAATACATGTTTTTCATTCTCATTACCTACATAGGTACTCACAAGATATTTCTTCTAATCAATTAAGCATAATTCCTCCATTGTTTTGCCCAATGACTTACCAAATTCATGAGAGATACCATTTATTAACTGCTCCGGAGTTTATTTATTCGCATGGAATCATAGAAGGCCGGTAGGGTTAATCCATCTTGACTACTGCGATGGGCTTCTGAATCGGAGGATATTAGAAGAAGGAAACCTTCTGGGTCAATGGGGTTGGGGGGACCAGCAGCGGCTGCTGGGCGCCTGCCAAGACGGCAACAACGCAGAGCTGCCAGCTTGAGAAGACACATCATAGGCCGATAGCACCAATATGCTTTCATACACTGATAAAGGTCGCTTCGGTGATTTAGTGAGTTTTTATTGTACAGCGTACATTCAAATATATTCTGCCATACTTACCGAGTTCGTCCCACGTCCATTTTCTTCTGTCGTGAACTTCCAAATTGAAGTTTAGGTGAGACAGTGTCTTTCCAATTTTGTGTATGTTTGTATTTATGTATTTGCAACAATTGCAAATACAATGCAGACAACTTATTTTATCGTTGAGCCTTGATTTTTGTGACATCTTTTTGGGTACTGAAGTATCTATGTCCTTGACACACCTGCTAAGGTTCAGAATTAATAAGTAAATACATACAATTATTGTATTGTGCATTATTGTGCAATAATTGTATGTATTTACTTATTAATTCTGAACCTTAGCAGGTGTGTCAAGGACATAGATACTTCAGTACCCAAAAAAGATGTCACAAAAATCAAGGCTCAACGATAAAATAAGTTGTCTCAAGAATCACCGAGTTGAAATCCCTCATCATTCCAGTTTTTGGGTGTTTTTAGGTTGGTCAAAAAATGTTGGAAGTTTTTGGAACTCATCAACTTGATGATTGGTTCTGTGCTCGTATGGGATGTAAATCAAAACGTTTGATTATAAGATCAGACGTTGGAATTAGTAGGTAGATTGATTCTCTTTAGACAAATAACTATTCATTAAAGTATCAGTGTGTGTTGTAATAGTTAGTTGTAGTAGCTAGTTATGTTTTGAAAATTTATTCCGTATCATATTTTTATGAAAATGAACATGTTTATCTTCATCTTCTCCTTCTCAGCAGAATAAAGTTCATCGCTGAGAAGGTGCCCTTGGATATAAACAAAATTCTAACCGGTAAGTCGGCTACATTGTTGTACGTTTATCTTAGTTTGTCGGGTTTCAGTCAGTAGAAGAGTTTCCTTCCTTTGTGTCTTCCTGGTTGTTTGTACTCACTTCGTTGTCCCGCGTCCCGAATCCTTCCTTCCTAACTTATTTCTCCCTCCATTTCTGTCCTCACCATTCTCAACCATCGTTGCTGTCCTCCATTTCCCACTTCAGTCTCTGCGTCTTTTCCCCTGTCTCACTGACCTCGTAACCCCCCCTCTATTTTCTGTTCTTTTTCGTCCGCTTTTGCCTCTCGGCATTTTTCACTTACTTTTACTTAATTTCCCCATGTACTTATGTTTCCCCCTGAAATTACGACTTCCTATGCCCTATCAGTCACACGATACATACTACATTACACACGATACATACTACATTGGGCGTCAAGACTCTCAAATGAAATTACCAACCCCAACTCTCCAGTTCTAGTCCCCAAACCCAGGTGATTACTAAAATACAAGGTCTGGTTAAGAGCGATCTGTCTTTGGAAATGCCTAAAACGACAAAATAAGCGTCTATCCAACTAGATTGAATACAAGATTGAACCTGAATTTTCGCCGCAAATTTGAATTTCAACTCACATGAACCCTTAGAAGTTAAAAGCCATGTGGAAGTTAGAGTGTGGGAATCCGGGTTCATCGCCCTACATGTAGGTCCTTGAAACTTCTAATATTTCATGGGACTCAAATTGAGGACCCCCCCCCCACCTGGCATTAAACCGTCTTCAAAATCCTTTGTCAACTGTATTGCCGCTTGACTCGCACAGGTAACTTTAGGCCCACTAAATACCATCTTTTTCGTTTCTTCGAATAGAATTTCAAGTCACTCAGTTGGGCTTCCTTAACAACAAAAAACCAAATTTTGCAATGAAGGCATTCACGATTTTGGGATGAAAATGTTTTGCTGGTATTTTGAATCCGATGAGACCACCCAGAGCTCTGTAGGAAAAACCGTTCGTTCTCCATGAGCACTAAAGGGTTGGAGCGTCTACGTTTTTCATAGCTACAGTACGATTCAAGTAGTGCTGAGGTAAGTACAAGAGGTTATTGACTTATTTTCAGAGCTTACAATTTGCATTGACGCTTCAACAACAACCTGGTAAGGATCATTGGTCAGGGGCATTTTTACGCTCTCCTGAAATGACATCGGAAACGATAAAAATAGTATCACGAAAGTTTCTTTTCTGGTACACAATCCCTTTCCTTGGTTGTGAAATAGTTTAGCAATGGTTTACAGTTGCAATAAATTGACAAACCTATCAGAAATAATTTGAATTATGTAAAAGAGATTTCTTCATTTTGACATGTTGTTGTTTTGGTATATTATTTTCAATAATGAATCTTTGGTGTCGACCAAGAAGAAAAAAATTGTAACACCCCCTCAAAATTTGTTGGTTTGCGTTTCAAGGTACGTAGAATCCAAAAATCGAATAAAAATTTGACCGTCCGTCCGCCGTACGCCACTTTTGATTTGACCGATTTTGATGAAATTTAGTATGGAAGCTCCATTTGAGGTCTAGTTGTGCCCCGAAGATTTTGGTTGATGTAAGTCACTTCTAAGGATCGAAAAATGAATTTTGAAATTTTGAAAACGCCCTGACTCAAAAAATTTTGATATAAAGGTATTGTTTTTCCATAAATTTATAATCAATTGATAATTTATAGTATGGAATTTTTAGAATTTTTTGAGACCACGAAGAGCTCTTTAGGACCAAACCTTCGCTCCCTACGAGAATTTAAGGGTTGGACATACGATAAATCAGAAACACGAGGGTGAATCGCAAAAGAAGCCTAATCTCCGTTCAAATGTTAGCCGGCCGAAATGCGATCGATGTTTTTCTTCATGTTGGATGGTTGGTGGCTTTGCAGACGAGTGATCTATATAGAAAAATAATAAACTATTGTGCAATAATTTGCAGCGTTCTTTGATCAAGTATCCAGGGACCCCAAAGCTCCTCAACCTTGATAAAATGCTCCACTTTTCCAATTCATAAAATGTATTATACTCATAGATACCTTACCTAAAATTAATATATAAATTCACAAACCATCAGTAAAGTCACAGAATATAAAGGCATCTGCATTTTGGAAAAGGCTTAGGCAAGCTTTCCCAAGGAATCACCGCTGGAATAAATCTGGCTTCAATCGCCGATCGAAGAATATTTGATGAAAAGATGAGTCGAGGGAGGCAGTTGAGTAGGAAGAAGCAGTCCAAGGAAAAAGAGAAACAAAAATAAAAAACAAACAAACGGGCAGGTGGGATGAGGCACCCTTGCGATAACAAAGTATTTCGGATCCTGAATTAGTAGTTACGCCCTCTTACTCCACAGAAGCTTCTTTCACAAAGCCGCCCCTTTTTTTCCATAACTTCATTCTACCTTTTACAAATTCATCAAAACCCCCGACTGTAGCTTTTCCAAGGATTCACAAAAGGTTAAACAATAACCTTTGTAGGTGAAATATTTTAGATTCCCATTTTTCCTCGTTGTTAACGAACATCGTCATTCATCCGTTTTCAAGACTAATTTCATTTAGTTTCTGAATCTTGATAATTTATACGTTTTACTTCCAGCACAGATCTATCAAATGAGCAGACGATTGTCAACATCGGTAGCATTCAAAGCGCAAATCACGGCTTAGAAAAGATTATTTTGTACGAATTGAGGTCTAGTTGAGCCCTATGAATAGCAAGCCCGTTCATTAGGTACCTACTTGGACAAAACTTCATCTGTTTTCATTCGATGTCATTGAAATGTTCACGGACTGTATGTGTGAAACTCTAAATGGCCCCATACATAAATTTACATACATTTCATCGTGATACATCATCGATAGCCTCTCCAAATGCGCAAACATGAAAACCTTGTTGTACGGGTGAAACGAGTTGAGTTTCAAAGACAGTTGTTACATTGTCGATCTGCTAATCAATCCTCAGTGAATCCCACAGGGTTGCCTTTGTACCTACCTTGTTGATGAAGAGCACTTCGTCGGCCAAAATAAAATTTTACCTAACTATGGATGTTTCAAGTGTTGACGCTGCCTTGATATTCGGCGTGTTTCAATAGCCAATTTTCAGGATACAATAATTGATTCCATTGATTGAAACTGAGGTGAAAAATAAACCGAGGGTAGGTAGGGGCACCACTTGTAGAGGATAAACTCGGACACCAGTGATTTGGCGTATATGTGCTGTCAAACCCTTTTATCACCTCTACCCCGAACTCCTCCTAAATTGCACTTGGGTATTTTAAACCAACAACCCTTCACCGTCTATCCGCCGCTTACCATCTGGTGTTGTCAAACTGTCAAATCGCTTGACGATGGGGGAACAGGAATTGGCCAATTTCACCACCTAGGCTGGACGGGTCAGGGTGTTTTTGTGTGAGTGTGTATGAAAGTGTGAGGGAGCAGATCAAAACACGGCCTTAAGCCCTCAATATCCGGTCAGCGTGACCTCCAGCTTTGTTTCGAGCAAACGTTAACTGAATGACGGGCCAACGGAGTATTTTATAGGTCGATCAGTAGCTGCATCCAACACACAAACGTTCAAAAGGGATTAGGCTCGACATATTCAAGCTTCCTGACTCCACATTAGCCGAGAACAGCCAAACTACAGTCAGTTCCAGGTGATTGTGAACACTGATACCGGTAACAACCTATTATCTCCGGCAGCTCTTTCGCTTCTATGTTGCTTCCTCACTATAAAATATTTATACGTGCTGTAGGCCAAAAAGAAATAAAAATGAAAAATAGAAGAAATACGCAAGGATTCGTGTCAGTCAACCTGTCCGAGGCAAAATTGTTGTTTTGTACTATTGTGCATACATGGTTTTCCTTGAATGATCTACAGGGTGTAAATATTAAGGGCTCACCATCGGCTAGGGATCGATTCTACAAATAATTTCCAACAAAAAATGTCTCTTAGCAAGTTTTTTAAAAGCATAGTTTTCGAGTTATTTAACTTTTAAGATTTTGCTTCCGAGTCTCCAAGGTAGCGGAAGCTTTGTTTTCACTTTTCAAGGTTGAAAAAAAAGGTCTCCAAAATCAAAATTTCCACTCGCGTTTTACGTTTCAGACCTTCCTGAACAATTTTGACGTAACGGCCATAACTTCTACATTTTCCATCCGATTTAAATGAAACTTTCAGGGATGTTACAGATTAGTATTTAGATGGTCCCCCATGCATTTTTTCGTGTTTTCGACCTTGTTCACTAAAACGGTCATTTGATCCATTATTTGATGAAGTAAATTCAAATTTGATTATACCATTGGAAAGAACATTAAATTTCCTGTCACAATAATGCAAGTTCAATTTTTTGTAAACATATTCAAATGGAAAAAACATAAGCCCAAAGGCAAAAATCAGTCATTTAGTGAAAATTTTCAGTTTTGGTTTATTATTTTCAATAATGAACCTTTGGAATCGACCAAGAAAAAAAAAATTTTAACACCCCCTCAAAATTTGATGGTTTACGTTTCAAGGTACGTAGAATCCAAAAATCGAATAAAAATTTGGCCGTCCGTCCGCCGTACGCCGTACGCCGTACGCCGTACGCGGCACTTTTGCCACTTAGCATTGACCGATTTTGATGAAATTTGGTATGTAGGCTCCATTTGGGGTCTAGTTGTGCCCCGAAGCTTTTGGTTGATGTAGGTCACTCCTAAGGGTTCCAAAATCAATTTTGAAATTTTGAAAACGCCCTAACTCAAAAAATTTTGGTATAAAGGTATTGTTTTTCCTTCAAATTAAGATTCTATAGAATTTTTAGAATTTTTTGAGACCACGCGGAGCTCTGTAGGACAAACCGTTCACTCCCTACGAAAATTTAAGGGTTTATATTGAAATATATATATATATAAATCAAAACACGAGTGTGAATCGCAAAAGAGGCCTAATCTCCGTTCAAATTAGAGCTGACCGAAATGCAATCGATGGTTGGTGATTTTGATTTTTTTTTTTTTTTTGATTTTTTCGATTTTTTCGATTTTTTTGGATTTTTTTATTTTTTGATTTTATTTTAATTTTTTTATTTTTCTCTTCATATTGGATGGTTGGTGATTTTGTAGACGAGTGATCTATATAAAAATAATAAACCGTTGTGTAATAATTTGCAGCGTTTTTTCAATCGTTTGCCAACTCCACTGAATGTACCGTTTCTCTTCCTGCAGTAGTCCAAAAAGTTGGTCCAAAAGCACACCTTTCCAACGGTGTATTCAGATTTTTTTTATTGGTTTTTTAAAAAAAGAAAAAATGCGTGTATCCGAGAGAAAAAGCGTGAAATTTTTATCGAATTCGTGGGTTCAGCATGACGTAGTAACTTTTCGTCACTTGCGGGTGAATGAAGTTTGGGGCGATTTTCCAAGTAATTTTTCTCGCTGAAACAAATAATGCCACACACAAGGCTGTGTGGGTACCTATCTAAAACAAAATGTGTAGGTAGGGTGTCCTGACACTCTGACACTCGTCCTGACACTCGAACAGGTAGCATCGTTTCTTCAACTCCTTATCGCAGATTTATTCCAGATTGGTGAGTTATTCTTAATTCTTCCAATAGTTCAAGCCCAGTCGAGAGAATGGGTGAACCTCCTGACATCAGTGGGTTCAAAGCTCCAAAACAAAAACATTGCAGAGCTAACACTTCCTCGATTGCGTATCAACTCCCTGCTAATCGCAACAACAACAATGCTTCTCGCTCGTCGAATCTCAACGTTCCTGTCAATCCAATCCCACTTGCGAATCAATTTCAACCGTAACAATCAGATAACATGAACCTAGAACAATCTAATGATGAAATTGATTCAAATAATGGAAATCAACAAAAAGTCCCTGCCGGACTACCAATTATCTGTCGTTTTGAAGGCTCACTCAATGAATTTCTGAGCATTGTACATAACATTGATACGAAAGATGTGATAAAATCTCAAAGTAAATCTGAGTACAAAATATTACCAACAACACAAGACAATTACCGTAAACTCATCGCCTATTTCTCAGAAAATGAAACTCGATTCACGTTTCATACCTATCTCTCTAAAGATCTACGTCCCATTCGTATGCTACTGAGAGGGATACCTCAAAAAACAACAACTTAGACAAATCCATTATAGAAAATGCTCTACGAGAGGATCACAACATCATTCCAAACCAAATAGTTAACGCTAAACATACTTTTGGTGATAATAAAGGTGAATTGATGCCCATCTACTATATTGACTTCGTACCAACCGATGATATTTCAATCCTGTATTCTATCCGTCACCTAGCGTACATGTCCTGCAAATTTGAGGATCATAGACCGCGATCAGGACCAATCCACTGTAAACGGTGCCAGCAGTGGAACCATGCGAAAGGGGCTCTCGTCCAGTCAAATGTGGCATATGTGCTTCCTCTCACGAAACCAAAGACTGTCCAACGCCGACAGATCAGCGAAAATGAGTCAATCGTGGAAACACGCATGCCTCTAGTTGGAAAGGTTGTGAGGCCTACAGAAAATTAACTAATATTCCAGATCATAAATTCAAACGTCCAATAACCACGCAACTTGCCCCGCCGTCGAAAGATTCGTATCCACTACTACCTACCAGGAGTACTATGGGTGATGATCGAATACATCGTACACCCATTCCTAAAACATAGGCAAATTAATTCCTGCATCTTCGAGATGTTTAGGTAAAGGTAGATATGTTGAGGTATTCGGAATTATATAGGTATTTGGACATATCTCCGTTTGAGTGTGAAATATTACGGCCAGAGCTTCCCACCATACTGTCCCATCAGGATTGAGCCCTCCTATAAGGGGGTGCATCCCAGGCTACCCTTCAGCGAGGAAGGTCCGTTCACCCTGTGGCTCTGAGTAGAGGGTATGGCTGTATTGATTTTATTAAGAATTCTTTCAAAAAAATTATCTTCAAAAAGTTGATTTCAAGAGGAATAGCCACAGAAATTATTTAACTTTTCATAGGCTTCAACCGTCAGACACCACTATACTGAACTTCACATTAGAGCTACTCTGTAGCTAACCCCCCCCCCCCCACCATCCAACCATGCTACTAACAGTAATTATTATGCCAACGACAATCATTATTATGCCAAAGACAATGGCACTATGTTACGAGACGTAACTTCCAGCTGATATTTGTCAGATCTTTGTAATAGAAATTGATATTGCTGATTGTTCATACCATTAATGGTGGCTCAAAATTTCCCTATGACATTTCTGTGATATTTTACCGATGCAACGAAGACCTGATCACGCAAAGTGAATTTATGACCTTACGACAGCCGTTTCAGAATACAGTTTCCATATAATAATTGATATTGCTATGTAAAAGTAGGTACCAAAGAATGTAGTTTTTCACGCCCTATCCGAGGAAAATAAATTATTTGTTTAAAAAAATTGATTACGTTACCTTCGAAATGCTTACTGGTATGACCAGCAGAGTCAATTAGATGATTCAGAGTCAACCTGTTGCAACCTGTAAGAGAGAAAAATTGAAGTTATTTTTGTGAATTGTTTCATTGATAATAAATTAAGAGTAGTGAACACACTTAATGTGTCTAACCTCTAAGAGAATAATTCTAACAAAGGTTCCTCTAATAGTTTTTTGCTTCCTCACTACCGAAGGTAGGGAAGCTTCGTATTCGTGAAAGAAGTGAAAAAAAAAAAATGTCCTCCAAAATCAAAATTTCCACTTGCTTTTTGCGTTTTAGAGCTTCCCGAACAATTTTGGTTCCGTGTCTGTCTGTCTGTCGGTCTGTCTGTCTGTCTGTCGGTCTGTCTGTGGTCAATCCTTGTCCCGGGCAAAACTATACTAACCTGTGGTCCGATTTTGATGAAATTTTCAGGGATTGTGCGGGTTAGGTACTAGACGGTCCCCTATCAATTTCAGCACCTTCGGACCAATAGGAGCGAGTGCGCATGCGCAAACGTGAATTTCCTGGAACCTCGGTTTCTAGGTTTCTAATGAACCGATTTTGCTCAAATTTGGAGGTTAGTTAGGGACTAATTCTAAGAGACACCCTATAAGTTTCAATCAAATTGGTCGAGCAATAGCCGCTGCGCATGCGCGAAATTTAAATTTATTGTTACAACCAAAACTCCGCAACTATTCAACCAATTTCGATGAAATTTTCAGGGATTGTGTGGTTTAGATCCTAGACGGTGGACCGCTAAATAAAATTCTACGTTGAAAATACAAAATATTATAAACTATAATACCTTATAAAAATTATAAAAATATTATAAACATTAATACCTGCAACCCTATCCCGCATATTATCGCCAATATTATGGTATTCAATAACTCTTTGAATCATAATTTTTTCGCCAACTGATTCTATACGTCCATGTTACAATGAGTGAGGAAGCTATACTGCCCACCCAACTTGGCAGATGTTTTTTTTATTAGGAATTAAGAAAACTATTTTTGTGAGTAGGAATTTTAATATTCAAGATTTTTCTCTGAGTTTCCGATTTTATATCACTAAAATAATCATGATTACCTCGATTTAGCGTGTAAATGCTAAAATAAAAGCCCCATTGGAAAGAGCGTTAAATAATATTGAGCAGATCTGAATGAAATTTTCAGAGAAATTCCTCCCATAAATTCGATAGTAAAAATGTTTAATGAATCGTCGAAAAGATGATATTCTGAGGAAGTTTTCTCATTCATTTCTAACGCATCAGGTCTACTCAAAATCATAACCCAATTGCACCCGTAGGGTCCATATGGATACGGCGAACCTCCGACTTTCCAATATATAATACCGATATACCGATAAAAACTATAGTTTCATTTATCCTTTTATGATGTTTGATTTGGTACCTACGTACTCTATTCCTTCCGAGTCTATTAGGGTAGCGAATCATTGTTTTTACTTTGCTATGTCACCTCCATCCAATATTATTAATTTAAAATCATTTTTGCCAATTTATCTTAAAAATGTATTGTACAAATAAATAAGTTTTTGTATGTACACACTTTCTAACCTAGTTTCAGAGCGTTTCAACATGAATGCCTTAGAGCATAAAAAATGAAACGCCTTTATTAATTTTATTATCAGTTTATTTGTTATGTTAGGGCTATATACAGCAGGGAGGAGGATATCGTTCGCATACTCCGTGAATTGGATGAACAAGTTGAGGGAAGAGAGGAAGAACTTTGGAAATTTTTTTTTTGCCAAAGTTTGTAATTATTTTTAATAAAAGTTTTTCATTCTAAATCATGTGTATGAACTCACTTTCAAGATGACCAATCCAACTCCTTGTCGTTATCGAGTTGAAGTACCAAAAAAACCATTGAAATAGGTAAACATGTGACGGGCAACTATTAGTCGCCCCGCGATCGCTATTGTTACTCAGGAGAGCGCGAGCGGATGAAGGTTAAATTGACTTGAAATAACTTTGACGCCTGTTAAATCAAAACTAGGTTTTTGTGTGTGGTTCCCTTCTGATTAATGCCGTAAAAGTGTAAACGAACATTATCAAATGAACAATGAATGTTTATTGTTCATGTCAAACCGGCTCTTAGTAACTTCGGTATCTATAATAATAATAACTCTTCTCTCGTGCCAGTGAAGCGGGGAGGGGTTTATTAGTGCTTATTTTTTGTTCATGAGTTGTACTTTGACCCCTGACTGTGACATGCTTCCGAACGCGTATATTTAATGGTCATTTCGGTGATATATAAGATCAAAAACACGAAACAAATCTTAGAAATTAAAATACACACGAAAACAAGGTGTTGAAAACTTTAGGAGGAACGTTTCGTTGGAAATTGATTATAGAATCGATTTCTTGATGGTTGGTCACATAGATTTTCATTTTATAATTTTCTATCACAAACGTTTTGGATTCGTTTTACATCTTTCAACCAATTATATGACACAGTTCAAAGTCATTGTATAGACCATATTTATTCGACAAACAGTTATTAACTAATTTAAGAAGATCACTGTTAAAAGAATCGATATTATCATCTCGATCCTCAAATGTTTGTTCAAACAAACTTTTACTTCACTAACTTATGCAGAAGACTGTGGACGAATGTTTTAGTTTATTTCATAGAAATAAGGAAAAGCTTGAATGAATACAACTCTCATCGGAACAGATGCCATCAAAGTAACTGAATAACCAAGTTACTAATTGAAACATCAAAGAAAAATATCAAAGGCAGGCTACAAACTGGTTTTGATGTTCCGCCGTTCCTTCGCTGTTGACTAGAAAAATATTCTGTAGTGCTTCACAAAGTTTTTTTCTGACAATTTATAGGTAGCTTTTAAGTATACATTGAATAGTAGGGAGATTGCCGAGATACCGTTTACGATCGTAGAAAGGCATTATTAAACAGACTCAGACTAGCGACAGAGATTGCTAAATATACATTTTGAATAGGTACTTCAAGCAGTTTAAAACAATCACGATTTAGTCAATGCAAGTGCTCGCACAAACTAATATACATCTGATATTATTCATAAGTATGAGTATTGGGTTTTCGTGTATAAATCCAGTAGTAGTAGTTAAGATGGTACCTAATTTCTTGAGTTGAGTTGGAATTCACATATTTATTTTGTTACTGTTGGTTACCATCTTCGATCGCTGAATCTTTTCATTTTTTCAAAACCACATCCTCAAGGGGGTCTCAGTTGGTCGCCGTTCGTTCCTCAATCCGGGGTTAGTATTTCTCTCCAGAACCGAAGCGCAAAGTTTTTCCTAACTGAATAAATGGTTTTTCTCACTTTTCACTGGCAATTATCGTTCGATTTTGACGATGCCAGCGGCAATCTTTTAGAGTTTTAATTCCCTAGGTAGATGCACTACTGTGTTTCGAAAATCCTTTAAAATTTCAAATTGAGGTACTTAAACTTTGAGTGCCGGTTCTTGAGAGAAATGCTAACCCGGAACGAGGACGAACGGCGACCGACTGAGACCCCCTTAAGGGATAAGGGATACTGCTTCTACTGTATTTGTACAGTTCCTTCGGCAATTTGTAGGCATTGTTTTTTGCTTCCGAGTCTACCAAGGTAGCGGAAGCTTTGTTTTCACTTTTCAAGGACGAAGAAAAAAAGTTCTCCAAAATCAAAATTTTCAATCGCGTTTTGCGTTTTAGACCTTTCTGAACAATTTTGCTTCCGTGTCTGTGTGTCTGTCTGTCTGTCATGAATTCCTTGTAACGCGCATAACTATACGAAGTTATTGTCCGATTGCCATGAAATTCTCAGGGATTGTGCGGGTCGGTGTGTAGACGGTCCCCTATGAAAATCATCATCTTCGGACTGATAGAAATGACTGCGCATGCGCAAACGTGAATTCCTTGTAACGGCCATAACTTCTACATTTTCCATCCGATTTCGATGAAATTTTCAGGGATGTTACAGATTAGTATTTAAATGGTCCCTTATGAAAAACATCACCTTCCGACTGATAGTAGCCACTGCGCATGCGCAAACGTGAATTTCCTTGTAACGGCCATAACTTCCACATTTCCTAACTGATTTCAATGAAATTTTGAGGGATTATGCAGATTGGGTTTTAGATGGTCCCCTATGAAAATCTGCACACTCGGACTGATAGTAGCCGCTGCGCATGCGCAAACGTGAATTCCTTGTAACGGCCATAACTTCTACATTTTTCGTCCGATTTCAATGAAATTTTCAGGGATGTTACAGATTAGTATTTAGATGATCCTCTATGAAAATCGCCATCTTCGGAATGACAATAGCCAAAAACGTGAATTTCCTTGTAACGGCCATAACATTTACATTTTTCATCCGAATTTGATGAAATTTTCTAGGTTTGACCATATTAGCGTGTAGATGGTCCCCTATGAGGGTAGTGAAAGGTACTTAAAGATTGGTGTTTGGAGATTAACTACTATGCATCGGATCATCTATATAACCGGGTTATGGATACGAGGAAGCTATGTGCCACACCCACTTGGCAGACTTTTTTCTGCATAGATCACTCGCCTCCGAAGAACATGGCTTTTTGGTTTATTTTTTTCAATAATGAACCTTTGGAATCGACCTAGGAAAAAAATTTTAACACCCCCTCAAAATTTGTTGGTTTACGTTTCAAGGTACGTAGAATCAAGAAATCAAATAAAAATTTGGCCGTCCGTCCGCCGTACGCAGCACTTTCCCCACTTAGCATTGACCAATTTTGATGACATTTGGTATGTAGGCTCCATTCGAGGTCTAGTTGTGCCCCGAAGATTTTGGTTGATGTAAGTCACTTCTAAGGGTTCAAAAATGAATTTTTAAATTTTGAGAACGCCCTAACTCAAAAAATTTTGATATAATGGTATTGTTTTTCCTTCAATTTGAGATTCTATAGAATTTTTAGAATTTTTTGAGACCACTTGGAGCCCTGTAGAACAAACCATTCGCTCCCTACGAAAATTTAAGTGTTAGACGTACGATAAATCAGAAACACGAGTGTGAATCGCAGAAGGAGCCTAATCTCCGTTTAAATTTTAGCTGACCGAAATGCGATCGATGTTTTTCTTCATGTTGGATGGTTGGTGGCTTTGCAGACGAGTGATCAATAAAAAAAAAACCATTGTGTAATAATTTGCAGCGTTTTATTATCAGTACCCACCAACTGAATATTCGCGATAGGTTCACTATCGAGTTCACATTGATAGAAAGTACCTAGCAAAACCTCGTTATCCGTTTGTGAGCTGCCGCTAAGCAACTCATTATTTCCTCTCACAGGCCTTGCCTGTAAATAAGCCCTGAAGCCCCTGGGGGCCAGGAAAGCCCGAAAGGCCCAAGATACCGCCTTTTCTCCCCGCCGCTCGTCTCCGCCTTCAACTTCATCAGTTAAGTATATTTCTATATTCCTTCTAGTTTTTAGTTCTAATAGTATCTTCAACTACTGGTTCTTCTTCTTCTTCGCTCTTGTAGTCCTAATACAGTAGGTTCAACACAGGATTGACGATACTGACCAAAAGGGTTGTACGTGAGTTGTGGGTGACCTCTTATTCCTAATGAAATATAGATTTCCAGGTTATTCACGAAATCCAACTGAGTGTAATGAAAAGATTCTAAGAAAGGAAAATGATCCCATTTGATCACCTGAACTTGGAACGGAAATTTGGCCTCTTTCCGTCACTGAACATCCATTTGCGATTCAAATCGTGTTTCTGATTCACTATTTGTCCCAATTTTGAGCCCTCATAGGGGTGTTAACTGGAATTACAGAGCTGGTCTCATTCAATTCTAATAACGCAATACTATTCTGTTAGGTATCTTTGTAGTTGAAAGTTTTCGAGCAAGAGCGTTTTGAAAATGTCAACCTCCACCCCCCCCCCTCGAAAGTGACTGCAAATAACCTAAACTTTCAGGGCACAACTAGACTCCGAATGTGGGTCTATACCAAATTTCATCGAGATCGAGCCAGTGGCCAAAGTGCCCCGTATTGTGGACGGACGGAAACGTAAATGTAAGCCATCAAATGTTGATGGGGGAGGGTTAAAATTGTTTTTCTAGGTTCCAAAGGTTCATTTTTGAAAATAACAAACCAAAAAGCAACACCCATATTTTACTTCTTATGCTTTGTACTGATGATTTTTCTTGATGCATAGTTTATATTTTACGTTATTTTCTCGTTTGTACATCAAGTTATGCAGGAAGATGTGGCAAATTCCGAGGTGGAGGATTGCAGGTTGGAGTTGAATTGAACCATTTTGAATTTGGAATGGAAATGTATCAATAGCAAGGAAAATGCACCATGGTTAGTCATTTTTTCAAAAATAACCGCACTTGAGGGACTAGAAGGCAAATAATCACTCGCTGAAACTTGGACCAAAGCCCAAGTGTGTTTCTAGACTGAGAAAACTTCACCAGGAATGTTTGATGCGCTAGGAGTCGAAGAATACCTTCCAGCTCTCCAACCAAATAATCAGCTAAAGTCGTTGGCAGTTTTCACTCCTCTAACTGCCCGGTCGATGCCGTCTCCAAATGTGGACCATCTCCAGGGAACGATCACATATTTCTGCAATCTTCAATGCTTTACTAATTACACTAATTACACTAGTGTCTAATGACAACTGATACATCAAACATAACTTGAATTCTTATTATCTCTTTGTAGTGCGTAGCAAGTAATGGGAATTCCAACTAGCTGAGTACGGAAGAGCAAGCCCTAATCGCTACGCTCACCTCCCACTTATCCCAGCAGCATCACAAATCGCTTCTCTAGTTGGTGTAAGAACTGACTGCTGTAAGTTTCAGGGTGAATGTAAAGGGTGAATTTGGGAGGGCAGTGATGTCCATGAAGAAGTCATGCAGGCCCATGTGGATCTCGTTTACCAAATGTAATCATAAGTGGTGGGAAAGTAGAGGAGGCACTCGGCCAAGTCATCCCTACCTCTCCCTTCCACATCACAACCAATCCCTCCCTCCTCTCATCCTCCTTCTCAACGCTTCATATCGTCCTCTCTCGAGGTTTCCCTCTACCTCCATCTCTCTTTCGATTCACCCGCATCCCGGCGGTTGATATGGGAAGCTCATTACTCATTCACCATATTTCCTCCGGCCCGAGCCTTGGCCCTATTACCCTTCTCCTTCGCCCCCAGTCTTCCTTCCAGAAACTCAGCCTCTGCCTCCAAGAGATCAATTCAGCCGACTCTCCTTTGTCTCTCTCAAAACTGCCACCATAGCCACGTTTTCTATCCCGAGGGCTTCTTTGTCCATTCAAAGTGGTCAAACAGAAAGATCTGCTGCTTTGCCGGAAAACTCCCACGTGGCCACCCATACTTGATCACCACTCCCTCCACTTCCACTCACCTTCGTCATTGTGGTCAAAGGAAATATTGTTCTGCTGTTTTTGTGGCTCAAATTGTTGTGCAGTTCGCTCCCTCCTTTCAATGGCTTCTTATCATGCTGTCCGAACAATGCGTCCATCACCTGTGACACGTGAATTCTTTGAGTGGAAAAAACGGAGCCAAAACGACCGACTTGAGCCTTCAAAGAAAATCTAGCAGTAAAATGCAATGGGTCCAAAATTGCAAAATAGCTAAACTTTTGGTGAAATTTTTCGTGGAAGACTGATCGATTCGATGAGTTTAACATTCTTTGTATACGCACATTAATATCGTATGGTTCAATTATTTGAGTCCTACAGTATCGTAGATCGATATGAAGGAAGATCCATAAAATTTGAATATTCAAAACCAGTGAAGTTTGTAATTTGTAGGAATCGACTTTGAAGGATTCTCTGCCTGTCATCTACTCGGCCTCTAGAGAACGGATACCCACGTATACCCTGAGAGCATTACTGTGTTCATGTTAATTCGTGAACCCCAGCAATGTGAATGAGCCTCTGTCATGGTGCAATATTGTTAGAAAACGATCCATTCCTCGCGCTATTTTGGCTTTTTATGTTTACGCCAAGTTTCGTGAATAATTACCTATATAAAACATAATTATAGTATCTAAGTTAATTATAAGATTACGCACAACGCAAATTGCCTATACCCATGAGAAGAGAAATGTACAGTATATAGGGTGTTCAGACTTCATGAATGTATGGGATTTTAACCAAGAAAGGGAGAACAACATTTTGCAATACTCTCAAAAAGAACCAATACCGTATACACCTAGAATCAATTTATCGAAGCCTGACACCAGGAAGGAGGAAGTACTTGCTGCTGATGAGAAAATTCTGGATGAGGTTTATGGTGGTCATAATGAATCTCTCAACCCCCTGTTCAGGGCGGGCTTTGTTAAATCTTCAGCGGGGGTTAATTAATCTTACCAGATTACCCTCAGTACTGAGGCTGTAAAGTACGATTGCTTAAGCATGTACCCACCAGGTTCAAAAGTGGATTGGACTGCCAAAGTAAAGCCCTAAAGCCAGCGGTCAGGGATAGGTTTCCAGTGAGCAACAGCTCATATCCTTGAAGATGGAGCCTACTCCTAAGATGCTCCTGTAGATCGTATCATGTGCGAGGAATAATGCCCATGAGGAATTCAGCTACTTAAAGGTAGATCTGAAGTTGTCGATCCTATGCACAATCCATTCATGCTATTCATTTTGTGGGCAACCCTGCTCGACCTAGACGACGAGGAAATCCGTGTAGTAACGGAAAACCCATTGAACCCGGAGAACCCGTATCTTCCTATTACCATGGCTCGGTAAAGCGTTTCAAGAAATACCTAGTCAGTGATATAATTGGAATATTTAGTTTGTAAAATTAGGTTTACCTCTCCCAGTAGTTACAAGGAAATTCACGTTTGCGCATGCGCAGTGGCTACTATCAGTTCGAAGGTGATTATTTTCATAGGGGACCTTCTAAATACTATTCTGTAACATCCTTGAAAATTTCATTGAAATCGGATGGAAAATGTAGAAGTTATGGCCGTTACAAGGAATTCAAGTTTGCGCATGCGCAGTCGCTTCTAAAGTCCGAGGATGATGATTTTCATAGGGGACCGTCTACACACCAACCCGCACAATCCCTGATTTCATAGAAATCGGACAATAACTTCGTATAGTTATGCGCGTTACAAGGATTTCATGACAGACGGACAGACAGACACACAGACACGGAACCAAAATTGTTCGGAAAGGTCTAAAACGCAAAACGCGAGTGAAAATTTTGATTTTGAAGAACTTTTTTTTCGTCCTTGAAAAGTGAAAACAAAGCTTCCGCTACCTTGGTAGAAGCAAAATTGTCATATTTAAAAATTACTCAATTACAGCTAAATTTACTCATTAAAGATTTATGCATTCACCCATACTGCACGAATGGGACTTGTCGTTTTCACTCCGCTTTGGTGTGTTTAATAGTAAATACATCGCCTCGGCCAATATAATTTGAACTAATATGTTGTGGTTGAATTAGGTAGTCAGGTAGTCAATCCTCCAATCATCTTGTTATCGGTTAACAAGCTCCACAATTTGGGTCGCCGGTAAGCTCAGGAGAACAATGGGGCCACACACAACTAATTAGTGATTGTCTGACAGCGGAGCTACAACCATTATCGTTTACGATTGATACTGATATAATTGAAGCGTCACGACAAAGCAAGAGCAACCAGTCCAACATCGTAGTGGTCCGGGATGAACTGAAACGCTCTGATCCCATCACCATTGGAGAGTTTGCACAACGCATATTGGTTTGGGGTGGTGGACGTGCCCAGTGGAATCAAG
The DNA here is from genome assembly GCA_009739505.2 of Apolygus lucorum. Lineage (NCBI taxonomy): Eukaryota > Metazoa > Arthropoda > Insecta > Hemiptera > Miridae > Apolygus > Apolygus lucorum. The sequence goes on along the minus strand of CM019167.2, from coordinate 69,735,876 downwards.
CGAACTAGATATCGGCCGATAAACTTGGGATCCTCCCGCGCCACGTTAGTCACGAAGTTCTTCTTCAACTATAGCTCGATGGAATTCAGCATTTGCTGATCATAACACCAAGAGAGTAGAATAGCAGCTGAAAATATTAGTAAAAATCGTTGTAATGGACCTATTCCTACTGCTATTTCAGTAAACACCAGATTGATTAAGGCTTTTGATAATAAAAAAAAACAAGAAAATAAATTTAGATTGTGATTGTTCCTCGTACAATGATTGTATTTATAATTTAATTTGATGATGATTGATACCTCTTCATATTCAAATGTAGAATAGTACTCTACAATCTTGCCACAAGCAAATAAGTTATTGTGAAGAAGATGACAGCCGAAGAATGTAAATAAATAAATTTGAAGCTGCATACGTCATCCCTATTTCCATATGTATCTGAAATTTTTACACAGCGCTTTTGAGAAGAAGAGCATTCACGTTCAGCCGTACAAGCAGAGGAGGTACTCAATTTGGTGGAGTCAAACAAGCTGTGGCGATATTTGAAATCTTATTGTGTAAGAAAATAGAGTAATAACAATAAATTGGCTTTTCATATTCAGTTTTCTGAAAAACAACTTTACTTTTTTTGTTTTCCTCAAAAACAGCCTTAGACAAATGGTTGCTTGTATCAAATCGATATTGTTACATCAAAAGAGATCTTCAATAAAGCGATAAGCGATAAAGCGGTTTCATCAATTTAAAAAAAAATTGCTTACTGCTTATAGGAGACAGTTTTTTCGTTCCCCTGAATAATACGTTTTTGACATTGGTTATTTTGTAATTAACTATTATTTTCAAAAGCTTTCAAATTTTTTACCCCTTTTTAAGCTTGTATTACAAAGTGCTTTTTTTAAGAGACAATCTACCCACTCTGCTCCACCAGGTTCACCAGGACTCATAAAAGAGCAACTTCTTCATCTTTCTTTATCATCATTGCTTCCAGAAGAAAATCCAGAATCTGGCTCACAATTCCTTGATGTAAGTGTAAATACAACAGTGAATGGATGTAAATATTTGTTGTAAATATTGTGAAGATAAAGAAAAAAGAAGATAAGAAAAAACCAAATGTCTGCCAAAATTCGTATTTTGGATAACATTTTATTTTATATTGAAAAGTAAAAACAATGCATCCGTTACCTTGGTAGACTTGGGAACAAAATAAATAGATCATAATTTCAAGTATCGTATGCATTTTGATCCCGGTAACCAAAATCCTTGCTCCGTGTTCGCTGAATACTCGCAGCTGGGCTATTGGGGGAAACCTTGAGTGAGGTAGCAGTGGGTTTGAAGCGAGATCTCCCGTTAGGCAGCTGAACAGTGAGTTGGGCAAGCTCGAGAGGCCACTACAACTGTAGATTGTTGTTCGTGAAAAGGCAACAATGTCAAAAGCCCAGCAGGTCACAATACAGTCATGGTAGGCGGGCTCACTACGAATGATTCCAGGGCAACGTCAAGCTGTTTTATTCAGTTATACCTTCCTGGGGTCACATGGTGATATCTTGTAAATTGAGAAGAGGCGGTGTTATTATACATTCGAGGGAGAAAGTCTGACGTATAATCTTCAGCATCCATTTTATGGAATCCCTGAGTAAGAAAGTAGCAAGCGAAAGAACTCTCACTACACTTACCACCACATTGGATGTACCTCTAGGGACCAGAAGAATGTGCTTGTAGAAGCTAACCTGCTCACGCTCTAGAGCATCATCATATCAGAGTCTCCGCAGACCGCAGAGAGGACCCTTAAATTTGAACAGATCTTACCATAGCCTCAAAAATCTTTGATCGGGCAAACCAGGAGCTGATCAAAATGCCCATGCTGCAGCAGAAGGCTTATAAAATGCCTATGGGCCGCGGGGAATTCTCGAGGAGAGCTGAAGAAGGGTACTCCTAAAAAAAATATGTTTTTATGGATACCTGCTCCACCATCTCATCCCGCTAGTTTAGATAAGATAAACTGCATGGCTGAACGGCTAACGTAGGTTCGGTTCCAAATCGGCTTCATTTTCTCTTGATCCTTGTTATCCTCATTCGCAAATTGAAAGAGAAAAGCTGCCGTTGTAATTAGAGAACAAAATCCACGAACTTGTCAATGAACGAGTCAAAGGGCTCAACTCGAATCTTTCAGTCATAAACAGTATCCTGTGGTATAGTAAGAGGTCTTCCCTCCGCCAGGGTTGGAGACATTCAGAAAGGGCTCTCAAAATAAACGCATTCCGGCCCTCGAAAGAACCTTTGTTGTTCCGCAGTTCCAACTCTGTCGTCCATCGGTTTCTAATTTTGACAACTTCCCTCCGTTCCAGCTCGACTAAGCCGTCAGGAGTTGGGAAGAAGTTGGCAACCGGCGCATCCGTCGTAGTGGCTGGAAAGGGAGCCACTCAGTAGTGATGGCGATCGTAGTCTGGACGATGTGTTGCAGTAGGTTTAGTCACGTGTATGGAACACGTGTTTCATATCCCAATCAGGGGCATAGGAGCCGATGAGCCTTAACTTCAAAGATAACCCCAAATTAGATACTCACTCTACAAATCATCACGTATAATTTTATTAAAATGAGGGGATTGGGTACTTCCTTCTGGTCTTGAGCAATAATTGGTTCCAACTTCATAATAATTCATCCATTCCTAATAATTTTTGTTCGTCGCAGACGACGCGAGAACAGTTTCCGAGTCTACCAAGTTAGCAGAAGCATGGACTCCACTTTTCAGTGTCAAAAATAAAGGTTCTCCAAAAAAAAATTCCCACTCGCGTATTAGTCCAAGCATATTAGGTTTTTGGTTCCTAAAAAATCCTAACAAGCTGGAAATGGTCTTAATCGACGTTGGGGCACTCCAATATGTGAAAATAGAAGAGTGCGACGATTTTCCTTCGGTGCTTAACTTTTGAGGGCCGAAAAACCTCGAAATTTTAGCACTTTTTTTGGTTTTTTGCAATTTTAACCTAGAAGGAAGCGTCTTACAAAAAAAAATATACCTACTTTTTTTGTAGAAGAGAAGATTCTGCGTCGAATGAGACCAAGAACGTCCATATCGGTTGAGTGGTTTAGCCACAACCGAGCGTCAAAGTTTGACGATTTTTTCCAACTTGATGTAAAAGTGAGATATTATCATGTTTTGACGCCGAAGTCACCTTTATTCACCCACGTACCCCATATATCTAGTTTTTTATTATAATTAGACAATTTTAAAAGTGGGGCCGCTGTCCAGGTGCCTCACTTGAAATAACTAAAATTACTCATTTTGCCAAGTCAATTTGTCATTCTTTTTTATGCCTAAATTGATGTACTCACCCAAGTTTGATAATTGAATATTTGAAAATTAACCACTATAAGACACATGAAAATACAGGTGAAACCAAATTACCTGTGTTCCTTACGTGTTATATGAGAACTGGGGTTTTCAAAATAAATAGACGTAACACGGTTTGTATAAAATGAAAGTAAATATACTGAATTATAAAATTATTTACAAGTATAACATGGTTTGTATAAAACGAGAGTAACTGTTCTGAATTATAAAATTATTTACAAGTATGTTTATGCATATTTTTTAATTAAATCTAGCTCGTTTAGGGGCGGGCGCTGCAGAGCCAGAGGGACCGGGGACGGGCGCTGCAGAGCCAGAGGGACCGGGGACGGGCGCTGCAGAGTCGGAGAGACTAGGATATGCTTCTTCATCGTCATCGGTGTCGTCGGGGGTGATATCTGATGCCATGTCGGCTTGTTCATTGAGGATGTCTACCTCCTCGTCAAAGGATGTATAGTGGTCCTCGTCGATAGAGTTGGAGCATGAATGCCCCCTGCAGAAAGTGCATATTGTACATTTTATCGATGATTTTCTGCAGGAACATGCGTTGCCACAGCCCTTCTTGCAGGTGCAGGAAATGTTATTTAGTAGATCTTTTGGGGCTGGGGGCTCGAGTGTGGTGACAGGTTGGAGCCCAGTTTCCTTTGTGTCCCATCCCCACTTCTTCGGATCCATGGCGATTCCCTTCCACAGCTGCACCTGTAAAGATTCAATGATATAATATGTATGTTACATGGTCGTATAGCCGTCAATAGAAATAGCCGTTAAATAGTCTTCAATAGCAGTTCGTAGCAATTTCGTATAGTTATATATGTACTCATATATACTTCTATGAAATGTATTCCACAGTAAATTTAATAAGAAACAAACCAACCTGCAAGAAGACCCGAAGGGAATGCTGGCGTGCAGCTGCTGCTGTGGGTGGCAAACTGGCAAGGCTGAAGTTTACTTTTGAGAGGGCCTTCTCAAAATGGTGGAGCCGCAGGTCATTCAAAGTTGTGTTGCTGGCACCCGAGTATACTGCAGCTATGAACCGCGCTCCAGCGTCAGCAACCTGATCAGGTGTGGCATTCTGATCCATGAAAATGGAAACAGTTCTCTGAATCCCAGGGTTCTTTTCAAAGGTGTTTACAAACTTCATTTTCCCCTGCCTGAAAAATGCCGAAGTGCTGTCGCAGCCGCTAAAGGCGTGGAGAAATAGCAGCTGTTTTCTAGCTGGTTCTAAGAGGTTGCTTTCATTGGGGCTGTAAATTGCTGTGCCGATTTTTCCTCTCCCAGGCTTCATCAAATAAACATTGATCACCTGTGAATCCGAGGCAGAACCCATCACTTCGGCAGTCAACAGGACTAACAAATCGATGTCCTCCACAACGATTACAACGTTTCCCCCTTTAGTAGAAAGCTCTACTGCTGAGCTGACAATCAGTTGGTCTGCATCCTCAGTGGCTAAGAGAGGGGAGCGAGCAAGGGGAGCACAAAGGGGATGGCCCTAGGACAAAATAAGTAGCTACCTGGCAGGAAGGGCCGATGCAACGTAGGGAACGGTAGGTACCCATCGAGGGACGAGCGGAGGGATAAAACGTGTCCAAAACCCACAACTTCAACCCCCAACAGTTGAAACTGAAAAAAACTGAAAGTCAATTCGATTCACTACTGATTCACTTTCAAATATTCAATTATCAAACTTGGGTGAGTACATCAATTTAGGCATAAAAAAGAATGACAAATTGACTTGGCAAAATGAGCAATTTTAGTTATTTCAAGTGAGGCACATGGACAGCGGCCCACTTTTAAAATTGTCTAATTATAATAAAAAACTCGATATATGGGGTACGTGGGTGAATAAAGGTGACTTCGGCGTCAAAACATGATAATATCTCACTTTTACACCAAGTTGGAAAAAATCGTCAAACTTTGACGCTCGGTTGTGGCTAAACCACTCAACCGATTTGGACGTTCTTGGTCTCATTCGACGCAGAATCTTCTCTTCTACAAAAAAAGTAGGTATATTTTTTTGTAAGACGCTTCCTTCTAGGTTAAAATTGCAAAAAACCAAAAAAAGTGCTAACATTTCGAGGTTTTTCGGCCCCCAAAAGTTAAGCACCGAAGGAAAATCGTCGCACTCTTCTATTTTCACATATTGGAGTGCCCCAACGTCGATTAAGACCATTTCCAGCTTGTTAGGATTTTTTAGGAAGCACGGCCCTTTTTTTCCTTAACATGCCTGGACTATATTACGATTTAGACCTTCCTGAACAATGATTTTTAGTTCCATGTCTGTCTGTCACGTAGTTTTTGTGTTCACAAATTCTTGTAGCGGGAAAAAGTATGCGAACTTATTGTCCGACTTCGATTAAATTTTCAGGGATTGTGCAAGTTGGCGTTTAGATGGTCCCTTCAAAAAAACATCGCTCCCAGATAGATTGTAGCCATTGCGCATGCGCAAACGTAGAGACGTTGTATTAGTCATAACTTCTGCATTTGCCATCCGAATTTGATGAAATATTCAGATTTTGTGCGGGTTGGCGTGTAGACGGTCTTCTATGAGGGTAGTGCAACACACTTAGAGATTGATGTTTTGAGATTAGCTACTATGCATTGAATAATATACAGAATCGGGTTATAGGTACGAGGAACCTACGTACCACACCCAATTATTTTCACTGCACTGAAATTTTTCTGAATGGCGGCCGAATCATAAAATCGCTCTTTTCCAACCTTATGGTGCTATTTCAATTAGTTAGACCATGGTCGTGCTGTCAGTAATCAGGTTAAACTCAGTTTTCACTATAATTATGTTTCCCTTAATTCTTGTGTTTTAGTGAAAAATTATAGTTTTTCCAAAGGTTATCGGTATTGGGGCGAGGTGACACTCATGGTTACACGCTTATCTAATCTGAGTTGTTTCGACTAAGATTAGAGGCAAGGGTGTTGCATAGTCCCAAGTAGGACTGGGAATGTAAGAACGTCAAATCGCTAATTGCAATTATCGAAATTTAGCGGAACTAATTAAAATGGCCACTTAAAGGGGGGAAAATGAGTCTAGCTGAAATCAACCGAATTTATGGCCGCCATTTAGGAAAATTAAAAATGGATGCGACCGTGTGATTCAGTTTTGAAAATAATTAAAAAAGAACATTTACCACACTAGGTTCTCCAAAACCTAATTTTGGTGCAATATAGGGTTGCGAAATTTGGGGCCGTGAGTTCGAGGCCCGCCTCTGCGGCATATTTTCCGGTTAAGCCGGTCGGTTCCCCCTCGTCCCAACCCAGGGCGGTGAGGCCAATGGGAAGCCATGAGCGAAATCATCAGAACAAATTCTGATCTTCCCTTAGGAAGACAGCTGATGACGTCCGCGACGCCAGAATGGCATTCGAACGAAAATCCAACCTGAAATGGTTGTTTACTTTACTTCCTACTTACTTACTATAGGGTTGCGAAATTTTGATCGTTCGAATCTTAGACTTCAATTTCTCGCAAAAAGTTATTAAAAACACTGTTGATCTTGTTTTGCTTCCGTGTCTACCACGGTAGCGGAAGCATTGTTTCCATTTTTCAAGGTTGAAAAAAAAAGTTCCAAAATCTCCACTCACATTCTAGATTCTAGGCCTTCCAATACAATTTTGGTTCCGTGTCTGTCTTTCCGTGAGTCAGTGTGTCTATCTGTCATGAATCTTTGAAACGCAAAACTATACAAAGTTCTTGTTTGATTTCGATGATTCTTTCAGGGATTGTGCAGTTTGGCGTGTAGATGGTCCCCAATGGGGGTAGTGCAAGGTTCCCAGAGATTGATGTTTTTATATTAGCTGCTACATATCGGATCATCAATACAATCAGGTTATGGATACATACGGGGAAGCTATGTACCACAACCGCCAGCCAGGTTCAAAAAAATCCAATTCGGAAGAAAAAAATTCATGGCTGTTGGAACGATTTCACGTTTGCGCATGTGCAGTGGTTACCAACGGCCCGATCACGATGAATTTCATACTAGACACGCCACCTGCATGATACCTGAAAATTTCATCAAATTCGAATAGTTTCTTAGTAGTTTTACCCGTAACAAGGCAAACAGATGGACAGACACGGAATAAAAATTGTCCAGGAAGGACTAAAAGGCCAAATGCGATTGGAAATGTTGTTTTTGAAAAACATTTTGCTTCAGAGTCTGAAAAAAATTGTTTTCCAATATCAAAAATTTCCACTTGCGTTTTAATTTCTAGACTTTCTTAAAAAAATTTGGTTTCTTTTTTTTTATTCATCTTCGAAAAGTGAAAACAATGCTACCGTGGTAAAGTCGGAAGCAAAATTTTCTTAAAATCACACTTTTTTCCTTAAAAAATCATTTTTTTAAAGAATAAGTTTACCCTTAGAATATAAATACTCACTATACTACCGTTGGAAAGCTAGTATTTTTCGTTGATTCTCTAAAGATAGCGCTATTCAAGATACAGGCTAACAATTAGCTTAAAAAACTAAATGTTAACCCATTTTTGCCCGAGTTTTTTCTTTACTGGATTTCTCAAAAAAACCGTTTGAAATGGTTTCCAATGTTCTTTTATGATTATTTGGGAGGAAATATGAAGATTTCCATGGCCAGAATCTATATAGTCGCGTGTTCCCAAATGGGAACCATGGGCATGAATGGATACTGTACGTTCATTCTCAATTTCATACCATCCTGAAGGTATTTTCCCCAAGTTTTCTCCCTTTTCGATGGAAGTAACACTGAAATGCATTTTGCTCTTTGTTACCTACTACAACCCTTCCCCCTCCTCGCTCTCATCGATCACACAACATTCCTTTTTCACCTCCTTACTAGTAGACCTGTAGGTATACTCTTCGAACGGTTCCTTACCAAATTTTCTACAACATTCTCAGAAGCTGCTGCGATCGGTGAAAATTTTATGGATTGAAATTCTCGGAAGCGTTTAGTTATGGAAACAATCGGGTGTTCCTATTAGTTGTGGATCGTAGGAAAGTAGAAATAAGAAGGCTGATTATTCTACAGTGATGACGTATTTCTAAGCTATTGCTTCCATAATGGCTTGTAAGTATTGCTGGGATCGGGTAAAAAAGTATACAATACACGTTCACTTGAAGGCTGGAAGCATCATGAGAGGGGAGAGGGGTGTTAGGAGCTGTCGAAAAAAGAAGGGAAGTACCTTCACCATCTCCCTCTTTTTACCTCAAGGTAATACGTGATAGATACTTACATATCTTTTTAGCTTTTGAAATTATGTTTTGCAATAATTCCACTCAGATTTATCAATACATGTAAATAACCCAACTCTCACAATCAATTCTAAGAGATTTACTAGGTAGACATGAAAATATGCCAAGTCTCATTTCATTCAACCTGGAAATGTGTTGTATTGAATGCAACCATTTAGCAATATACTCATATAGTATAGATAAAACAAATAGAATATGTAAGTAGTAACCAAAAGAATCGGATAGTATCATTCCTAACTGAGCGTGACACTATAAAGATAAACACAAATTCATGAATATAAGAGAAAATTTATAACTACTTGGGGGGGGGGGGGGGGGGGGGGGGTAGTGTTGTATCCATGTCGCTTATATAACTGTGCGGCATGGGCTCATGAACCAGAAGAGACACATTTAGTGGAAGGTACCTAATTACATTGTATCCTTTTAGAAGACCAAAAAATAGATGAAATACGTGAAGATGAGAGAAAATGTGTCACTTTTTGTTGGGGGGGAGGGGGTGAACCCATCTCGCTTATATAGGTGTACGACAAGGATTCATGAACCAGAAGAGACGAATTTTTTATACATTTAGTGGGAGGTAGCTAGATTGTATCCACCTAGAAGACTAAAAAATAGAGCAAACGTACAGTACCCATTCATGCCCAGTGTTCCCATTTGGGAACATTGGTGGAAATCCAACTATATCTTCAGGTGGAGTGTAAAAATTCGACTGATTTCTCTCCAGCGTCTTTTGCTAACATCTAACAAAAATGGAAATCATGAAAAAGGCAGAATAAAATAAAATAAAACAGAATAAAACAAAATAAAATAAAATAAATACTAAACCGTAATGTAGTAGTTACATTTTTACCTTTGCCATGTCACACTCAAAATTATACTCAATAACGAAAGTACTCTGACAACCCACCCTTATGACATTCGTAACCAAACTGAGCCTCTGGGGGATCAGTCTGTGTTGGCCTTAATATGTAAACGTGAAATTCTATATCTACGTTCACTTCTGTAGTCAAAAACTATAAAAAACTGAAACAGGGTCCAATGTTCCCAAATGGAAACACCGGGCAAAAATGGGTTAAAAAATAAATAAAACCTATACTTTGCCTTAGAGACCTTTACAAAAAAGGCTTCAAAACATTACATTACCCACTTAACGGATAGGCAATTCGATACTCGGTGCCCTTCTATTTGAGTTTATTTCGTCCATCAAAGAAGTTATGTTCATTTCAGTGAAGGAAGTCCGAAAACACGAAAAAAACCTAAACGTGAATGAAGAAGTATTTTAATGGGGGTAGAAAACGTCAAGTCTACACATTCAGTTGATGACAATTGAATAATATTTATCCATGGTTCATATTCATATAATATATCAAGAAAAATACCTACTACCTATGATATATCATAGTTGAACATATTATGTTTAATCATAGGTGTATCATAGGTAGTAGGTATATTCCATGACATAAATATCTAACTTATGATGCATACAGTGTAGGTATTCTATCGGACATCTGAAAGTTCAAGTTGGATGGGAGTGAAAGTTATCTGTTCTGAGAAATCAGCTACGGGTGAGCCCTTGTGCTCGAGGCTACAACAGAATGTTGTTCATAATGTTCATAATAAACTTCAAGGGGCTTTGCGTGCTTGGAGGGATTTCCACTTCTCTAACGTAATATCTGTCAGAGAATCGCGATTCGTTCCTCTATTCAGTATGAGATTATCATCATAACCTGACGGTGCCCAGGGTTATTTCATGACGTTCATATATCTGGAAATTTTTCGAAAATAAGGTTTCAAGCTCTCTAGGTAAATTAGGGTCGCTTGATCCATTTAGTGAAGCCGTTTTCCCATCTGATGAATAGTTTTTTTTCTAGAAAGCATAGAAAAAACGTGTAAGTCGGTGTTCTCTTTTTTCGCCGGAAAACCATGCAAGTCCTGTGTATGCATTTATAAAAGTGAGTTGCTCACGCTACTGGCAAGTTTCCATCAAAGATAGACAGTTTTTTTTATTATTTTGTATGTAAAAGTTTACAAAATTCATAAATGGAGTTCGGAGAAAGTGATCATAAAAGAAACCTTTTTATAAGTCTCAATTTCAGCAATAAATTGCACTCCTTGTGTTCTGCAGACACGTGATTTTCCATACCTGGAGAAAAAAATTGTGGGATTAAACCCGCAAACACATGTTTGAGGATTTGTTTATTATGATGGCATCGTTGAAAAAGTTGCTGTTGAGTTGTGTTTTGGATTGACAAGAATAAATTTGACTTGTTACCACGAAGTATTTCACTACATTTGGGGCCCTGTCCGATTTTGTTCTGCGAGGGAGATGAAGTTTGAAATGGCACCTCCTCGTCGTGGTTTGTCAAATTCCCGACGAACAGTGTCTACCCGTCAACGGGCTGCCGATTCGGATCCTGGAGTGTCACATCCAATGAACAGTGATGCGCCAGAAACTGTTTCTTTACTCTTGAACTTCTAACTTCTCTTGAGCTTCTAACTCTTTGATAATTCTCTTGAGCAGTTGCTACAGGAAAGTCAGAATCCTGTCCCCACCACACCCAATTCTGAATCTCCAGAACCAACGTTCATGGAACTACGTCAATCTTTGGCAGCCTTTCGAAAGCAGCTCTTGAGTCAGGTGACCAGAGCCAATCAGTTGGAGCAAGAAAACGAAGAACTCAGAAACATTGTTGCTTTTCGCACCCCATCTACGCATGTATTAGGATCTACAGGATTGCTCTCCCATGAGAGTAGCTTGATGAATTATGATAGGAAAACACCTTAGGAAGAGTACATGGACCACCTAGATGTTGTAGCACTCGCAAATGGTTGGACAGAAGTGGGGAAAGGGCAACGATTAACCAGAGTCCTCCGAGGTGCAGCTATGAGTGTAATGAACATGCCCCCCGTAGAAAAAAGGGTCGACTACGCTAGTTTGGCTTCTGCTTGGGGCAACGATTTGGGCAAGCTCGTTTAGCACTCAAGTGGCAACGAGAACTGGAATTACGTCGTCAACGCCCGGGAGAATCCCTGGTTGATTTTGCTACTGATATTGAACGTCTAGTCAGACGGTCGACGCCGAAATGGCCCGAACAATACAGAAACCCTTCAGGACTACAAGCTTTCCTTCGATCTCTGCATGACCGAGATATGACCAAATTCGTTGCAGGAACTTTTACAACTACGATACAGGATGCACTTACCAGAGCTCAGTTGATAGAAAGTCAGTCTCAAGTATCAAGTGTAAGTAGGAAGCCAGATGGTTGTTGGAAGTGTGGAGGTGAGGGCCACTTCCGAGACAAATGTCCCCAAAATAGGAATGCAGGAGTACTTGAGCCGGAAAACTAAGGGGAGCTCGGGTCGTGGGGCGCACCCTGGCTCCCATTGAATCGAGGCCCTATGCATGTGTCAGAACATCACAAGGAGGGAGAGGAGCACTCTTTGTAGAAGCAATAATAAACCATAAGAAAATCTGTCTTCTCGTGGATACTGGAGCAACCATTTCAATTATCCGTTCAAATTTACTTGCTGAAAATGATGTGAAAATAAGGCCTTCTCAATATTCAGGACTACAGACAGCTCCCGGTGATCACATGAAAGTAAGAGGAGAAGTGACATTTTATTTATTTATTTTTATTTTTTTGAAATAGGTGGCACTAAATTAAACCCCTTTTTTCAAATAGCTGACATTAGGGATAAAGCAATTATGGGGTTAGACCTTTTGAGAAAACTTAAAGCTTCTATCAATGTACCACGTTTCTCTTTGCAACTCATGGATGGAATTCGAAATGTTCCATTGAAAAAACGATGGCAATGTACAGTTGAGGTGCTAAGGTTGAGTATGACCAAGAATGCTTAGTATCTAAGTTGAGAACGCCTGTGGAACCAAGAGAGGAATGGATTGATCTAGCTTTGGATGGAACAGATCTAGAAATGGGGTCTCCTCAGTACAACCAGGTTGTTAACCTATTTAGGAAATTTCATTCAATATTTGCTAAAAATGATAATCCCCTAGGACGCACTCACACTGTCCAATATAGGAAAGATACTGGGGACTCTTACCCTATCAAACAAGCTCCGCGAAGGCTACCAATTTCGCAAGAGGCCCAGGTTGATCAGCTCATCAAAGAAATGCTAGCTCAGGATGTAATTGAGCCATCATCAAGTCCATGGGTGTCTCCAGTAGTTCTAGTCCCCAAAAAGACGGTTCAACTCGTTTTTAATTTTTAATCAAGTGACGAAGAACGATTCGTACGCCTTACCTTGTATACAGGACCTACTAGACACACTGGGAGACTCGAATTGGTTTTGCACATTATACTTACGCTCTGGGTATTGGCAGGTAGCATTAAATGAAAAAGACAAAGAAAAAACTGCATTCTCTCCATATCGCAAAGGACTTTGGCAGCTCAAAGTAATGCCATTTGGATTATGCAATGCGCCTGCCACATTCCAGAGGCTCATGGAAGCTGTCATCCCAGGGGATTTAGCACTAAACTACCTCGATGACCTGATTATTTATGGAAAAGACTTCCATACTGTCTTCAGAAAACTGGAACGAGTGTTTGAGTGCTTGCAGAAAGCCAACCTTCAGCTTAACCCGAAAGAATGTGTGTTTTTTTTTACCGCAAGACTAGTTACTTGGGGCATGTCATTCCTTCTGATGGAATTCAAACAGATACTAAGAAAACTCAAGAAGTTCATGAATGGCCAGTACCGAAAAATAGGAAAGAGGTAGAGTCATTCCTTGGCCTCTGCACCTACTACAGAAGATTTGTCCAGGATTTGCAAAGAGGCACGTCCCTTATATCAGTTGACAGGTAAACACACAAAGTTTTTCTGGGACAATAGGGGCTCCCACAGTTTTGAAAAACTTAAACGTGCATTGACCTCAGAACCAATTTAGGGTTTTCCAGAACGTGATTATCCCTCCACCCTGGATTGTGATGCCAGCTGTCATTCACTTGAGGCAGTACTGTCTGTCTCAAACCTCAAAAAGGAAAAGGGAGGATAATTGCCAACTAGAGCAGGACACTCTCAAAGCTAACAACTATTGTGCTACACGACGCGAGCTCCTAGCTGTAGTATCCAGCATTATCCATTTTCACCACTATTTGTATGGCAGGCAATTCAAGCTTCGTAGTGACCATGCAGCTCTTTAGTGGCTGACCAACTTTCGGGAACCCGAAGGACAATTGGCTCGCTGGTTGGAAGTTCTACAACTTTATGATTTCAACATCACCTCACAGGGCAGGAAGAAGTCACACCAATGCAGACAGCATGTCCACCCGCCCTTGTCGTCAATAATGTAGCTACTGCAATCGACGGAAAGTCAAAGATGTGGCAGTGGTAAATTCAATTTTGTTAAACCCCCAAATGGACGGACGAAAGGCCAACGATCAAGGAATTCAAACTCTCCTTAAAATTAAACGATCGGGCCATAAACCAACTTCCACTGAATTGCGAAATCATGACACAAGAGTACATAGGTTGGTTAGTAGGTGGGAGAATCCAGAGGAAAGAGAAGGGGAATTGTTCCATCGATGGGAAGGCAGTTGAGGGCGCCAATGGTTACAATGGGTTGTGCCAAATTCTGAGATTTTGAACGTCCTCAAGGAATGTCATGATAATCCAGCAGGTGCCCACTCCGGCTTCTGGAAAACGTTAGGGAAAATACGCCAGAACTATTTTTGGTTGGGTATGTCTTCTCAGGCGCGTACGTGGTGCCAGACCTGCACAATTTGTCGTCAATTCAAAGGTCCCAACCGTCAGAGACCTGCACCCCTTCAACAAGCAGCTATTGGACTACCCTTTGAACGAATTGGAGTCCATCTTCTTGGCCCATTTCCACGAAGTTCTCGTGGTAATCAGTACGTGATGGTTGTAATGGACTACTTCACCAAGTGGCCTGAAGCAGTTCCCATCATAAACCAAGAAGCTCAGGCTGTTGGAGAGGCCCTCTTAGAACGTGTATTTAGCAGGTTTGGAGTCCCACGTGAAATCCATACGGACCAAGGTAGAAGTTTTGAAGCCAAGTTAGTGGAAGAAGTTATTGGACTGCTTGGTGGCAACCGAACGCGTAATACACCACTGCACCCCCAATCCGGAGGTTTGGTAGAAAGGCTGAACAGAACGCTTACAAAACACATGGCAATGTTCGTTAATAAGCACCATACTGATTGAGATGAAAAGCTGCCTCTCTTCTTACTTGCATATAGATCTGCACCACATTGTACGACGGGGTTTTCCCCTGCTCAGTTGGTACTTGGTAGGGATTCACGCTTACCCGAGACGCTGTGGAGACAGCTAACTCTTGAACCAACTGTAACAACACCGTACGCCATCCAATTGCAAGCTCATCTCGAAAACATGAGAGACTTTACTAGGGATGAAGGTCATTTGAAAATGAGAGCCCAAAATGAAATGTTTGACCGGAAAGCTAAAGCCTCAACATTCCAGCAAGGGGATTGGGTATGGGTGTACACCCCAACGAGAAGGAGAGACCTCAGCACCAAATTGCTCCCACGATGGACAGGACCATGGGTCGTAAAAGAAAGAAGAAATGATGTTCTGTTTAAGGTACAATTGGGAAGATCCACACGGTTACTACATGCTAATCGCCTAGCAAGAGCAGATGTAAAACTGGAGGCCAGTTCTGAAGAAAGATTTAACAGTGTGGGATTAACCCCACAAACATATGTTTGAGGATTTGTTTATTATGGTGGCATCGTTGAAAAAGTTGTTGTTGAGTTGTGTTTTGGATTGACAAGAATAAATTGGACTTGTTACCACGAAGTGTTTCATAACAATATTCCTAATAATTAAATAACCCAAGCTGGGTAAATTTTCATAAAAATCAAATTGAAAACATGTAAGTCTGGTGTCAAAGGCTGGGTAAAAGCATGTAAGTCCATTTATTCGATCGCTGAAGTAAATTTTGATGAAATTAGTCTCAGGCTCTTTTAAATACTACTGTTACCACCAGTTTTAAGGAATGGAACGAAAAAAACTTAATCTATATGGAATGAAGCCTAATGATTTAGTTTTTAGCGTCCCCTGTAAAATTTGATAAACTCAACTTACATGGTTTTCCAGGTATATGAACGAGAGTAGTTGAATTACACACAAGTCATGGAAGAACTTTTTCACCAATGTAAGAAGAAAACTTGTAAAAATAGATGGTACGTAATTGGAAGGTTTCTGTTAAGAATTTTACTTAACTCATTAAATTTAAAATTTATGACTGAATTTAAAAGTTGATTTTAGTACCTTCACTACATTTTAAATCTACTACTCATAGGAAATTTACAACTCTGGCTTGGTATTCCATAAAGAAATTCTTTAGTTCGTTAGGAGCAGGTAACCCGTTTGGCAAGGGGTTCCACTGCTGTGGCTAGTGAGTACTGAGGAGAGAAATACGATAGTTACTTGAATTTAGTTGAAGTGCAACTCGAGGAGCTAGATAAGGATGGGTTGTAAGCTCAAAAAGCTCTGGACTTATAAGGGACTGCTCAGGCTCTCCTTCCGAGCCCCTGGGGAATTTTAATTCAAAATCATTAACAAGAAATACCTTGGGCGTCCTCCATTCTTCACAAAACAAATCAATCAACATTTTTGAAATAAGGGAAAATTGGTTCTTCTTCTGGTTTACCCTCTAAGTTCGATGTCTTGGTAGTGCAAGACCTTCATATGGTTACAATCATGAGTAAGAATAACTTCCAGTGGAGTGGAATTACTCCGGGTTCGGGCCGTGATAAAGAGCGTGATTTACCGAGAGGAAGTCCTGTGATAACGCCTGGGGTTTGGGCTCGAGAAGAGCGTCGGGTTTGGCCACGATCCATGTTGTGATGAGATGTGCAAAAGATCCTCGATGCGTGAGGCACCATGACGACCTTTCAGATATTGTTAACAACCAGCAGATCATAATGGGTATAATTGCTACCACCGACATAGTTTGGAGTCGTCGCGGAATAAAATTCAGACAAATACAAGTACTCCGAGTACTTCACACTAGTTGACGGGAGTGTGAGATACAGGTGTTGTGCTGTGGACAGTTTATAATGAGGAAAACGACATAATGGCATACCTCACCAGAGTGAGCAGCAGATATGGAGGCCCAGGAAAATATGGAACGCAAGATAGCGATGAGGAATGAACATTTTCATTTACAACTGTATGTACGACGATTTTATATCTTTCCGACTGACGAATTACACCCTGTTTTGAACGAGTTCGGTTGCTTTTGCCTAGGTGCCAAACCTGTCGTATTCTCAAAACAAATTCCCAAAGGGCTCAAACGGGCAGAGGCCCAGATCCGGGAGTGGGCACTGTGAAACTTCCCAGAGTGGAGTGGAAACAGAAGTACCACCACAGAAGTGACTTATAGCCGAGTACGAATGAACAATTCGTGCTTATTTGGAGTTATTATCTACGTACCGTATTATTTGAAGTTGTTTAATGGCATTTAGGAAGGAGTTTCAAGTGTCGTTAGACAACAATTCATGTAACTGTAATCTATTTGATGAACAAGGTCAGGTTTACACCCACTTAAATGAGCAAAGCCTCTAAACTATTGTAGTTGAAGTTGAAACAAATAAATCTCACGAATGGTAATTTATTTGCAAATTCTGAATAAACGGGAAATGGATTCTGCAAACATTCTTTGCGGTTCCTTTTTCATGGAGAAACACATTTTGCCTGCGAAAACTTGAACGATAATTTTAGAAAACCTCGCAGGTTCTCACACAACCAACCCTTCATCCGGGTTGAAAAGGCTATTCTCGAGCCCGTCCATTCATGCCGCCAAGAGCTCCCTACGAAAAATATGTTTCCAAAGATTCCCCTCAATGACTTCCAGTTTATTTGCCACATCGAATGAACAACTTTGCCCGACTTTTCCGCAACCATTCAACCGGAAAAGGCATTTTCCGAGGGGTCCCTTCTATACAACCGTCCACACACCCGTAGATTACGTGGCAGGTTTTATTTATTTGTTTTGAGAAGTGTCGGTGAAAGTCATAAAGCTCTTCCTGGGATTACTACTATAGAAGATGTTCTTGTTCTGTAAGCTGTTGTTGACATTTTTTGAACAGCATTCCGAAAATAGCGTTTGTTGTACACAAAATGTCCTGGTTTTTTTATGCTGAAACTTCTGAAAACGATTTTGTGACCAATTTGCAACCAGAAGTTCTTCGTTATTTTTTTCTAAACCCTTGATTGATGGCCCTTGAGACATAGAGGCAATTTGAATCTTTCTCACACCTCTGAGGCGACCTGTAGTTGTCAGAAATGTCTTATCGGTTACCAGCGGCTGATGGATCGATGTCTTTTCTTTGGTTTGTTTTTTAACCTGGAAGAGTAATAAAAAACAATGCTTCTCTATCATGATAACCGTTTTGTTACTCATAATGTCAAAACGACGTAAACGCGGAGGGGGGTTGCGCGATTTTAGGTGTACAGGGTATTTCCTAAACGAAACCGATTTAACTTGTATAATTCAGTTACGATATATTTGGTATCTATGGCTACTATTGAGCTTAATTTAATTCATCATCACTCCTACTTCTTTTATGGACGTATCAGAGGGGTTGGAGTGGGAGGTTTCCGATTCCTATTTATCTGACACTGGTTGACTCTATTTCTTGTAATTTCCAACTCGCCTCCAGCGCTCCAAGTTGAACCAAGTCTCAGGAATTGAAGAGAGGCGCCCCACTCTGGAACCGAATAGTCGCTCAGTACTATATCATGGAATAATCTTCTTACTCCAAGGCAGTATGCAGGTGTCCCTTGTGGAGTAATACAATGGTTTCATTCTTACTCAAAGCTACAAACATATTATTTCTCACATTTCCTTTCACCCAATTCACCTCATAAAATAGGGTACCTAAATATATTACAATTGTTAATATAGATATTTTTGAACCTTTAAAAAGGTTTGAAATTGTTAAAGTTCGCCTCAAAATGGTTACGCAGGGTGTCCCATGTTAAGGACCTACGAACTTTGGGAATCGATTCTACAACTAATTTAAGTGAGAAAATGTCTCATGGCAATTGTGTTTTAACGCCTTGTTTTTTCCAATTATTCCCCATTTTAAGATTTGTTTCTCGTATGTTCGACTTTATGTCACTAAAATTACCATGACTATCCTAATTTACGGTAATAATGTAAAAATAAGGGCACATTTAGAAAGGGCTTCCAATTTACCATCTTTCTATTGCTTACAAACAACTATTTTTGGGGTCCTCGTGGGTGAAAAATCAAGCTGTAGAGTAATTTTTGTCAAATTGGAAAAATTTCCCATTTTTTTCTGGTTGTTAGGGTTTTTCTTCCCCATATTTTGTGGGAACTGCGCAAAGATCTTAGCTTTTCAATGAGGTAATAAAAATATATTTTACAATCGATTTTAAGGAAGAAATCTGTGTTTGAACGCAAAAAAATGTGCTTTTTTTCAACGAAACCGACGGTTTGACGGGAGGAATCTGGAGTCTTCGTCTCCGCCGCTCATCCCAAGCACCGGGTTCCCCCGTCAAACAGTCGATTTCGTTGACAAAAGACACGTTTTTTCGCGTTCAAACTCAAATTTCTCCCTTGAATTCAATTGTAAAATATTTTTTGATTACCTCATTGAAAAGCTAAGATCATTGCGCAATTTTTTTATGATGAGGTACGTGACAAACCATGGGGAAGAAAACCCCTAAAAATCAGAAGAAAGAATAGGAAATTTTACCAATTTGACAAAAATTACTCTACGACTTGATTTTTCACCAATCAGGACCCCAAAAGTAGTTTTTTGTTGGCACTACAAAGATGGAAAATTCGCCCTTTCAAACGGTGCCCTTATTTTTACATTATTACCGTAAGTTAAGGTAGTTATGGTCATTTTAGTGACATAAGGTCGGACACATGAAAAAAATCTTAAAATGAGAAAATTCGGAAAAACAAGGGGGTTAAAACAAAATTGCCATGAGATATTTTCTCGATTGAATTAGTTGTAGAATCGACTCCTGAAGTTTTTCGCTTTATGGTACACCCTGTAGAGTCCTACTTCTTCGAGTATTCGTCGAGTCGACGAATGCATCGATCTGTACAGTAAGTTTTTTTTTGTATATTGGTTCGTACGAATTGAATGTACGTCCTGAAATTGTAAAACGTTTATGAATGAAGTATACATACCTATCAGAAATCATATTACGTTCTCTACCATTATCCTTTTCATGGGTATATTCGTACAAATGTATCCTGATGTGTATAATTGAATCCTATATTGGTTGGAAAATTTTACGAATTTCTCAGATCCAGGTAGAATGTTTGCACAAGAATAATGAGTCGGACAGTTTATCAATTTAGAGGGATAGGTTATCAGTTACAAACTCATTACAATGAACAAGTAGTAAAAGATAAGTTATTGTTGTAATGAACCTGAAATCGGTAAGAACTTATTATAATGAACAAGTGACGGATATATATATTATTTTCGAAACATTGAACAACTACAGTAAATTGCAAGTGATTCAATTAAAAATATGAGAATTTCTTCCGTGACATCATCGTGACCCAAATGGATCGATAGTTGCAAAAAATAAGCAACTATTGTCAATTCAAAAGCTTTTGGGTTATGATCTAAACATTTATAACTTGAATGTATGAATGAATGAAACGTGTATTTTTTCCTTCACAATGGGGGGGTGCGCCTTGATTTTGACCTTCTAGCGTGAGTAGATCTGTTTCTATGATTTTTCAAAGTTTCGACCGTTTATGACGTCACGTACCCCTCTCGCCTGGGCGGTACCCCCAGCCCACTGTGACGTCATAAACGGTTGAAACTTTAAAAATTCATAGGAAAAGATTTACACTCGCTAGAAGGTCGCGGTTGGTACCAAAATTCCCAGAATGAGTTCTACCTTACATTAAAAATAACAATAAACAGTTTTTCCTACCTAGGCGCAAACCCTATTGCTAACAGGTCTTTGCAGGAAAAAGCAGTTGGACTCAATTGAGTCGACAACCAGGTTGGTAATATTCTACCAGTACACAGTACAAAAGCCCTGACATAAATAAATAAGCTCCGATTTCCACATAAAAAAATATAAATAAATTTTTTGCATATAACTGTACATTACTAACTTTTGGTATATAAAAATATATGTGGGCGTGGGAATCTGGATAGTTCCTACCTATCCCACTTCTGATGATGGGTCTTCAATAATCAAACACAATACTGACTTCAATGAATAGATTAGTTTGATAATTACTAATCAAACACAATACTTTGGTATCAACCACCATCCGAAACTTCTGTTAATAATAATCACTTCTCTCTTGAACTCTCCCGCTATCTGTCCTTGTCTGTTGTTCATGGATGCTATATAACACTTCATGGCAAGTGCGTGGAGAAGTAAGTAGGTGCTGCACTCAGACTTGGCGGAATTGGTAGGAACTATCCAGATTCCCGCGCCCACATGTAATTTCCATTCCATAGTAAATAAGCGACTATGATCAATTCGAGCCCTAGATTACATCCTAATGTAACATTACTTCCTAACATAATACTAATATTATAACAATAACAACAATATTCTACACTTTAACTCCTCTCTCTGAAACCCATGTAGGGGCAGGCAGCCAAAATGAATCAGTAATTAGTAATTAAACTCCAGTAGGAGCGCATTTCCTTGCTTGCCTGCAATACCCTACCAGTCTCATCTATGGGCTGCTGCCTGTCAACATACCAATTCCCGCCTATCCATGATCCCCTTTCCCAACCAATACCTTCTTATGTCCGCCAGTATCGTACAGCTTTTCAGGCTTCTCTTTGCTGGCTGTTACACGACGCGCATCTCCAACGCTTCTCTGTTCGTCCCGGTGCAAAGTTCAGAAACATCTGCCCTGTTCTCAACTTCAATTACCATCGTATCTCTCCTAAGCGTTTGGTTTCCATGAATTTAGGTATGGCGTGAAGGGACATCACCTCTTTGAAATGCGAATGGAAACACGACTCATTCCCTCTATCCATCCAATCATTCTTTGCTTCCTCCACCATTCTCTCCTTCGCCCTTCTCCACTGTACCTTCAGATCACCCTACGAAGTCGAATTGCGAATTAAATTTCACTGCCATCCTAATCCAAGCGTCCACCCAGCCCACGATCCTGTTCGACATCCCACGCGTGATTCTGTGATCCAGCTTCGTTCCTTCATTTCTCAGCGTTTTTTCGATGCAGCCAACATGGAGGTCCATCATATAGGAAAACCGCGGCAGACTACCTGTCTCCAGGTACAGCATATAGTGAACCTTTATAACTTTACTGTTGAATCTCCAGGAATAAGTCGCAGAAGATGTGAGTAGTAGCCATTTTGCACCACTACTAAGGATGGTGTCCCCGAGATAATTGGAATAATATCCTACCCGTTCTCTACTTAAATTAGAAACACCAAGAGATGGACCATATGGTGGAAATCTCACAAGACACAGAAGGCAGACGTGGACTTGAGGGAGGCTCGATGAACTTGTGACCGCCAAATGATGGACCACGTGGGAGGTAAAGCCTATTTATAGGACCCATTCGAAGAATAAGGTAATCCGTTACCCCGGAGTTACCTCACGGAACTGATTCGTGAAATGTTACGTTCAATAAATTATTCAATTTCAGGTCGGGGTTATAAACATTTCTCTCGAACTAATCCTAAGAGGGGTATCAAATGATCCACTCTGAACCATCCACCTTTCGGCGGGCGGGCGGCCTCATTGAGGGCGTAGAAACCGAACTTATTTGAATTTTGGAAGGATGAAGTGAAGGAAATGCCTCGAGGACATCCTATTATTCTATTTCATGTAACAAAATTTCAAATTATTTCCGCTAGATTGTAGAGAGCTCACAAAAAAAATCTAATCCATTTTAAATTAACAGTCAAAGTGAACATTCATTATCCGCCGCGCTCACAAAGACGCGCGGCCGATCCTGTGACTCCCGAAACCGCATTTAATTTTTGATTTCTACTCAAATTTTTCTATTCATATTCAATTTTTTCCAGCCATTTTTCTCATTGAAGTTGGAAAGGTCCTTCATACATTTTGTGACAAGAAATTTTTGAACAAAATAAATTTTGGACATCAGAGAACACAATCCTACAAATACATTGTATAGATGTTCTTGGTGTATTTTTCTGATAGCTACACCTATGTGATCGTCTATTTTCCAAGTGTGATAGTATTGAAATCTAAATAATGTTAAACTATGATATCGTTCGTGTTATTATTTAAATACGACGTTTTAGTTATTGTAAAATGTGTTTGTGTTGGATGATGAGTGTTTATTGCAGTTCGACCGTCTCGGATAACATGCGACTTCACCTAGAATTGTGTTTTTCTTCGAAATACCCCCATTGCAGACGAACAAAAAGCTCTTCCTGTCTGAATAAATTGTTAGTTTTATCAGCTGCAATGATGAGTGTTCATTGAAGTTCAAACGTCTCGAATGAATTGCGACGTAGTCCAGAACATTTTGTTTTTTTCCTGTTTAGAGTAGGTAGTGCAAGACACTTGGAGGTTGATGTTTTGAGATTGGCTACTATGCGTCGGATCATTTAGACAATCGGGTTATGGATACGAGGAAACTACGTACTAAGACCACTCGTCAGAGTTTTTGAAATTCGTTCCCCTTAGGAATGTTTAAAACTCCTGGCAAACAAACTCATCCACTCGTTTATTATCGTGAACATTTTGACAAAACTTGAAATTTTTGCGAAACAATTACTCAAGTTATTGTCTGGAGTGACACCTAATTATATACTTATATTTATAAATGTATATTAGGTGGTTTAAATTAACCGGTTCCCGTGAGATCGCCGAAGTTTGGGCCAGTCATCCCTGGATATTGTCTTGATAATTTTTAGGATTAGGACGTTGGTGAACCCCTCTCCACTCTAAAACGTAAAACAATAAGAGCCATAAGCGAAATTATCAGGAACAATTCTGATTTGCAAAAATTCAACCTGAAATGGTTGTTTACTTTACTATTTTTTATCGTTATAATACTCAAAGTCAAAGTCAAAGTGATTTATTGCATTAAGTTTCCTTATACAATATTTGGAGAGTTCTTACAATAATGAACATAATGTATATGTTAATGAACATGTTTCTTCTAGAAAACGAACAAAAAAAATTAAACAAATAAACAAATTGTTAATTTCTTGGGTTATGATCTTTTCCATTAATTAATTATATCACCAATTACGACATTACACATAGGTAGTCTCACATAACATAATATAAAGTTTGCAAACATAATGGCTTCTTCTTTGCCCAAGCATTTAACTATATTTATAACCTCATAAGAACATAAAAATCTATTTCCCAAGTTCTTAATTCGATGTATTGTTAAATGGGGACATTCTCCTATGATATGTTGGAGTGTTTCCTTTCGATTAGTGCTACACAATATACAGTTCTTACTCTGATCTATTTGCATGTACTTATTTTTATAGGCGCACTGTAGGGTCCCTTGCATGGAAGAATATACTTCTTCCATGGTCCCTTGGTTCGACAGTCGAAACTGGGCGATCAATCTTTTATAAAATAATGACATATCAGTCGCTAGGTATTTTCCCGTATCCATGGTGGTGTGCATCTGTTTGAATAGAGTACTATGAGGGCGCCCAGTCTCGGCTCGGATCATATAACCGGGGGTATATCGGGACAGTTGCGAAATACTTTTAATAAATTTTAGCTGTACACTCTCAAGGTCATCCCAGTATCTCAGACTCCATATTTCAGAAGAATACATTAGAGTGGTTACTACAAGCGAATCGAAAATTTTTCAAGATGACTCCCAGCTATGACACCTACTGCTTACCAGCATCTGTCTTGCTCCCCCCCCCCCCCACGCCCTCAATGCCTTATACTTAAATTCCATATGAGCTTTGGAAAACAACCCCGTTGAGCTAAATTTCACACCCAAGTATACATATTCATTCTTGACTGAAACTGTTTTATCCCCAACGTTAAACACGTGATTTTTATCAGTTCCAGGCTTCTTACTAAAGCAGACAAATTTATTTTTTCCCGCATTCAATTCGAGACCCATGGATACAGAAAATTCAAGCAGTGTCTCCAATTTTCTCTGGATATCCCCACACGAATCTCCGAATATCACAGCATTATCAGCAAACAACAAAAGAAGGATTTCATTTGCTCCGTCTATATTTATTTGTCATAAAGTCATATAGTTTGTCATATTTCCTCTATCCCTTATCGCAACCTTGGCCACATTATACAAGCTCATCAACACATTAAGCATATTTCCCCTAATTCCGGTTTCAGAGAGAATGCCCCACAACACATCATGGGGGAGGGATCCAAATGCGTTTTTGTAATCTACAAAAGCGCAGTAGAGTTTTCCCCTAGTACGCTGAAGCCTGAGATTTATCATCGAATTGAGGACAGAAATATTATCTCGGCAACTTCTATTTCTCTTAAAGCCTGATTGTGCCTCAGATAATATGTTGGTTCCCTCCAACCAGTTGAACAATCTTTCACTGATGCATTGGGTGAACCCTTTCACAATAGTATTTAACAACGCTATTGGCCTTTGTTGATTTATATCATTCACATCCTTAGTTTTCGGTATCACCTTCAAAATCACTTTACCCTACCCCTCAAGCACCACACCCTGATCCATAATTTTATTGAAAATTGTGGGAACCTATTGTAGCCCCTGCTCCGGTAGGTTCTTCCAAACTTCGTTCGGAATTGAATCCACTCCTGGCGATTTTCCACTTCTCAATTTGCTAAGAGAGTATCTTTCATTCAAAGTGAACAGTTCATTCAGAATAGGATTTGTGACGTCCATTTGAATA
Source organism: Apolygus lucorum (assembly GCA_009739505.2). Lineage (NCBI taxonomy): Eukaryota > Metazoa > Arthropoda > Insecta > Hemiptera > Miridae > Apolygus > Apolygus lucorum. The sequence goes on along the minus strand of CM019167.2, from coordinate 69,710,446 downwards.
CTCATCTTCCAACTGATAGTTGGTGAAGAGTAGTTGTCTCTCAAAAGCCCTCCCATTGATCCGAGGTTATGCTGAAACTAGTATATTCTTCATACCTTATTTTTATAACAGCCTCCCCGAATTTCTTGGAGTCACGTGCCTGACAAATATCTATTTTTATCTTTTCAAAGTAATCATTACGTAGTGTGGCAATTAAATCTAGATAACTTTCCAATTTCAATCTCACCCCTCCTCCACTTCCCCAGCTGCTGCCTCGCTTCTCTCTTCTTCGCTCTGCAATCATTTGTATACCAGGGTTGTTTACTGACTAGCGTATCCTTAAAACGGCAAGTTCTCTACATACCAGTCTCTGCCAATGTAGCTACTATCGCCCCCAAGAAGCTATTGAACAATCCCTCAGTATCCTCCGTGTTTGGTAATGTTTGCAATGCCCTTCCCAAAATGCTTGAAAAATCCCCCTCTAACTGTGGGTTCCATTTCACAATAGTAGTCTCACCCACGAACGCCTGACTATAACTAGACGAAACAGTCTCTGGGGTGTTAATTTCTAATGACAAGCAAAATTCTGAGTGATCAGAAAGGATCCCCAGATCATCCCCAACACTGAAATCAATCAGGTGCGCCATTGCTAGATCATTAACCTAACACAAACTACCTCCCCGACTTTCGTGGAATGTTGGGTTCCCCCAGCCATCCCCTTGGGACTTACCATTTGCCACCATATATCCATTTATCTCCATAATTTCAACGAGGTTTCGACCCACTCTATCAATAACTATATCTGTGCTGTTCCTAGTATGCACCAGAGTAGTACCAAAAAACTGAGCTTCGTCGCCTTGGTTAAGAAGCCCGATATGGGCGTTCCAATCTCCAACTAATACCATCTGATAGTCCTTAAACTTTTCATTAATACAATTCAAAACATTTCCATATTCTTCCAAAAATTCGTTCCAGCACGACTTAGTATTCATATACACGTTCCCTACAACCAATTTAGCTCTATTAAACACCACTATAATGAAACTCATTTTTTGCGACCACTGTGTGATCTTCCAGCGTTACATAGTTTCTAATCAAAGTTACTAATCCCCCCTTTGCTCTTCCCACTCTACTTTCACGTATGGCTTGAACTTCGATAACTGAAAATTAATTCTTAAGAAAATAAGGCAAATTGATGGTTGTAACCGGTTCCGGTGAGATCACCAAAGTTTAAGCCAGTCAGCCCTGGATATTGTCTTGATAATTTTTAGGATTAGGACGTTGGTGAACCCCTCTCCACTCTAAAACGTAAAACAATAAGAGTCATAAGCGAAATTATCAGAAACAATTCTGATTTGCAAAAATTCAACCTGAAATGGTTGTTTACTTTACTTTTTTTATCGTTATGATACTTGTACAGGTATACCGATGATTTATCGTTTTAGAATGTTCCAACATGGATGTTAGTAATAAAATAAATACATAAATTAAAGAAAGTCCACGCTAAAAATTTGTCTATTGCAATAGCTTCATGAAAATTCGCTAAAAGAAGTTTAACATGGTGAAACACACTGTTGGAGGTCTTTTATTTTGTAATAACTCGACTAAAACCAACTTTTTTGCGATATCATCACGCTCTTACTTTCCATCGTTAGTCGGTTATCTGTGCGTTAACCTCGCTTCGTATATTAATAATGAATAGCAAATTCTGTGGAACCAAAATATTCCTTAATGAGAAACTATATTTCCTACTTGTAAGAGTCTCATTAACATGATAAATCCACCACCAAGCTATTGTTTTGCCTGAAATATTGTTGAGCGTCTTAGTTTGTTTTATCCTCTGCACAAGCAACGTTTGTCAAGAAACTCTTGAAGGTGGGAAAGTGTTTGAGAGCGACAAATAACTTGAGAGGAGAGAAATGTGTTGAAGTTTAGTGTGATCAGATTTTCATAGTCATATTTGATGTGACTACTTACGGAGGACGCAGTCGAGAAAAATTGTTCCTTGAGTACAGAATGGAGATATGTAATATACATAAAATAATGTAGGAAATTCAATTTTATTAGACTTTTTATAATAATTTGTGAAATGTAAATAGTAAATAAGGTAATCTAAATCCTCACTCGCACTTCTCATTTATCATCTTCTTGAAAAATTCAGGTTCTGTGTCTGCGTGACCGCAAAAATCTTTATGACAGGCAAAACTGTAGGAACTTATTATCCAATTTTGAAGGAATTTCCAAGGATTTTGCTGGTGATTGGACTTTGGATAGTTCCCTAAGAAATTCATCGCTTTTGAATTGATATCACTGTATTCTCTATCTTTCAGTACACGAACGTAAAATCCTATCAGGGAAGTATAATTTTCTCACCTCCTTCACGTCCGATTTCTCCCCAACTTGGAGGGTATTTTGTGACTGTCGTATTCCACTGTCTATTTATCATCTTGATCAGGGAAATCGACAGGCATACACAAATTGATACTATTTGATTTTCTACAGTTCGTATTCGATTTTCTTGAGTGGGCTGTATGATTGTTCCCATCGAAACTTATTAGCTAACTCTGATGTTTGAACCGTGAATTGTCCTGTCGATTACTTCGTCAATTATCAGATTACCTATCCATTTAACAAGAGAATATATTCAATTTACGTTCATGTTTGGTTTATACCCTCCAAATCTAATCTTCTCACTATCTAATTATTATTATCCAGATACCAGGGTTACTAATTTACTATTATTCCAGGGATGGATCTTGATTGGTTCGAGTTGTTTATCGTGGCCATATCTCTGCTAATCACGCTGGGTATTGGTCTCTGGTTCAGCCGCAAAGGATATGTCTCCCTGCAAGAGTATATGCTTGGAAGCAGGCGAATGACTGTCATCCCTATCAGCCTTTCAGTCGCTGCCTCGTAATGCAACCACTAATTCAACATATTTTCAAGCTTACCTTGTTTTACTTGTCGAGATAAAACATGATGATATTGAGTTTTAAAATATCACTTTTTGATTTCCATTTGTATATATTTATTTAACGTAACTTCTCAAACTTTTACTTGATGATGCTCATAATTTATGAGTGAAAAGCTAAATTATTGCAACGAAAGAACCCTTTTCTTCATATGATACCGAGTTCAACCCCCCCCCCCACCTGTGAGTGTTACCCCCCTTATTTGTACTAATTACGCTTTTCAGAGCAACTAAATTTATGGTCAGCACATGATCTCACCGGAAACCAGACGGCAAGAGTAGATGGGAGACCCAAAATTTTGAAGGCTCACAGGTTTAGAACATAATGAATCAGATAACCCCGAATTATTGCTTCCAGGCATGGTAGAGGAAATGTATGCAGGTATTATCCGATTTCCTGTCACTTCCAGGTATCTGACGAGTTCGGCGATGGTTGCAACATGTATGGAGGTTTATCTGTATGGCATGCAGTACATCATTGGCTCATGGTGGTACATCGTCATGGGCATCATCTCCGCCTGGATCTACCTGCCAGTTTCGTACAGCATTAGATCTGCCTCCTCATTCGAGGTTTGAGTTCTAGAATATATAGACATATATTTTTAACATGTTATTTTTAAATTACGAAGGAATCTTCAATGTTTCATAGTCTCGTAATAAGTCTATACAATTTTTAAAAAACACACGTACAGACTTTTAAAATTCTTAAAAAGGCACCTTAAATCTTGTCTCCAAAGTAATTTTTTGTCTTCATTTTAAAAAGTTGCAGTTAATTTTGTTGAATCTAAATATGATCTCCATATTGCTTTTGATACAGTTTCCAGTGATTTTGTGGTTTCGACTCTAGAGAGTTTCCTACGGATTTCATCAGCGCATCATCAAAAGTAATCTAACGCGTAACTTCCACAATTCTCATCCGATGCTGATGAAATGTGCAGGGATGGTGTGGATGGGGCCGTCGATAGTTTTCTATACATTTCCATTTTTCAAATACCTACAAACAAAATTGTGTCACTTCCTAATTGTTAGAACCATCCCTAACTTAGGTTATGGTTTGACCATACTTAGGTATGGTTTGACCATACTTAGGTATGGTTTGAGTTTGTTCAAACTTAGAGGTCAGTTGAGGATCAATATTTTGAAGCTCACTTATGAACCAGATCGTTGACTCAGTCGGGTTATGGATACGTGGGAGCTATGTCCCACACCATTAAGAAGACTTTTATTTTCATTCGTGTATAACAGTTAAATAATTTGATTTTCAGTTCTTCGACAGAAGATTCAACTCGCACATTAGAAAACTTGCATCTTTCATCTATGCCGTTGAAACAGTAAGTTTCACGCTCATCAATTCATACTTATTTCGAATACAGATAATTATCCTAAAAACTCTGCCATGATCGTTTCAGATTCTACACACTGCAATGACTCAATATGTGCCTGCTTTATCTCTATCACAAGGTATGGTATTGTGATATTTTCTTTCATTCAGGGGAGAGTTTCTTATCAGCCAGCTTTCAGCTTGATTTGGCTTGAGCCTTAAGGGCTACTGCCCTACCAATCCAGCTGTAATTTGGTTTTAAGTTAGTTATATAAATTTGAAAACTTTATATTATTCAACTCTCGATAAAAGTTCTTGAAAAAATGTATCATTCGTTTCTGCAGCCACTGGATTTTCAGTATTTCCTGTTGCGTGCATCCTTTCATCTATCTGCTTCGTTTACACTGCTTCGGTGAGTATAAATATAAATTGCTTGCCTGCGTGAATGTTTCTGGTGGTATGAGTACGTGCACATGAAAGAATATAAAGGCTCCGTACACGATGCTATTCGTTGATATTTCGTCAATATCTATGATAATAACAACCTAAAGGGAGTGAAAAACGCTGCAAATTATTACACAATGGTTTATTATTTTTCTATATGGATCACTCGTCTACAAAATCACCAACCATCCAATGTGAAGGAAAAAAAAAAAAAAATCAAAAAAAAAAAATCAGAATCACCAACCATCGATCGCATTTCGGTCAGCTCTAATCTGAACGGAGATTAGGCCTCTTTTGCGATTCACACTCGTGTTTTGATTTATATATATATATATATATTTCAATATAAACCCTTAAATTTTCGTAGGGAGCGAGCGGTTTGTCCTACAGAGCTCCGCGTGGTCTCAAAAAATTCTAAAAATTCTATAGAATCTTAAATTGAAGGAAAAACAATACCTTTATATCGAAATTTTTTGAGTTAGGGCGTTTTCAAAATTTCAAAATTGATTTTGGAACCCTTAGAAGTGACCTACATCAACCAAAAGCTTCGGGGCACAACTAGACCCCAAATGGAGCCCACATACCAAATTTCATCAAAATCGGTCAATGCTAAGTGGCAAAAGTGCCGCGTACGGCGTACGGCGGACGGCGGACGGACGGCCAAATTTTTATTCGATTTTTGGATTCTACGTACCTTGAAACGTAAACCATCAAATTTTGAGGGGGTGTTAAAATTTTTTTTTTCTTGGTCGATTCCAAAGGTTCATTATTGAAAATAATAAACCAAAATCCCCAAAACAAATGTTCTGGTAGTAGGAAGAGTCAGTAAGTTTGATTTCCTACGAATTTTAATTTGAGCAGTTAATTAAATAATCAAGAGGGAAGAACTGATTCGAAAAGAGAGAGGTTATACGGATTGGAACAGTCTGTCGTTTGAGAAAGAAACCTTTGAATTCTCTATTGAAATGAAAATGGCGGGTACGTGAAAACTACCTACTAGTTTCCATATTTTGAATTGGTGGTGGAAGGCGTGGGTGCTTGAAAAACTGAGATCCAATATCCTGAAAACAAAACGCAGCAAATTATTACACAAGGGTTCGTACTTTTTCTGTAAAGACCACCCGTTTGCGGAAGATCGAATTTGATGAGATGAATTTTGCCTCACTTCCGTCGGTGGACGTTCATATCCGATTCAACTCGGGTTTCTGATTCATCATTCATCATTCATCTTACGGAGCAACGGAGACAAGAACATCCGTATAATGGCCCGAAAAGTCCCTTCTATAGACTAGGGGTAGGTGGGGTGAGGAGGAATCGGATCCTCTCAGGCTAGCCAAGGAATACTAACACGTGAACTGATAAACGTCACAATAGTTATCGCTCATTTTTAACAATAGTTGATTGGCTAGGTGATCTCATTAGTTTTAAAAATTTTAGTGATTTATTTAAAAAGTCATGAAACGAAAGAGGGGGGGGGGGAGTATATTATACTTTATAAAAACCTAATAAACCATGGCTCTCTCTCTCCCCCCCCCCCTCTTTCGTTTCATGACTTTTGAATAAATCACTTGAATTTTCAAAACTAATGAGAACACCTAGCCAATCAACTATTGGCTATTCACTAAGGGATTGAAAAGTTTTCAAAACTCTCTAGCTCAAAAACTTTTTATTAGTTTGAAATATGCAAAAGTTGACGAATTTTTTTGACACCACCCAGAGTTGTACGGGTGGTGTCAACTTAATTGATATATACACTACCCGTACAGCTCTGGGTGGTGTCAAAAAAATTCGTCAAATTTTGCAAATTTCAAACTAATAAAAAGTTTCTGAGCTAGGGAGTTTTGAAAACTTTCCACTCCCAAAAGTGACTGACAATAACCAAACCTTCGGTGCACGACAAGACCCCAAATGGGGCTGATATACCAAATTTCGACAAAATCGGTTTTTGGGTACGGCGGACGGACGGAAAAATTGTTCTTCGGTTTTGGATTCTACATAGGTACCTTGAAAAATAAACCATACAATTTTCTTTTTTCTTGCTCCATTTTATTATTTATTGAAAATAATAATATTTTTATAATTATAAAAATTTGTTGATTTCTTCCTTCTTACACATGGAAGTGGGAAAATGTTAAAACAAACTAAGATGAGAGAAGTTTAATTGAAAGTTAGAAGGAGTGGGAGGGGCTATTTCGTCTTTCTAAGAACTCTCCCAATAGACTTAGGACCATTAAATCAGACCCCCTCCCACCATTCAGCTGTTAGGAACCAGCAGCGCCTTCAAAGACTATTATAATATACGAGGCATGTCCAGGAAGCAAGAGTGCTGAGGCTCCTATTGCCATGAAGCTTCACTCACTCCCCTTCGAACCAAGACCAGAATGAGCTTAGTAGGTTAAGAACTGTGGTTTTAGCATTTTTTATAGTGAAAAGTGTGGATCGAGTCTGTCACCAAGTACGAAATCCGCGCCGCGATTCGTTACCTCATCGCAATGGAGGTGACAAACCTCGTCGTTGTGGTCTCCACTTGAGGTTTTTTGATGAGAGACCTTTATCATAAAGAATCGCACGAGTGTGGAATAGTTGTGTAGACAGTTCAAAAACGATAGATAGTGCAGGACGATTTCAGGAGTGGGAAACTGTCGATTTCGATTTAGTAACTTGAGCGAAAAATCGAGAATGCGGTTCGTGACGACCGCAGATTGACTCTGGAGACGATATTTCCGTGATAACCACTTTTTTTTCTGCATCTTCTGAAGGCAACGAAGATTGAGTACAATCACATTCTGGAGATGTCTCGTATTAAACAAATCTATGTAAGCCAAAGTAAAGTAATTCAGTAAACAATCATTTCTGGTTGAATTTTCGTCCTCCTGTCATTCCTTGCCTCTCAGACGTCATCATTTGATGGTTCTGATGATTTCGCTCTTGGCTACTTATTCCATGACTCCCTTAAGTGGAGAGGAGTGCAACAACTAGAAAAATATAACAACTTGCGATCCGCCCCACGAGCAGTCACCAATCCAAATAATACCTCAAGCCAACTGACCCTAACTTCCATTAATTAAACCAGCTAACGGCCGTTGTTCATAACAATCTATACCTAACCAATATAATTTTGTAGAATAACTATTCGAGTCAAGGAATTTATTTAATCATTTGTTGCTCTGTATTTCGAAAAATATGAACTAAAATCATACCGAGATGTACTTAATCATCAGGACGGTATTAACCAGAAGGGAACCAAACACAAAAAATGGCAAAATGACTTGGGAACACTTGAGAAGGGCTAGGTCGGTCTAGTTTTCTGCAAAAAGGAGCTATTGTTTTGATAAGGCTTTCCCACCGAAATTTGAATTAGAAAAAGTCATTGAATCCAGAATGGCCTTATCTGTTTCTCAAAAAAGAGCACACGAGTCACCAGTTCCGATTGAAAGGCTTCTTGTGGTTGGTTCCCTTCTGGTTAATGCCGTCCTAATGAACTTTTTCAAATTCAATAGTTACCATCTTGAACGTTTCATTGCATTAGGGAGGTTTGAAAGCAGTTGCCTGGGCGGATAGTTTCCAGGCTTTGTTGTTCATCGTCGCCTCCACGGTTATCTCCATTGTCGGAATTGTTATGATTGGAGGTCCTGCAGCGATCTGGGACCGGGGAGTCGAAGGTTCACGGATGGATTTCTTCAAGTTAGTTCAAAATTATAATTTTGATCATAGTGAACTTGTAATAAACGACCGAAAGTCTAGCTGACAGTGACAACTTCGAGGATCGACTCCTAAACCCATTTGCAACAAAAACTTTTTGAATATATTTTTTTTATTCACTATTTTTAGAGACCAACGTGGTTTTTGAGATTTTTTAGAATTTAAGATACGGAACATTCATGTTCATGAAACGTCATGGAACATTCATTAATTGGGTAATTAACTATCCTCATTAAGCAAACAGTTGGTCCAACAAGGCTCTGTAGATGAAAAAAATTCTTTAAAATCTTAGAAATTTTAAATTAATGAAACAAATAAACCTTTATAACGAAAGTTTTTGAGGTAGGGAGTTTTGAAAATCCCCCCTCCCCCCTACAAAAAGCTTCGGGACAGCTAGACCTCAAATGGATCCGATGTACCAAATTTCATCATCCATGAAAAACTGAGTCACATAGGTACGGCGGACGGACGAAAAATTATTCGATTTTCGGATTTTACATAGGTAACTTACCTGAAACGTAATTCATCAAATTTTGTTGGAGGGTTTTCCTTGCTCGATTCCATTGAAAATATTAAACGGAAACATTAATATTCTGAGTTTCATTAAAGTCCTTTCGAATTTTTGTTCAATCCTATTTTTACCTGGAAATCCTGTTTCAGAGATGGCCTCTTTCAGCGACGAATTTAATTTCAATTTTTACCAACAATTCACTTGGTTTCGGTAATTTTGAAGTTTAAAGGTCAAAATTCGAAAAATTCAGAAAATCACATTACCTACCTACTCCCAAATATCAGTGGTTACAAATTAATTCCAAAGAAGTTTTACGAGGTCAAAAAACGACTAACGTAAGTTTTCTGCATAGAACGAAGATATACAAGAATGTTGGAGAGAATCTGAAGTTTGCAATTACCATGATACCAAACAGTCAGTTGACTTTCAAATATGCATTAGGAGTAGCATTAGAGCGAATGTATAATATTAACTGCTTAAGTGTATGCAAAAAAACGGCAATTTTGGTGGCTATGTTACAGCACGTTATGGAATGTATTAAACAACTAAAATATCCTCATACAGGTCGATGGATTGATCATGTTTTTTGTTTTTTTTTGTTTTTTCACGGATCTCATCTCATCAACAGTTTCGACTCTTTCCTGAACGTGAGGTATAGCACTCCAAATTTGTTGATCGGTGGAGCCCTCATGCTGATTCACTATTATTTATCACCCTCTTTCCACCAGCGCGTAGCCTCCATGCCGACTTTCACAACAGCTCGTCAGTAAGTACCGCAAAGTCAGAGTAACATTTTCAAAATAAAGATGTAAACGAAGGGCCAGTTCGTACTGTAATAAGTACGCGCTATGAATCAGTGGGCATAATCACGGGGGTAGGAATTGCTACACACGGCAGAGCATGAATAACTATTATATAATTGTTATATAAATGTATAATAATCGATGATGATAATATGATCAAAAGTGGTTACGATACCAGTATAAAGAGTCTCTCTATCTGAGGGACGACATTGCTCCATTCTGTTCCCTATTATTAAAATGTAATTCTAATTGATTATCCGTTCTAGTCTTCGTTAGAGAAAAAGTACATGTTTTATTTTATTATTACATAATTGTAAATTTCAGCTTCATGTTTTTTACTGATTTTGTATTGAAATTTTAAAAAGTCTATTCATGCAACATGAACTAATGAGCGAATTTTCAAAGAAATCGTTCAGTTGAAGGTATGGTTAAGAAAAGAAACAATGGTATTGCAATTTCTTTAAGAAAGTTTTTTTTTACACGATTTATGGTTCTTTCGATTTTCAGTATACCATACCAACATACTGTATGCTTTGAAGATGTTAGGAGTCCATATTCACGTTCTACTGGTCTCCACAAATTCATAGAGTACCCACACGGCTATTGCTATTTTTTCCGATTTTCATCGATCTCAAAGAAATTCAGATTTTTCTTCTAAAATTACACCGGTCTCGACATTGTGAGTTAGAAGACGTATTCAATGGTGAAAGTGCCTGTGGAGCTCAATTTTCAATTCGTATCTGGTAAGTAGGTCGTTAAGTTTCTCTGATATCAATTGTGAGGTGATTGTACACCATGCACGAATAAATAGTAGAATAGAAAAGACATAATAGAGAACGAACTAGTTTTATGCAATGTGTACAATTACCACACGGAAACAAGACTATTTCAGCCATGCAGACATTCCAGAGGACGTCCCTTATAACAAGGGACAAGCAGTACAGCAGTTCAGTTTCAAGCAAAAAATTTTACATTTACCTGTGAACTGCAAAAAATAGTTTCACCAAATGAAATTTAGTTAGTATTTTGAGGAAGTACCATATCATTTCAAGCGTCATGAAAGCCCGATACTTTTACATTTTGATATCGAATCGGAAAAGTGGACCCCTTTTCATCCATGATAACATTCTTTCTCGTTAGCCATCGTAACGTTTCTAGCGATATGCGAGCCTCGAATTTGAATGCATTTTAAAATCCACCACCTGTGATACCCAACATGAAAAATCGAATTACCCACCACCACAGCGGCAGTACAACGTAATGTTGGACTTCTATCTGCTGGTTTTGATAAGTAGTCCGTAGAAGATAACATACGTATTCAAGATGAAGCACCCAAAAACTCATACAATTCGAGGTCTCTGATGTACTGCCACCGTGGTGACGCCAATGATTTGAGGCAAGGTGGCACAAAGAAAAGTTCATTAAAATCCAGAGGTATCTAGATTATGTTCCCTGAATTTCAACGCTTGGGTTCCATTATTAGGCTTTAATGGGAACCGAAATATTGACAAAATCATGTATTTACTGACCGGTTGAAAATTTGTTTATTACTTATTCTCAGTAAATAGCCTCACCCCCTTTTCTCACCTTTAAACTTCAATTTCGAAGTTCCGTGAGGTAGATAACTGCGTGGAATAAAAAAAATGACCAGGCAAAATGGTGGAAAATTTAGGCCTGGGCAAAGTACTTAAACAAGATTTTGTCACATATACACACACAAACATACACTGATGGTTTATTTTCGCGGGTTTGAATTCAAAATGGTCCAAAATTGATTTAGACGTGGTTTTTTTTTTCTCTACTTGGTCTCGTAGATCTACCAGATCCAAATTGAAAATTTAGCTGGCCAGGCACTTTTGCCGACGTTGTTGACCACATTGTGCCCAGCGCTTCTCAAGCGCGGAGGGTACTGGAGTACAACGGCGAGTTAAAGCGGAAACCAACCGAGGATCTAACAGATCGGGCGCGGTCATCCGAATGTTATTGATTGATGATTGAACGCACGAAGATTATGAATCGTTGTTTCAGAGTAGTAATTTGGTCATCAGTATTTGCTGGAATCTTCATGGCTTCAAACTCCGTAAATGGAGCCGTGGTGTACGCGTACTTCGCTGGATGCGACCCAGTTCTGGCTAAAAAGGTTCGTTCGCTACTTTTAGATTTATTATTTTCATTAATAAACCTTTGGAATCGAGCAAAAAAAGTTTATCGGCGTTAAATGATGGTTTGCATTTCAAGATACACAAAATTTTCGGTCCGTCGGCCGCATGCGGCATTTCCCTTAGTTGCTGAGGTTCGATGTTGATAAAACTCAGTACATGGGCTCTATTTGGGGTCTAGTTGAGCCCGGTAGCTTTTGATTGATATCTATGGATTGAAAAAAAGGGTTGTAAAGTTTGAAGACCTAGCTCAAAAACTCTCGATATAAAGGTCTTGTTTTTTCAACAACCTAAAATAGAATTTAATTTTTAGAATTTATTGGGACGTTCTAGAGTTCAGTAGAACCAACTGTGCGCTCCCTATGAGTGATTGAGGATTAAACTAAGAATAAATCATAAACACGAGCTAGAATCGCTAAAGATTGTTCACTAACAGAAATCGGCCGAATCTCCAATCAAATTTCAGCTCATCAAATACGAGCATTGTTCGTTTACTGGACTAGAGCTTTTTGTTCTTCTCAGTTGTGCTTCCTTAGTAACGGAGAAACACATTTCGATTTGAGGAACATTCCTTACCATCGCTCTTAACACACCTCTTACATCTTATACCACAAGCACAGTTTGGTTTTCGGCCAAACCACTATAGAATTTTATGTCGCTCATTTGTGCTTCCTTAGCAACCAAGAACCAAATTTTGTTATGAATAACACATGATAACGATGTTTTGATTGTAAGTACTTCCTGTCAAATGATGAAAATGATAGTGAATTTTGCGCTAAAATATAGTTGGTTGGTATTGGTAACGGAAAAGCCTTGTTCTTTGAAGGCCAAAGATCTATGCAGACAATTTTTTCAATGTTAATCCTAGTAACGAGTCGTGGACTTTGATGACATCTTCAATGGTTTAGACTTTTGACTGTCCCTACATCTATATACCTACATCATAATTTTATCAGTTCAGAATCCAGTGTTACCAACGACATCAGTCACCTGAGACTGATACGGAGACAGTTGATAATATTGTTTGTCACATTCCAGGGTATTAAATCCCATTCTACGATACTGCCGTACTTTGTGAAACAAGTGTCCAAAGCCGTGCCAGGGCTCGAGGGGTTATTCCTTTCTGGCGTGATTGCTGCTGGGTTGAGGTAAGTGGTTGTTTATTTCTTTGTTCACTCAAGTTTACAATACTGTACATGCATATTATGTAGACACACTTACGAATTACTGAAAACAAATTCCGACATAGAAAATGTGATAATTCCAGTACCACAACCAGCTGCTGGAATACCGTTGCCTGTACGATCTACGAAGACTTCTTTGTTCCAGTAGTTGGGAGAAACGTCCACAAGAGAACCGCCTATCGAATTCTCACGGGGATCGTGTTGATAATCAGCGTAGTCAGCACATCCTTCATCCTTGTGATACAGAATGTGTCATCACTTCAAGAGGCAAGTAAAGCTACCCATGTCGGCCAGTAGTTGGGAGTCTTTTCATGATCGATGCTTACTTTAAAATGATAATTGACTCTACATTAAATGTAAACAAATTTTGTTTGCAGGCTACATTGTCCACCAAATATTTGACGATCTCAATGCTTCTCATTCTCACAAATGCAGGGATGTTTCTTCCATGGGTGAACTCTAAGGTAAATAGGTTCCTACACCAACTGGCTCCCATCAACCTGCTCTCTGTTGGAGCGTAACATTATCCGAAAATGCGAAGCGCATTTGACATTAAAAACTACCTTTCTCTGATTTCTATGGGGATAAATTATATCAAATCGGAACCTTCCATAAGTGGTTTCTGAAAAAAGAAAACCTGTTTTTCAACTATCAATATTTCAAATCACAGCAAATTAGATACAAATCATTAAACGTTGTGGTTAACAATATTACTCTTCCATCCATCACTTCTCGTTCGCCACTGCAAATCTTTGGATAGAAAGCGTATTTATCCTGATGATATTCCTTTCTTTTGAGCCATGATAAAATTAATGTATTTTGTTTTTTTCATTCCCACATCTCAGGGGGTTTTGGCAGGGAGTTTGACCTCTGGAGTTTTCACAATCTACGTTGTCCTTGGCTCTCAACATGCCAAAAAAAATAAATTGGTGAGAGATCTACCGAAATTACTTACGACAGCCATGTGCCTTATTAACGGAACATATACCACGGAGTCTCTGAAGTGAGTAGAATGTTGCGAACTATGTCTCCACTGCAAATTTTACCAAATTGCCCAATATAGTCGATAAGATGGGGAATGGGGTCCTTGAGAAACTCGATCTTTTTCACTGAGTTTTCTATAAATTTTTAATAACCTTCAGAACCGGAGTAAACCCCTATTCCAAATTTTGCTTCCGAATCAACTAAGGTAGTGAAAGAAATGTTTCACTTTTGAGAGGTGAAAAAACGTTCTTTCAAAACGGCATTTAGAATATAAAAAATAACATACGAAATCGTAAAGAACTTTGGTGGAATTTCTGAACCCGGTGATTTCCAGCATGACAACTTCCATCGGAACTACCGGACCCGGCATGGTGACAGAGTCGGACCCTACCGTTCCTCAGCTATTCAAGATGAGCGTCATGTTATACATGGTTCCAGGTACTATCAATCAATTTAAATTTGTAATTGACAATTTTCATTCAACTTGCTCATCATCGTTCTATTTTGGCATTTTATTTATTGGTGTACATGGTAGAGGGAAAGGGATTCATAAAACTGGCTATCACGCCTTCTTTTTAGAGTTCAAAACTAAATTAGAAAGCTTATTTGAAATTACTTTCGAAATATTAGGTATAATTTGAAGAACTTTAAAATTCCGAAAATTTACGCTTGAAAACGTCTTACGATTTTTTAAAAACACGAACTACATCAAACTTTAATGACACCTTTGATACTTCTGAATCATAGATATCGTTGACGGAAGAAATGTTTAAAGGTGGGGTTTTTTAGGGGTCTAAGCTTTCCAAATATGTGTATTATGTTTAATGGAGAAAAAAAAATCAGTTAAAAAAAAGTTAAACCCAGTGCTTTTGGGTTGGAGTGGGTATTGACATTCTGGAGAAATAGTGCATTATTTTCTATTAATGTTGCAATAATAAACCTAAATTATTCTCGACGCAAAACTTAACATAGGCCAGAGGAATTTCAACAATCAACATAAATCGGGAGTGTCACCATTCATTACAGCCTGAGAAATTACGTAATAAAATATATTAATCTCATCTTGAATTGGTCAGGTGGACTCGTATTTCATCATTGAGAAAACTCTGGATTTCGCTTCAAAAATGTAGCAAATTATTAAAAACAGATTATTATTTTTCTGTAAACGTCACCCGTCTGCGAAGAACAATTGTCCATTAATAGTGCCTATCTATCATATCATCAAGCATAACAATCTAGTTTATTTTGACCAAAAGATCCTACTTGGTTATTATGGAAGCAAAAGTGAGTGACATGAAATACTATTCGAAGAAAGGAAAATAGTTCGCATTTCATCAGTTAAAATTTGGCTCACTTCCGTAAGTGAACTTTCTTGTGTGAATCGCACTCGTGTTTGTGACTCACCATTCGTCCAACCCGCACAGTAATGTAGACTACCATCCTCGCGAGAGAACTGCCAACTTCCAAGGACCAATGCAGGTGAGGGGAACGGATTTGAGACCTTGTAGACCTCAGTGCCCTCGTTTTCTGATAAATTCCACAATAAAGGTACATTTAACAATTTTGCTGAACGTCTTAGTGGTTTAATAGAATATTCATTATTTATGTACCTGATTACTTATTCTCATCAAGCGAACGGCTGGTCCGGGTGGTGAGATTAAATTCTTAAAAATTTTCACTTCTTCCGATTCATGAAAAAACAACACTTGTATGGTGGAAGTTTTTGAGCTAGGGCATTTTACCAATTTCAATCATCACTTTTTACTACTTAGAAGTGACTGGCAATAACCAAAAGCTTTGGCGCACAACTAAACCCTAAATAGAGAAGTTATCAAATTTCATCAAAATCGGTTCTCGGGTACGGAGCAAAGTGCCGCCGGTTTTTGAACTATGCATACCTTGAATCGGAAAACATCAAATCATCATCATCTTTTTTTCTTGCTCAGAGGTTTATTTTTGGAAATAATTTTTTTTTAATGTTCATTTATTAGGAAAAAAACTTAAGTTTATCCCTCAGCTAGTAATGAAATTGTAGAGTACTGTGTTATTGGAAAGCTGATACCTAGATGAAATTTTTTCATCACCGGTGAGATATGATAGGAGAAAAGGTCTAGCAGATTTTCGTGCTCTCTGTATATTGGAGTAAGACGGCTCACAAGCGTGAGTTTTAGAGATCGAACAATTCGAATATTCCCTAAAATAATCCCAGAATTTTGAGCCCGAGGAATTTACTGGTAGAATTGGAAGGTCCAACTCCAACACCAACTCCAACTCTAGGCAAATTATGCGATGACATGAAAACAGACTTACTTGGTTTTAAAATAACACTGATGGAAATTCCAAAAGGAATTCAGCTTTCTAACTGTGCCAACCAATTAATTTTTGAACTCATATCTATTGGAAACAGAATTGTTATAAATTGCGCTTCAACTTGTTCTTCAGGTGCAGTTTTGGGGTTAGTCGTGTCATTGTTAATAAGTTTCCTGACTGGTGCTCAAGACTTGGCTACCGTTGACCGTGAAATGATCGTCCCACTTATGCATTGGGTTCTTCCTCGGCCTAAAGGAGAGAGTACAGCAGACGTCCCTCTCAAGGAGTACGTCCAAGTATCGCAAATCGAGGTGGAAGGATGATAAAACTCTCGTCAAAGATATCTTTCTTATTTCATCTTGTTCATTACATTTCAAGATCCCTCTTATATAATACTAGCTGAAAAGCCTACTAAAAGTAGGCAAAACGCTTCTTCCTACTCTCCCCGCATCCCACTCCCTCCGGCTCCTCCCGCCTCCGATTCCCCCCCTCCCGCCCCTCCGACTCGTCCCGCCTCCCACGACCCCTCCGTGCATACGTACGTACGTACGTACGTACGTACGGTTGGCGTTTTATTATATTAGAAGATAAGTAAACGACAATGAAGACGATATTTTTTCAACTGCCGTTATTTTCCTGTTGGGAGGACATCTGGAAGAGGAAAGCCCCTGCTGACTGAGTTGACAATGACAAAAGCTGAAAAGCTACTCACAATAAAGGCTGTTGAAAAAACAAGGACTTTCATTGTCTTTTACCCAAATTATTGTTTGGAGAAAAGACCTTCCAAAGAAAATATTGGACCCTGCTTTAGTTTGGTCAAGTCAATAATCCTGTTGTTCCTCTCTTGATGGATTTGGCGGAGAGGCTATTTCCTGATATGGCTGGAAAGTTTCGTTTCTGTTCACTTTTGACGACTTTTAAAATAAAATGGAGCTATTCCGAAAATTTATATTTATTATTTCTATGAAATCCTTTCACTCGGTCGTATTTTGATTATTCGATCGTACATTATTCGTGAAGTAACCACAGCCAGGTTAGTCAAACTACCTAAATCTTCCTATTCGATAGTGAAATGCTCTATTATCTACGTCACCAAGTCAACATTGTACACGATAAACAGGTTTCTAACATTAATTACAATAGTGCAGTTTTTTTTTGTCTTAGTTGGATCTGAAAATCCCTGAATATTTAATCACTTCTGAATTAGGGATGCTTGAAACGAGAAAAATTGTTGAATTAAATAAGTAATAACTCAAGTGAAACTTGATTGGGTTGTCTCTGGGTGATTCATTTCAAGGTTTTAGATAATAAAAAGTAATAGAGGCAAAAGAGAGCAAACAAAAGCAGGCAAAAGAGAGCAAACAAAAGCTTTATTCTAATTTTCGATCAGATCTAGTTACTGGAAAACCATATTTGCGGGCCTAAGGGATTTATTACTTAATTTTTGAATTGAATTATAATCATTCAACCAACTTGGCTTCATTTATCTAACGCTAACTCATAGACACCGTAGCCAGGATTTAATATATCTATGTTTTGATATTTGTATGTTATATGCGTGATATTATGTCTAGTCCACGTGAAATATGATTGACGTATTGTTGACCAAAACTAGACTTGCTGTGGTATTTGCTTTTATTGTTCCATGACGTTTCCACCCACGAACTGGGTTCTATTCATATGGTATCTACATATAGAACAAAGAAAATGCTATAAAATAATGGGTGATAAGTAAAGGATTTTTAGGTTACAGTCGTACTAGGTGGTAGCTTAAAGACAATGGGGTGAATATTATTATTCATAGATACTGCTACTTAAATGTATGCAACTTTGTTTTACGGAATTGTAGGTTTGAGAAATTAGTTCTACAATAGATTCTGTTGAAAAACACTGTCAGGCAGGACAAACAAAACCTAGGCGTGGGGTAACAGTATAAGGAGGTACTCTAGTGGTGATAAAAATGGCGGACATAAGATGGATGGATAAGCGATAAAAGGCTAATTAATAAAAGGTGGATAAAAGGCTAGTTTGATTTGAAAAACGGAGGTAGAAAATATTCTGATTTAAAATGGCATTGCAGAAAGAAAAAATGTAAAAATTATTGCCTGTATATCTATTATCTATATATTCTATATCTATAGAACTAATTTCTCAAACATAAAATTCCGTACAACAAGGTTGCATACATCATACATATAAGTAGCAGTATCTATTAATAATAATATTCACCCCCTTTTCATTACCCATTTTAGGCGAAAACTCAAAATTTGGATATTCACATTTTTTGTTCATAGATTATTGTTGAAATTCGTAACGGACGGAAATTACGCGCGGGACCCGAAGTACGAGCACCCACCGCTGGACCCTGTGGCAGCACCTGACAGAGCACCTTTTTATAAATTATAATGACAAAAAGTAAGTTGACAAGACAGGATGATTATAAAACTGACAAGAATGGGACAAAATGTATAAATGAACAATATACGTAAACGTTATCTAGATAACAGCAAAGCCCTGGGATGTGACAATAGGCCAGGAATTTTTCAACGGTTCTTTGTATGTCGTTGCGTAATTTGCGGCCATTTCTAGAATTAAATCCAGCTTCGAAATCTTCCTTCAGGATTCAATTTCACATCTTCTGAAACACGGTTGAAATTTTCGAACGAAGAAGTGATCTGGTTGATCTTACAACCTAGGGAGTCACTAGAGCTAGGGGGTGCTCGGAAGAGCTGTAGAAGGAATGATGCACAGGCTATCATTCTTTGAGGTTTCGATGCTAAACGATGTATTCTATTATATACATATATCGATATTGAACTATCGAGAGTTGATACCGCACTTCCATTGGTTGGAAACAGCCAGGTACATTCATTCAAATTTCGATAAACCTGACCGCCCTAACTCGGCCGCGCGTCTTTTATTCGAACCACTCTCCTGTAAAATTACGTTTTTGAGCTTATTTGTTCCTTTTTCTCAGGAACTACTCATCCGATTGGAACCAAATTTTTAAAGGATGTTCTTCTAGTATGTACGTTTAATTATGATGGAGGGTTTTGCGGAATAACGCCATGGAGCTCAAATATGAATGTGTGAAAATTCAAAATATCGCTAAAATTTGTCAACCCTCATAACTTTTTTTTGTGATTTTCATTAAAACTTTGTTAGCCATATTTGCTTCACTACTTATACTAATGGTGCTGTCAAAATTTCAGATCGATCGCTTGAGTATTCTGAGAGAAAAAGGAACATTTATATTAAAAATGTAGATTTAGAACAACTCACGATAGGAGATGTGACTTTTTTGGTTCGTCGTACTGAGTTCAGATTTTTACCATCCAACCAAAATGTTTTGAGGATTAGTCCCTCGAATTTTCATGAAAATCGGACGAACCATTGAAAAAATATTGCAAAAGAACCAAAATTGCTGCCACAGCGCGGAATTGACATATGTGTCCCCTTAATGATCCCTAGAATACAAAATGCCTACCAATTTTTTTGACAATTTTGAATTTCTGGAATGACCCGTCCTTAAGAAATTATGCTGAATCAAAGCAAAATTTTCACATAGATCCAAAGTCAGTGCAACGCGTTTTTCGAAAAATTTACAGTTAGTAATACGTTAATGGAATTTTTTAGGGGAAAAAACTACAGGAACAGAAATGAAAAATCGCCAAATATTATGGTCGCAGTGTTTGTAATGTTGCTTTGGTTTCATTCCACGTATAAGTTTAAAGTCTACGACTTCTCTTTTATTCATAAATCTAATTTCATGTTGTTCCATAATGAAAAACCCCAATTAAGAGGGTATTTTGAAAATATAGCTGCAAATTAGCTTTCATAGGTATAGGAGCCATTCTAAAAGAGTTTATTACTTCGGTACTAAATGCCTGAACTAACAGGTAGAGGATCGTTCACTGTTTGGTAGTCAGTATCGAGTTAACTCATACTTACCAATCAACTTTGGGAAACCTGAAACAAGAAAAATTTTGAAGAACAGATTACTCCCAATTTTTCATGACAATAGTTTGATACTATTCCCGTGTCTCAGTCTCAGTATCTCAGTCGGTTGCCGTTCCGGATCAGTATTTCCCTATATTGAAGAGGCTCAAACTTTAAAGGTAGTGCCTAAATTTGAAATTTCTAAGGTTTTCGAAATTCATCAGGGCAGAAAATATGGAATAAACCAAACTGAATAAACGGTTTTTCCCATATTTCTCTGGCAATTATTGTTCTATTTTGATGATTCCAGCATATTTTAGTTTTTCAATTCCTAACGCCCATGCACTAATGAATTTCGAAAATCCTAGAACATTTAAAATTTAGGTACAACTTTTAAAGTTTGAGCCCCTTCAATTTAGCGGAATTGTGACCCGGAACGAGAAACGAACGGCGACCGACTGAGACAGAGAGACGCTGTTTGTTTCCAACGAAAGCTAAAATTATTGAGGTTTCTCCGCCGTCATTAGGGATTGATCGCGTTAACCGATACTCAGCTCGTTAGTTGAAATGTTACCTCATTATTATCACTTTCAGAAGCCTAAAACTGACAGGTTATCACATTAATAACCTTGCAGAGCTGAAACTTATTGTTAAAAATCAGACCAACGGATAATCACAAGGTAACACCGAATGTACGTCATGCGGCGACCAACGGGTAATTTGAGATATCACTTCATTCTATCACAGTAATCGGTCAAAAGCTGGGACTTGAAAATAAGGTAGGTACGTTGATACACCTACCTTGTTTGTGGCAATACTACGCTTAATTTGTACTACTAGAATTATGACAGAGACGTGACTGGGCTCTTCTTCGAGGTTTTAGTTCATCATACAAAGCGTAATCACGAATTGATGCGTCATTTAGTGCTCCAAAGTACGTAAAATTCAAAATATAATTTGAATCACCGTAAAACATTACACAAAATGTATATTATACTTTCCACATAGATAGGACTTCTTGTTATTCCATTTTGTAGTTCACATTTATTCTAATGGCATTACATAATCCGACTGTTTGAATCGATTGTTTCTCTTGATGATAATAATAATTTCATTATATGTATGTGATCTAGCTAAGATTCTACCGGAAGGGAAAGATAATTAAAATCATGAATCGAAAACGCCGAAATAGTTTCAGTTATTCTCACGAAGCACAGAAGCATTCAGATGGAAAAGCTTTTAAAACGATCCGTTTTGCTTTAATAATGAACTGCTTAAATTTCTAATAACGAAGTGTTTGGGAATTATTTGTTGGTAGTCGCTAATGATGAAGTTGGTAACATATACAAGGTGTTTCTTAAATAGTGGACCACCCTTTTCATCTCCGTTACTTGCGGAGAAATCCAACAAAAAAAAAAACTCGTCGAAGTAACCTCCCTTTAGTTTTATTTTTATTATTTTTTACTCGAAATTTTCATCATTAAGCATACATTTCCATTTAGGATTCGGAATTAGGAATCAAGTTCCACACTGACAGTTTTCAGACGTATCAAAATTGCGCGTTAACGCTCATAGACAAACTTTGAGCGCTCTGGGCGCTTCTGGGTGCGTTAAAAAAGTTGACGAAGTAAAATGTTCATACAATTTTACTAGCATCCAAATGTGCAATAAAAACACTGCAAATTACCTGGTACACAACGGTCTATTTTGGATTATTATTTTCAATAATGAATCTTTGCAATCGACCAAGAACAAAAATGTTTAACACCCCCTCAAAATTTGATGGTTTACGTTTCAAGGTACGTAGAATCCAAAAATCGAATGAAAATTTGGCCGTCCGTATTATTTTTCTATATTGATCACTCGTCTGCAAAGCCAACAACCATCCAACATGAAGTAAAACATTGATCACATTTCGGTTAGCTAAAATTTGAACGAGATTAGGCCTCTTTTGCGATTCACACTCGTGTTTCTGATTTATCGTAAGTAAAACCTTTTTCCGCCGGACGCCGTAAGCGGCACTTTTGCCACTTAGCATTGACCGATTTTGATGAAATTAGGTATTTAGGCTCCATTTGGGGTCTAGTTGTGCTCTGAAGATTTTGATTGATGTAGGTCACTTCTAAGGGTTCAAAAATTAATTTTGAAATGTTGAAAACGCCCTAACTCAAAAAATTTTGATGTAAAGGTATTGTTTTTCCTTCAATATAAGATTCTATAGAATTTTTAGAATTTTTTGAGACCACGCGGAGCTCTGTTGGACAAAATGTTCGCTCACTACGAGAATTTAAGATTTGGACGTACGATAAATCAGAAATACGAGTGTGAATCGCAAAAGGCCTAATCTCCGTTCAAATTATAGCTGACCGAAATGCGATCGATGTTTTCCTTCATGTTGGATGGTTGGTGGATTTGCAGACGAGTGATCTATAGAAAAATAATAAACCATTGTGTAATAATTTGCAGTGCTTTTCTGTGTCGGTCAACCGCCTTCTAAGAACATTGCTTTTCTATTATCAGTAATCAAGCAACCATCACCTTCAACTTTTTTTTTTTCTTAAAGAAATTACCTACAAGTAAAATATCGGTGTCCGAGAGTTGTGGGTGACTTCAATACGAAATTAGGTACTTTTTTGCTTAAGAAGCACAACAGATAAGCACGTGATGCTCTATTGGAAAAAAACTAATACCAGCTAACAAACTATAATATTATTATAGCTATAATATTATTATAACTATAATATTATTATAGCTATAATATTATTATAACTATAATAATATTATAGTATTAGCTACTAACTAACACCTTTATCTGGTAATTGTGGGTGCCCTCGTATTTGTTGTATAAATAAATAATAATTATCAATTATTATTATTTATATTGTAAATATTTAAATTATTGTAAGTTAACTAATAATCAAACTAATAAAATAACAGTTAGGTACTTAATTACTAACTTAATGCTACGGGGGGCAGAGCCTCACTTACTAAAATAAGCCAATTCTAAAATCGCCATATTGTGTTCTATTTCTTTACCAGTCACATGCAGTAAAAGCCTATCAATAATCTAAAACCATCGTCTATTCTGTCCATCCTTCTACACAATAAAACAGTATTCAAAGCCAAATTTATTCTTGGTTACAAAGGAAGCACAAATGTGTCAGAAGAAATGATTCTGTTCGAAGAAAGAACACCTGCCATTTCAAAATGTGTAAATTATTAAAGCAAAAGAGAAAAGTCGATCATAGGTAATCTTAAATAGGTAAACCAATGATCGATTGTTTCATTTCTTCATACAAGCAAGAAAATATATCTTCTGGAGTTGGAAAGTGAGGACGTGCGGAAATTTCCAGCAGGAAATGCAAGCGGACTGATGACAGTTCATTTCTGGAAACTATCTGAACAATGGAAGGTAGGCTACTCAGAGGGTATCAAACCATACATTCCTTCAGTATTCACTTCATCAGTATTCATTCTATTCACAATAATATTGTGACCTTCTTGCTGAAAAAAAAACTCGAGTTAGTATATTATACTAACTCGAGTTTTGTTTCAGCAAGATCGTCGTTCTTTTTAGCTGCTTTATATTGGCAGATATTATCTACCTGTAAACAATCATGTCAATTCCTAGATACGTTATTAATAATATCTTCGAACGAAGTAATTGAAGACACTTAAAACTTTACACGTTAGTTACCTATTTAATTAGTTTGTCTAACTTCAAATGAAAAAGTTTATTGGTAATTTTCAATAATCTCATTCCTTCACCGTATTCATACATTTCACAATACCAACCGCGTATTATTATGGAAGAATTGCATTCTGTTTGGCAGGTTTATTTTGACAGAAAGTAGGTATCTACCTTCCTATGATTGAATTTATATTCTTATCCGAGAGTTGTTGCAGCCTTCATTACGAGTTCTTTAATGCCAGGAACGCGCAACTAACTGTCACAAAATTCTATTCGAAGAAACGGGAATAAGATCATCATTTTATCAGCTTTATTTTGAACGGAGACTCGGCCAATTCACTAGTATTTCTGCTTTATTATTCTTCCCAACTTCAAGTCCTTATAGTACGGATCGAACGGTCCCACAGAGCTCCTACAGTTTTGGATTCGGATTCCATGTTTGATAACCATGCAGAAACTGGGATGATACAGTATACCACAAATATTTCATCTCGAATGGAAGATGAATGAAAACGGACTAATACTCTTGATTCAGCTTTCAAAAACAAGTAAAATTCATCAGTCAGATGTACCTAGTAGTTTAACAGTTCCGTGGAGCACAGTTATTCTCATTTTCTGCTCTCACTTTACGTGCATTTTCGTACCAATATAGAACGTCATGGTGGAGACCACATGTTTGTTGGAAATTATACGAAAACGCTGCAAATTATTTCACAAAGGTTTATTATTTTCCTGTATAGATCTCTCGTCATTGTCACTACCAACCTACCTACCAAAGATTACTTTTTTTACCTACCAACTATAGGTACCTACTACTTACCTACTATACATACTGCCTTCACACCTTCACAATCAAGATTATTTGGAAGAAATAAACGCTTCACACTCGATTCGAAAAATAGGGAGTTATGGTTCCTTCGTATGGAAATTTAATTACTGGTCGTTGAGGAAGCAAAACTGAATAAAACTCGAAGAACGCTGAAAATTAGTATACAAAGATTTATTATTTCCCTATATAGATCACTAGTCTTCAAAGAACACAGCTTTACCATGGTCTCTACCTACCAACCATAAATCTGCTACCTGCCTACCACATACCTACTTCACAATCAAGTTTATTTGGATAAAATAAATGCTTCACAGCCGGCTAAAATTTTAGCGGATTCAAGCCTCGTCGCGATTCACACTCGTGTTTCTGATTTATCTTATGTATAACCCTTAAGATCTCATAGGGAGCGAACGGTTTGTCCAACAGATCTCTGGGCGGTCTCATTCGATTCTAAAAATTCAATACTGTCTTAAAATTATGGAAAAACAATACCTTTATTTGAAATTTTTTGAGCTAAAGCATTTTCAAAATTTCAATCCTTATTTTTCAATCCTAAGAAGTGACTGACACCAACCAATAGCTTCAGGGCACAACTAGACCCCAAATGGAGCCCATCTACCAAATTTCATCAAAATCGGTCCATGGTAACTAACGAAAGTGCCGCGTACGGCAGACGGACGGAAATTTTTTAATTTGATTGTCGGATTCTACGTACCCAGAATCGTAAACCAACAAATTTTTAGGGGGTTTAAAATTAGTTTTACCTAGGTCAATTCGTTGGTTCGACCAAAAGAGGTGTTATAAAAAGATGTACATCTTTGCGAATGACGCAAAAATATCACGTTTGAATTTCACGAGAAAAGTTTTGTGGAATGGCAATTTGGATGATTTTGCTTCACGCTTTATGGGAAACAAAGAGCTGACCAATTAAATGTTTGCTCTGCAGTTATTTGAGTAGCATATCTCATGAAGTTGAATTAGGAATACCTACCGTCTCTTTGGCACCACTGAATATGATGGAGAGGAGATCAGATGAATTGCCTTTTCAACCTAGAGTGCAGTAATGTTGTAACTGCATCTCGGACTCATCTGGAAGAGATTCGTTGGAAGCCGAATCTATCTGTATTATATTAACTTATTCGGGTTTAATGGGAACATAATATATTATATAAGCGAACATATATACAGCTTCCGATATGATCCTTCTATTGATAAGTAGGTTACAACGATGGAAAGAAGGGAGGGCTTTTGTCGCACTGATGCAACAAAACAGTTAAATAAATGGGATACAAAATACTTCCTTACGCTTTCAATGCGTATACAAGACGCTCCCTACGGGTCTCCGTCCGCCTGTGGGTCCCCACAGCCACCCAGTTTCCATATTCACCCAAAGAAATAGCTGTACCTTGTGAGAAAAGTGTCCCATCCAAGTCCGGTGCAGGAAGGCAATGAAGCGGTTTTAGCACAAACAGAAACGCTATACCGGCAATTCATCATTCACGAAGCTTGGAAAGTGAAGAGCCCTGCGAGATTGCGAGACTTGGGTAGACGCCCACCAGGCATAAAGAGGCTGCCGTCTACCCAAGTAGACATGCTCGTTGCATGTGCTAGGGACAAGGGCTTATTGACGATACTTAGATGACAAGTGCATGGATTCGTTATGAAGTACCATTTGGTTCATGTAAAATTTAACGTTTTTTCTTACTATTTGGAGGTTTTTTAAATCTTCAATGAAGAGAGACCTTTCATTCAAGTTTAAATATATTGCATATGAAATTCAAAAAAATGAAAAATATATAATGAAAATTATATATTATATTTATTAGCGAAATTGATGATCTTAAGCATTATTTGAGGTTTCAACTCACGAAAGAGTTGGAAGCCTATTCAATCTAAGTGCCACCAATTTTACCATTTTGGCGTTCTAATTCGGCCATCATTCTCTTTGATAGGTAGGTAAATGATCACTTACTCAACTTACCTACACATCTACGCTGAAACACTTCTGGTTCAATTCAGGGATGAGCAGCCCTTGGATAGAATACGCCGTTGTAGCGCTGTCACTGATAATTACTCTGGGAGTTGGCCTGTACTTCAGCCGAGATGGTAAAACTTCACTTCAGGAATACATGCTCGGCAGTAGAAGAATGACCGCATTGCCAATCAGCCTGTCAATTGGAGCAACGTAAGTTAAGCACACTGTCGGTGAGACCGAGAGGCTTTTGGTTCATTCTAAACATTTTCGAAGAAAATGTAACTAATGAAATGACCCCATAATTATTCTAAACAAAATTCTCGAACATTTCTTTCACGGAAATCCGATTTTGAACAATCTAAAACTACAAGTTTAGCACTTTTCCATTTATATTCATTATTTTTATGGGTAGCATTTCCAAGTCAAATTAATCCTTTTCCAAACCACATTAATCATTTTCCAAATAAAATTAAACTTTTTCAAAATCAAATTAATCCTCTTCATTAACCCTTCACTGGTAGACCCCGGAGCGCGGCGCTCCTTCAGCCCTTTGTTCGAATACTGTGGTTCACAGTGGCTATCCTGAGGGCTGTGATTCACAGTTCCCTCCTAGAAACCACCTCTACGCAGGACCGTACCATCCTCTCTTCCCCTAAACCCGCTCAGGGTTAGTATGAATCGGCTTCTTGCACTAAAACATGAATGTGTCAGATCGCTCTTAAGTCTGAGCGCTCTTCTGACCCCAAGAAATGGCTTCAGTGGTCTGAGGAAGATTCTGACGATATGGCAGAACGTAAATCTGACTGAAACGGCTTCGATTAGTTAAATTTTGATTGCTCAGTTATTTGTATTTCAGAGTTGAGCAAAACCTATTTTCACCAATACGTATTTCTGAGTTCAATAAAAAAAAAATTTTACCAAAATGTTTTTCATTGAACATTTTTAGATACACCAGGAGATGAGTTGAGTATCTCACTCTGACCAAAAACAATTAAAAAATATGATGAATATTGATTTTTTCGGGAGGAAATACCGAAAGAGCGCCGCGCTCCTGGGTCTACCTTTTGCGAGATGAGATCAGGTCTACCTCTGGAGGGTTAATCCATTATCATCTGGGAAATTCAATTGAAATTTGTGTAAGTTTTCAAGGAAAAAGCTGTGAGTAGCGAAGATTAGAGAGAAATGGCATGCTAAGTCGCGTTAATGTTAATCACATCCGGTGGCGGCTCGAGCCAACAGCATCATCATGTCCATCATAACGTAATTGGTAGAATCAGTAGCTGTTATTGTATTGACGCTTCCACCATAACGTCAGTCAAAATGGAGTTTCTTGCTGGTTCACTCAGCTGGTTCCTTGCGTGGCATTTCATTTTTTTGAATGCCTTTTCCACAGGATTCAGGATGAGGAATTAAGGGGGAAGTAACGAACATGGGACCCCACTACTTCAATCTCCCTCATCTCCACAGCTCGGTGGGTTTTTGCGTTAAGGAAACATATTTTACCAAATTTTCAAGGGAGATCAAAAAAATTGTTCACTGAAATCCCTAAAGAGTTTGAAAAAGATTTTTTTGACAATTTGGTCATTCGTTCATGCTGCATGAATGGACTTTTGAAAAAATGTTTCCGTTAAGAGAAAAATACTCATTAGCCTCATCAGCTTCATCTTCGGGAGCCTCCGAAGATATCGGACAGAAGAATCGTAAATTCTTCACATTCAACAGCTAAAAACTCCTCACGTTTTTTCATAACGCCTGCAATTCGCATAAATTTTCACTGGGCTTATTTTCGTGAAAATACTAATTTAATTTAGAAAAGGTTTAATTTGATTTGGAAAAAGTTTGATTTAGTTTGGCAAGGGATTAATTAGGTTTGGAAAAGGATTAATTTGACTTTTATTTGTGTCACCCTATAGACATTAGCTGAGAATACCTAAATCGAGCCAAAATGTCAAATAGGTAATAATAAAAGAAAGGTGAGTTCTTTGGCCAATATTTTTGGAGTCATGTTTCGAAAAAACGTCTGCCAATTGGGTGTGGCACATAACTTAGCGATACCATAGGTAATACACATTGGGTCAGCTGTGACCGAGTGAGCTACGGCATGTGTCTCTGGGGACGAGCCTCGGACAGGTTGCTGGGGCCGTGAGTTCGAGGCTCGCCTCGGGTGCATATTTTCGGGCAAGTCGGTCGCAGTTCTCCCCCAGGTCCCAACCCAGGGCGATGAGGCCAATGGGAAGCCATGAGCGAAATCATCAGAACAAATTCTGATCTTCCCTTAGTCTTCCTAAGCTGATGACGTCCGCGACGCAAGGAATGGCGGTCGGACGAAAATCCAACCTGAAATGGTTGTTTACTATACTTTTTTTTTTATGCACATTGGGCGACCTAAACCTCAATCGCCAAGTACATGAAATC
The DNA here is from genome assembly GCA_009739505.2 of Apolygus lucorum. Classification (NCBI taxonomy): domain Eukaryota; kingdom Metazoa; phylum Arthropoda; class Insecta; order Hemiptera; family Miridae; genus Apolygus; species Apolygus lucorum. The sequence goes on along the minus strand of CM019167.2, from coordinate 69,681,229 downwards.
AAAATTGTTGGGAAAAGTCTTAAACAAGAAATGCGAGTGTAAATTTCAATTAATGAGGACATATTTTTAATCCTTGAAAAGTGAAAACAATAGGTACTTACTTGACTTATTTGGTAGACTCCCACCTATGCAATAAGGCCCAAAAACGTGTTTTTGGCCGGTTTTGGTGGGTATTATCATCTCGAACTTATGAGATCTCGAACACCTATAGAATATTGAATCAACAGATAAGTACCTATTGTCATTGTTTAACAATGGCTACAAAAGTTCTTCAACAGTTTGCTCAATCACTCGTATATATCCACGGTAGTACTCATAAAATCGCCAACATTACAACCAAAATAGTACCCAACGAGTCAATAATGTGTTTTTTAAAATATTTATTTACTGAAAGGTTTCTAACTGGCTCATCCCTGGTCGCTGCTAGTCAGGAGGTCTATTTGTACGGAATGGAAGTTGGGTTGGCGCCTCTTATTTACGCCACGTACGGAGTTGCCTCGGCCTGGATCTACCTCCCGGTTTCGTACAGCATCAAGTCGGCGTCTTCATTCCAAGTAAGATTTCGAACGAAAGCTTCCAACAAGTCTGGTTGCAACCAGGACAACAAAAGAATGATGAATTTTGAGACTCCATGCCACTGGAAAATCTTTGCTGGAGCTCTTAATCCTCGATCGGAGAGGAGTAAACGATCTTGATTCGACCAATTATTGGTTTGACCAATTGAATGTTGATTGATCAATCCTTGTGAGAAAAATATCGGAGATCCGTACACAACGGACTGACTGAGGAAATTAAGAATATCCTTCGACTACACAAAAGTCCAGGATTCAAATCCTGGGATTCGTTCATCAATTAACTGTCAAATTCTCACAGAAATATTTTAAAGTGACGCAATTAAGCTAACTTTGAGCCTCGGACGTTTGCAATAACGTACAAAATTAGTATAAAAGCTAAATCTCCATGTCTCAAAAGTTACTAATTCTAATACAATTTTAATTTTCAGTTCTTCGACAGGAGGTTCAATTCTAGGATCAGAAAATTCGCATCCATAATTTATGCTTTGGAAACGGTGAGTGTAGCTGAGTGTAGCTTATTTGACGTTTGTCTGAAAGCCACAAAACAGTATAAACGATCACTATAGTATTAAGTAGTAATGTTGATATGTTTTTAGATCCATCATACTGCCATGTCAATCTTCATCCCAGCTGTATCTTTATCTCAAGGTACTGTATTGGATCTATATCTTCCTGACTATTAATTTATCATTCCTATTGAGACATGATGTCTTTACATTTCTAAACTTAACAGCTTGAATTTCAAGTAAATTAGCCACATACGTACTTGAATTCGAGTTGTATAATTACATCAACATCAGAATTCCAAGTATAGTCTTCTACCAGCACATTATCCTAAGCTTCTAGTTAGTCCGTTCAAGGGATTGTGGTAGCCAGGCACGACATAACTTGTTAAATAATAGAAATTTATGGCCGTGCTTGATGGAAATTAAAAAAAAATAATAACCTATCAATTGTGCCTATCTGAAAACTGCACGTGTTGTACTGAAATTTGAATGAAATGAAAGGAGAACATAAGAAAGGTAACATCACTCAGATTTGAGGGGACACGGGTGTCAACACAAAGAACGGAAATTTAAGAAGAAAGAACAAGTTTTTCAACAAACCTGTCAATTACACAGAACAACAATATCAACATAGAACACAAAACACTGCAAATTAATAAACAACGGTTTACTATTTTTCCCTGAATAACACCATTTATAGTACTTATCAACCCTATTATTGCGCATTATTACCTAACAGACAAGTCTATTTTGACAAAACGTTCCTACCAGCAAACCATCGTTATTCCAAAGTTGTGTGTACCTCCAATACGAAATTTTATTTTCGGTATAAAAGGGAAGCACAACAGGTTGACATTAAATTCTACTCGATTTGATCTGTTGAAATTTGGCTTACTTCAGATAGCGATCATTCATGTGCGATGTGCACTCGTGTTTCTGGGGAGGCTACCTTGCGAGCGAACCACATTTAGGTGGAAGGGGGTCCTTGGGGACTGGACTTGCAAGGCCCACTTGTTATGATCTCACAATAATCGCTTGAAATCGAATAATTTCATAGTTGTTGATCAACTTGGTGGTTTCATTCGTTTCTAAAAACTGAACAATATCACTGTGCTCGTGGGAAAACGTCAGGGCGAAATTCATTAATTAGGAAATGAATTATCGTCAATAGAGAACAGTTGATACAGAGTTTCTGCGTGGTGTCAAGAAATTATTTAAAAGCATTTCATTTAAACTTAATGAAAAAACAATACTTAAACATTCAAAATTTTTAAGCTAGGGCGGTTTGCAACTGTTTTGCCCTCTTATTACCACTTAGAAGTGACTGTCAATGACCAAAACCTTAGTGGCACAACTAGACAGGGGGAGGCAACTACTCACTGGCACAATATTGACTGGGGAGTGTAGTAGAGTGGGTATTATAAGCTTCGTAGAAGCTTGCTTCAGGACTGACAGGCTATCTAGCCTTTCAGGGCACCTCTCCTCGCCAGCAGACGTAGCGTTTGAAGAGGGGTGACTACCTCCCTCTAGGTTTTGGTGCTCTGCGGCATCCATCGTTGGCGTGCACTGGTGTTTTCTGGTGGCTCTCTCTTTAAATGTTTCTCTGTGATTTGGAGCAGGCCAGTGAGCCCTAACTCACATTATTATTACTCCTAAAAATTCACATAATTGGTAACTACTTATTCAGTACAGTTTGGTAATCCTCTAGACATACACTAGTGCTCAAATTCTTGTAGAGCATTCTTGTGCTCTATGTAGAGCAAGTTGGAGGAGTGGTTTATGGGTTGATGGAAATGTAAAAAAATTTACTATAGGACTATTAGACCATCGACCTTAATTAGTTGCCTTAGGTACTTACTTCATCTCCAGTTTGTACCTTGAGGAATATTGGAGATTTCTCCCCCTTAAGTTCAGTAGGAAATTGTATAAATCATCAAGTCCGGTGATCCAAGTTATCTTTGTTCACGTCATTGGTGTTTAAAACCAATAAACTAACCAAAAAACTTGGAGATTTACAAAAAAAAATGTGACACCGGCTTAATTAAGGATTGAGGCAAGAGAGGCTCCGATCTAATATTTTTATTTTCCTTTACAATGATTTTCCTCCCCGTCCTCAGCCAAATCTTAGTCAAATCATTAACCTTAACTAATGGTTTTATAATTTCAGTCACTGGGATAAGAACATTTCCTATCGCCTGTGTTCTAGCACTCATCTGCTTGGCATATACAGCTTCGGTATGTATTACCTACAGGTTAGGTTCGATTCACCTCAATGGGTGATGGAAAGTTTGGAATATAAATAAAACCGTTTTTTAAACACCACCTGACAATGGATTTACCGATCTCTGACCGAAATTCACACGTTTCAACTCAGTTTCACGCTTCAACCTATCATCTGTAGAACGAAAATGAGTTGAATGTTCCTATATGTATAAGGCAGGTCCATAGATATTTCAGCTCTTCTGTCAATACTTATTGAGTGAAATAAAGATAAAATAGATTTCAGAATAAATCTGCGCGTCGTTTTCAATACTTGTTAGACTTGTTCTTTTTCTATCAGGTTTGGTGTTTATACTCAAATGGAATAAGTATGCTTGCGATGGAGATAATGCAAACTGTACTGTATGTTTTAATATTATTGGAAATTGAAATATTAATATACCTACTCGGAATGTTTCGTGTTTTTGTTATTCTATGAACAAATAAGGGAGGTCTAAAAGCAGTGGCAAAAGCCGACAGTGTTCAAGCTGTTATTTTCTTCACCTGCGCAATCGTAATCATCGTGGTGGGTATCTGTAAGGCGGGCGGACCTCGCGAAATTTGGAACAAAGTCGAAGAAGGATCTCGCCTCAATTTATTCAAGTAAGTTAGTCTTCTATGATAAGTAGGACAAGTGAAATTTGAAAATAGATACCATTGAATGCAAGAAGGTCTTGCATAATCCCAAAAATGTAGGAGTGAGTACGTGAAAATATTGGAACATTTCTAATATAGCGTAGATAATATTTCCACATAGACACTATGTTTTTTATCTAGTAGGAAATGTGACCTACGTGATCTCACACTAGTCAAATCCAAAATTTAGATTCCGAATATTTAAAAAAACTGCTATACGAGTGCAGGAAAATTTTGGTGCGATATATAGTTCTAGAAGCAATTTCAACTATGCTTCTGCTTCCTTGATGGAACTTCCTTGGCAAAACTTATTATGACATTACTTACGTAACTACTTTGATGGTTTTGACACTTCTTCTTATTTCAGTTTTGACACTTCAACCTCGACCAGATACACGTTCTGGAATATGATTATTGGTTCCATCGTATTAAGTACAAACTTACACCTATCACCTGCATACCATCAGCGAGTGGCTTCGATGCCAACTTTCAAACAAGCTAAGCAGTGAGTTGTGATCTCAATAATGTATGAATTCCATTGGCTAACTAATTTTAATGAAAACTTGTACTGAATAATTTTTTAAATTAAAGTAAAATTATTTATTTTATTATTTAAATTATTATTAAAGTCAAATTATACAAACGGAATTACGGAGGGACTACTCACCAACAGTTTTTGGTTTATTCCTTTTTTTTGTCTGAACCAACTCATTTCTGTTTTCAGAGTGGTGATTTGGTCGTCCCTATTCACGGGACTGTTTTTGTCATTCACTTATTTAACTGGATTGGTGGTCTACGCTTACTTCGCAGGTTGTGATCCAGTTTTAGCGAAAAAGGTGAGACGATCCTTCTTACGAGCAATATTTTTTCTTCTCCTTTACCTGATGTCTGACACTCTCCCACCTCTTCTACATCAAAAATAATGAAAAACAGACTTGAAAATCAGTTATATCTAACTTATTCTATCACTTGTATCTTTTGATAAGACGCTGAATGCTAAACTAAGGTGGAAGTCCCACGTTAAGAAGCAAAAAAGCTGAGCTTTTGATTAAATTCAGAAAAATATACTGGCTGATGGGCCGACGGTCAACATTATCTGTCCACAATAAGCTTATACTTTACAAGCAAGTCCTAAAGCCCGTTTGGACTTACGGTTAACAACTGTAGGGGTGCACAGCCCAGAGCAATCGAGACATAATTCGGCGCTTCCAGAATAATGTATTGTGATGCTGTGTTGATGCATACAGATACTTTAGAAATGACAGACTTCACTACGAGCTGAAGATAGAATCTGTCAATGAGGTCATTCGCAGCCAAGCCATGAATCACCTTTTGAGGCTCCAAGATCATTTAAATGAGGATGTCATACAGCTACTCAACACAGATGATCTGCTTAGAATACTTAAGAGAACCAAGCCACACGATCTAACTTAGTGTGACCATCATGAAGTGCAAATTTCAGGACAAGAAGAACTAAGTGGAGTATCCAAGTTTTATTAACGTACACCACTATGTATCAGAAGAATGTTGCTTATAAGTTGTAACTTGGTGCAATAAAACAAGTCAAAAAAAATCTTTGGATAATTCTAGAAGAATAAGCTTAGTTCTACTGTTTGGTATAAAAATTAATTATTATTAATATTAGCATTACTATTACAATGAAATGAAACTAATTAGCAGAAAAGTTTAGAGCGGAATAATGCACCGATAAAGAATGAAATTAATTAAAATAAATAGAGAAATAAAGCAACAGAAACCCATTTCACTAGAAATCTGAATAGCGTACAATGTGAGGAAAAAAAACTATTGAAAATTATCCATGATTTACTGGATTTTTTTCATACTGTGAATTTTACTGAATTCATCACGGTACCTGCACGGCACTTTACTTTTTTTCAACATTTCTTCAAGATGAGCAGCGATAATTTGAAAAATTTCTTGCCTTGAAAACATATTATAGCCCCATCAGAAGGAAGCTAGGCACTTACTTATGGCTTCATGGTCTTAGAAGAGGTTTAAATATCAACAAGATGTCTCGTTTTTGGCATGAGAAGTAGGTAGTAACAATTTCACACATGGGTCATTTGGCAGCTTGAACTGGTCTGACACACCAACGATATTTGAATGATCGTTTAATTAATTCAGCTACCTAATCAATTCAGTGGTTAATATGAATCTAATTATAAATTCCCGAAAATCCCGAATTATTCATTTATATTAAATAGTAATTTCTGTCACTCATGTTAATTAATTTAGAATAATTTTACAGTGAATTATAAATTTAGGATGGAATGATTATCTTATTATTGATTTATTACATTTTCTGATCGGGTGATGTGATAATTGTACTTTATTGGTGACAGTAATGTATTCGTTTATACAGAATATCAGAGGCTACGCCACAATTCTACCGTACTTTGTGAGCCAAATTTCTCAAAATGTACCAGGGATCGAAGGTATATTTCTGGCTGGAGTCATCGCAGCAGGTTTGAGGTCAGTGTAAAGTAGTACATACCTACCTGATTTCAATTATCTATTGACAACATTTTTTTAAGACCATTTATACAACATGAGTTAATAAGCGACTTTTCAAAGAAATATTTAATCTGTGGTTAAAAAATCGAAAAATTAATTATATCTGAGAGTAATGCACGAATTATTGAAATTATACGATCAACCCCTTGGTTAAAAACGCTAAAAATTACTACTACTACCGTTACTAATAAACTACTATTTACTAAACGGCGCTACAGCCCAGGGTGCGCCGTGGCCTTCTTTAGGACATCTTTCCAGCTTGAAGGATCTTGTGCCGACGTCATAAAGTCGTAGCAACCGAGCCGTGCTCTAAATTGTCGCACCATCTTAATCGGTGCCTTCCTCTCTTCCTTGTACCGATCGGACGTGTTGACAGGAGTCGCTTAGCTTGATCATTATCATCCATTCAGAGAATATAGCCTTAATCTCCCCAACTTCACGAATTTGACAACGTCAAAATCATTGTAAAGCTGGTAGAGCTCTTCATTGTAGAGCCGCCTCCATTGTCCTTGCTCTAACACAGGACCCAGTATTCTCCGAAGGATTTTCCTTTCAAAAATTCTGAGATTGCTTTGTCACGACCCACGTTTCTGAAGCATGACAGGACGGTCGAAGTAGCAAATTATCACACAACAGTTTATTATATTTCTGCACAGATCACCCGCCTGCAGAGAATACGGCTTTCCCAATATTTATGCCTACCCAGCAAGCAAGGTTACTATCAGCTTCACTTTGACAGAAAGTAACAATCAGGAAAATAATGTTATCCGAGAGTTGTGGGTGCCTTCATATTCATAAACACCTGTGGTTGCTAGGGAAGCACAACTGATTCACTTAAAACTCCAATAAAAAAAAGAAAATATACCTGGGGTTGCTAAGGAAACACAACTGACTGACATAAAACTCTAATTTAAAAAAATAAAATAAAAAAGACCTGTGGTTGCTAAGGGAGCACAAATGATCGACATTAAACTCTAATTAAGAAAAAAAGTTCGCATTTTATCAGCTGAATTTTAAACTGAGATTTGGCCTATTTCCGTCAGTACAGAATCGTTTGGAATTCACATTCGTGTTTTTGCTTATGATTCTTTTGAACTTCAAGGAACGGCTGATCTCACAGAGCTCTGGGTGGTCTCATTCAATTCAAAAGATTCAATGCTAGTTCAAATTTATGGAAAACAATACCTTTGTATCAAAACATTTTGTGGTAGGGGTTTTCAAAATTGCAACCCATGTTTCCCATCTCTTAAAAGTGACTGACGCTAACCAAAAGTTTCGGGGCACAACTAGATCCAAAATGGGACCTAAACACCAAATTTTATCGAGGTTGGTCCGTGGAACTGGACTGTAACTGGAAAAGGACCACTTACGGATGGACGGAAAATGTTTTATTCGATTTTTGGACTCTACATACCTTGAAAACTTGAACCATGAAATTTTGAGGGGGTGGAGTTACAAAAATAAATTGTTTCTTACTCGACTCCAAAGGTTCATTATTTAAAATAATAAACCTAAATTTGTGGAAAAATAAAAAAAAAATACTCACTTTGTCAACTCAAACTTATAGAGTACCCACAAGTACATAAAGTGTTTTTTCAAGTTTCAGTATACGATACCAACTTATATGATTTCTGGAAAAACCTGGGGAAACCTTAGAATGTTCCAAAACGAATTTCAGTGAAAATAAATTTCAAAATACTGAAACATTTGAGTTCGTTGCAATAGCTTTATTTTATTTGAAAATTCGCTAAAACTGACCTGCTAATGATGAAGCTCTATTTTCCATTATCTACAATAATGTTCACTTGTAGCACAACAACCAGCTGCTGGAACACCGTAGCCTGCACGATCTACGAAGATCTGGTGAGACCATTTTTGAGGTCTGAACCTTCCAAGAAAACGTCGTTTCGGATCCTGATTGGGATCGTCATAATAGCCGCCACCATCAGTACATCATTCATCTTATTGATCGAAGCAATGTCATCTATCTTGGAGGTACGTAGTTCAAGAACTGAGACCATTCATATTTTCAATAACTATTGTCAATAGTAACTACCGCAATATAATGTTGATCGATCGAACAGTCTACATAAAGCTTGGCGAAGAAAGAGTAATTTTCCAAGGTATTTGACTTTATCAGTCCCGATCTGTTAAGTTACTCATAATGGCAAGTGTTATAGTTTTACATTTGTTGCAGGCAACTCTATCTCTGAAATCCTTGAGTACTTCCATCTATTTTATCTTGTATCACGGTGGAATGTTTTTGCCCTGGGTCAACACAAAAGTAAGAACTTATGGTTTTTTTAAATATTTAATCAAGAGGGTGATTGTATCACTTCAACGATTCGTGCTATGTGCCAGACCCTCAAGGCCGACTACTCTGTCATATAGTTAATAATATTTCGATTTTCTTAACCACAATTCTGAATATTTTTACAATTCGTTCATTAACTCATGCTGCATGAATGGACTTTTGCAGTTTGTTATCACAATAACTCATTGAGATCTTTACAATTCGTGGATCTTCCACACTTGACAAAAGTATTTTATTGTCCATTTTTTGGTTAGATCAAAGAGAACCTGATATTGATTGAATGGTACGCTAATCCAAGTAGTTAACATGAAAACATAATTATTAATCTCCAATCTATTAGGTAGATAATGTGTGTTATTGACGATGTAACTCCAGATGAAGTAGAGAAAAAAATTGAGTAGACAACCATTTCAGGTTGAATTTTTGTCCAACTGCCATTCTTGGCGTCGCGGACGTCATCAGCTGCCTTTCAAAGGGAAGATCAGAATTGGTTCCGTTGATTTATCTCATGGCTACTTATTGCCTCTCCGCTTAAGTGGAGCGCCCAACCTGAAAAATTATCAAGACCTGCGATATCGCCCTCCAGCGGTCACCAATCCAGATAACCCCATGTCGTTATCTTAACTTCAGTAATCTCACGGGAAGCGTTTCATTAAACCAGCGAACGGCCGTTGGTAGATCCGGATGATTCAATGATGATATAACGATATACTTTTTACTTTCTAAATTAAGAAAACCAGCAACTCGATCGTGAAATTCGAGTTCATATCAAAACATTTACGTTTTCAAGTTGGGAAGGTGGATGAACGAATACCGAATGAATCATTTTCTCGATTCTTTCGTTTTGTTTTCAGAGAGATCTTCACATTTCAAGGTGCAATTATCGCAAATAACTACAATACTCTAACCTTATCTAACAATAACTCTTTATAGGGCATCATAGCAGGTTGCCTGGCCTCTGGTGGGATGACTTACTACATCGTCATTGGGAATCAGAACGCGAAGCGAAATAAATTGATCAAAGATCTTCCAAAAATCTTGACGACGGCCAATTGTTTGATTAATGGTACTACAACGATGCATTCAATGAAGTTAGTACCTACCTTAGACTGTTGAAATTTATTAATTTTTCATCTACTAACACTAATCATCGCATTCTTTGAAATATGCAGGGTGTCACGGTCGAGATCGACCGAGATTCGAGGATCGATTTTACATCTAATTTGCAACAAATGATATTCTCAAACATAAATTTCTTACACTGCTTGAAATCCGACATGTTTTACTCCGTAAAGATTTTTTTCGTCTTTTCTACCTAGTATCACTGAAACATTGTTCGTAACCCCCACAATTTACAAGATAAACCCTTGGTGTATATAAAGTGTCTGAAAGGCACGATTGAAATTTCAGTGAGGTGTGTTGGCAGCAGTGAGCATCTAGAATACTACTAGCGTACAATACTCCCCCCCCCCCTCTATAGAAGGTTCCATTCCAACCTTCAGTTGTGACCTAAACTCCACTAGGAGTAATTTTCCCCTAGATTCTGAAAACCACCGTGTCCCTTCAGACACCGTCAGTTGAGCAAACCACCGTGTCCTTCCGACACTTTATACTTAGAGAACCAAAATGTTATCAACAACAACGTGACAGTGGCTGCGTGTCCGTCAGACACTTTATACACTGGGATTCAGTCTGGGGGTTTATACTTACCTGGGCTAAACTCAAACATGAGGATACCACTAGAAATAATGTTAAATTTTCTTCTTTTTTCCGTTTAATTGGAAACGAGGCTGATGTCTTAATACATACCTACATCACAATCAAGTTTATTTGGAAGAAATAAATTCTTCACACTCAGTTCGAAGAAACAGGGATTATTGAGGGGGTCTCAATCAGTGGCCGTTCGTTCTTAGTATTTCGCGAAATAGAGGGCGCAAAAACTTGAAAAATTGTACCTTAATTTGAAATTTTAAAGGATTTTAGAAATTCATTAGTGCACGGCCCTAGGGAATTGACAAACTGAAATATTGCCGCCGGAATCATCTAAATCGACAATAATTGCCAAAGAAAAATGGGAAAAACTACTGAATAAACGGGTTTTCCCATGTTTTACCCATATTTTTCGGGCAATTATTGTTTGATTTTGATGATTCTAACGGCAATCTTCCAGTTATGACATCCCCAAGGTCCATGCACTAATGAATTTGTAAAATCCTTGAAAATTTCATGTTTAGCTACATTTTATGGGAAAACATAAATGAATTAACGGTATTTCCCATTTCTCTCTGGCAATTATAGTTCAATTTTGATGACTCCGGCGGCAATATTTCAGTTTCTCAATTCCCTAGGGCCGTGTACTAATGAATTTCTAAAATCCTTTGAAATTTCCAATTTAAGTACAACTTTTTAAGTTTTTGCCCCCTCGATTTGGTAAAATACTGACCCGGAACGAGGAACGAACGTCGACCGACTGAGACCCCCTTAAGAATTATTACTACACCCTAGTTATTAGGAAATTCAATTACTGGTTACAAAGGACGCAGAACAACTCGAAGAAACGAACAACGAACCAACAAATTTTGAGGAGGTTTAAAAAAAAAAAATTGTTGGTCGATTCCGAATTGAAAATAATGAACCAAAACGTGAGTTTTAGGCACATTTTAAAGAATTTGATGGCTGATTCACGATATTCTGCGCTGAATCGAATGGTACCCTGCCCTCCATGAACCAATTATATAAGTTTTCAGTCGCAATATCTCCTTTTCCACGTTCGAAATCAATGAAGATCATTAGGTATGCTGTTCGATCAATGATTGATTTCATGTTGACGGAAATTCAAGCTGGTCCCAACAGTCCCAATGGGGTAGTTTTTTACACTTAGGATGCAATTTTCGCTCCCATAGTCTCATTTTAGGTCTACCATTGCGTCATATAATTTAGTTTTGAATTCCAGCATGACAACGACTGTGGGAACTGAAGGAAGCAGTCTGGTCACCAAGGTTGATCCAAAAGTTTCCTCTCTACTGAGTTTGAGCATGATGTTATATATGATACCTGGTGAGTATCGCAGTTCATAAAATTTAGAATAATCTGTCATAATACGGAGAGAAATAAATCTCAGCGAGGGTTGCATAATAACCATCTATCCATTTTTTACTGTCTTCAATATACACAAAACCCCGAAGGAGGATGTCTCTTCTTAGTTTCGTTTCCAAGGACGACGATTTTTTTAAATGTTTAGAAACATAGTTTAATGTTTTGTTACTATTGGTGTAGCAGGTACATAAAATCAGAATAATCACTCGCATACAGTTTTGGTTTCTTGCCTATCGGTCTAGTTCTAGTTAATTCCTTGTCCAGGCATAACTGTACGAAATTGGAGTCTCATTTTGTCCGGAAGTTGAATATTTCTACTCACCCTATGAACTGATTAAAAATGTAAAAGCATGCAGAAATAATTAATGTCGAAAAGAAGGACAAGGTTGTAGACAACATTCTCGAGCATGCTTAGGGGCGATGCTTTGATAGTGGACACAAATTGCAAAAAATAACAAGCATAATAACAAGTAACAAGTATTACGCACTGAGACCTGCATATCGGCACTTTTTACTTTGGTCGAGAGTTTTATGAAGTAGGCAATCCTCGGTATTATCGGGACGATGGTGACACTCCTTTCTATATTCCTCGCTTATTTTTTCACTCACATATGTATACTCCCTACCCAAAATACCGCTGTTCAGGTCAAGGTTTACACCCTACCTATTTAAAGCTTCCTACAAGTTGCCTACCATGAGACGTTAGATAAATAGATACATATGCTCATTCGTTCTGAAAATTTCTTGAACAATTCTGTAGAGGAAACAAGAAACGGGCATGTCAAGGTTTTTGAAACATAAGTTATATGTAATTTGGGTATTTGGGTATATGAAGGTTTGACTCCAGTTTTCAAATACAAACAAATTGTTTAGTAATGCATTCCAGGGGACCCCCATTGGATAAACATTGGGTCAATTTAAATTACTTGGTATGCGATAAAATTGTTTCACTTGATGTAATTTTTTTAGTATTTTAGGCAATAAATAGTCGGGTCTCCTCCCCCCCACCCTTATCCACCATAGCATTTCTAGAGGCATGGGAGCCTCGAATTTGAAGACCATTTTTAAAAATCCATGATCCACGATACCCAACATGGGAATTCGAGTCCCCCCCCCCCCACCGCAACCATCACCACCAATGGTGCCAGTCTGGCACCAAAGCGGAAATACGTCGTAACGTCGAAATTTCATGTTTAGATAGTCCCTATTAAATCACATCCGTATTCAGGGTTAAACAAACAAAAACCCACCAAATAAGCAGTTTCTGGAGTCCTGGAACCATGGTGAATAATAATTCATGAAAATCCGGTGGTAAAATTGAGAATTTTTCGTAATTTCAAAGCTTGGGTACAATATTAGTAAGCTGTAAAGGAACCAAAATATTGAAAAATCGTATATTTTGTGAATAGGCTCCCAAGTCGATGGTAGCCTCTGCGCATGCGCAAACGTAAAATCCATGTAACAACCATGACTTCCACATTTTCCATCCGATTTCAATGAAGTTTTCAGATATTGTGAGAATTCAGATACTGATAGTCCCCTATGAAAACCCTTCGCCCCCGTACCCATACAAGCCAGAGCGCGTGCACAAACTTAAATTATTTATAACAGTCATATTTTCTTCCCGAATTTGATTACATTTTAGAGATTGTATGGGTTGACGTGTAGATGGTCCTCTTTTAGAGTACTTATAGATTAATGGTTGAGATAAGCTACCTATCATCGGATCATCTATTCAATTTGGTTATTGATACGAGGATGCGATGTGCCATACTCACTTGGCAGACTTTTTTTACCTTTGTACGTCCTGTTCTCACACCTACCTAGCCTACCTCCCATTCTAAATACTATTACGTTTGATTCCTCCATATTTAGACTGAAGTTCCGTGTTTCGCAGTATGTTTATGAAGCGTCAATGTTTTGTTGAAGGCACGTGGGTGTCTCAGCAAAAATCACAAGATCATTGGCATATTTAAAATGGAAATTACATTTTCCCAAATCTACCATTCGGAAGTCGATCGACCAAATCGTTGATGAATAAGGCAAACAAGAGAGGCGGCATTCGGCACCCTTGTCTCAGACAATTTTTAACTGGAAAATAATTGGTGAAACCCCATCCCACCCACACTTCCGCGGTATAACTATACGAGTATAGCCCTCTGATTGTGTTAATCATCACGAAATACCGATGTCAAAAAGGCTTCCCGACTAGCCGCTGTTTTTAAGCGCTTATTACATACAGTTTTTTAGAGACATCTACGGGAAAACCTTCCTCAGAAGTTTAGCATTTCAAAGGTCTATTAAACTGAAATTTTTGAAATCAAATAGAGAGGAGGCATTTGTGTTTGAGCGCTGAAAAACGTAAACGTTTTTTCAACAAAAACGCTTTGTCCAACTCCCAACAGCTGACGTTTTTCCGAGTTCAGGTATTCTATTTCGGGTACAATATTGACCCTGTTTTCCATCGCTCAGGCCTACTCGTGTATTCTCTCATTGTTTTATTTGTTTCACCAGGAGCCGTTTTAGGGTTGGTGGTGGCGTACTTGGTGAGTTTGATGACAGGGCTCCAGGATCTGAACACGGTCGACCGCGAAATGATTGCCCCTCAAATGAGATGGGTTCTTCCGAAGATCAAGAATGACACCCGCCAGAGTTACCTGGAAGGAGATGAAAAGGAGCCAACCGAGGATCTGCCTCTCAAAGTTTCCAATGAGATGACGTGAAATAGATTGGATGTGCCTACATATATCAGTAGATGGACTTATATTCATAAAATTCAAGAAAAAGTACATACATCCAAACGGTTCTAGCTTGTTTACAGAATTTACAATAGGTTCTTGTAATTATTGTTCCCATCACCAGGAGCACGAAGCAATATTTTCTCAACGATAGTACAAATATTTTTGCAGTCTATCTCTTTGCTATCCAACCTTTTTTTTCTCATGCCCTTAGTAATTTAAAGACAATGCTATTGTTTTTCAAACTAATAAAAATTAGATTGTCACTACATCTACGCCTCTGAAACGGAAAAAACACGCCAGAAACCGAAAATAATGTGTGCTGAGATTTTGGTTGAGAACCAATTTCGGCCGTTTCCATAATAAAAACTGGATTGTTTCTAGTTAATAAGGGATTGTTCAGAATGGAAATTATGATAATGAAGACAAACAATGAAATGCTTCCCACTATATCCAAAACAATGTTCACCAAATATTCTTGAGCTACGACCCAAAAGCATTTCATCAAAATGTGTGTTTCAAATAATTAGACAAAATCGGAAATTTACAGGATGCGCACCCTCAATCCACATAGTGTGGATGGATGCGCCTTTTCAACGAGTCGATTAGGGACTCAAAACTCCGAACAAACTAGGTAATTTTGGCCAAATCAACCATTTTTGTATTTTAACAATTTCGAACCTGGCCGCAAACCCTGAGAATAGGGTTATGACGAGTCAAAAACCATGAGTTTTGAGTTGAAAATGTAGGCAGATAGATCTCGCCGGTGCTACCTGGATGTGCCACCGTTACAAACCTTGGGTCAATGGATATCGCATGGGACTAATTACACTACTATCTAGAAGGGGGCGGCAATGGAGTACCGTGATAGCAATGTGACAACACCAGGCGTCAGTTGCAATTGAGGAGGAAGTTACTCGACAACTGGTCCTATTTTCGGTTTATCATTTTCAATAATGAACCTTTGGAATCGACCGAGAAGAAAAGTTTAACCTCCCCTCAAAATTTTTTATTTGCGATTCAAGGTACGTAGAATCCAAAAATCGAATGAAAATTTGGCCGTCCGTCCGCCGTACGCCGTACGCGGCACTTTTCCCACTTAGCATTGACCGATTTTGATGAAATTTGGTATGTAGGCTCCATTTGGGGTCTAGTTGTGCCCCGAAGCTTTTCGTTGATGTAGGTCATATCTAAGGGTTGAAAATAAGATTTGAAGTTGTGAAAACGCCCAACTCAAAAAATTCAGATATAAAGATATTTCCATCAACTTAAGATAGTATTGCATTTTTAGAGACCACGCGGAGCCCTGCAGGCGATTAGGCCTCTTTTGCGATTCACACTCGTGTTTCTGATTTATCGTACGTCCAAAACTTAAATTCTCGTAGTGAGCGAATGGTTTGTCCTACAGAGCTCCGGGTGGTCTCAAAAAAATCTTAAAATTCTATAAAATCTTAATTTGAAAGAAAAACAATACCTTTGTATAAATATTTTTTGAGTTAAGGCGTTTTCAAAATTTCAAAATTCATTTTGGAACCCTTAGAAGTGACCTGCATCAACCAAAATCCTCGGGGTACAACTAGACCCCAGGTGGAGCCTACATACCAAATATCATCAAAATCGGTCAATGCTAAGTGGCAAAAGTGCCGCGTACGGCGAACGGCGGACGGACGACCACATTTTAATTCGATTTTTGGATTCTCCGTACCTTGAAACGTAAACCATCAAATTTTGAGGGGGTATCACAAAATTTCTTCTCTTGGTCGATTCCAAAGGTTCATTATTGAAAATAATAAACCAAAATTAGCATGGAGAGTGGGCGAGTGGGGAATAAAACAAAACATCCGATTTTTGGTTCATTATTTTTCAATAATGAACCTTTGGAATTTATCAAGAAAAAAATTTCCTTAACACCCCATCGAAATTTGATGGTTTACGTTTCAAGGTACGTGGAATCCAAAAATCGAACTAAAATTTGGCCGTCCGTCCGCAGTACGCGGCACTTTTGCCACTTAGCATTGACCGATTTTGATGAAATTTCGTATGTAGGCTCCTTCTGGGGTCTAGTTGTGCCTCGAAGATTTTGGTTGGTGTAGGTCACTTCTGAAGGTTCAAAAATCAATTTTGAAATTTTGAAAACGCCCTAACTCGAAAAATTTCGATATAAAGGTATTGTTTTTCCTTCAATTCAAGATTCTATAGAATTTTTAAAATTTGTTGAGACCACCCGGAGCTCTGTAGGACAAACCGTTCGCTCACTACGAGAATTTAGGATTGGGACGTACGATAAATCAGAAACACGAGTGTGAATCGCAAAAGAGGCCTAATCTCCATTCAAATTGTAGCTGACCGAAATACGATCAATGTTTTTTTAGCGAATTTTCAAAGAAAATGAAGCTATTGCAATGGCCTCAAAATTTTTAGAATCGACTTTTTCGAAAAATTTTCACACTGAAATCCGTTTTGGAACATTCTGAAACGATCCCTGAAGTTTTTCCAAAAATCATATGTATATATATATATATATATATATATATATATATATATATATATATGTGTGTGTGTGTCATTCCGGACGATAACTTGAGTAATTGTTTAAATTTTTTTTTTTTAGTTTTTGCCAAAATGTTTGTAACAACAAACCATAGGTCAAGTTCGTTAACCAGCAATTTTGGACAATCCAAAGTGGTCCAAAATTCAAAAAAACTCCAAAAAAATGGGTTTTTCCCGTTTGTTGAGGTTTCTACATTGAAAATCATGGTAATTTATGGTATATTCGGATTCAGCACAAAATTTCTGATATGAATGCTTTTTTCAAAAATGAAAATTGTCCAAAATTAAGAAAAGTTTGTAGCTATATATATATATAATGAATACGTGCGTATATTTGTTGTAACCAGAAATGCAGTAGCCGTGTGGGTACTCTATGAGTTCGTAGAGACGACTAGAACATGAATATGGACTCCTAAGACCTTCAAAGCATACCCAGCAATAATTTGCAGCGTGTTATTAGCGAATTTTCAAAGAAAATGAAGCTATTGCAATGGCCTCAAAATTTTTAGAATCGACTTTTTCGAAAAATTTTCACACTGAAATCCGTTTTGGAACATTCTGAAACGATCCCTGAAGTTTTTCCAAAAATCATATGTATATATATATATATGTGTCATTCCGGACGATAACTTGAGTAATTGTTTAAATTTTTTTTTTTAGTTTTTGCCAAAATGTTTGTAACAACAAACCATAGGTCAAGTTCGTTAACCAGCAATTTTGGACAATCCAAAGTGGTCCAAAATTCAAAAAAACTCCAAAAAAATGGGTTTTTCCCGTTTGTTGAGGTTTCTACATTGAAAATCATGGTAATTTATGGTATATTCGGATTCAGCACAAAATTTCTGATATGAATGCTTTTTTCAAAAATGAAAATTGTCCAAAATTAAGAAAAGTTTGTAGCTATATATATATATAATGAATACGTGCGTATATTTGTTGTAACCAGAAATGCAGTAGCCGTGTGGGTACTCTATGAGTTCGTAGAGACGACTAGAACATGAATATGGACTCCTAAGACCTTCAAAGCATACCCAGCAATAATTTGCAGCGTGTTATTAGCGAATTTTCAAAGAAAATGAAGCTATTGCAATGGCCTCAAAAAAAAAAAAAAAAAAAAAAAAAAAAAAAAAAAAAAAAAAAAAAAAAAAAAAAAAAAAAAAAAAAAAAAAAAAAAAAAGTCCTCGTTCAAATTTTCAATCGACAACTGCCACCGATAGAAACGTTTAAAACCGAGTGTATTATTGAAAATCGCACGATTTTTTCGTACATATCGTGGATATATTTAAATGTTATTAAATTAATTACTTAGATGCAGCAGGTAACGCACCAAGGAGAAAAATATGTGATAAACAAGGTGACTTGTTGTGTGAGGTTGGGAACAAGTGATCATGAACGCGATCTGTCGCATTCATCTTTAACTACGTCCAGGAGCTTCCCTAATCAGAACGCTTCTCGGGCTCCCAGATTCAGCTTTCAGCCCAGTGATTTCAAGGAGCATCTAGAACGCGGCCCGCAGGTGCTGCACGCGCTTCCTAGCGACACTGCAACGAATTTTTTTTCACGTTATCGACTTGACTAAACTAAGATGGCCTTCCTTAAATCACAACCCAAATCTTATTGCACCGTTAAAAAAAGCGTTAAACTTCCAATTTTCATTATTTATTTCTTGTTTTTTTAATTTCATAATTAGTTCGTCTTTGTTTTGACATTTTCATGACTTTGCTTTGGCACATAAACTGGAAAATCGTCACGAAAACTAAGCAAGTCTTGCTCACGATACCAATAAATAAAATGAACTCACTGTTGCGTAGAGAACAATCAACTGTTTTCTTATTTTTATGCTTGGGTACATGAACTAACAACCTTACTTCACTACCTTGTTGTGTAGTGGTTGGCATGAAAATGTCCCAATGTGTTGCAGACTCGTATGCAAGCATTTCTTCAGATGTTTCAATACGTTTATGACAAAATTTCCACAAAAAACGCGTTTTTGAAAATTCAACTTTTCAGAATCCCTTTGATATTGACATTGAAACCCTAGCCCCGGAACTTCAAATGGAAATGAATTGATGTACAGTGCAGTGATATAATTAAGAACAAATATCAAAACTAATCTTTGTTGGAATTTTATAAGAGTCTTCCACTGACATTTCATTATCTTTGCTCCAATTATCGGTAACATCGGTCATCCCAATTATCCTGCGCTCCTCGTGGGGCCAGGGAGAACTAGCTCCAGTATGACACCTAAGTCTAGTCATCAGAGAGCATTAATTAGATAATTGAGAGATTCGCCGTAGTGTCGCTAGGAAGCGCGTGCAGCATCTGCAGGCCGCGTTCTAGATGCTCCTCTGTTTTCACGTCTTCCGGGACGTCGATTATTGGTGTAAAAGCAAGTTAAAAAAAATATATATACATATATATATAAACCAAGAATCGAAAAATAAACTTTCTACAACAAATTGCAACACCATTGGTCCTTTTCTTAACCACACCTTAAACTGAATGATTTCTTTGAAAATTCGCTCATTAATTCATGCTGCATGAATGGACTTTTTAATTTATTTATTTTATTATTATTTTTTTTTCACCTTGAATACGAATGTGAACTTCGATGGATTGCCTACCCAAACCAATAGATGAAAGTTCAACGTTACTGTATTTCCGCTTTGGTGACGTATTTTCCATGGGGGGGGGGGGGGGCTCTCGCGTAGATCATGAATTTTCGAAAGCTCTCCAAATTCGATGCTCCCATGCCGCTAGAAACGTTATGGCGGATATGGGAGAAGGGGGGGAGACCAATACTTCCTGCCTGAAATACTAAATAAATTACATCGAGTAAAACAGTTTTATCGCTTACCAACTGGTTTAAATTGATCTACCGCTTATCCAATGGGACGTCCCCTGGAATGCATGCATTACTTAACAGTATGTTTTCGCGAGTATTTGACCTCTGTGCACCGTGAGTTCTAGCCACAAACTTGATTTTGTTGTAGTTACATCACTTTCTTCGTTGAGTTATTGAGGAGATCATTCAAATTATCAAAATTTCGCGATGTCCTAACGACTCGTCTTGATCAGTTAGATAAGCAATAAGTCAGACTGATAATAATATTCGAAAGTTATTTCGGGACTTGACGTCATCGTTTCTCTTGTTCCATATAGATACTTACTAATCACTTGTATTTCGTGCTGAAGTGAAGTAAGTGCCGACATAAAAAAGCGGTTATTAATATTCCTCAAGAATACCATATTAGGCTATTAAGGTTGAGGTTGTCAGGATTTCAGTGAGATATCATGAAGGAAAATATTTAATCTAAAGCTAGTGGCGAGGGTGAGTGAGTGGGTAGAATGAGTAGAATCCGTGGAGTGTGAGTGGTTGAGGGGGGAGGGGAGGAAAAAAGTAAAAAAGTCGCGTGATATGAGTCACTTGAGTGAGTGGAATAACGAAGGAATGAACGCTCGTGGATCGACAAGTCAGGCCGTATCGGGCTCCGAAATCACCTTTTGACATTAATTCAGGTATATTAAGGAAGGTGGGGTGAATCAGGTGGTCATGGCGAGGAGTAGGGGTAATTCCAGTATAATCGTCTCATCACCCGCCGTTATCGCTCCTTCCAGTTTTCCCCTCGTCATACGTCATTCCTCCTGCATCACCTTCGTCTTGCGATTTCCCTTCAATGGAAACTACAAGGAAGCTAACCTCAATATCACCCGAACTTTTCACTGGTGCAGACAGCAAGCCGAATCCAGGCTTGGCAAAAATCGCTCATAAGTAGCTAGGAAGAGGACGATGATGATATTCATCGGAAACAAACAAGATTCTGTAACAAACACCTATATATATTTTTTTACGGGTTCGGATGCAGGGTGAAATGGATTTCAGTTTGATTTTGAAGTCTATTAAGGGAGATTAACCACTGCTCTACAGGGTGTGAGCCTAACTGGTCTGCCATACGGTACCAGTCGATTCTACAACTAATTTGCAACAAAAATGTCTCTTAGCGATTTTTTTAAACCCTTCGTTTTCGAATTATTTTAACTTATAACTTTTTTTTCGTGATTTTGACCTTATGTCATTAAATTGGTCATAACTCCGTTAATTGGCTGTGTAAATTACAATTTGAGGATACCTTTGGAAAGAGCATTAAATTTCCTATCGGATAGATGCCTTAAATTCTTTTTGAGTCAAGGTTTGAGACATGAAAACGTCCTCTAAAAAGAGAATTTTACGTAATTTTAGAAACCTCGCATTCTTTCAATCTCAAATTGAACTACGAGAACCCATACTTTTTCAAAATGCAAGAACAGTAAAAGCTGCGCCAGAATTTCAGCTTTCCAACGGTATAATCAAAACATATTCTACAACCGAATTTAGGGGAGAAATTTGAGTTTGAACGCGGAAAAAGTGCATTTTTCAACGAAATCAGCGCTCTGGCCTCCTGTTTCCGGAGGCCTCGCGGCCTACTGCGGCGCCCGCCCCCCCACTGCTATCGTCCGACCCCTCAGATCGACTAGGCGGAGCGCCAATTTCGTAGAAAAAATGCACGTTTTTCCGCGTTCAAACCCGAATTTCTCCCCTAAATACGGTTGTAGAATATGTTTTGATTATACCAATGGAAAGCTGAGATTCTGGCGCACTTTTCACCGTTCTTGCATCTTGAAAAAGTATGGGTTCTCGTAGTTCAATTTGAGATTGAAAGAATGCGAGGTTTCCAAAATTACGTAAAATTCTCTTTTTTGAGGACGTTTTCATGTCTCAAACCTTGACTCAAAAAAAAGTTAAGGCATCTATCCGATAGGAAATTTAATGCGCTTTCCAACGGTATCCTCAAATTGTAATTTCTACAGCTAATTAATGGAGTTATGACCAATTAATGACATAAGGTCAAAATCACGAAAAAAAAGTTTAAAGTTAAAATAACTCGAAAACGAAGGGTTTAAAAAAAATCGCTAGGTGACATTTTTTGTTGCAAATTAGTTGTAGAATCGACTGGCACCGTATGGCAGACCAGTTAGGCTTACACCCTGTATAATTTTAAAAATCTACCTTTAGTTTCCTGTCTTCTGTATGTTATCCATACGTTTAACAGGAAGTTACATTCTACAATATTCTTCTCCAGATCGCAGATGAGGTCTTTCAATAAATTCCCACAATTCTCCCACTGTTAAAAAATAAAATTAAAAATAAACGTAATTTTCCGAGTTCGGTCGTTTGCGACCCCCCATCTGCTTAAGCTATGAGCGAAATCATTAGAACCAATTCTGATTTTCCTTTTGGAAGAGAGATGATGACGTCCGTGACGCCAGGAAATGGAAGTAAGGCGAAAATTTCAGCCTTTTTACTTTTTACGCTCCGATCTTTTACATCTCCGGATTTTTGTCACCTAGGGTTAAGATCGTCCCCTACGAATTCCACGGCTCCCGATGGATAGAGTTGACCTGTGTTGAACATTGAACACTTTGCTTCTTGAGTACTCCTAATCCAAATCTTACAATTCCACTGAATTGCTAACAACGAGTCTTCAATGCCAATTTAGCAGCAAACTGATTCACTCCGTTGAGTTACGCGACGAAAAATAGCATTCGGATAAAAGCTGCGCGCGCGCATACCTTTATACATCGAATAATTGATTGAGTTCAATGCAAGATTTTTCCATTTTTTTATTTTCCATCTCAATTTCCTTTTTCAATAAAACATTTACTGCCTCCCTTACTGATAAAGGGCCGTGAGATTATCAGGATTGGTAACCGCTCGATGGCGGTATCGCACGTTTTGATAATTTTTCAGGTTGGACCGAAGGCGAACCCCGCTCCACTTTATCGAGTGAGACAAGTTAGCAGTGAGAAAAATCATCAGAACCAATTCTGTATCCGTTTTGGAAAACAACTGATGACGTTCGTGATGCCAGGAATGGCGTTTCGAAGGCAATTCAACCTGAGATTGTTGTTTTCTCGACTTTTACTTTACTTTTACAAACATACACACACACATCTCCAATCTTGAATATATCAACTAGTAAATTGAAGTTAGAGAGATACAATGTCGTTCGCCGTTTCAAGACTTTGGATATTCGATAATGGGCTTCCCATTCAGATCCTCGAGACCATTTCAGAGGTTTAGAGTGTTTCGGAGCTTTGGAGAAAAACAGCTTCTTTATTAGTAGAAGACGGTGGCGTGATGGAATAGGCGTAAAGTCAATCACAGTTGCTTTCCCAACCAACACGAGGCCGAGAGAGGAGTTGTTTTCGATCCTAGCTTGGAAAACGAGATGAAAACAGTTAGGTAGTGTTTTCTGTCTCTGGCGATGGAAAAAGAAGGAAAAAGTAATCACTGCTTTCTTTGTTGAAAGAAATTGAGGTTTTCGCGGGATCTGTCGGGAGTCACTCCCAAACAAGAGAATTCCCAACTCGATAAACTAAGCCATTAACAAAACACACAAGACACGGTTTTCTTAGAAAATCGACGTGGCGAGTAGTTAGAAGGTTTCTTGGAAAAAGTTGAGAATGGAAGTGGTGAAGAGTGATCTGAGTACCGCTATAGATTGGTATAGTGCCCACCCACTTTGGTGGAAACTGAAAATACCAAGAGCCTAATAATCGAGGTGTTTAGGACAAAAACCGGATAACTCCAAAACGTCAAAAACTGACTTTTTTGAAATTTTCACAAGTTGAGAATAGTAACTTGATACTTAGCTAAACGAGGGTTCAAAAGCGGATAACTCCAGGTACTTTTTGAGGCCGCCATGATCGCTGTTTGGACCTTCCCGCCCAAAATTGAGCAGTTGATCCAAAGACAAAGTAGTTCCCTAGTTCCAACTTCCCCGCTAAGAGATTCAGCTAAGAATGGACCAAATTAGATCTTCTCGTACTATCAATGGGTTATTGCATTCAGAATTAATAGGCCAGTATTAGATCTACAAAAATAATGAACTAATAAAGAAAGGACGATCATAATTAAGAACAACACAGAAAATGAATGCACCTCAAGATGGCTGCGACGAAGAAACCTCTCCGCGCCCCGATGCCTCCGCCATTACTAGAACGTACAACTACCAAGTTAACTCTGCGTTTACACATTTTTCTCATTGAATATTAGTTCTGTCTAATACAAGCGTTCTAGTTCATTTAGTTCTCATTCCCAAGGTAAACAATCGCTACAGTTGCTTGCAAAGGCCATCGAGATGAGAAAAGTTGTGTACCCCATAGACCGAAAAAACGATCGTCGCCATAAAAATTCCGGTTTATCGGCTAAGTTTTTTTAACATCTGACAATGGGTTTGCTCCATTTCTCAGGTTCGTTATGATTGGATTGGAATTAGATGAGAAAACGCTGCAAATTATTACACAATGGTTTATTATTTTTATATATAGATCACTCGTCTGCAAAGCCAACCAACATGAAGAAAAACATCGATCGTATTTCGGCCAGCTATAATTTGAACGGAGATTAGCCCTCTTTTGCGATTCACACTCGTGTTTCTGATTTATCATACGTCCAACCCTTAAATTCTCGTAGGGAGTGAATGATTTGTCCTACAAGGCTCCACGTGGTCTCAAAAAAATCTAAAAAATCTATACTATCTTAAATTGAAGAAAAAACAATGCCTTTATATCAACATTCTTTGAGTTAGGGCTTTTTCAAAATTTCAAAATTCACTTTGGAACCCTCAGAAGTGACCTACACCAACCAAAATCTTCAGAGCAGAACTACATCCCAAATGAAGCCTACATACCAAATTTCATCAAAATCGGTCAATGCTAAGTGGCAAAAGTGCCGCGTACGGCGGACGGACGGCCAGATTTTTATTCGATTTTTGGATTCTACGTACCTTGAAACGTAAACCATCAAATTTTGAGGGGGTGTTAAAAAAAATGTTTCTTGGTCGATTCCAAAGGTTCATTATTGAAAATAATAAACCAAGATGCGTTTTCACAAAAGTATCCCAATAACTTCATAATTGTACTTTACTGGCGAGTTTATAAATTCACATAAACGCTTCGGTTGAGTAATCATAATAAAACTCCACAAATTCACATACAACTGTTACCTACATAACAGCAATAATCAATAAACACTGTCCTAATATTGTAAATTAGACCAATATCTTGAATTTGGATGGAAATGTGCCTGTTCGGCGGCTCAGTGACGGGTCTCCCACTCTTCGATAGTGACTGCGTTGTCCGTCCACAACATTTACAATGAAAGCAAGTTTGGCATTTTGTAAATTTCATCCTCTATTTTGTTCCCTTAGGAACTATTTGATAGGAACCAAAAGTTTCGGGGCCAACCAGACCGCAGTACTGCTTACCGCAGGTAAGTTACTTCTTTTTTAATAACGTCAACATTTTTTGCAATCGTATTTTATTCTTCACTTTTTCTCTATCAGTATGATGTTTGCAGTAATTTCAGGATAAGAGTTTTGCAACAGACTTAGTTTTAAAAACAGATAAACGCCTATAAACTCGGATAGAAAATGTTGGTTTTTAGTCATGTATGTTTTTTGTCATGTATCTGAGCAAAAAAAGTTGAAACGGTCGAATATTTAGAGGGTAAATTGGGGACTTACTTTGTAACAAGTTTTGCTAGAGGGATATCGAAAATTTCCATATGCAATTTGAAGGACCCAAACGTGCTATGGCCTCTCCTGTATAATTTAGTTCCGTGGACTTGTCTCCTTTTGGTCCTAAACGTCTCAATTGATGACTGCGAAATTAGTGAAACCTTAGCTGAACCTAACCAGTTGAAATTGTGTGGTAACTTCTCTTTTACCGACCATTTGTATGACTCGTTGAAATCTCATGAAACCAGTGGTTGAGCGAGGAAAGCAAGAGGGCAGTTTAGTACCTATATGTACTTGTTACTACATCAGATATCATAATCTTTGTGAGAGGGTTCTGACGGAGGTAATGAGGATCAACCTCGTTTAGCTTTACGACGAAGGCATTGGATCTTTCCGAGCAGTCATACCTACCTATATCGTCAAATGAATAAATGAACAGTTGGGTAATAATGTGGAGGCACTTTCAAGTTCAAAGTTAAAGGCAAGCTCCGTACGTCTCTCAACCAGAGAAAAGTCGATCTCATCCAACTCACGTGCAGTCGTTCCAGTTTCATTACAAAGCTCATAATGTTTCGGGTCGGTTGGTCCTTTTTTCCAGCGCCCCTATCGGCAGATAGAGCCGTAGAATTTCATAACACGTTTCTGGAAATACCCTTTCTCCCCAGTTTCTCTTGTTTTTTGCCTTTCGAGGTTTTCCTCGTAAATCCTTTCTACTCCGGGTCCAACTGTCTTTTCTTACTAGCCTGAAGTGGTTATGTTCGTGCCAATCGAATTCAGGTCATCGCAGGAGGTAAGTACGAGTAAGTACGATGTAGTATTTGGCCCGAGGTCTGCTTCTGAATTTCACGTAGGCAAAAAAGTACTCCAGGACTTTGCATAACAGTTTTTGCTTTATCAAAAAGGAGACATTGAATTTGTTCGAAAAATATTTTTCTGATTTTTGAAAAAGCGGGAGCGGATTTTCGAGTGAAAGTCTATTCTAGATTAGGAAGTTGTTCCAGCGTGGAAATAATCATTCAAATAAATTAATTGTGCTACACAGGGGTGGCCAGTATAATATCACCAGTCAATTCCGTTTCTACAAAGGTGGGAACTTTGAAAGAACCAATTTCTCTGGGGGCAAACGGCCTCAACTATCCACTAGATAAAGCCATCCAATGATACCCATCAAAACATGATTTCGAATAATTTTTTTTATTTTATAATAGTAATTTTGTTTAATGAGTAGGTATCTGATGAAATGAATCCCCAAGGGGTATGATCCAAGTTAAGGAACATTACTATCGAAGACTCTCCACGGGGTTATTATAGCCCAGTTCAGCGCTGAGAAAACTGATACAATATCACACTGTTATTTAGTCGTATTTAGGTAAAGCAAAAGATTAAGTGTCTTATCAGTAACTGATTCTGAGTAAGAGGGTTGTGAGGGACGGTCCAGGTTGGAAACGTTTAATAGAGTGTGAAGGGAACCTCCGCTTTGCCACTTTTATGGCTGGCCTCGAGTATCATTCCAAAAGGATCAAAATAAATGAATTCCTCACAAAGTGTTCAGAAACGACGGAAAGCGTAGTTCCTTCCAAAAGCTTTATTTTGAACTTTATTTTTTGAAAAATAGGAATTGAACATCTTGGAATGATTGGGTATTTTTTTAATTTATTAGGGAAAACCTAATTGGAAGATCAGGAACGCCAATAAAAACTCTGTGACCCTCTCTCTTCCGTAACCTTCCTAGTTCGGGACCCTAGTATTATTGTCAATCGCGGCCAATAGAAATGCTTTGAGGGCTGGCCTGTGACCATCAACGAAGTGCCGACGATACTTTTATGGTCGGCTGTAGAAATATAAATACTTTAAACAAAGATAATACATTTGAATAAGAACTACATACCACTCACTTATTACTGTTGACTACAATTATTGCAAGAAACAAGCCTTACCTGGAACAAACAATAACGAAACATTAAAGAATGGATATGTAAACATACTCTGACATTAAATGTAGTTAAATAATCAAATTTTGATTATGTACCTACTTATTTATGCATGCTTCAATAATGTGAAGTAAATGATAATGTACTTGATGGACTCAATTCGGGTTGTCGTGAGACGATTTTTTATTATTATTTTTTTTTTTTGTATGTCTGAACACCATTCCACACCTTTTGAACACCATTTCCATTTCTTTATTCTGGTACCAATCTGCCTGATTCTTTTTGAAATCTGTTATACCAGTATCCGTGGTGGTCCCGTTTCAAACAGATTTCATTTTGCTTAGTTAGAAGTATCGAACATTTGTGAAAGAAGTTGAAAAACGTGATTCCCGTTTTCGGGAATATTGGTCCGCATTCACTCTTCTTCCCCTGTGACTTCCGACTGAGTCGATGAAGGACCATTTGTGTATACTCAAATTAAAGGTCTGATTGTAAGCTTTAAAATTATATGCTATATGAGGGGGTTCCCATAACTAAAAGGTGCATCGAGGATGAGAAATGGGGAAATTATAGTGGGTTATTCGCTCAGAACCTGCATGAACCATATCAAATGTGTTCATGAATGTTCAAGAATGTGACTTTTCCAACCAAATATGAGGGATTATAGTACAGTTAGATGTAGAGGGTATTCTACCAAGTGGGTGTAGCACATAGCTCCCTCATTACTAATAACATCATTGGGTAGGTAATGGTATTGGAGATCGTCAGAACTGCATAGTGCCTTACCAAATATGAGGTATATAGTACAACCAGGTGATGAGAGGGTATTCTACCAAGAGGGTGTAACACATAGCTCCCTCATTACTAATAACATAATTGGGTAGGTAATGGTATTGGAGATCGTCAGAACTACATAGTGTCGTACCAAATATGAGGTCTATAGTACAATTAGGTGATGAGAGGGTATTACATCAAGTAGGTGTAGCGCATAGCTTCCTTGTCATCAATAATATAGTTGGGTAGGTAATGGTATAGGATATCGTCAGAAGTACGTAGTGCCGTACCAAATATGAGATATATAGTACAACTAGTTGATGAGAGGGTTTTCTACCAAGTGGGTGTAGCACATAGCTTCCTCGGCATCCATAATATAGTTGGGTAGGTAATGGTATAGGAGATTGTCAGAACTGAATAGAGCCATACCGTATGAGGTATACAATAATGTTAGATGATGAGAGGGTTTTCTACCAAGTGGATGTAGCACTTAGCTCCCTCGTCAATCATATCATGATTGAGTTGTTGAATTGTGTTGTCAGAACTACCAAGTACCTACCTACCAAATATGAGGGAAGTCGAACAGTTATGGGATATGAGAGTGGATTGCTAAGTACGAAATTGAACCAAATACCTCCTGAAACCGATCCAAAAACGGAAACTCATCTATGCATATAGAGACTGATCCGGATTACAGAATTTGGTCCTCCCTACGGCTTCTGGTTCACCTTACTGAAACGAATCACAGTAAGGAAATAAATCTATACTACGAAAACTGATCGAAAAACAGTGGGTAAATTAATTTCAAATTTAAAAAGAGGACCACTAAAAAGTGAAAAATAAAATATATTATAAAATGGAAAAACTAATAAAATACAAACCTTTTCAACAAAAAACGCTGCAAATTATTACCCAATGGTTTATTATTTTTCTATATAGATCACTCGTCTACAAAATCACCAACCATCCAATATGAAGAAAAAAAAATCAAAAAAAAAAAAAACAAAAAAAAATCAAAATCACCAACCATCGATCGCATTTCGGTCAGCTCTAATTTGAACGGAGATTAGGCCTCTTTTGCGATTCACACTCGTGTTTTGATTTTTATATAGATATATATTTCAATATAAACCCTCAAATTTTTGTAGGGAGCGAACGGTTTGTCCTACAGAGCTCCGGGTGGTCTCAAAAAATTCTATAGAATCCAAAATTGAAGGAAAAACAATACCTTTATATCAAAATTTTTTGAGTTAGGGCGTTTTCAAAATTTCAAAATTGATTTTGGAACCCTTAGAAGTGACCTACATCAACCAAAAGCTTTGGGGCACAACTAGATCCCAAATGGAGCCTACATACAAATTTCATCAAAATCGGTCAATGCTAAGTGGCAAAAGTGCCGCGTACGGCGGACGGACGGCCAAATTTTTATTGGATTTTTGGATTCTACGTACCTTGAAACGTAAACCATCAAATTTTGAGGGGGTGTTAAAATTTTGTATTTCTTGGTCGATTCCAAAGGTTCATTATTGAAAGTAATAAACCAAAATGGACCGACCTCAAAATTGATGTCTGTAAACACCAAAAAGGGAAAAATAATAATCTTAGGGAATTCAGATGGGAAGATGGGTAGGTAGGTACGGATTGAAGTCGCCGCCGTGCCCATCTGTAGACGAAAAATATGGAAGTAGATTCCAGAGAAGTTCAATCCAAAACAGGAGTAAGGGTAGGTAAGTAATTAAACAACCTTCTCATGTTGAATCTTTAACCTACTGCCTTTCCTGGTGTCGGGGACGTCTCCAGCTGTTATCACAGGGAATATTCTTACTGAGATTCACACTTATTGTCACTCTCTTATAAATCAAAAAACGAAGCAAACAAAAAACCACTTGCTATGAGCGCTGGATATATATAAATCTCTTATTAGCTCATAATATGAGCTAATAAGAGATTTATATATATCCAGCGCTCATAGCAAGTGGTTTTTTGTTTGCTTCGTTTTTTGAATTATATTATATTATAATCTATTGACTTAGTACCTAGTTACCTATTGTTACCATTGTTCCTTTTCTTAACCATACCTTCAACTGAAATATTTCTTTGGAAATTCGCTCATTTACTCATGCTGCATGAATAGACTTTTTTATTCGATTTTCAGATTCTAAGTACCTTGAAACGTAAATCAATAATTTTTGAGGGTGGTTCAAACTATTTCTTCTAGGTCGATTCTAAAGGTTCATTATTGAAAATAACTAATCCAATGATTCCAAGAAACAGTCTGTGATGGAATGAGTATATTTAGTTTTGTTTAATATGGAGTTCTTTTCCTGTTGATCTAATTTTAGTCAACAAATTTTGCAATAAATTGAGGTAGTGCTAATACTTAATTTATTACAAAAATAATTAAAATCCAGAATCAAATATTTATATTTATTTATATTTATTAAATATTTATTTTTTCGTTTGGAGGTTATTGTTTTAAAACTGAAAAAGTGAAAGATTTTCTTGGTTTTTAGCGCACTATGTCAGTAGCACAGGGTTTTCAGGGTTTAAAATTCGGGGATAAACCTTAGGGCCGGTTCCACCAACGTGGATTAACTAGAGTTGATCCTCGACAGAGGATGAAGGCACGTTATCACGGATCATCTAGGCCTTATCGCAAAAATTAAAACCGGCCTTCCAGGGATTATCTTCCAGTCGAAAGCTGTCGCCATATTGAAAACGCGTTAGATTCGATTAATTCACGGATGAAAATCTTTCCACGAAACCGCCACAATCCTGCTCCGAGGTTTTAATTTTTTCCCTGGCTCCGTGACTTCGTCCACGCTGGTGGAAAGTTGCTGAAATGTTGCTGATTAGGGATGCTAACAACAAATTTTTCGTAGATACTCTCGCGATTGCAATGTTAAATGTTTACGTTGACTGAGCAACGGGGAGAGAAAGTAGCAAATAAAGAAATCTAGTGGACCCTTTTTACGGGACCAAAGTATTGATGTACCTACGAAATATCGATTGCATTTTACTATCGATCTGAAAATGTTTACCCATATCTCCAACGCCATTGCACTTGGAACCATCCGCATGACGGACCTCCTCTCTGATGGGTCCAATCTGTAAGGACACAGTTTACTGACCAATCTGTAATGAATCGTGTGACTGATGGAACTGATTGAAGAATGGCGCGAACAAGGTGTAATAAACGGACATAGCGTTTTGGAACCAGTCATTTTTCACGGGTTAAGACTAGCTGTCCCCTTGTCCTGTCTGCCATTTGCATTCTCCCTTTTTTAGTTCATTACTCACGGAGACCCGTCGACTCCAACAGCTCTTGGAGGAACGCCGGTGGCGCCCGACTCCTGGAACAAGGTTTTTCTTTCTTGTCTTCTCAGATAGAAAGATAGGAGATTGATGGGTCAACCTGAAAGGGAGCTTAATTTGTCAAAGGAAGCGTCGAAGGCTGACCCCCATATTTAATCAAGCTGGGTCATATTTCCTGGGTCAGCTTCCGAGGACGAGTCAGGATGGGGTACGGGAAAATCAAACTGAAGAGATAGTATGCTTCATGGTCTCTTCAAGAAATATAGTACCAGTAACATCACGTAATCAAATTTAATTAGAGTTTCATCTATTATAAAAATTAGATTTTCATCCAATTGATCAAAATAATTACTATTTTGATAAATTCCAATCAATCTATATGATTTTGTAGAGAGTCTGCTTGTTGATCCCTTGAGAGACGCCGGACTTTGATTAATTTCCCCAGGCAAAGACCCTCTACCCATCCTCAAGTCGACTTGATAGCTTGCTCGGTCAATGCTCGTTCTCGACTCTATACGGAGAGGGGTCATCGTTAGCAGCCGAAGCAGACTAATTAGAATAATCTCAATTTGAAACAGTCGGTTATAATGCCGAGAATGATCCACACTGAAAATGACTAGAGTTTAATCATTTTAAGAGCGAAAAAAGAAGTCATTTTTGACGTATAAAAAACATTTTCCGTTGAAGTCGGTTGAAACCTGGGATAGCTCAAGACAATGTTAAGAATCCCATTGTGAAACATAAATTATGCACAAGACACTAGATAGATATTGTAGTCAAATCATCAAATTTACTAGTGTTACAATCATGGTGTGAAGCAGGCACCAGGAAGTTACAATATTGAGATGGTTGCTACATTTGGATGTTCCAATCTGTGAAGTCCTTAGGCTTTGTTAAGCACTACTGCACATGGATATACAGGATGTCGACAGCAGATATCACTCCTTCAAGGGGTCGATTGTACAGCTAATTTGCAACAAAAAATATCTCATAGCAATTTTTTTAGAGGCTTCTTTTCCGAGCTATTTCAATTTTAGAGGTTTTTTTCGTGATTTGACCTTATGTAATTAAATTGGTAATAACTCCTTTAATTTGCCATGATAATTACAATTTGAGGATACCGTTGAAAAGAACATTACATTTCCTATCTCTATAACACCAAATAACATTTTTTCGGTTGATTTTTACAAAGAATAGAGCAACCTAAAAAGTGAACTTAGTAACGTTTTCAAAACTTTTCGTTTTTCAACGCCCGTAATGTCCGAATAATTCGTGATAATGAACTATTGCCGGTAAGCCTAAAAACTGCATCAGAATCTCAGCTTTCCAACGGTGTAATCAAAAAATATTGTTCAATCGAATTTGAGGGAGAAATTTGAGTTTGAACACGGAATAAAGTGCATTTTTTTTTTCAACAAAATCGACGGTTTGACGGGGAGACTCAGTGTTCTGGAGGAGCCGCAGCGGACGGATGGAAACATTTGTATTCGATGTTTACATTCTACATACTTTGAAACGTAAACCATAAAATTTTGAGGGGTTACGATTTATCTATTTTCTTGCTCGATTCCAAAAGTTCATTATTGAAAATAACAAACCAAAAGCGTGTATCAATCAAAGAGAAGAATGCTCGCGTTTGTGACTCAATTGCAATCTTCCTCACAAGACCTACTAGATTCTCTTGCTGAGAATGGGTGATTTAATTAACATTACTATACGATGGTCCCGAGTTGCCAGGATGATGTGTGACTCGGGATGCACGACGTGATCACTGATAGCGCATCTCCCGCTAATGGATACGATACGCTTGGCATGACAAGAGCTCGCATCAATGCTTCGGGCTCTCCATCTCCTCTCATTACTAGATGAAACATTAGCAACAGTATTGGTACCATTGCTGATGTATGGGTGTTGCACTGCAGTTCTAGCAGCTATGCCTATAGAATGCAGTAAGAGTGCCTATATGTGTACTCAAAGTGACCTGTGAGTTGCCAAAGAAAGTCTGATTTAATCGATATTATGCTTTAAGTAAGAACCTTAACATAATATTTTTTTTATTGGTTTTACTGTGATTTATTGTAATCAAAATAAAGTGAGTTCATATAACCTGCTTTAATTTAGTTCCTCAAATCATAAACTACGACACCTGTCGACAACTGATACGAATCCCATGTCGCGTACTAGCACACCTATGTCGACCACTAACGCAGGCCACTGTCGACTTCTGAAGAAATCTTCTTTCCCACTGTCGACTTCTAGTGCAAAATTAGTCTTTGAAAAACCTATTTCTTAACCTATGAAGCTCAAATTAAAAAAAAAACTGTCCGTTATACTGTATGGGGGAGGGTTTTGTAATCCACTTTAAGTCGGTAATAACTTGGAAAAACAAAATTTCGAAGGTAGGAGCAAAAAATACCTGTCGAAATTTCCTTAAGGTGTCGACTACTAGTGCATTTACCTTAACAACTCGGGATAGCTCGAGCAGTTCAGTAGAGCCACAACAGACTTGCGATGGGCTAAGAAGGTAAATAACTAAGGTAATTGACTAGTAATTTAGTAAAGTCACAGTCATGTCAAAACTGATTTTGCATGCGTCTTGAAAGAACTACTTCACAAATCCAAAAGCATTTCCTCATTTTTATTGATCTGACAAAATTCGACGAAGATTCGCCTTTAACCGCTGGGTGAAGGAGCTCAGAGTTATGACACCAGTCATCTCACCAATCAAAAAAACTCAATCCGTGGAGGACGCACTAACCGGTTTTATTGGTTATTGGTGTGAGGAAACAATAGATTGTCATCCAAATAAAAAACATTTAAACCAAAAAGGCTGTAATTTTCAAATAAGCCGGTGGATTCAAAGACATCATACATTAATTTTTAGCGACACTTTCTCCGTTGAAGTGTTGCTGGCGAAACTTTACATAATCATAATCGGAGATGAAAACAATATTCAATGTAAGTTAAGAACCCTTGACCGAGTGAGTTCTGAGAAGGAGGTTCTATCGACCGGTCTACTGGCGACCCAGGGAGGAGCAGAAGTGGCCGCTTAGGATTCTGAGCGAGCTATCACGAGAGAATCACCGACTTGACTGCTGAAGAGATCAGTATTCGGACAGTTTCCATACTGATGGGGGCTCAACATCGTCGGCTGCTTAGCAGTCTTTTTGTGCACATGAATATACCGTTTTCACAAGGGGGAATGAAAGTGTGGCAAATACTACAGTTGTTAACTACTACACTTGTTGATCCTTAATTTTCACCTGTTGAGTTCACCAATAAATTTCAGTTTGAGTTCCAAGTTCACATCGAGTTGTGATATGAAAGATGGATTGCATCCCAAGCTTGAAAGCTTTTCGAATAAATTCGGTTTTTCCGTCCGAATTACTTTCCGTTTTGTTGTCCGACTTGTATATCTGAGGTAATTTTCTTGCTCTATGCAATACTATACAGACAATTTGACTAATTTTGAAAACATTATGTGAGGGAAGGCAAAATGCACTCCGCAAGTTGACATTCTACTGTCAGTCTCATTTTGTACAAATTCGGAATAGAGGTAGAGACTGTCTCTAAAATGATTGCGTATAATTATACTCGAATTTCATTTCATTAAGAACCTTGATTTTCATTATCCTACAAACACTTAGGTCAATTTGCATCGATTTCTGTTTTGTCCTTTCATAGGCTAAATAAGTAAGTTTATAAAGCTTGAAATGATATTATAAAAAATATGTTACATGAATGGAGTTAAAGAAATGAAGATTATGTAAATGTTTTTCGCATGAGGAAAGAAACGAAAAATCAGTTTGTCACATTAAGGGAAAAAATAGAGCCACAACTGAGAACGAAAAAGTTGAAACACGGGGCAAAAAGACGAAACGCCTGTGAACATATTAGTCTGAGTGGAAGAGGTGAAAATTTCCTCTTCTTTTTCATTTAATCGAATCAGTTTTTCTGGGAGTTAAAATTAGATTGCGAAGCTGAAAAGAACTGAAAGCATATTTGCATCTCGCCTCACGCTGCCGAGCGCCGTACCTTCTTCTGCCTACATAACTACATAAATATTCCTCGTTCTCATAACCTGCACACGGATTTCGGTGTTCAAGTTTAGCAAATCGCCAGAACCTCAGGAGCCGACCTGCATAGGTTCATATTCGAGTGAATGAATAGTGTCTCAACTTTTTGGCGATTACATGCACACCTATTTTTTGTGTCTTAAACAATAATTATCTTTTATAAAGACAATCTCCTTAGCGATACACCTGATGTTTGAGTTTGAAGGAAAGAGAGAAAGAGCGATACAAGGTCGGTCAAGACTTCTAAAAAGAAACGACTTCAATATCACACATACAAAAAAAGAAACAATATTTTGGCTACCCATTGAAAAAAACCTCTATTATTATTTGGGACAATAAGTTTGAACATCAGGTGCAAGGCTCACTCTACTTTCCTTACCTGTAACAAATCCAAAAATAGCTATTGGTTTATTATTTTCAATAATGAACCTTTAGAATCGACCAAGAGACCCCCCAAAATTTGTTGGTTTACGTTTCAAGGTATGTAGAACCCGAAAATAAAATAAAAATTTGGCCGTCCGTCAGCTGTACGCCGTACGCGGGACTTTCCTAAGTTAGCTTTGACCGATTATGATGAAATTTGGTATAAAGGCTCCATTTGGGGTCTAGTTGTGTCCCTAAAATTTTGGTTGATGTAGGTCACTTCTAAGGGTTGAAAAATAATGTTTGAAACGTTGAAAACTTCCTAGCTCAAAAAATTTTGATATAAAGATATTGTTTTTTTTTCATCAATTTAAGATAGTATTGCATTTTTAAAGACCACGCGGAGCCCTGTAGGACAAACCGTTCGCTCCCTACGAGAATTTAAGGGTCGGACTTACGATAAATCAGAAACACGAGTGTGAATCACAAAAGAGGCCTAATCTCCGTTCAAATTGAAGCTGACCGAAACGCGATCGATGTTTTTCTTCATATTTGATGGTTGGTGGCTTTGCAGACGAGTGATCTATATAGAAAAATAAAAATAATAAACCATTGTGTAATAATTTGCAGCTTTTTTTGTCTGTTTTCAACCGATTTCAAACTTACTAATAGATGAAATTGATTAAACTTACGGGAATTAATTTTTTCAGCTCTTGAAAAATCTTTCCCTAGGTCGACTAGGAGTGGGTGAATACGTTAATTACATCGATAGTAAGATAAGCTCAGTGGATCATCTGAAGTATTTCGAGTAGTACCTCTAAATGGGAACTAAAGTCACAAAAGTACTCATTTTTTTGCCCAATTACACGCAGTCACCAAGTCACCGAAGTTGGGGAGCTCCACGGGTCTACGATTTGTGGTTCGTGAACCACTCGAGACACAGCAAAGTGCGGTGTTGACTGAAGAGTACC
Organism: Apolygus lucorum; assembly: GCA_009739505.2. Lineage (NCBI taxonomy): Eukaryota > Metazoa > Arthropoda > Insecta > Hemiptera > Miridae > Apolygus > Apolygus lucorum. Next base: position 69,644,029 of record CM019167.2, on the reverse strand, counting down.
CGGAACCGATCCTGCTACAAAGGTGGTAACAGAGCTGGGACCGACATTCTGTGAGCTATTAGGTCCCGTGTGTAGTCAGTAGAGCACTATAAGGGTCTTCAAGGCACAATGGAACGCCAGATCATGAAACAGACGGCGAGTCCTCCAACCTTGCGGGGAGAGTTGCAACAGAATTCGCAGCTCTTTGAAGTCCTGTGCTACCTAATGAGGGTTCATTCGAATTGTTAATGGAGGTCAAGGTCAGAGGTTGGCTGAGCGAACTCAGGACATTCCTAATCGAGATTGAACGGTGCAGTATCCTACGCATGGATAGATACGGCCATGAGAGAGACTCCAATACAGTTTTACTGGTCCAATGGTCAGTAAGCGGTTCGAGGAGTTCAAACCAGGCGATCAAATCCCATTTCCTCGGCAACACTTCTGTTCTCAAGTTGACCACAAAAGTGAACCTCAATGACACGTTCTGTTGTTTGGTTCATTAAATATGGATTTGACACATTCTTAAGTGACAAGGGCACACAAAGGATGAATGAGATTCTAGGAAAAACGTTTCCAAATCTACATCCAAAATTGGAATGATAAATTAGTGCAAAAAAATTTTGAAAATCCAAAAAAGTAAAAAAGATATGAGCAAAAATGAACGCGCATTAAAAAAAATTGAGTTCTCATTCAGTTCCTCCTAACGGTGGCAAGAGGTTTTTCGTACATAAAATTCGCATAGTACATAAAGTAACACCTTTCTACTCAATAAAAACACCGAATTTCTAGCTGATTGAAGTTTTTGTTGAGTAGAAAGGTATTACTTTATGCTCACTACCATATCTACGAATAATGCGTATTTTATGTACGAAAACCGAAGGTTTTCTTCGAAAAATCCACTTTCTAGCAGTCGAAATCATTCGGAAGTATCACCAATGGATTCAGCGTAAATAATTACATAGGAAATGATACCAAACTTGTCAAGCCGTCTTGAGATCGAGGGGGACCATAAACCGCTTGAAACACTGGATTTTTATGTCAAACACTCATTTTTTGACATTCAAACTTAATTTACTCTTCCGAATTCAATGTTAAAACAAAAAACTAATAGACCGTTGGAAAGATGACAGTTTAAGCATGTTTTCTCCGAAGAGCGCCCATCGAAATGGGCAGGGATTTAGAGTGAAAACGTTGGTTGAAGAAAGCCAAGTTTCAAAAAACATTTTAAAGTTTGCTTTTTGACTTGATTTTTTGAAACAATTTTATTGCTAAAAGATTTTGATTTTGCACTGGGTAGCTTGATTATTTAACGCTTTTTCTAACGGTGTAGTCAGATTTGAATTTTCAGGAGAAATAAGGGAAGTTATGAACAAACATATCAGTGCCTTAAGGTCGAAAACGCGAAAAAAAACTTTAAAGTGAAAAAAAAAGAATTTTGAGTGGGTTAAAAGAAAATTGCTATGAGAAATTTTTTGTTGGAAATACCTTGTAGAATCTAACCCTGATGTTATGCCCATCTTGAGTGTAGACACCCTGTATAGGCAGGAGATGGGTTACGAGTAACACGGATTTCAGAAATGTTAATAGAACTTCGTCATTAATATAAATTATGGTTATGTAGGTCTGACTCAATAATGGGTTATCAACAATTTATATTAGGTGAACCCATGCAGATGAATATTATCGAGCGACATCCATGATTATTCATTGATTTCTCTGGACGGTCGACCGAACCAGCAGATGGAGTTTCCGCAACAGTCTCTTTGATTATTGTCAAAGTAATGGACGTTTCGCACCTACAGCGATTTCCCAACTCGTAGTAAGATATCTGGCTGAACTTCGTCGTTTGATTATGGATCATATATATAATTATTGTATGGTCATCAAATGAGTCCCTCACCATTTGGGTGTTGTTCGTGTGGGATGAAATGTTCTCAACCGACTGGAACCTATGACTGGTAAAACTATTTGGAACAGGTAGCAGTAATTCAATAATTTGGATGTGCTTCTATTTATTTAGAACAAATACCTCTCTTTCCTACGTCCTATCTACGTATCCGATGAACCTTCAAATCGTAATTCACCTTAATTTCTTGTGTAAACTTGATTGGAAAACCACTTTTACGTGAAATCGAATCCTTTGAACCACAGAACTGCTCGTAACAAATGTGGAAATACACAAATGTATCATAATGCGGAAATCTAGGTTTTTGGACGTGAATAATTACCGAGTATGATATATTACTGTAATACGATTTTTCCACAGTATCACTTGATGGTGTTATTGTTTTTGAATCGTAGGCCCAAAATTTTAAATTCGCCAACATGTTTGAGCTACTACTATAATGTTAGACGCCCAACGTTTATTTTGATACGATGAATGTAAATAGAAAATATCAATAATACTACACCATGTCTCTCAGCTTGGTGATGACGACCCTATAAACTCGATTTTTGCGTTGTCTACACATTTTGAGAATAGACAAGAACATTTTTGTTCTTCACTCAGAGACGGTTTTTTAAATCTACAAAAAATTAAATAACATAACTTGATAAGTTGGAATGCATTGAGTACGCGCGGATGGAGTCATAATCAAATTCTACGCAAAACTTCATTGGAATTAATTTAGTAATATTTAGGCAGTAAAAGGAACACCGCGAACATGCATAGTTGGACGAGTGTTAATCTCTTCTTTTGATGAAAAAAATGGACCGACCTCAAAAATGATGTCCGTGAACACCAAAAAGGGAAAAATAATAAACTTAGCGAAAACACACTGATGTATTAGGTTGTTGGATATAAATATCTTGTCAACAGATGGTATGTTGGAATACCAAATATTATTTGTAATGTGATTCACACTCATTGTCACACTCATATCCTCCATCATACGATAGCAGTGACGTACTACCCAATAGTTTTGGAACACTTATCTCTACTCGTATTCATGTTTTGTAATACTCACCAGATCATGTGAGTATTACTTAATAACCACAGTGTATCCAGATAGGTAGGTAGGTACGCATTGAAGTCGCCGCCGTGCCCACCTGTAGACACAAACTAATAACCTTCCTTACTCGATGATCTGGTTAGCATTACAAGAGTAAGTACCTACCATTGAGTTACAATGTGCTCCCCAAACTATCAGGTACCTAGTACGTCTCTGCTGCCATATGAGTATGATAGTAAGTGTGAACCTCCCTAGGAATGGTTGTGACGAGTAATTTGAGACTCTATTATTACATGAGACTGTTTATTTTATTGGTGGATATATTATATTGTAGCAACATACCTTCGGAATCGTTGTTACCTAATTAACGTTCAAAACCGTCCACAATTTTTGACAAAAAGATATATACGTTCATACTCGGTGTGGAAGCATGTCTGTGGTATGGGAGGTATGTACCTATATTTCCGAAAACGAATAAAATGTTGGTAAGTAGAACATCTAGGAGACGTTTGTGTCTACGGGTGGGCACGGCGGCGACTTCAATGCGTACCTACCTACCTATCTGGATACACTGTGGCTATTAAGTAATACTCACATGATCTGGTGAGTATTACAAAACATGAATACGAGTAGAGATAAGTGTTCCAAAACTATTGGGTAGTACGTCACTGCTATCGTATGATGGAGGATATGAGTGTGACAATGAGTGTGAATCACATTACAAATAATATTTGGTATTCCAACATACCATCTGTTGACAAGATATTTATATCCAACAACCTAATACATCAGTGTGTTTTCGCTAAGTTTATTATTTTTTCCTTTTTGGTGTTCACGGACATCATTTTTGAGGTCGGTCCATTTTTTTGTTAAAAAGGTTTTTATTTTATTATTTTTCCATTTTATATTATTTTTTATTTTTCACTTTTTAGTGGTCCTCAATTTGAATCAGAAATTAATTTTCCCGCAGTTTTTCGATCAGTTTTCGCAATGTAGATCTACTTCAATACTGTGCATCATTTCAGTAAGGTGAACTAGAAGCCATAGGGTGGACGACATTTTGTAATCCGGATCAATTTCCATACGTGTAGATGAGTTTCCGTTTATGGATCAGTTTCAGGAGGTATTGGGGTCACTTTCCTTCTTAGCCATCTACTCTCATATCCCTTAACTGTTCGACTTCCCTCATATATCGTAGGTACTTGGTAGTTCTGACAACACAATTCAACAACTCAACCATGACATGATTGACGAGGGAGCTAAGTGCTACATCCACTTGATAGAAAACCCTTTATCACCTAACTGCACTATATACCTCATATTTGGTACGGCACAATGTACTTCTGAAGATCTCCTATACCATCACCTACCCAACTATAGTATGGATGATGAGGAAGCTATGTGCTACCCCCACTTGGTAGAATACCCTCTCATCACCGAGTTCTACTATATACCTCATATTTGGTACGGCACTATGCAGTTATGACAATCTCCTATACTATTGCCTACCCAACTATATTATGGATGACGAGGAAGCTATGTGCTACACCCACTTGGTAGAATACCCTCTTATCACCTAACTGTACTATACACCTCATATTTGGTATGGTACTATGCAGTTATGGCAATCTCCTATACTATTGCCTACCCAACTATATTATGGATGACGAGGAAGCTATGTGCTACACCCACTTGGTGGAATACCCTCTCATTACCGAGTTGTACTATATACCTCATATTTGGTATGACACTATGCAATTATGGCAGTCTCCTATACTATTGCTTACCCAACTATATCATGGATGAGGAGGAAGCTATGTGCTACACCCACTTGGTAGAATACCCTCTCATCACCTAACTGTACTATTTCATTTCTAATATTTGGTACGGCACTATGCAGTTCTGACGATCTCCTATACCATTAACTACCCAACTATATTATGGATGAGGAGGAAGCTACGTGCTACACCCACTTGGTAGAATACCCTCTCATCACCTAACTGTACAATTATATCCCTAATATTTGGTACGGCACTATGCAGATCTGACGATCCCCTACACTGTTACCTACCCAATCGTGTTATTTGTGTTGAGAGAGCTATGTGCTACACCCACATGGTAGAATACCTAACTAACAGTACTATGATTATCCTTCATATTTGGTAGGAAAACTCCCTTACTCGAGCATTAATAAACACGTTTGATGTGGCTCATGCAGGTTCTGAGCGAATAACCCAGTATAATTTCCCCCTTTCTCATCACCGCAGCACCTTTTAGTTATCGGAACCCCCCTCATATAGTATATCATTTTAAAGCTTACAATCAGACCTTTAATTTGACTATACACAAATGGTCCTCCATCGACTCAGTCGGAAGTCACAGGGCAAGAAGAGTAAATGCGGACCGATATTCCAGAAAACGGGACCCACGTTTTTCAACTTCATTCACAAATTTTCGATACTTCTAACAAAGCAAAATGAAATCTGTTTGAAACGGGACCACCACGGATACTTGTAGAACAAATTTCAAAAAGAACCAGACAGATTGGTACCAGAATAAAGAAATGCAAGCGACTCGGACATACAAAAAAAAAAAAAAAAAAAAAAAAAAAAAAAAAAAAAAAAAAAAAAAAAAAAAAAATCGTCGTCCCACGACAACCCGAATTGAGTACCTCCTCTTTCGCGCGCCTTCGGCGCGTTGAAGTCGGTCAAAAAGATACTCACTCTCCTATCGTTTTCCTTAGATATACCTTTCGGGCAACTAGCCTAGCGATCTTCATTTTGCAGTAGTTTGACCACCTAATGAAATCATCTTCGAAGTGATGTCTCGGAAACACCTTAAAACTGAACGCTAGAAAAAGTTGTGTAAAATTTTACAAATTCAACTAAGAATACAGGATACGGATACAGGAAAAGAGGCAAAGGGGCAGAATACAGAATGTTACTCTAACTTTATTATTTCTTTAATGCCATTTTTTTCTTCTTTGAATTTTTCATTCGTGTTTTCGATCGTGCCGAAATAAAATGATCATAACTCCCTCTTTGTGATCGACTTCAGCGCGCCGAAGGCGCGCGAAAGAGGAGGTACTACTCAATTCGGGTTGTCGTGGAACGACGATTTTTTTTTTGTATGTCCGAACACCTTGCATTTCTTTATTCTGGTACCAATCTGTCTGATTTGTTTTGAAATGTGTCTTGTATTACCAAGTAAAACTCCGTTACAGAAAAACGATGAACTGTATAATTACAGAAAATATTTTTGCAATATTATTACGGGACAAGTTCAAAACCTAGAATGGGAATTTTTTGGGACGACAATCATTTTGTTTGTCTTCATCATATGATTATCCGTATGACTGTAATCAATAATGTTCGAAGTGAATCTTCTATAATGTGTTCTACCAGTATCCGTGGTGGCCACCATCAACTTTACCCGGTCTAGGCGGACAAACACGTATCACCTCACTGTTTTTGCTTATTTCAAACATAGGATCAAGCTGGGAACCAATTTTTGAATTTTTATCAAATCTTGAGAATGTAATAAATTTGAAACATATTTGTATTTGGTCGAAGGAGAGAAGAAAACGTACAAAATAGCTGTGAGAACTTAGCTTCAACAGCTGGTCACCCACCCTTGTTTATCAGCGCTACCTTCTCATGCAGAAAGAACATGATTATCCTTTTCTAGGTGTTCAAATCTCCAAGCAATGTTGTACATGGTGTGATGGTGTGATGTAGTATAATTATGTCAAAAATTGCTATGAGTGATTACAAATTAGTTATAACTAATTGTTAATTGTTAAATTGTATAGATAGAATCAATCCCCGAAGTATTGCTGATCGATTTTGGGACACATTGTATATCGACGAGTGTATCATAGAAGACCGCGTAACTACATGGCCGTCTTCTAAATTGATTTTGAATACAGTTAGATACCATAGGTAATCTGGAATATGGGGTGTCAGTACTGTGAAATCAAAGGAGATTGCGTAATGACTACCAGCGGCACAGCTCTGACATCAATTCAGTTAGGAACCACACGGCTCTCAGTAAGCGATGCAGTTGCCATGCTCTGATTATACGCAGTGATTTCAGGTTAGGATTTGTTGGGGTAGGCCTCAGGTTCCGCTAACTAGCTGGGAAACCAGATGCGCGTAACTGGCTCTAAATAATCGAGATAGCAGCAACTGATGCGTATAACCTCTCATCAGATGAGGATTACCTTCCGTCTATTCGCACTAGAGGTGGCCACAATCAAGGCTTCAACGTGGGATGACTCACCGCACTCTACCATCCAACAAACCCTGAAATTACGCACAACGAACAGCAACGAAAAATGCTATTAGCACCATGAATGTGCTATTAAACACACACCACACTGGTAATTATTATTAAAAAGATTTTTTCCATGTTGCTAGATTAGTCAGAATATTAGAAATATTCCTTTTTTCCTGCGTGGTTAACCAAGTTTGCAAAAGGATTTTTTTTAATCCACTAGCCAATTGGAGGAAGTTATCAACGTAGAATGAAGAGTGGTACTTGAATATTTTGAAAACTAGAAATCTCGATGAGTTTCGAATGAAATGAAAATTGACGTGGCAATTTTTAGGACGTCCAACAGTAAGACTTGGGCGTCCTTATACGATCGATCTGGGGTGAAGGAGGACAACACTCAACAGAAGAAAAAAAATAACCACACAGTAATCCGTTTTGGACCATTCTGAATCCAAATCCGCAAAAAACCATAGGTGTATGTCTGTGTGTGTGTAGGTGTAGGTGTATGTGTGTGTGTGACAAAATCTTGTGTCGTCTGCACAGGCCTAAGTTCTCAACCGATTTTCGTGGTTCTTTTGTTGTTCGACGCGGAAAACTATCTAGTTGTGCACTACGGCGCCGGAATTTCCAATTTTGCCTTTTAAGGGGGTGAAAGGGGAGGTTAATGCTCAAAAAACGTGCGTTTGTGAGCATGATCTTGTAAACTGTGCCCAGGCCTCAATTTCAAACCGATTTCCGTGGTTCTTTTTTTGTTCGACGCGGAAAACTATTTGGTTGTGCACTACATCACCGGAATTCCGAATTTTTCCTTTTAAGGGGGGGGAAAGGATAATGCTCAAAAAACGTGCGTTTGTGGGCATGATCTTGTAAACTGTGCCCAGGCCTCAATTTCCAACCGATTTGCGCGTTTCTTCTTTTCATTGACTCAAATAACTCCCGAGTTGTACATGTATTCACCATAGTATCAAAATTCGCAAGGGGAGGGGGCAAGTGGGGGGGATTATATTCACAAAATATCCGAATTTTCAATATTTCGGTTCCTTTACTGCTTACTAACTGTCCCCAAGCTTTAAAATTGAGGAAAAATTCTCACTATATCTGCGGATTTTCATGAATTATTCTCTGTCCCACCATGGAACTAATAGTGGTGCCACCATGGTATCAGGGCACCATAAACCGCATATTTCGTGGGTTTTGTTGGTGTTTCACCTTGAATATGGATGTTGGCGACAACTGGCACCATTGTTGGCGTTGGGGAGTGGTGGGGGGGGGGGTGAACTCAAATTCGCATGTTGGGTATCGTAGATCATGGATTTTAAAATGCTCTTCAGATTCGAGGCTCCCGTGCCGCTAGAAATGTTATGGTAGATAATGGTGGGGGGGGGGTCACTATTTCTTGCCTAGAGTAATAAATAAATTACATCGACCGAAACAGTTTTATCGCTTGGTTAAACTGATCAAATGCTTAACCAATGGGACGTCCCCCGGAATGCATGTATTACTAAACAATATGTTTCTACTCTCTACATTATGACTTAGCCATCTCAATACATTGGTTTTTCTTGCCTCTCATATGTTCCTGGAAACATCTTGTCTTTTGTAGAAGGAATAGACAGCCACTGTTGTAGTACGAGGGATTGTTATAGCTCGTGTCCTCCGCTAGTCTAGCTCTCAACTTCAATGTGAATCAGTCCATAACTAGTGGTATTGCGATGATTTAATCATAACTCGTAACCCATGAGAAATTAACTACTCTATATACTATCTATATAACTACTCTTTATATAAAGATTGTGGAAAATATTATGATATTTGCTAGTTATAAATCATCGATTCATTTTTTGAAATTTACGTTCAAATAAAAAAAAAGAAAACTACAGAGTTTGTGAACAAAGTTATCAGGTTGAATGAAGAGCTGAATAATAAATTATCGGTTTACTTAAAACCTTTAGATGTTTCCCCTGAGTTTTGAAAATTTCAAACAAACAAAAATTACAGAAGTTGATGTAAAATCATAATATGGGATGTAGGGGCGTTCATTCGTCATAATATAGAATGTCAGCGTTACATTTTCCATAAGACCTCTATAATCAACGAAATCCTCAATCGACAATTATTCGATTTTCTGCTTCCGAGTTCACTAAGGTAGCGGATGCATTATTTTCACTTTTCAAGGTTACAAAAAAGTCATCCAGAATGAAAATTTTCACTCACGTTTTACCATTTATACCTTCTTGGCCAATTTTGGTTTCAAGTTTTTCTATGTGTTCGCAAATCCTTGAAAACTACTGGATGTAACAGTCCGATTATAATTAAATTTTCTGGGATTGTGCGGGTTGGGATGTCGTAATGGAAACCCCCATGAAATTCATCGCCACCTGATTGATAGCAGCCTCTGCGCAAACATAAAACCATTGTACTTAACTTCTTCAACTTTTTCATTTGTCATCCGAATTCGATTCCTTGACACCCTGTATGGTCCCCTACCAATTTCATTGTTTTGGATCATTAGTAGCTACTGCGCAAGCGCCAACGTGGATTTCTTGATAAGTAGAACTTGTAAATATAGTTTTTATTCGGTTTTGATATGGTTTTCGGAGAAGTTTTGATTATCCACTATGTATCACACATCATCTATACAATCCGAAAAAAAGCTATGTGTCACACCCACTTGCAGACCTTAATTGGAAAATTACAAATCCCGGAATAGATTTACACCATGAGAACCACTTGATTGGATTCCTCCAGTAAAGGTTATTGGATCCGCCGAAGTGGTGGTCGGGGTCGCACGAGTGCCGTCTGAATCAAAATCGCTTCAACGTTCAGGATTTCGAGGGAATTTAGATTTCATTGATACAGGAGAGGATATAATTGCGAATTTTCCGCGTGGCGAAAGAAGATCTCGGATCGTTTATTGTGATCAGGGAAGAGAAGATTTCTGATCCTCTAACTGTCTCTCTCGCACACGCTGTCACAGTCGACAGTCATCAGTGTCTGTCTCTCTCACACGAGGAAGCTCACGGCCCATTATGCCCCCTCTCACGATTATAACCCTCCCTCAACCCTACGAACAGCCCTTTGAGCTCTCGTAGTTACAGAAGGGCGTTCTTACCGTCATCTCTCCCTTCCGACGTCCTATCGTAAAGATTCTGGCATCTTTCCACGTAGATTTCCCTATCTCCACCGCCCTTCCTCATTCCTGCTCACTCCTATCTCTATCCACCCCATGCCAAATATCAAAACGGAAGAAATCATTCCCGTGAATTCTCCTTCAGCGGGTACCTCGAAAGTACTGATATGGTTCCGGAGGTTGGGCGAAACCCCTTGGTCGGATAGTCAGAGAAGTTTTTGAATACTGTTCCAATTGAACTGAAACGTTTTTAGTACGTCCCACAGTAAGATTTGGGCGTCCTCATGCGATTAATCTGGGGTGAAGGAGGGAAACATTCAAGAAGAAGAAAAAATTACCACATACTAATCGTACTTTGAAAAAAGTGTGAGTATGTCTAGGTGTTCGTATTTTAGGGATAAGCGATGTGCATGTTCGTCATAATAACAATAGCCATATTAACTAAAAACTAGCCGAGTCGGTAGTCTAATAGTCCACTGAGAGGAGTATAACATGAAAATGGACCACAAACATTTTCAAAACATACCCTATGCTTACGGTATAACGTTATGGTAAACTAAAATAAAAAAATGGTAAAAAAATAAAATAAATAAATAAACAATTTACGTGTACTAGTATGAGTTTGGGGTGACGGGGAGAGTATTAGTTCATTATTTTCAATAATGAATCTTTGGAATCGACCCAGAAAAAACAAATTTTGAACACCCCTCAAAATTTTATGGTTTACGTTTCAAGGTACGTAGAATCCAAAAATCGAATAAAAACGCTGCAAATTATTACACAATGGTTTATTATCTTTCTATATAGATCACTCGTCTGCAAAGCCACCAACCATCCAACATGAAGAAAAACATCGATCGCATTTCGGTCAGCTTTAATTTGAACGGAGATTAGGCCTCTTTTGCGATTCACGCTCGTGTTTCTGATTTATCGTCCGTAAAACCCTTAAATTCACGTAAGGAGCGAACGGTTTGTCCTACAGAGCTCCACGGGGTCTCAAAAAATATCAATACCTTTATATCAAAATTTTTTGAGTTAGGGCGTTTCCAAAATTTCAAAATTCATTTTGGAACCCTTAGAAGTGACCTACATCAACCAAAATCTTCTGGGCACAACTAGATCCCAAATGGAGCCTACATACCAAATTTCATCAAAATCGGTCAATAATAAGTGGCAAAAGTGCCGCGTACGGCGTCCGGCGTACGGCGGACGGCCAAATTTTCATTCGATTTTTGGATTCTACGTACCTTGAAACGTCAACCATCAAACTTTGAGGGGGTGATAAAAATTTTTTTTTCTTGGTCGATTCCAAAGGTTCATTATTGAAAATAATAAACCAAAATTTGGCCGTCCGTCCGCCGTACGCCGTACGCCTTATGCGGCACTTTTGCCATGATATACATATAGTACCCAATGTGAATTTTTAAGAACCATATTCACTTATGAATGTAACAAATAGGTGGGGAGTATTTATTTAATATGAATTCAGCTTTCATAGTACAAAGATATTACACTGGGAAACATCACACACCACTTTAATAAATACTCCTCCGTACCTTTGGGTTTTGATGTAGTACGTAAAATGTAACCCATCTTTGGAAAATCAAGATAATTTATGTATTAGTGGTGTGTCTCACTGATCAACATTGAGGACGTAATGTTTTTATGACTCAACATTAAGGAGTATCATTCATTTATTTGAATCACCGGGCTTTCCCAACTGTAAAGGAGTACCTAATTTTGACCAGTTAGGATAACAAAAATGAAGAAAAAAGACCCAACAATGGGCGAGCAACGAGACGTTCTGGTCCCAGCAGTAGAGAGGCTTGCTGAAATGTGTCTGTTCAGTTGGTCTTTCTCAGATGTTCCTGTAGGAACATGAAAACTCAAAGTGTGGTGAGGAGTATTGCGTTCGTCTGACGCTTTACATTGCCTGGGTACTTTCCAACTATCATGTTCTTTCAGCAGTGTTAGTGGTGGTAGCCGAAAAGAACTTAATGTAACCAACTGGAAGTTTTACTTTTTCCATTCTTATTGAAAATCAAACGCTCCTCCACTGCGCAGCAAGTGGCGGTGCAGCATCAGAATCAGAGGTTGAGTGGCGGTACGCGGCAGAAGTTTCTGACAGTGCGCTCTCAAGTGCGCATTTCGACGACTTATTTACTCGGTAATTCGAGTTGACGCTCGACCCTAATAAACGCTATAATAAAAGAGTGGGAACTCGCCATGGAGTGAAGCTATCGACGAAGAAGTGGTGGTCTCCATGAACGAACTCATTGATTGATCGTCGTCATTAGCACGTTCCGAGGGAACCCGCTGGATATGCGTCCATGCAAAGTCGTTTATTGATCCCATCAATCTTTACTGAAAGGTCTTTCAAACTCCACACCTTGACGCTTCCCTAAGGTTGACTCCGCCAGTTTTTTGTTCTAGCTCGGCCATACCATTTTCTTACCACACACAGAAAGCGTTTCATCAGTCAGCCAACAATTGGAGAGCGTTTCATCAGCCAATCATCCATACGGAGAGCATTTTATCAATCAATACTCCAAAAGAAGAGCATTTTACCAAACAATTCCCCTGTTGTGACTCCTGCAGTAAGGAGTAAATACAACAGTAAGGTTGTAGTAAATAATGTGGTTGGCCTCTACGATGGGCTACCATTTTAACGTTCAAACATTCAAAGGCGTCGTGACGGCCCAAGACTAGTCTCCCACTCGAGTATCTGAAACAAAACAAAATGTAATACTCGAGCACGAGCCCAGCAGTGTCCCACAATCAATTATCGAAACTTCAGGGATTGATTCTAATTTGGAACTACTGTTGTGTTAAGAGTATGTTTTTTAAAACCCCTATCCAATCCGAATTTGTTTAATTTTAAGTTTTTGTGTGTTTCCGATCTTAATTTGTAAATATGGCCGTAAATCTCTCAGATTACACGTAAATGCAAATGAAAAGAGCGTTAGGTATCCTTTTTTTTATTCATTCATCAATTTTTTTTGAACGGGTAAGCCCAATATAATTACATTTTTCTGACTGCAGAGGCAAATAAGAAACAATTTAGGAAGCAATTTAATATTTAAAAAAAAAAATAAAAAATATGAAAAAATAAGACAATTTCTTTAAGCAAACTGGTCAGGCTTGTCTTAAAGATATCTCAACACTGAATGGCTTGTAGAAGGTCTCTTTCAGGACAACTTACAATGAATAAGTTTGCCTCTCCCGGTCTCCTCAACAGTAGGCGCTTATAAGTAATCCCAGTATTGGATTATTTTTATTGTTCTAAATTCAAACTCCTCAAGTTATGATTATAACCTGGCTGTTAAAAATGTTACCATACGGTTGTTGTTGATTCCAAAAGTTCTGTTCTCTTAAAAATATATTCTTCTCAAAACGATCTTCAGACCACTGTCAATTATTAAGTCCCAGAAAAGGTTTGACGATCTAGAGCTCAACCGTGGGACGAGGACAGAGACCCGTGACAACATTAATATGCACGACCCCACTGCAATATGAGATCTGGTAAATGTTCTCAAGTACGGCATTCTGATAGTAGAACTCCTGTCCTCAGTAGCTTCGTTGAATCGTTGATGAGATTCTCACCACCTTCGAATCCAAAGAGGTCTGTAGGCATACAGTTGAGTTTGCACTTACAACTTCTCACTAAGCTCAGAATGGTTTTTCCAGACACCTATCATAGAATCCAGCTGTCCTACTTACTGACTTACTAACCCTACTTCATGGGCTTGTACCAAGAAGGCTACAAGGGGAGAGATGGCCTCCTCAAGGGCTTGCCCCTTGAAGATGTCTCTCGGCATGTGAGTTCTGTTATGAACTCGGGCACCAACCTGTCTAGTTGGTAGAACCTTAGCTAGAAGGTTCGGCCTTACCTGTGGTGTTAATACAAACAGGTACCTAGAGGAGCTGACAGTCATGACTAGCAGCTCCCCTAGGGCTCTCGTGTGGTGAGTTCCTTCCACTCCCTCGATCACCCTTCTAGGGTTTTCGGGGTTTCATCTATCTGCTTGCAGATGGAGGGGGTTGCGAAATCCAGTTTGGATCGGCTCTCCCAGAAATCAAATAGTAGTTATTTGTCCTACTTACTGAATCGGACAGATGCTGTCAGATTCCACTCTGTTGTCACCAAGTCCCACGAAATGCTGTGTAGGGGAGCAAACTAGGCCCTCTCCTTTATATTTTTTTCACATATGACTACACAAAGAGATCATCAATACTAACTGCTCACTTGGCAGAATACCAAGCCGTCCTGGTGCGCCAGAGTACTCCACTGCAAGCTCATGCATTCTCCAAGAATACGTCGACCAATTAACCGGAGTACAAATACACGGAAAAAAGCTAACTGGTACACAACGCTTGTGTATTTCACCTACAAACTCTCCGTCACTGTTCCGGACGTAAGGCTCAAAGATGATTCAGTTCGGTACCTTACAGCAAATGAAACTGGAACATCCATACTAAAACCTAACTATTCGAGCAAGAATCAGGAAAATGAAATACCTTCACCTGTATTAGTGTTTCACTTTTAAGTCCGTCACTTGTTTATTCTACATCTGTTAGTTTAAATTTTCTTTCTGAACTAAAAAATCGTATTACCTACCTCATGAAAGGATAAAAAATAAAACTGCAAGTGACATGATTATGACCTTCATTCCCTCTACAATGTTCAATAAAGTGTTTTTTCTCTCTTTATATACATGCAATGTGTTAACTCACAATCCGTCTTTCAACAATATCTTTCTCGACTCAGTTGGCATTTCTCTTCCACACTCGAATTTGAATGGATTTCCCTTAGAACGCAACATTTTCAGTTATGATGAGATCATACGTAAACTTTCTTCAATCAATTTCCATCTACTAAATTAATTAAGATATCCATAATTTTAGGCAGCAGTAGACATTCATAATCCCAGAGTGGAACCAATGGCAGGTTAGGAAGTTTAGAATAGCTGAAATGATCCCCAGAGATGATGCTTCTAGGACTATTTTGTGTTTTAACTATTCAATTCTGCCATTCATATCTGGTTTCGCGGTAAATCAATCATATTCAATTACAGGGGCACCCGTTAATTAGCAACGAGCTTAGCAGGAATCCACTGCCATATCAACCAAATTGGGACGGATGTGTGTAGTTGTTTCACGACCTTGCTTGTAATGATCAACTCCATAATGAGGGAATGAAGGTGGACAAGGACTCCAGTAGTTATCGAAACGTAATGGATCTGCCGAAAGTTCAAAATGAGTTGCCAAAAGTTCAAATTGGTATGCCAAAAGTTTGCCGAAAATTGAAATTGATTTATGCCAAAGGGTTTTTAAAATGCTCTTCAAATTCGAGGCTCCCTCGTCGCTATAAATGTTATGGTGGATAATGGTGAAGAGGGGAGCGGGGATCACTATTTCTTACCTAAAATGCTTAATAAATTACATCTAATGAACAGTTTTTTCGCTTACCAACTGGTATTAATTGACCTAATGCTTGTCCAATGGGACGTCCCCTAGAATGCATGCATTACTAAACAATATGTTTTAATATACCTACATTTTTGTGTAGGTATGCTTTTTTTTTTTTTATGCATTTAAACGTCTAGAACATCATAGGGACGTTGAAAGAGGTTTCCCAACAAGCGAAAAAAATCGAACTATCACACATCAACCTGAGAAAACTCATTTTTCATTGATGATTCAGAGAAGATTCCAATGTTGCATTTTATCAACTGCTGTTACATATTATGCAGTGAAGAAACTGTAATCCACGTATTTGCAATAGGCTTCAGTGCCCTAGTACTTTATATATAGAAGAAGAATAAATGTAAGCCGTCAAAGGAAAATGTTCAGAAAAAATGAAAATTGGTTATACCCTCTTGATCTACCTCTCTCTCTCTCTCTCTCTCTCTCTCAGACCCTCAGGATGTTGAATGTTGATAAACCTTGGGGTTTGCTTCCATTGATGTTGTAAAATTCTTCACTCCGAGTTTTCTTATGAATATTCAACGGATATTGCATGACGGTTTTTCTCTCTCTCCCGCCAATTGTAAAGGGAAGACGACATTGTCCTCGCTTTCAAACCGAGTCGAGGCAATCAAATAGCCCGTTCTCTGGTAGCGATATAAGTCGACAAGGATCGTTTGTATTGGCAGCAAACGATAATCTCATCCCAGACGTTGCATATTCCATCTTTCACCGAGCTAAATTTACTGGTAGGAACGAAGCAAAAGTCAGTGTCAGGATTAGGTACATACATAAAGGCTGGTGATTGTAGTAACTACCTACGCTACTGTCCCATATATTCGATTGTTCGTGCAAATTAAACTTGGTCTGACTTTTCAACAAAGTGTTGACTCAGAGGACGGATGGAGAGGAATTAATTTCCCAGTAAGCCCTAATGGACCCTCGGAGGTCCAAATTACGCGCGGTCGATAGTTCTTCTCTGGTGGCTCGAGATATTTATAATGCAATGCACCTTGAAGGGGTGTCTCTTTTAAAATTAGGGTCTCCAGAGCCAACTTTGTGTTGAAACTATGTGACAGAGGAAGGAAAATACCCGACCACAGATTGAGACTAAGAGAGATAGTACTTCAATCTAAATACATAAAACGTGAACCAATTTCTGTCCGAACATTATTATAAAGAATATTCCACGACCACCACTCCCCACTTCTATTTTCCCTAGGAAACGACTTGGGAAAGTTGAAACACTTTGTTTATTCAGATGAAAGTTCTCATACCAACAAAATGTACAGCATACTTTTCCTAGAATTTTAGGAGTAGGTTCATATAGGGGTAAAGTTCCCAAAATGTAGGGTCATGAAACACGTTTGGGAGATTTTTGGTTGAAATGAACATCCCAAGTAGAGTAATGTCACAGAGTAAAAATGGCGATTAGTGCAAACATTTTTATTAGAGAACTTTGAACGGAGAGATTGTTATGGTTTATAAAAATGATAAAATCCAGTTAAAATTGTTGATTGAAAATTCTCCAAATAGAACCTCATGGTGCATAACTAGGGACATATTAACTAGGTGCATAACATATCATCAATATTTAATGGAGAAAAATCATGATCCGATTCCCAAAAATTGAATTTTGTGATTAAAAGTGTAGTACTGACGGGTAGTGGCCGAACTAGCACTGGCGCATAAAATCTTGAGTAGAATGACATTGACCGCAGTGGAAGTTGAGGGGTAGATTAGGCTCAAAAACTCTGAATATTTATTTATCCCATTTAATTTTGGAATTCAACAATAAAGCGCAAATTATTACACAACAGTTTATTATTTTTCTGTTAAGTTTTTGTTTGCCACTTGATTGGGTTTGCCCGTTTCATTGGTGGAGATGAAATTGTCAGCCAGTTTTTTTGTTTGAGGGAAATGAAAATGACAACCACGGGAAAAGATATTTTCGAGACCATCGATTCATTTTTCGCTACCAACGATATACCGTGGAGTAACTTTGTTGATATATGCACAGATGGAGCTCCAAGTATGATCGGCTCTATCAAGGGATTCGTAACCTTGGCAAAATCAAAAAACCCCAACATGTTTACAACTCACTGTTTTATTCATAGGGAAGCCCTCATGACAAAAACCTTAAGTCGGGAATTCGAAGTTGTTTTGAGCGATGCAGTCAAAATTGTGAACTACATAAAAGCAAAACCACTGAAAAATAGGATTTTCAAACAGATTTGTGAATCTATGGGCGCAGAGTTCACAGGGTTGTTGTTCCCCTGAGGTAAGATGGTTAACGAGAGGAAAGGTACTCACACGTCTTTATGAGCTCAAAGAAGAAGTTCTGCTCTTTCTCATGCGAGAAAATCATGAAGATTTTTGTGCTTTCTTGACAGACCACGACTGGAGGACGAGACTAGCCTACCTGGCTGACATTTTTCAGCACCTCAACACTGTCAGTTCTGGTCTACAAGGTCCTTCTGACAGTATTCTATCGTCCACAGACAAACTTTCTGCGTTTGGAGAGAAAATCGGTATATGGCTGAACAATTTGGAACAAGGGCACACTGATATGTTTTCACTGTTTTCTGGTGAGGAAAACTCGAACCCTCCTATTTTACAAGGCATTGCAAGCCACCTAGTGAACTTGAAACTGGCTCTCGACAAATACTTCCCGGACCTGGACATCAAAAAGCATGACTGGATTCGAAATCCGTTTTCCACCATGGTGCAAGTAGAAGGCAGCATCTTCAAACCGAATTTATTGATTTGAGAAACGACCGAACTCTACAACTCAAGTTCAATGACGTCCCACTGAACATCTTTTGGCTTGACGTTGCAGCAGAATATCCTCAGCTGTCGAAGAAAGCAATTGACATCCTTCTCCAGTTCCAACTTTGTGGATGTGCGAACATGGATTTTCGACACTTGCGACCATGAAAACGAAAAAACGGCAAAGAATGTTGGAAAGCACATTAGAGGACGACATGAGGGTTTGCCTTTCCCAACTGCCTCCCAACTGAATCCCAGAAATTTGCCGAACACAGCAGGGACAAATTTCACATTGATTTGAGTTACCTACCACTATAAAAAACGCTGCAAATTATTACACAATGGTTTATTATTTTTCTATATAATCGTCTATAAAGCCACCGACCATCCAACATGAAGAGAAACATCGATGGCATTTCGGTCAGCTTTAATTTGAACGGAGATTAGGCCTCTTTTGCGATTCACACTCGTGTTTCTGATTTATCGTACGTTTATTATTTTTATGGTTTATTGGTTTTTAATGGTTTATTATTTTTCTATACAATCGTCTATAAAGCCACCAACCATCCAACATGAAGAAAAATACTTGGAAAATGTCACCCCACGCATATTTAAGCAAAAACCTCTTTTTTGGCCGGTTATTTGCCCATAACTTCTATACGAATTAAGCGATCGGAATAGTTCGACGTTAGGACCAACTAGACCCCAAATGGAGTCTATGTGCGAAAGATCGGATTTTTTAGACCGATTCTAAGGCCTTTTATGGCCCGGACGGCGGACGGCGGACGGCGGACGGCGGACGGCGGACGGACATTTGGCAAATTTGGCAAATTTGGATTCTACGCACCTTGAAACGTAAAGTGACAAAGTTTGAGGGGGGGTTATAAAAATTTTTTGCGATACGATCACATAGGCTTATTATTAGAAATAATAAACCAAAAGAATTAACATTTTACTTACCTACCTACCTATTAATTATTAATTAAAGTTTTTGTGCTCCTTACTGAAAACTTGTTTCTATTCCGAAATTATTACACTGCGAAATTTTGTGTTTGTATGGTGGGGTGCCACAGAGTGAAGCCGTCACGGAAAGGGGTGCCGTGACTCAAAGAAGGTTGCGGACCACTGGTCTAGGTTGTGTCATCCTTTCTGGAATTTAGCACTAAAATATCTCAAATTGATGAAAAAACCTCGTGGAACATTCATCAAGTAGCTAATTATTTATCCTAATCAAGCGAACGGTTGGTCCCACAGAACTCAGGGTACAGCTCAAAAATTCTAAAATATAGGGTTTAAGACAGGGTAAGAAAACATAGCACACGGATTAATTATAGAGAGAGAGAGAGAGAGAGAGAGAGAGAGAGAGAGAGAGAGAGAGAGAGAGAGAGATAAACGCAAGGAAGAAAAACCACATACCCAAAGCTTTGCCACAGCGATCCCTGATTAGGACGTTGAGTTGAGTTGAACTCTGGACTCAAAGGGTTGTTCTGAACTCCTACTCACTGTTACAAATAACTGGAAAAAGTGAATCAATAGATTTACCCCTATCATACATAACATTTCAATTCGAACGCGAAAGTGATAACAAAGCTACTAGTTGAGGTAGGTAACAGATGAAATCATGATGTGAAACCAAAACAATAAAAAGAAACTATTCTTTCTGCCAACTGTTGAAAACTGTATTACTGAATATTGCAAGGTCTAGTGGGCTTCCCCCACACCACAGTCGCTGGTAAGTATAATAACACCCTGAAGTAGCTTGGAGTTGGCCACTAGTTCTCTAGCGGGTCCCGAGTACCCTAACAGATTTTCCTGAAATTGACAACCCAGAAAAATCTCCCTACAATGCTGTAACAAAATATCCCTCGTTATCATAGGAATAACATGAGCTAGAACCATAGTATGTACTTTGGAACTATGTCTATGAAACTGAGGGAGCTGCCAGCCTTGGAAGTAGGAGTGTTCAACGTCCAGCTTAGCATAGACTTTGTTGAGTGCTACGCCATGGATGAAGATGCTTGATTCTTCCTCGAAAGCCCAAAATTACTCCAAGTTATTAGGAATTCTTGTTTCCTGCCATGATATAGACTGGGACCAATGTACCCCCCCTTGACGCTTCCCCCTCAACCATGGTAGTTTACCACAAAGTATAACACAATCATTTTTAAATACCGAATCGCGCGGTTGATTTAATGGATCACACATAGAAACTTCCACTTATTCCATATTTTAGCCAATTTTCGACAATTTAAGTTCGACTTTGTTGGAAATCAGTATGTTTTCCATTTTTGTTGAAATTCAATCTGACGAATCGAGAGCTGAAAGCAATTTGAACTAATTTTTCCGTTTTTTCTGTACTAAAAAAATAATTTTAGCAACTGATCAACGACCAGTACGAATAAAATTGTCTCTGACTTACAGATTAATCAATTAGGAATGCTTAAGAGACTGATGGAAACAAAGTGGAGAGCAATTCATAATTTTGGACAGAGACTTGCATTCAGCGGGGAAAATAAAGTTTGTGGCTGAAACATTTGCCTCTCCAGTGAGTTTGGGTAGTAAAACAGCGGATAAAAAGAAAAATCTCATCAGTCGTAAACAAACGATGGAGAATATTATTACGATGAATGTGGACTATGAGTAAGTATTTACTAGGACATGGTGTTGTAAAACTACCCGTTTTCAGTACACAAACCATCGACAACTCAGACGGGAATCAGAGAGAGGCTTTGAATTCGGCTTTAACGGATCACGGAATCTGCGATATTATGCCTAAAGCTTAAGGGATTACGCAGAGGTCTCCCTTTACCATAATTCCGGACTGAATACGGTCATCCTTCTGCTCATATGGGTCTCACACAAGTTTAAGCCGTTCCCCACGGCCTTGCGCTTCTCCCCATCCGGACCCTGGTGGGATATGGAACATCTGCTTGTGACTACAAAACAGCATGATATGCGCGAGAAGTTGAATTTATGCTTTTATCCAACCCAAGCTGGACAACGGAAGGGAATATTAAAAAGTTTGATTCGCTGAAATTTCCGTTCTATATTTTGTTTTAGGCGTTATTTTGTACTCAGTTCCTGTCTGTCATTAACCACTTTTGGAGTTTCAAACACCAATGAAATAGGTAGTACTTAGAAGATTCTTCTAGTTACTGAGATATATCTTACATTTCAGTTAAATCAACATCTTCATATTAGCTTTATCACTTCGAAGGTGGGAAAGCTTTGTATTGATAGGTAGAACAAATTTGGATCTCCCAAAATCTCAATTTCTACACGTTATTTTTCGTTTTACAGCTTTCTGAACAATGTTGGTTTCGTGTACGTCCGTTCAACCGTCCGTTTGTCTATCTGTTCCCGGTAAAACCCATTTCATGGCCAAACCCGTACGAAATTATTGTTGGGTAAACCGTCAGTCGTTGGACACCTTAAGAGCTCTCTACTGACGTTATCGCTCCTACCACTTCACAGTCCGAACTTTTTCTATTTTTTAATTTTTTATTTTAAAGCGTAAACATTCATGAGCAATGCTCTTATCACAAAATACAAATCGGTAAAACATAATATTATACATACAGACATGTATATATACATACATAGTGTTTTTCCAAAGTTGATATTTACAACAAAAAAATTGAGAATCGCCAGTGGTTGGACATGAAAAAACAACCCGAAGTTTTGCTTTAAGTGTGAAAACTTGAAAAGAAAATAACCAGAAAAAATTAATACAATGAATACAATAAACATCAAAGAAAATATCGAAAACTCTCGTCCAACGACAGGGGTTCTACAAGGAAATTTTCAAGGAATTCATTATTTGGAATTTAGTTGCAACAGTATCAATTTGGGCATACGTAAAAGTGAATTCCTTAAAGCTACTGTATCCTCATACCTAGTCTAAACTTTGGCTATAAAGTTCAAGCCCTTTGCAATAGCTTTTTTTAGGCCTATTGCTTTCGTATGGCATCTGTGACATGCAGCCGACCATTGTTAGCCAGGACGTCATCTATTGACGAGTTTGAATGGTTACTGGACGTATGGCATGTGTCACATGTACTTGTTGTCAGCTCGATTTAGACGTATGGCATGTGTGACATGCAGCCGCCTTTATCCTCAACTACCTATTCCTACGATCTTCTTAGTAATTTCAGGGTGGTATTTCCCCATCTCAGATACCTTAGCAACAAGACGTTTCAATAATTCGGGCAGCAAAACTTTTCCGCTTCCACCAAATGAATAAATATTCATTTGGAGGAAGCGGAAAAGTTTTACTGCTCGAATTATTGAAACGTCTTGTTGCTAAGGTATCTGAGATGGGGAAATACCACCCTAAAATTAATTAAGCAATTTTGCTTGATGGGAAACTCGTTGCAGCTGGGAATGTAGCAGTTGTGATCATAATTGTTAGTTTTTCAACTCTTTTATTCAATCAGTCAATCAAATATTGTGAGAATCTTCGTATTTGTAGTTTATTTTATACAAATATTTATCTTCACAAGTTTGCTAGTTGCCGATGAAGTTCAATCAATTTATTTTATTTTATTTCAAACACGGCGGTTCTGGGCAATTTTTTCATTTTCAAATAGTTCTTACAAGAAACCAGGTGTTCCTATTATTTACTTTTAATGCTCCTCAATGTATTTGTCATATTTCATAATAATGGTTTGACGGACAAATACCCCATAGTACTCTTGTCTTATCAAATTGAAAATGCGGGTCCTGGCTATAGTGTACTCGTCGCGTTCTAAGTGATATTCTACCTAAGCCATTGAATTGAGGCAGTTGAAATTTTTGCAGCGTGCATGTAAGGTAAGTAGCACAATTTGATCAAAATATGAAAGAATTCCGCCGTTCAGAACCCATGAAAATGGCCCAATGAAAAACTAGTAAAAGCATGTGTCAAATCTTTCCTCATTTTTAAGAGTGAAATAGTAATAATTTTAGAAGAGTAACAAAAAAAAATAACTGATCGTATGGTCCAGCCATTCATCAAGATTACAAACAGTCGGGGAAATTTGAAAAAATTCGACTCAATTTGGAACACTAACAATATTTTAAGAGTGTGCGGAAATTCCGATATCAATGTAAATACCATGACGTCCAGGCTAACTCATCATCGCAGAAAAAATTTGGTCCTAGGTAGCAAATGGCGGCTTACATGTGACACATGCCATACGACCGCAACGCTTGATTCACCTGGTCAGTATTGCGTCCACAAAAGGTTAAACCCTCTAAACCAAAAGGGAACGGAACTTCTCTGAGAGAGGTGGGACTTAATGTTGTTCATAAAGGTAATTGACCTGATTGGAGGTCGTATTTTCCGTATTTTACTGTCTGGTATTTTACCAGACATCATAGAAAATACGAGGAAAATCGAATTATAAGCTGGGTACATGGAAGAGTTGTCAGACCTATGGGTGTGGCACATAACAAGAATCGTTAAAATAGTACAATCAACAACCCCTTGGTTAAAAAATTTAAAATTTCTCAAAAAATACTCTCCTCTTCACTCTAAACTCATAGAGCACCCACACGTAAATTGTTATTTTCATACCACCATACTTTACCCACAGGGTATTATTCCATAGTCCATATTCATGCTCTTCAATATTCTTGTCTTACGAACTTATCTTTTCGTTTGTTATTATGAACATTCATGGATGTTTGCGAAACATTGACCTACTCAAGTTATCGTCCGGAGTAACTCATTTATAATATATGACATTGGAAAACGTTTCTTCCATATTAGTTGTAAAATCACCCCCTGAAGTATTGACCACGTTATCTTGAATAACATGTGTGATGAGCTCATCATTCGATTTAACATAATGTGATATTGTAGTCGGAGCCGTTGAGTGTTGTAGGAGGAAAATAGGAGTGTAGAGAAGTGGATGTATGCAGGGCTTCCTACTGTAATTCTAATAAAATTGTTTTGCCAATCTTGCGAGTGGGGCGGAGCGAGTAGTGGTGCTTACCGGTATCTGTGTCACAAGGTAGGACGGATAAATGGAGAAAAGGGTGCGCGAAGGGTGGTCGTACATCATATCATCGAGGCCCCTTGTAACTCCTTCTATTCTGACTCCCCCTCCCCACCCCGCTAGCTGTCATACCTCTTGATATAGATTTTTTACCCTTCGGTACATCGAATGATTCGTTGTTAACACATCGTGATCAACCGTGCGTCTCCCGGAGCACCAAAGAAACTTTTCAGAACCTATTTATAGGGAGAAGAACCAAGTTGGTTATCTTTCAGATTGGAGCTTTTTAACATGCGATCCACGGGCCATACATACCCTGCCTCCGAAGCCCACCCAGTGATATTACAGTTGAATAATAATACTGCTATCATTAGTTGAACCAACCAGGACAAGTTATATTTATGTCAATAAGTACATCATCAATGAATCAATATCGTGAAATTACTTCATAATTAATTTATTAAACATTTTTAAACTAAATAATACATAACAATGTAACCATTAAGTATTACTTACTAACCTATTTTCCCAAGATTACTTTTTTTTCTCATGAGACCTGCGTCATTTAGTTTAAGACAACGTCCACTCCTGACGATAACTCACCCCAATGTCGACACAAAATCCGAAACAATGACTGAAAGCTAATATTAAATTGCACAATGTTAACAAGAGAAAAAAATTGAGCTCGCTGGAAATTTTAGAGATTTTTTTATTGATCACTTATATGACAAATTATTAAGTTTAGGGTAGAAGAAAAGGGTTTTTTGAGATTTTTTGGACTTTACTAATAGGCATGGATCAGAGAATGCTGGGAAGGCGAGTACTGATGAGGATACATTCCAACCCTTTCGAGTGATTAAGTTCAATATAATTAGAAGTAACTATCCGGACGTTACTAGACTTTGTCAGAGGCTACACAAACTCAACCTCATCGCTCGAGATTCCAGGTTCTCGAAACTGGATACCACAACGTGGCATTACTGAGGTTAATTTAGAACACTAGTACCAATGTTGCAGACGATCAGTCAGATCTATGGGACTCTAGGGTTTGCTATACATCATCCTGAAGTGAAGGCGGAGCATTGGTGTTTTCTTTAGTGATAAAGAAAATTCTCGTAGGTACCCATAAAACTCAGAGAGCAGTTCTGTGGTCGACCACACACTTTTACTATAACCGGCATTTCTAGAATTACTCATGGGCTCAAACGACTCTGCCATCTGGATCTCTAAACGGGTGGCCCCGACGTAATGCTTCTAATATGGTATATTGTGCACACTTGCAACCAAATCCTAGTCCTAGTACTTATTGTCTCTGGCATGATAAGATAGAAGTGGTTTAGGGGACACAGACCATAGCGAAAACTATCCCAAGTGTAAAGTCGGAGCCATCCAGTCCTATTTGGTGAGCCACCAGCCCCGTCTGCCGAAATCGCAGAATCCTTGGAAGGCATGTGCTGTAGTGGTAACATTTCCTGTTAATCCTCCTGGCCGAGTTCAATTTAATTACAAGCGAACATTTCTAGACTCCACCGCATCACTCAAGGTTCAAGGATCCTTAAACATGGGTTAACCCATGTCGAAGGAATTCCTTCGATGAGAATTTAGACCAGAGATTGTCTTTCACGATTAAAAACTTTAAACTAGCGAGAATGTAGAATTCTCCGTTTTATGAATATCTAAAAGAGAAATTTGTATACTCGAAATGAGAGTGGGAAGAATAATCAGGTTCTAGAGGGGGCTTTGGTGCGAGAATATCGTAGTAATTTCCAGAGGCATGGAGGTTTCTGGACTAAAAGCGAGGAAACTCTTACGTATCTTAACAGTTAATAAGTTGTGGTGGGGGCAAGGGAAGGGGTAAATAACCCTCGCTGAGGGCCGCCAGAATAAAGGAGAAGGAAGGAAGTGGAATTATTATCTAGACCACCATCGTAAACTAAAGGTATTTTTCCATTAACTTAAACATTCGGTGGAGGGGGGGATCGCAGAGGGACTTTTTATCTGAATAATTTGCATTGAAATTACGGGCACCCAACTGAATTAAGACTCGAGGATGGAGGGGAAAGGCCTCCTGTGAATTCATAAAATAAATATAGAGGCCGCCAGGTTCGAGCCTTCGAACGGACAAGCCGGAGTTTTTATGACCAAACGGGATTCCTGGTAGGAGATTTACAACCGACAACTGGAACCTGGCGGAAGGAAAAGAGTTCCTACCGTTGGATAAATAATGGATAAAATAGCGCAAGAAAAGAGCGAGCAGGTCCAATTTGAGTATTCCGCTTGCGAACTCCAAGAGCATCACCCTGAGTACGGGACCAGCAGGCATCGCCAAAATTTCTTTGAGCTGCAGCTCCCGAGGCGCTTCGTAAATTATTCAGCTGGTGACGGAAGTTTTTAGGAGAAGTTGCCAAAACAAATCTTCATTTTCCCTGCAGCAGGAGCAGAGAAGGAGAGAATGTTTTACTAATGTAAGCCTTCTTCCGTGAAAGTGAAGGAAGAAAAAGAGCAATAAAAATGTTAGGAGATAGAACGATATCATTTTATCTTGGTCTTTGGAATAATGAAGAGTTGGGGTACTTTTAATAATTTTCAGATGGTTCAATTTTAAAAACACGTGAGTCTACCAGCATCTTATGCAGTGTGGATCAATCCATTGTACTTGATCCATGGTTCTTTAATAGGAGTGTGATATGATCTGAAGAAACTGGCAGGGGTTTTTTATTATCATGGTAGGCAGTGACGGCTGGTGTTCAAAATACAGGACCGTGTATAAAAGAAAGATTGAATCTATCAGCAATCCAATAACAGGGCCCTCTAATAGGTGTAGGATAGATTCTAACCACTATATGTATAAAGGTATGTTTCTATTATCGGTAAAATAAGAAAATTGGTACAAAAGTCAGAATAAATACGTATCCCACATTAACGAACCAAACAATAAATATAATTATGATCTTCTAGTATTTCACTCTATCGAAGATTCATCACCGAAATTCCAGTCTGAAAAATCCTCAGAAAATCGGTTAAAATACCTTAATTTGAGTTGGCAGCTCTGATAGAAAGTGATTTGATAACACATATGCGTGAAATTGAACCCACCATTGGTTGAACGAGTATGTATTTTTTGACCCACCAATTATTGCTGGCCTCACAGCTCATAGAATTAGCTCAATAGCGTTCGTGTCATAGAATTAGTGCACAATACAGATGTTTCTCACGGATGTTGAGAGTCCAGAAATTGGCCTCGACCTGGACGGCCGAGACCGCAGTACTATTTGTGAAGATAGGCACTGTTTTTTCGAAACCGAACCATAAAGCTTGCGTAATATTCAAATTATCAAACGGAAACAACTCTCGTTTCAAAGAGGAAAATGGAATTCGTCGGACTATTGGTAAACCAAACCTACGTCCTTAGTTCCTAATTTGTTTGTAGATGCAAGTGCCCTGTTCTCAAGTCCTTGTAGGTCTCAAAGCCTGTCTCAAAGCCGTTGAAACAAAACATTCCTTTGAATAATATTATTCAGATAAATTTTCCTCACGACCTGTTCATTTGATGAATAGCACCACAAATCTGTGACGCACAACTCATTCCTACTGCAAAACAATATTATTATGATGATTAGAATTGTGCTTCAGTTGACCTCTTAACTGATAATAGTGCCTTGTCAAATCGATTTTTTTTTCTTTTTCAGAAATAACTTCCAAAGTTTCTACATGAAACTTTGTCCTAGTTTCAGTTCAGGGTGCTCCGAAAACACATTTTAATACAGGACAACCAGAAAATAAAAAAACCTTTTGAACCAAAAAACGGACCGACGTCGAAACTGATTACGGCAACCCACCATAGAGAAGGAAATAATAATCGCAACCTATTCAGATTGGTTGATAGGAGGTGTTCAAGGGGTAGTCCTAGGACAACAGATACCCTTTGCCACGCCTGTCGGAGTGGAAATGAGAATTTGTTTCGTGTGGTGCAGCAGTGATCTCAGACCCATGCGGACCGCATTCTACGTTATGATGTGGTCCCCAGGTAGATAGCCTTGTCATCTAGCAGCTGGGATGCTGAGAGGGAGAGATTGTATCACATGCCGAATGACTAGGGTAAGAAACGCGGCATTGTTACCGCCAAGCCTGACCAGTCTTCCGTTATCCTGGATGTCCAAGTTCTCAATGGTAGCTAAGACATTGAGCAGACTTGGTGGGCTAAGATAAGAGAGTATGAGAAAAATTGTTTAGGGCAGGCTGCAGTGTCGGAGCTAAATGGAGTGGGGCCCACTAACATCATGGTGATGACGGCGCGGGTGTCACTACTCGTATTCTGCTAGGCTCTTGCCTCAATTGGTGGTCTTTCTATAGAGGCACCACCCTTCATTCCTCTCTCCCACCCCCCCCTTCCTCGTCTTCCCTCATCACTATCGCCGACATCGGGTGAGTCCTGGGCGTTGTATCCATTTCTAGACACAAACATACTTGAGAATCTTCTGCATACCTTTTCTTCGCAAACATACATATCCATATCACAAACCCACATCATGAACTTGATAACCGTAAACTTACCTTCAGTACAATACATAACACAAAAACACTCGATTGAACATATATCTAATCCAATTTTTTTCAATAGATTTAAGGCAGTTAAGGCTCCAAATTTTACCCCCGAACAAATAAGATCAAATCACACTTGAGGCGTTTTTCCTTCTCACGTCTGGTCAATTTTTCCGAGAATTCGGGAAGAATTCGCCCACGGCTCAACCGCTTTTTGACATAAATGAAACTTCGAGTACAATTTTTGGGAAGACGTCAACTCTGGCAGCCGCGTAAACATGTTTAAAAAACGCCCCGCAGAGATTCCGTTTCAGAGGCTGCATGAAACACTTCAACTCAATTATGAAGCTAAAACCAACTGAACCGTAAAATTTGTGAGTTGAGACCTTTTTCCCAAATAAAAACATTCGCAAAAACAAGGTATTATAATTCCACGAAGAGTGGAGGCGTTTGTGCAACTCGAAACTCACAATCTATAAAATAAACTCCTCTAAATCTATAAAAATTCACATGTAACCTATTTTGGATTTTTGCTTAGATCAGCAAAATCAGGTTTGAATTGTGGAGAAAACTAAGTTATCGACGACCCTGGTTTTCAAAAAACCGTGATAAAAGAAACTCCAAAAGAGTACCTAATATTTAATTTGTATGAATGGTTTTTCGCAAATTTAAGCTACATTATTCACTGCTGAACTGAAAGAGAATCCACAATGAGGAATATCCGAGGCCCTGGTGAACGGTAAATTGAATTCGGAGCTGCGGTCTTTAACCAGGTTCTCCAAAAATTTATCGTTGATGTTTCTTCTTTGGAAAGATTCTCTTCCAGCAGCTGAAACTAAATGGAGTCACGAATTGCCGCTCATGAATGATTTAAACTAAAAATGACATTTCCGTCGGAAACACAATAATAAAAGTTGGTAGCTTATTCTGAAGACTACGAGAGTAGGACAATACGATGGAAGAAAAATTCAACAGGGGTGATTATCAAAAACGAAGAAGACGAAAATTATAATAGATTCTTTATTAAGAGGATTTGTTGATCCGCATATAACGACCAAAGACCTATTTGATAAGCTAATAAACAAATCTTGTTTTGGTGGACTCAGGTCCCCAGTTCTTACACTGCATCCCCCTCTAGATGTCCAACCTGGAAGCCAGTCTCTTTCTGACCTGCTAGCTCTCTCTTAAAAGTGAAACCCGCGATTGTCTGCACCGCCCTTTCAAAACCGTTCAATCCTATTTCTACTACCGCCAAAATTAATTTTATTTTCACTCTTAAAGACGCGGGGTAATAAAATCTTCAAGCCTTCATTCCTGGTTCCTGGCAGTTTCCCCCGGCTGGGGAAACTTGGTAAGCGATGGTTTTGTTTCACTCGATGTAATGTATTTATTACTTTAGGCAAGAAATAGTGTCACTATTTACTAGGGAGACCATGTTGCCCCTCACCCTTATTCACTAAAACATTTCTAGCGGCATGTGAGCCTCGAATCTGAAGAGCATTTTAAAATCCATGACCTACGATACCCAACAAGCGAATTCGAGTCCCCCCCCCCCCCCCGTCACCACTACCACCAACGGTGCCAGTCTGGCACCAAAGCGGAAATACTTCGTAACATTGAACTTTCATCTATTAGTTTTAGTAGGCAGTTCGGCGAGGTTCACATCCGTATTCAAGGTGAAACACAAAAATGGGGGGTTAATGCTTAAAAAACGAGCGTTTGCGGGGGTAATCTTGTAAAATATCCCTAGGCCTCAATTTCCAATCGATTTGCGTGTTTCTGTTTTTGTTTGACTAAAATAACTTCCGAGTTGTACATGATTTCACCAGAGTACCAAAATTCGCAACGAGAGAGGATGAGTGGGGGATAATATTCACATAATATCCGATTTTTCTATATTTCGGTTCCTCTACTGCTTATTTATTGTACCCATGCTATGAATTTGAGGAAAAATGCTCATTATACCTCCGGATTTTCATGAATTATTCTCTGTACCACCATGGAACTAATAGTGGTGCCACCATGGTGCCAGGGCACCATAAACCGCATATTTCCTGTTTTATGTTTTATTTTTTATTTATTTATTTTTTTTTGATTATTATTATTATTTTTTTTTTTTTTGTGTTTCACCTTGAATACGGATGTGAACCTCGCCTACTTAAACTAATAGATGAAAGTTCAATGTTACGAAGTATTTCCGCTTTGGTGCCAGACTGGCACCATTGGTGGTGGTGGTGATGGGGGGGGGGGGGACTCGAATTCGCTTGTTGGGTATCGTAGATCATGGATTTTAAAATGCTCTTCAGATTCGAGGCTCACCTGCCGCTAGAAATGTTTTAGTGAATAAGGGTGAGGGTCACCATGGTCCCCCTAGTAAATAGTGACACTATTTCTTGCCTAAAGTAATAAATACATTACATCGAGTGAAACAATACCACCGCTTACCAACTAGTTAAACTGATCTAATGCGTATCCAATGGGACGTCCCCTGGAATGCATGCATTACTAAACAATATGTTTCCAACTTGTCTTTTCCTACTTCTAAATTCTTTAATTCCTTCTTGTTTGGATTTGTCTTAGTTTTTCCTCATCCTCCCTAAAATGTGCCTCAACCAACTCAGCGTTTGGTTTTGTTCATAGTTGTACATTATTTTTTTGTATTGATAAATTATCTACTCAAGTAAATGTCAAATTCAATTTGAATAAATTTAAATTAACATCTAAATCGGCCTCCTCCCAAAAAATGTTGTACGTAAAATCCAAAAATCTGTTGAAATAAAGGTAGGTATTGTTTTAACATGGAACACGTTTTTGCCCTAGGGTAACTACCCGAGAAACGTTACGCGGAAGGGAAATGCGTGAAGGTCTCGCGCGTTTAAAACACTCCGATCCCGCCTTTTTCAACACTCCAGTTTTTGAGCGAATTTCGCTTAATGTACTTTAGATCATGTTGCTAAGGATAATATAACTTTTATATTATCCTTATTAACAATACGACTAAAGCTTCTGCACTAAATTCGGCTAAAACATGTTTTTATCATTTACGACGTAGGCTTTAAGTAGATAGCATCTAGGGGGCGTCGAGTGAGTCCTGGGCGTCCTCCCCTTTAATATTTGATTTATTTATTTATTTAATTTATGGCGTGCCCCCGCCCCTGCATCTTTCAGAGGAGTTAATATTTTTTTTAAATAGTGACAATGGCAAAGCTGTGATCTTCGCAGACGAGTGATCAATACTGAAAAATAATAAACACTTTTGAAACCATTTGCAGCGTTTTTTATCTCGTTACCGTGAAAGATGCCTGCCAATGCTACTCACAGAATGCACTCTATACAGAAAACGAAAACACAATGAACCAAAAGGAAAAATAACAAATTACGTAGGGAAATCAGGACATGAAGTTCGGCAATGTCTGCTTCTGAATAGGTGCGCGCAATAAACTCACCAACTATTCAACTTGGCAATTTGGAAGCTTTAGTGGCTGAAGGTTTTCAGCCGACTTTGCTCTACTATCAGCTCGGGTTTTAGCTAGTTTTTGTACCGTTGCGAAATATTCAGAAATGTATAGTTTTTCAAGGGTTTAAACGGTCGCCAATGACTTCATTTGGACCAAAAGTAGTTTTCAGCAACTCTACTATTCAATTGCATTAGGACGTCGCTATCTTGTGTATCGCAGTAGAGGGCGAGAAAAAAGGATACGACAGTAAATTAATGTCAAACAAATTAATAGCTACACATTTATCAAGTGCTGGTGCTGGCCAAGAAAGGTGCATTCAGTTCTTGCTCGATCCGGTAAGAAGGCCCTGTTAAAAACACATCACTGGAGAAGAAGGGAAAAAAAGATCCCCCCGCCTGATCTGTCTTCACTCTTCCAGCCACTAAAACTTGCTTGCCACCTTTCTCTGTTGAGAACAACTCTGCAAAAGTATAAACAAGTTGAGCCCGAAGGAACTTCTGCTATTAATTCTCTTGGGCCTCATCACCTCGTAGCCTCCTCCCCGATAAATGAGCGCTGTATTCAACTGACGTTATACAAAAAAGACAAAAAAGTTAAAAAAAAAAACACACTTTTCAAGAGACTCAAGAGTAGTAAACTGAAAGAAGTTACTGTTCATGGCTAAGAAGTTTTGAAGAAGGTTGGGTTCTAAGTAAGATGTTTGCATGCTAGTTTGGTACTTTTAATACAATAATGAGGGAGTTTCAGGGAAAAGTCAAGTATCAATGAATAGAATATAGGTCTCGTTCAGATGTCGCCAGACAAAAGAAACTGTAAAATATGGTACTTGAGAAGCAGCTAAGGAGCAGGCAAAGAAAAAATATACATTATTTCCCTGATTTTTTTTTTTTCAAATTCGGCGTATATTGTTTTATCATTTTCAATAATACTTATTTTGGATCGAGCAGAAAAAAAAATTTAACCCACTCAAAATTGATGCTATAATAATTAGCTATAGTAATTTTCAAAATGCCGTAGCTCAAAAACTTAGGATATAACGGTATTGTTTTTTCATCGAATTAGATAGTATCGATTTTTTAATCGAACGAGGTGACGAGACGATGAATGATTTTACTTTCTGTCAAAATAAACCTAGCGAGATGACAAGAAAATATGTTGACGAATGAAATTTGAGGACGCATTGAAGAGACTGAAATCAACGAGCTCACACTGCTGATATGCTTGTGACAAATCCATTTTAGCATATAGCTGGTTCCCACCTACACGTTGGTTCAAATCTTCAATGCGTGGCAACGGATTTGGGTCGATCCGTAGACACGGGTTCAGAGTAACTTTATAGTCCTCACAGATTCGTATTGTATTGTCCCTCTTCAGGACTGGAACTACAGGCGAATCAAATTTGCTGAAATCTAATGGTTCCAAAATACCTTCACTGACTAGTCTGTCAATTTCCTGGCTGACTTTACTCCGAAGAGCATAGGGTACTGGACGTGCTTTAGTAGATTTGGGTACTGCATCTGGTAAAAGTTCCAACTTTTTTTTACCTTTGGAAAATTTCCCCAATTTTTAAGTAAAAACCTCTGGATATAGTCGTGAGAGTTCTTCTCTCGGCTGAGTACCATCACTATGAAAAAATATTGGCTGGCTGCAGGCCGATTCCAAAATTTAGAATCCTAGGGCCTCAAACCACATTCGTCCAAGATGTGGTGGGCCACTGGTCTCCACGACATAAAAGGTTAAAGCAGGAAAAACTTTACGTTTATATTCCAAATCCACTGTACATGATCCGATAGGTGAAGTTTTGTCTTGTAGGTAAGTGACAAAAGTTTTGTTACTGAGTACCAATACAGTGTCAGGGAATTTCATATCAAACAGATATTTGGGTATTATAGTGATGTAGCATCCAGTATCCAATTCAAACTGAATTTCGGTGGAATTTAAATTCATTACTACCTAGTAACCAGATGAAGAATTCCCTTTTTGACGTAAATTGCATAGAGGTTCTTTGCTGTGACTTTCTCCCACTTTTTCATCGGAGAATTGAGCCTTTTCAGCACTTTTCCCCCATTTTTTCCCTTTATTCGTATTATTCTTACTAACTCTGTTATCGGATATTTTTTTCGGGCAAACTTTAACCAAATGTCCTTTAGTTTTGCAGAAATTACATGTATAATCTTTATAACGGCATATCTCAGACCTGTGATTATGACCATTACAGACGAAACATTTGGTTTTATGTTGCGTACTATTCCCCGGGGCCACTTTTTTGTGTTTGGAAAAATAGTTTAGAGGCTCCTTCTTTATTTCGTGCTGAGTCTCTATACGAGAATTTTTGGATGCTGCCTCCTTCGAAGTAGCTAATTTGATGAGATCATCTAGTTTCACTGTAGTTGCATCTTCCTTGAACAATCTACTGCGAATCGGACCTTTATTCATTCCCATGACAAATCTATCTTTGAGTTGATTTGTCAGGTTTTGTCCAAATTCACAATTAGATGCTATCGATCTCAGTCTTGCTATCCAATCGTTTACAGAATCGTTAGGTTCCCGAACAGTGTTACAGAACTTAAACCTGTGTGAGAAAACCGACTCACATGGCAAAAAATGCTTGTCAAATAAATCGACCAATTCCGCATATTTGAGTTCTTCCGATTTTTTCGGGGATGCAAGACCTGTTATGAGTTTGGAGGCAGATTCATCTAACGAGTTGAGCATTAACGCTCTCATATGTTCATCTTTCTTGATCCCATTAGCCTCGAAAATATTGTTCATACGGGGTTTTGCAATAGTCCAATCGTTTGCTGGTGTAAACTCACGCAAACGACCGACGATGCTGATGGTTTCATTTGTCGCATCAGCAGAATTTGTGTCCAGCATTTCAGTAAAATCGTCCGACACAAGGCGCCGAAAATCCCGACACCACGAGGTCTCTAACGGACAAAGACAAAGGAATCAAGTATTCTCTCAAGACAAAGGAATCCCGGTGGCACTTTTCGTCGCCGGATTTTCGTGAATCGATTCCGTCGCACGGGAATGAAAATTCGCGTCGCGGTCACGTGAGCACTTGAAACTCGTCGCCACTGAGATATTTCGGGAAAATGATTGAAAAGGCTTTTTCGAAATAGGTTTTTTGAAACGGTATAATCGCGGACTGATCTTTTTATATCAAACATGAGAACAACTGCTCATTCCAGGGAGCCATCACTTGCTTTGAGTCAATTGGTGGTAGAAACAAAGAGTTCGCACAAAGAGCGAAAGAACTTGGGCGGATCGACGTTCGGATCGGGGACGTGGTGCCTGTAGAGGATGATTCTGTAAAGAGAATAGGTAGGCCACTGGCTAAAGTAATTTCTATAATTCCAGGACCTGACAAGACCACAAGGCTAGTGGGACTATGTCTATAGTCGGTGGGAGGATGTCAGCTTCGGATTAGCTGAATTTTCATAATTCTAAATTTCGACATTTTCAACTACCACATCAGATGATCGGGAAAAATCATATTCAAGACATGTGCAAATTGACCGAGGTGACATGTGACGTGTCAGATGGGAAATTCCGGGCAGTCGTTTAAAATTAATTATAGCAGTCATTGTAATATTATCAAGTGATAATTTGTATAATATGGGTTTTCCTCAAAAGTTCAATAATTCAGTATTTTTCCATCATTAATAGTAAAAGTTAGTAGACTTGAGTAGGAGTTTTCACGACGCAGGTATTGTTTTTTCATTAATTTAAAATAGCGACGATATCACCATATCAATAAATGTTCCATGACTTTTTTCCATCAATTCAAGATAGTGTTCAATGTTTAGAAACGAATCAACTACCGTTGAATGAGCAATTTATGGTGAAATTTATCAGAATACTATTTATCAAAAATTATATCGAGTCACAAGGAATCAGACGACGAATCTCCTACAGTTTGAATGTAATTCAGTCGAGATATAAGAATTATTGGTGCCGAGTTCAATTACACCATGAAAAAGGAAGGCGGCTCCAGGGAAATTTTTATTTTCCCAATTTGGTTGCGGCATATTTATGAGATGTCCCAACCGGAACACGATGCTAGGCATAAGCATCTGTAATGAAACATGAAGGACGGAGTGATTCCCGCGGGTGCGTCTCGCTTCGTTCAGGGAAAAAACAATTGTTTCTCCAAAAAAGGAAACAAGCCAAAAAAAAATTAGAGGTCTCCCAGAGG
This sequence comes from Apolygus lucorum, assembly GCA_009739505.2. Taxonomy (NCBI): domain Eukaryota; kingdom Metazoa; phylum Arthropoda; class Insecta; order Hemiptera; family Miridae; genus Apolygus; species Apolygus lucorum. Next base: position 69,607,277 of record CM019167.2, on the reverse strand, counting down.
ACCGAGCCCTCTATGTGACGGTGAGCGTCCACCGAACAGCGGCTAGGAGTTCCAGGGAAGCAGTAGGAGAGTTCAAAAACCTTTTCAATTTGTGAGGCCACTCCCATCAACAATATTAACTGCAATAGGGTCTTATGAAGAAATCAATATTTGCCCAGTTGAATGGGGAGGGCTTAGTGGTGAGTGAACCGGCGATCAGTGTGGAGGCTAATTCTGGTGTGTGGAGGCTAACGTCTGTTCAATCGTCATCATAGCGTCCAATCATTGTAGTTGAACCCTCAGGCTTTCACGGAGCCAGAGCTATCGTAGGGTTCGTATTCTTTCCGAAATGTCGAAACCAATTAGAAACTGTGACCCACGAGACATTCACCTTCTAGTTATTGTCAACAGACAGTTTACTAGTTTTTCTATGAATCTTCCCCAAATGAACTTATTAATAACTAATATAATGTAACTATAGTAATGTGTTTCTTATGAGCATTTACTCTTGTCAAATGTTACTCATATTATGTCGACTGTTACCATGTACTTTTCTTGCAACCAACTAATATCAAATTGTAATAATTTAGAAATGCGTGAATCTTAATAAGAATGACAAGACATAAGGTGGAAGACCCAGGGATTCCCACTCTATAAGTTTGAGGAGAAGGTTATTTTTGGTTTATTTTTTATTTTTTTGTTTATTTTAGGAGAGGGGTACCTATGTCCCACATCCAGCTTTGAAGATTTCAAAAATCATCGTAGATGACCCTGACTTCGCGAATTTTGTTAGAGATATAATTTTTGATGATAATGAGAATGATTTCGCGGCCGATCACTCGTCCTCACTCGTGCCTCATGTTCAACCCCAGTCACCACAACCTGGCACCAGCAGATGCTCACAGACTGGCGGGTCATGCTAATTCAACTCATCAGACGGTGGCTACTCCGACCTTGTTTTTGGCTAATCCCGATTTTGTCATTGATGAAGTATTTGATGGAGACCCTGAACTTTGAATAATTTCTTTTGAGTCAGTTAACGTTTCTTATTTTTTGAATATGTCATAATTTTGACGATACAATATGATAGTTTTGCATTTATTTGTATTATTTTTTTTATTGTTTTTATTTATTTGTATTGTATTTTTATTTATTTGTATTGCAGTTATTTTATTATGATATAGTTTTATGTCTGAAATAGTTTACCAGAATGATACATACCTACGCCAAAAACAAAATGAGTTCAAATGTAAACGGGTATTCGTATTCGGGTACCTAATTTTTGTATTTTTAATATAAATAAATTTTACTATATTCATAGCTGAGTTACTTTTATCAATTACTGAATTCATTTGCTTGGTCATTGCTGACCAAGGGGGGGTCAGCTGTGACCGAGCGAGCTACGGCATGTGTCTGAAGACGAGACTCGGACTGGTTGCAGGGGCCGTGAGTTCGGGACTCGCCTCGGGAGCATATTTTCGGGCAAGTCGGTCGCAGTTCCACCCCGTCCTAACCCAGGGCGGTGAGGCCAATGGGAAGCCATGAGCGAAATCATCAGAACAAATTCTGATCTTCCCTTAGGAAGACAGCTGATGACGTCCGCGACGTCAGGAAAGGCAATCGGACGAAAATCCAACCTGAAGTGGTTGTTTACTTTGCTTTTTTCACTTTATAAATAAATGTGTGTTGATTTGATACCCAATGTGCCTAATACGTCTCGAATTACATTGATACTAATGAATGACGGTTTAGTACGGATCAAGTTATCAAAACAACCAAAAAACGAAGAAAGGATCGTCTCCGTCCATCAGGGAACCACCCACTTCCGTCCGGATTGATGGCTAAGCCTTTTTATGATGTCACTAACGTGAGAATATTGGCTCATGACATGAATCTCGTTTTTCATTCTTTGAGTTGAAACTGACTTCTTTCAAACTTGAGGAATAAGCAATCGTATTTGGGGAAGCATCTTGATGATCTCATGGGTACCATTGTATTGCAGTCATCTATTCATCAATTTTATGAACCGTGAGTGCTATGTGAAATACCCATTTGGCAGACGGTTTTCTCTGAAAAGTGTGTAGTTGTGGCGATTCGTCCCAGCATGAATGTACTTACAATTTTGACGAAATGCTAAAGATATATTGTTGTGGCACACAGTCACACACACTCAAGGTTTACCAGCGCAGTACAACTGTATCTAGTCATAACAGTGCGTGTGTGGTTGCCCCAACGACATTATAGGTACACCTTACTTCCTCACGCATGAAGAGCAGGATTGGCATAAAGAGGTAACTGTTCAGCCCAATATGGGTGAAAACACTTTCTCCAAAATTCCCCTAGCACCCACCACATCGTGTTATCGTAATGTAAGACGAAGGGCGTAAAAGGGGTCCAGCAGTTTCAACTTGCTCCATTCATTTTGTATTAGAGTGGAAAACTTGGGAATCGGATAGGAATAGGAGGGATAGGCTTGGGGAACGGCTCCCCTCTCACTGCTTTGGCCGGGAAAGCGGTCGTTTTGCTTGGTAACGGGCTGGCGGGAGCACTCATCACAGCGTTATTATGTCTTTATCGCTATTCAGGGTGCTTCCCGTTATCACCCTCTTCTAGGTTCCTTTACTATTTGACAACCAACTTACAAATACCCATATTCTGCCAACCGAGCCTCCTACGGCAAAATGAGTGAAAGAAACGACCTGAATCTTGGTAAAAACATCAAGGGTGAATTTCAGTAAAGGTATGTTATGCAGTGTATATTCTGGCAACAACTTTAGAATTTGTTCTAAGTTCATGAGGTGAATGAATGAGGTGATAATGAACAAACTTCAAAGGTTTCGAGAGGTACAAACAAATACCTACATCTCTTATTCTATTTAAAACTTTAGAAAAGGGCTAAACACTATTAATCCACTCCAACAACTACTTCACTCCGACGTGAAGAATACATTCAACATTGCGATATAATCAGATACGTTCGAGTTTTTGAACACCACTTTCATGGTTCCACTGGATTCGCTGGAAGTTATTTCAAGAATCAAACCCTGACTTGCGAATCTACTCAGGAGAAACGGATGGAAGGTATCACAGCAGGAACTACCAGGGATCAAGGGCTTGAACTTTTTTTAGTGAAGGAGAAGGGGATTACCGAGTGGTTTCCGGAATCCCGGATTGCTTGAAAGAATTCAACCGTCAGAGCAACGCGAGAAGCTATTATGGTGAGATCTTTCAGATTTGCGATCTCTATTGTATTGTGATTGATTTCCTATCATGCAGGGATTGAATTCTAGGAAATCTGAGGGCTCCGGGTCCGGCTTATCTCTGGACTCACTGGATCTCGATGACTGTTCTCGCGAAAGAAGACAAATTAATGTGCTTATAGATCACTTTGAAAGGTTCTCTGAAAAAATGTTCTCGATTTGATCCATTTCATCAAGCTGCTTCAGCTATTGCTCACACGTTGCATCAAGAACTTGGGCGTCTACACTTTATGTAAGATCTCGATTCGCTTCGGATTCTTAGTGCGATCCCTCACGACAATGTACGTCGGGACTACACTAACTAGCTGTATATTGCTTCCACGAAAGCAACCGAAGATCTCGCCATTTGGGGTCTAGTTGTGCCCCGAAGATTTTGGTTGATGTAGGCTTCTACGGGTTCCAAAATCAATTTTGAAATCGCCCTAACTCAAAAAATTTGGATATAAAGGTATTGTTTTTCCTTCAAATCAAGATTCTATAGAATTTTTTGAGACCACCCCGGAGCTCTGTAGGACAAACCGTTCGCTCACTACGAGAATTTGAGGTTTGGACGTTCCATAAATCAGGAACACGAGTGTGAATCGCAATAGAGGCCTAATCTCCGTTCAAATTAAAGCTGACCGAAATGCGATCGATTTTTTTATAGAAAAATAAAAAATAATAAACCATTGTGTAATAATTTGCAGCGTTTTGGTTTATTATTTTCAATAATGATCCTTTGGAATCGACCAAGAAAAAAACTTTTTTAAGACCCCCACAAAATTTGATGGTTTTCGTTTCAAGGTAATCCAAACATCGAATAAAAATTTGGCCGTCCGTCAGCCGTCCGCCGTACGCGGCACTTTTGCCACATAGCATTGACCGATTTTGATGAAATTTGGTTTGTAGGCTCCATTTGGGGTCTAGTTGTTCCCCGAAGATTTTGGTTGATGTAGGTCACTTCTAAGGGTTCCAAAATCAATTTTGAAAATTTGAAAACGCCCTAGCTCAAAAAATTCTGATATAAAGATATTTTTTCCTTCAATTTAAGATTCTATAGAATTTTTGGAATTTTTTGAGACCAGCCGGAGCTCTGTAGGACAAACCGTTCTCTCACTACGAGAATTTTAAGTTTGGACGTACGATAAATCAGAAACACGAGTGTGAATCGCAAAAGAGGCCTAATCTCCGTTCAAATTAAAGCTGACCGAAACGCGATCGATGTTTTTCTTCATGTTTGATGGTCGGTGGCTTTGCAGACGAGTGATCTATATAGAAAAATAAAAATAATAAACCATTGTGTAATAATTTGCAGCGTTTTTTCCTACATTTTAAAGAATTTTTTGATACCTTCCAGAGCTGTTTTCAACCAACCGCTAACTCAATTATGACAATTAATTCCCTAATGATTGAATGTTATACGACGTTTTTCACCAATTTAAGATACTGTTAAATCTTAAGATACGATGGATACCACCCAGACAATCAACAATTGTTAGATGCACGCTCATTGTGAGTTTTATCTGAACACGTAGTTCCCTCTACCCTTGCCTGAAAGACCAAAAACCCCTCCCTTCCCCTCCAACCACTGGTCCTTGAAAGCTAGTAAAAGGGAAAACTTTACAGAAAAATAATAAACCGTTGTGTATATTTGCAGCTTGTTTTTTTTATTTTTTATTAATAGCTGTGCGCTTTGCAGATACAAAGGCAGAGCAGGACAGTGAAGGGCCTCAACCACGGACAGAGTAAATTAAGGGCTCCGAGACGTAAACACAAGTGGGAACACATTGTTCGGCACAAGGGAAAGAACCCTCTTCAGTCTCCCGATATAAATAAACTTCAGAGGCCCCCTCACTGACGAACAGACAGATGTGTCCCGTCCAGAAGCCGATCTCAAGTTAAAAAAAAAAAAAAACCTGAAGTGTATCAGCCACCCGCAGCTACTTTCCAGTTCATCAGTCATTCCTACTCTTTCCCTCCGTCCTTCCCCACCGCTTCTCTACCTTTCGCCGTCAGCCAGCATGACGAATCGCGAGTGATCAGTTCGGAGCTCAACTAAATGATTGAAGAGCAGCAGAAAGCTTTTTCCCTACATCTACCGTCACCGATGCCTGCCTAAAACCTTTCGAATAAAAAACCTCCATTTTTCCCACAGAATCCCCTTTGCCTGGCAAATTTAACTTGGTTACGATCGTGTCAACGTTTTAAAAAGCAGTTGTATGGTACTCAAAGATTGACCGACTACCGTCTCGAGTCGGTTCGACAGAAAAAAATTAATTGAAAACCAGAAGGGAACGATGAGCTAAAAAGTCCCAATCGTGCGGCATAAATGAGTGAATGAATTTTCAATATTAAAATATGCGTTGCTTGATTTATCGAGGTTTGATCAGGTACGATGATAAATCTAGCAACGCACTTTGCATTTGCCTGTAGAATCAACGGTCAATATCTTCATACCACAATGTAATACCTAAAAACCCAAAAATATGTATTTATATGAACCAATTGTATTAATTACGAACTACGATATTCTTTTCCATTTTCCTACACTATATTTTACACTGATTAAAATATTGTGTATAAAGGTATAAACGTATCGTTTCTACGATCACATTGAATAACACTTCGTTTGTACCAATGACATCCAGAAGAATCATTTCTACCTGCAGGTAAACACTAGTGTTTACCTTCAACGTTTCCTTGAAGAAAAGTCAGAGTTTTTTGCAGACCAAATGAGAAGAATTATGTTGGGAAATTGGGAAAGCTTTTAGCTTGAAAGCTAAAACACAGACAGACAGACAGGCACACAGACATACAGACACACAGACACGGAACCAAAATTGTTCAAAAAAGTCTAAAACGCAAAACGCGAGTGAAAATTTTAATTTGGAGAACTTTTTTTTCGTCCTTGAAAAGTGAAAACAAAGCTTCCGCTACCTTGGTAGACTCGGAAGCAATATACCTGATGCACTACAACTTCCCTATTCAGCCATGTACCTGAAAGTCTTAGTCTACCCATAAGTGACTACCAAGTCTCCTAAACCAAACTCGTTGTCCTAACAGTGTCCTGACGATGCCACTAAAGGCGAAAGCTAGCTTGACATAAGAAAGAATAAATGAATCATACCAAGGATTGGCCGCTTTAATCCTCCCCTCACCACATACCAATCTGAAGAAGAAAGGCAACATAATGAATATCTAAAAATTATATCGAATGGAAATCAGGAGTATGACAAGGATTTTAAGTTAGCTAATGAACAGATGTTACCATCAACCTCATAGCGATTAACTTAATACTGCAGAAATTGTAATTTAATTTAATAAAGTTTTGGCCGTTATCGGAGTTATCGGACATGCAGAAGGTCCAAAACACTAAAAAACAGCGGAAATATTGATTTTGAAACATGAGAAACCTCCGCAACCTCTGGTAGACACGAAATCAAAGTGAGGTTTGACAAATCAAAAACACCACACAGCTATCGCGTTCGACGTTTTTGTATGATTTTCAGATTCCATTCAAAAATGGTAGTGGAGTTGTAATGTGAAAAACAACCCGGAGACGCAAACTAAGGATATTATGGTGAGGGGTAGCGAAGTTGGAGGAGAGGCCCTCTGTATCGGATAAACTAAATCCTAGAACAGAGCACTATCAAGACTCGGTCTGGGTCCTGCAATGATTGATCGAACAGCGGGATTGAGTGAAAATTGAACGATAGGATGGAGCAGAATCGGAAGATGGAGCAAGCTAATTACGACGTCTATAGGGTGCTTACGATTCGATTTCGTTTCAATTCCCCGCTCCCGCGATGAAAAGGGAGGCCAGAGAGACGGAACTCGTTTTGCTCGGGTTTCCAATGAAAAATAAATTAATCAAGTAGAACACGAACTCGACTAACAATTTTCGTGTTCTCGGTTGTAACTATCAAGAGAGAATAGTAGTAGGTATGCATTATGAAGGAGGGAATAATCATCGCAACATTTGTTTTGACGAAGTTGAAGGGGATGTTTTGATGCATGCTTTCAACGAAGTCATTGAGTCAACTTAGGAATGAAGCAACCAATGATTAAGACCGTGTTGGATGATGAGAACACTCGATCTGACAGAACAGGTCGCTCAAAGAGTTTTAATTAGGAACGGAATCTTGCGCCAGGCGTAAAGTTTTCTTCGGAAGATAATGAGGATAGTATAGTGATAATTATCAAAGTCAAAACTCGTTGTCTGTCATTCGCTGGATTATTAAATTCAACAAAGTTTTTGCCGCACGCTCAAGGATCTTGGATTTCTCACGTTTAATTTAGGATTGAAGGAGAGTTAACTTCATGACAATTTGGCGTTTCAAATATTACATTTCAAAAGGATACCTACTTGTTATTGCAACCGCAACGAGTTTGTAACACTTGGTGAAGTAGCGAGTGATGAGCAATAAATTATCTCTCTTCTGTTTGTATACTTTCGGATAAATAATGGTTAGTCTAAAAAAAATCAGGAACAGTCAGTGGTTATTTTTAAAGGAATTCACCTAAGGTGCGAAACTGCTAGATGTGATAACTGTTTGGATTAAGGAAATCCGCTGATATTTCAATAACCATAATATTCCGTGGATACCATTTTATAAATATAATTATTTAGTATAATATCATCAGAACCAATTCTGATCTTCCCTTTGGAAGACAGGTAGTGACTTCCGGAACGCCAGGAATGGTAGTCAGACGAAAATTCAACCTGAAATGGTTGTTTACTTTACTTTTTACTTTTTTATTGTATAAATTCCTACCATGGAAGTTATGTCAACCCATAATTTGTTGTGAATGAAACCATAATATACGTAATATAGCAAGAGGTGACAAAGCCATGTGCTGCTGACCTATCAGAAAAAGAATTTCTTTGAAGGTATGCAAGGCAGTGTATAACACTGAGTATGTGTATAACAGAAGAACCATTTCGAGAGAGTATCAACGGCCGTTAGCTGTTTTAATGAACCGGTTCCGGTTAGATCACCGAAGTTAAGGCCAGTCATTTTATCTGTATTGGTGACTACTCGAGGGCGGTATCGTAGGTCTTTATAATTTTTCAAGTTGGGCCATTGGTGAAACCCGCTCGACTTAAGTGGGTGAGGCAATAAGTAGCCATGAGCGAAACCCTCAGAACCAATTTTAATCCTCCCTTAGGATGAATGGCAGTTTGACAAAAATCCCACCTGATATGGTTATTTACTTTACTTTTTGAGATTTCGAGAGACCCTGGAGTTTGGTGCCTGTCATCAACGGACATAATTTGTAGGAAAAGGAAGTAATATAATTCCCTCAAATATGATTTCGAAATTTGGGTTAGACATTTTTGAAACTCAATTCTTGCTAAATATTTCGAAGAAACCACCAACGTACTCCACGATCAATAAGTCTACCCAAATTCGAGTAAACAGGAAGTGAAACCAGAACTATCCCGACTGCACAATTTATTGATCGATATATTATTTTACGAAAATCACTAGACTCATATACGTACTATTCTGAAATCGAAAAAAAAATATAATGCAAACATTGACTTCAACAACTGGACAAATTTACCTAAAATCCATAATACAGTCATTTGTTTGTCTTTGCATCTAACTTTTAAAAAAACATTCATTCTATATGCTATGGAAGCTATTTTGAGATTATGGATTATTTAGAAATATATCGTTTAGTATTGAATGCATTCCAGGGGACAACCCGATAGATGGATTCCGAAACCAACAATAGACGGGGACCTAGCATAAAAGTTCGAGGCCACTCTCAGCCACTACTGGCACTAGCCTGACTCCACTGTGAAGAAACTTGGTAACATTGGACTTGTACTTTTTTGTTGGTTTTGGTGGATAGACAACGGAAAACTACCCCTATATTCAAGGTGATACACCAAAAAAAAACGGTTTGACGCGGTTTTTAGTGTCCAACTCCGAATAGGCAACAAACGTTTGGTCCTACAGAGCTGTAGGTTTTTTTTTTTTTTTTGCCGTAGCACTCATTATAATAATGGTAGAGCAATCGTTAAACAAAATAACAAGAGAGTCAACAACAAAAGATACCCTTAAATTTCCAGTTTAATTCGATTCTGAAAATGCAATACTATCCTTAACTGATGGAAAGAGAATTCCTTTATGAGAACACAAAACACAAAACTGTAACTAATCTATAATTTTAAGAATTTAAATAAATTTAAAAATTTACTACTATTAATTTAAATGCTATGATATTTACACTGAAAAGGTGCATCACCTTTACTATCCCTGAAGGTAATGTTCCTAATTTGTAGGAGCAGGGAACAGCTTCACAGCTCAAGAGCAAGTACCTCCCTGAAGGGGAGAACAGCTACCTGTGTAAGACTACAGCTACATTACACAATCTATAGTAGAAGCAAGTAAGTTTTCTAAAGGAGAACAACAGCGATACGATTCGCAGGAGTGAGTACCTCCCTGAAGGAGAGAACAGCTACACTACTAGAGACAAGTACTTCCCGGTTAAGGCCATGGGGGACGATGAGTGTGCGAGTGAGAGGGAAGATACCAATAGTTTTTAGGACGTCCCACAGTAAGACTTGGGCGTCCTTATGCGATCGATCTGGGGTGAAGTTGGACAACACTCAACAGAAAAAAAAAGTAACCACACATTATAGTCCAGTCAAATTAGCAGTTAGGGTTTGCATTAATTCCGGACAAAGCGAAACTTTTATGGGTGACTTGTGGGTGCCTATGGAACATGTTTTTAGTATATTCTACTAGATTCTCCTTGTGCTAACTTTTTGGTGCCCGAAAAACCGCGATTTTTCGGCACTTGTTTCAGTTTTTTGCCTATAACTCGTACACGATGCATCCTACGGAAAATTTTACTCTTTCCTTTATTAAACAGGATGAATTTCTGCGTCGAATGACCACCTGAAACGTTAAGATCGGTTCAGCCGTTTGGCCGAAATCGATCGTTGAAGTTTGGCGATTTTTCCCAAATTGGTTGAAAAATGGGTTACGCTCAAGTTTCAAGGCCTGTACATCAAAAACGGCGTATCCAACCAAAAAATGTCACATAATCAAAGTTGTAGAGAATCAAATTTTGTGTAAGAAAAGCATCCCCCCTTCCTCCCCCCTCCCACCCGCCCCTACCAAATGATAGAATAACGAAACAACTTCTGAGTAAACGAAATTATGAGTATTGAAAACGGTGTTGCAATCAAAAAATGTCATATAATCAAAGTGAAACGTCTGTTGTTCAACTTACTAAGGCACTGAGGTACTTGTAATACTACATAAGGCGAAAGAAAAAACATTCTCCTGGTCCTAACTTTTTGGTGCCCGAAAAACCGCGATTTTTCGGCACTTGATTCAGTTTTTCGCCTATAACTCGTACACGATGCATCCTACGGAAAATGTTACTCAATCCTTTATTAAACAGGATGAATTTCTGCGTCCAATGACCACCTGAAACGTTAAGATCGGTTCAGCCGTTTGGCCGAAATCGATCGTTGAATTTTGCCGCTTTTTCCCAAATTGGTTGAAAAATGGGTTACGCTCAAGTTTCAAGGCCTGTACATCAAAAACGGCGTATCCAACCAAAAAATGTCACATAATCAAAGTTGTAGAGAATCAAATTTTGTGTAAGAAAAGCATCCCCCCTTCCTCCCCCCTCCCACCCGCCCCTACCAAATGATAGAATAACGAAACAACTTCTGAGTAAACGAAATTATGAGTATTGAAAACGGTGTTGCAATCAAAAAATGTCATATAATCAAAGTGAAACGTCTGTTGTTCGACCTAAGGCACTGAAGTACTTATAATAATAGAAAAGGCAAAAGAAAAAACATCTCCTAGATTCTCCTTTTGCTCACTTTTTGGTGCCCGCAAAACCACGATTTTTCGGCACTTGTTCCAGTTTTTCGCCTATAACTCGTACACGATGCATCCTACGGAAAATTTTACTCAGTCCTTTATTAAACAGGATGAATTTCTGCGTCGACTGACCACCTTCATTTTTTAGATCGGTTCAGCCGTTTGGCCGAAATCGATCGTTGAAGTTTGGCGATTGACACACCCATCACTCAGAAGTTGTTTCGTTATTCTATCATTTGGTAGGGGCGGGTGGGAGGGGGAGGGAGGGGGAGGCTTTTCTTACACAAAATTTGATTCTCTACAACATTGATTATGTGACATTTTTTGGTTGGATACGCCGTTTTTGATGTACAGGCCTTGAAACTTGAGCGCAACCCATTTTTCAACCAATTTGGGAAAAATCGCCAAACTTCAACGATCGATTTCGGCCAAACGGCTGAACCGATCTTAACGTTTCAGGTGGTCATTCGACGCAGAAATTCATCCTGTTTAATAAAGGAAAGAGTAAAATTTTCCGTAGGATGCATCGTGTACGAGTTATAGGCAAAAAACTGAAACAAGTGCCGAAAAATCGCGGTTTTTCGGGCACCAAAAAGTTAGCACAAGGAGAATCTAGTAGAATATACTAAAAACATGTTCCATAGGCACCCACAAGTCACCCATAAAAGTTTCGCTTTGTCCGGAATTAATGCAAACCCCCCCCCCCTTTTTGGCTAATTTGACTGGACTATTAATCCGTTTTAGACCATTCTGAATCCAAATCCGCGAAAAAAAACCATAGGTGTATGTCTGTGTGTGTGTGAGTGTAAAAAAATCTTGTGTACTCTGCCCAGGCCTCAGTTCTCAACCGATTTTCCTGGTTCTTTTTTTTGTTCGACGCGGGAAACTATCTAGTTGTGCACTACGTCGCCGGAATTTCGAATTTTGCCTTTTAAGGAGGGGAAAGGGGGGGTTAATGCTCAAAAAACGTGTGTTTTTGGGCATAATCTTGTGTACTCTGCCCAGGCCTTAGTTCTCAACCGATTTTCCTGGTTCATTTTTTGTTCGACGCGGAAAACTATCTAGTTGTGCACTACGGCGCCGGAATTTTGAATTTCGCCTTTTAAGGGGGGGAAAGGGGGGGTTAATGCTTAAAAAAACGTACGTTTGCGGGCATAATCTTATAAACTCTGCCCAGGCCTCAATTTCCAACCGATTTGTGTGTTTATTTTTTTGTTTGACTAAAATAACTTCCGAGTTGTACATGATTTCACCAGAGTACCAAAATTTGCAAGAGGAGGAGATGGGTGGGGGGGATAATATTCACAAAATATCCAATTTTTCAATATTTCGGTTCCTTTACTGCTTACTACTTGTATCCAAGCTTTGAAATTGAGGAAAAATTCTCATTATACCTTAGGATTTGCATGAATTACTTTCTGTACCACCATGGAAATAAAAGTGGTGCCACAATGGTGCCAGGGCACCATAAACCTCATATTTCTAGGGTTTTTTGGTGTTTCACCTTGAATACGGATGTGACATTCGACGGACTGCCTACTAAACCTAATAGGTGAAAGTTCAATGTTACGACGTATTTCCGCTATGGTGCCAGACTGGCACCATTGGTGGATGAGGGGGGGGGGGGGGTGAACTCGAATTCGCATGTTGGGTATCGTAGATCATGGATTTTAAACTGCTCTTCAGATTCGAGGCTCCCATGCCGCTAGAAGTGTTATGGTATAAAATGGTGATGGGGGGGGGGGGGGGGGTGTCACTATTTCTTCCCTAAAGTAATAGATAAATTACATCGAGAGAAACAGTCTTATCGCTTAACAACTGGTTAAACTGATCTAATGCTTATCCAATGGGACGTTCCCTGGAATGCATGCATTACTAAACAATATGTTAAACACTTACCTTAGCTGTCGGTTGACCGATTTCAAAATTTCAAAGTGATCTGAGTTCGTCTCAACCAAATAAATGAAGCTTTAATTGCCGATTTTGCAAAAAAATTTAATTGATTAAATTTGTTCCTGTTTTCTAGGAATTAATCAAATATTTGTCAAAAACATGTCCAGCCCGTATGTATACTTATCAATGTAAGCGTTTGCAATCATGAGCACTTGAAAATATAGATTAGCCAAAGCGGCTGTTGGTTTTTAATTGGAAAATCATTCAATCAGGCAAGTAGCAAGGGGTGACTCAGCAAAGAAAGGACTGGGAAGAAGGTTGGGTCCTAAGTGGGTACCCAGGTAGATAGATAGAATTACTTCCAAGACTTGCTTGCCAAAGAACTAGAGAGAACCCCACTTCCTAAAGGTCTGAAATGTTGCTCTGTAGTCGGAGAATATCAACAGCTACACTATTGTGTAGGACAATAGCTAAAACACAGCAGAGGGAAAAACAACGCAGCTACAGGGCACTTGCGATCTTTGTTCGAGATTATAGTTGAATTATAGAATTATAGAAGATTTATAGAATTATAGTTTATGATTTCGCCTCCAAATTTAGGCAAAATCTTGCCGTTATCTATTCGTTGTAAAACAAAAATCCCCGTCAAAATCGGTATACAACAACACCATTTATTACAAACTTGTTGTTCAAGTTATCATTTCAAGTTTGAAAACTATTCCTGCAGCCAACTTTTTTTTTCTCAAAATTCTACTTGTATCATTTGAAATGTTTTATTATTTGTAATAATAATCATGAATATTGTGTATTTCTCATGTCAATAGGGAACTGAATCTGAATACCTTTTTTTTAGATCCAAGATTGCATTTGATTCGCTGACATTTGAAAGGATATTAGGCCAATTTTCGTCCGAGAACATTATTTTACAACTCCTACTCGTGTTTTACGTTTCAGACCTTCTTGAACAATTTTTGTTCCGTGTCTGTCTGTCATGAAATCCTTGCCACTGCCATAACTTTTACATTTCTCATCCGATTTCAATGAGATTTTCAGGGATTGTGTGGGTTAGCGTATAGATGATTCCCTATAAAAAATCATCACCCCCGGATTGATAGTAGCTGCTGAGCACGCGAAAACGTGAAATCCTTGTAACAGCCATAATTTCTACATTTTCCATCCGATTTCGAAGAAATATTTAGAGATTTATTTGGGTTGACGTGTAGAGTCCTCTATAAGGTTAGTGCAAGGTACTTAAGATATTGATGTTTTGAAATTAACTACTATCGATCGTATCATCAATTCAATCGGGTTATAGATACGAGGAAGCTATGTGCCTCAGCCACTTGGCAGACTTTTTTTCTTGCTCAATTCCAAAGGTTTATTATTGAAGGTAATAAACTAATATTGCCTCATACGGTGGATAGACGGAATGTTGTTTGTTCGATCGTGGAGGAGGGTTTAACTTTCCAATGCTCAATTTCAGAGGTATATTATGATAGATAATAAACCACAATTTTGAACTTTATCTGTATGAAAGCGAATTAATACTCGGAATTTATATTTATTCGGGTAAAACGCTGAATTACCGAAGTTCGCAATGATTCGAATAGAGGATTTACATAATGCCCCATGGAATAAATTACAGTATTGCATATGTTCCGAGAAAGGACAACAGTCCAGCGGGTGCTCATTCTTGATCAAACATTCTGTAACAAGTTCGGAAGAAGATAAATATAGAATTCATGCCATTAAAACAAACACCCACAGAGGAGACCATTGCTACACTACAGGACATATTTTCAATAATCGGTCTCCATATGAAATTGAAACGGGCAACGGGGCAAAGCTTTCTCACAAAATTTTGAGTGCTAATTATGTTTTCAGCAACGTGTTTTAACAATGTTAGAATTCAAAACTGAGTAGGTGCTCAGTTATATATGTTTTTAATCCACAATTCAATGGCCAATAGTAAAGAAATATAATAATTAAACTGGAGTAAATACATTTATTTTTCCGAAAATTTTTGGAAAAAATTGAGGTATCGCCAAGAAGCTTTCCCTCCTCCTTGTTTTTCCGACTTCCAGTGATTTTCAACTTATATTTCCAACCTTATTGAAAAGCTCCTCGTTTGAACTACAACTTGGTTTAATCAAAATGAGGTAAGAAAATCCCTTAGTAACCTCAGAATAAGTTTTTCAATGTCCACCGTTCCAACCAAGACCAGGCAAGATATGTTTCCCTTATAACAATAAGTATTTACCAATTTTTATTTTTATTTTGAAGAAGATTCAAAAAGAGTTTTTGATAAGGTGGGCAAG
This sequence comes from Apolygus lucorum, assembly GCA_009739505.2. NCBI lineage: Eukaryota > Metazoa > Arthropoda > Insecta > Hemiptera > Miridae > Apolygus > Apolygus lucorum. The sequence goes on along the minus strand of CM019167.2, from coordinate 69,591,989 downwards.
TATATTGTTCGTATGGTAACAAATTCGATTTGTCTCAGCAGTGCACGAGTAACTGTATGAATTATTCAGAATCTATGGAGCAAAGCATCTATGGCTTCCAGCACCTATTACGTAGCCCTAGAAAGAGAATTCAGAGCTAATTGAGTAGGAATAACAGCTATCAGCTATCAAGATACGAGAGTGCAGGAAATGCGTGTCAAGAAGAGTCGAATTCTTCAGAAACAATCCACGCGGATGCCTTGTCATGAATTTATTCAAGGGGAAACAGAAGTGAAGGGAATATGCTGAGAGTAAACAATTTCCCGTCGTGTTGAAGTTTCTTCCCCATCTTTTTACTTATTCTACTCTCTTTTTCTGGGGTTCTTCTGTGAATAACGAAGGACGTATAAGCAGCCTCTGAAACGAATGGAAATGCTGTTAGTCCTAAACGGAAACGGTTTCAAGAAAATGACTGACTACAGCCGTAACACAGAGTGATGTGGGAGGACAGAAGAGGGGATGATTGGTAGGGAGACGTCACTTTTTTCGAGTGGGATGTCAAAATTCAGAGAGATCAATTCTTTTGTCGAGACTCCTAATAGTTACACTGACAATCAAGAAATCCCGACTAGTTCGAATAAACATATTTGTAAGTAATGCATGCATTCCAGGAGACGTCCCTTTCAATAGCGTATAGATGTCTTTCAACTATCGCACTCACTCAGGCTTATTACAATGCAATGAATTTTGAAATGAAGAAATTTCAAACAAAGCGAGATTTTCTCCGTGTTCTTTGTAATTCGTAACTAAAGTGGTTTCAATGACTTTTAACTAAATTTGGTTTCTATGATTCGTCGTTATGCGAGAGCGACATGTGACCCTTGAATTTGAACAGCGTTTTAAAATCCGTGATCTACGATGCACAACATGCGAATTCGACCCGCTTCATCCATTCTAGCCAGTCTGGCACCACAGAGGTTATACGTCATAAAGTTGGACATTTATCTGTTGGTTTTGGTAGGCAGTCCGTATAAGGTCACTCTCGTATTAAAGTTGGAACAGCCAAAAACCCACGTAATACGCGAGATTCCTGGTGAATCCTAGGTATTCCGGGATTTCTGGTATCCTAGCACCATGGTGACACCACAATTCCTCCCAGGGTGGCACACAAAATAGTTCATGAAAATCCAAAGTATATAAATTGTTTTCTCTGAATTCAAAAGCTAGGGTAACATTCGTAAGCCTAAGTTAAAAATTTTGGCGATGTAGTGCACAACCAGATAGATTTCCGCGTCGAACAAAAAAATAATCTAGCAAATCGGTTTGAGAATAGGTCCTGGGCAGAGTACACAAGATTTTCTCACACATACACACGCACTGAAGAAGTTCCGCGAGGTGCAGCGCTAACTATGCCTGTGGAGGCGTCGATGAGCTCAGACTGGGAACGAGTTCGGCAAGCTGTCACTTTCCTGCCTTGCCCTTGGTAAGTAATCTCTTCACAACATTTAATACCTATTTAGCGGTTTTCCTTGATATCCAAAATTCATTGTCATTTCATTTCGGACCTATAATATATATTATATGATTATATTATATATTATAGGTATTATATATATTATATATATTATTATATATATAATATATTATAATATAATTATAATATTTAATATATTATATATTATTATATATATTATTATGGTATTATAATATAATACCATAATCATATAATATATATAATAAATAATATATAATATATTATATTATATATTATTTATTATATATATTATATGATTAAGGAATCAATCTATACGTATAAACCGATTTGTTATTGAACTATACCCAATTCAAATCTACATATACATATATATTTAGTTAATTGATCACTTTAAATTATATTTGAATCACTGGGTAGAAATACGAGCTGGTTATTCCTTCAGAATATTTCTAACTCTATTTCAACATACACATAAATAAACACCTATGAGTTTTTCGCAGATTTGGATTCAGAATGAGCTAGAACGGCTTAGTACTTTATTTTTTAATACATTATTTTATAACTGTTGAGCGTTGTCCTCCAAGACCCCAGATTAATCACATGAGAACGCCAAAATTCTTACTGTAGGACGTCTTAAGAAATGTGTTTGCCGAACATTAATAAACAACTAGGTTATCACGTTCTAACTTGGGGAAAATGACACTATATTAGAGGAAAACTTTCAAAAAATTAAGATGCGACACTGCGCAGCAGACAACGTGTCTATTATATCATCGATAAGAATGAGTGAAAAATGATGTAAGAATTATTATTACCTTGATGTAGAAATGGAGAAAATCTTACTTATAATTAATTTTTAAGCACAGGAATATGTTTCTGTGATTAAAAAAAAGCTGAAAATTAATAAACAAAGGTTTATTATTTCTATATAGATCAATCGTCTGCAAAGAACACGGCCTTGCCATTGTCACTACTTACCGACTACATACCTACTTCACAATGAGGTTTATTTGGAATAAATTACCGCTTCACACTCAATTCGAAGAAATAGGGAGTTCCTTCATATGGAAATTTGATTACTGGTTGCTAAGGACGCAAAACTGAGTACAACTCGAAGAAACGAACAACGATCGAATATTGGTCAGCTAAAATTTGAACGGAGATTAGGCCTATTAATCGATTCACACACACGTGTTTCTGATTTATCGTAAGTCCGATCCTTAAGTTCTCGTAGGGACCGAACGGTTTGTCTTACAGAGCTCCGGATGTTCTCTAAAAATTCTTCAAATTCAATACTATTCCAAATCGATGAAAATTCAATACCTTTATATCGAAATTTTTTGAGCTAAGGCGTTTTCAATATGTCAGCCCTTATTTTTCAACCCTTAGAAGTGACTGACATCATCCAAAAGCTTCAGGGCAACTAGACCCCGAATAGAGCCCATCTATCTATCTATGTATATATATAAAACGCCAACCGTACGTACGTACGTATTCACAGAGGGGTTGGAGGGGTCGTGGGAGTGGGGAGAGTCGGCGGAATCGGAGACGGGAGGAGTTGTGGCGGGAGGAGTCGGAGGGAGTGGGTGGAGGAGAGAGTCGGAGGAATAGTTTTTGCCTACTTTTAGTAGGCTTTTCAGCTAGTATACCAAATTTCATCAAAATCGGTGCATGGGAACTGAAGAAAGTGCCGCGTAAGGCGGACGGACGGCAACATTTTTATTCTATTTTCGGATTATGCGTAAACCAACAAATTTTGAATGGGGTTAAAAAAAATTTCTTGGTCGATTCCAAAGGTTCATTATTGAAAATAATATACCATAAGATTAAATTCGTATTCACACATAAGAGTATGATTAAGATCATAGTCACTGTACCAATAAAAATAAATTATTAATCAAAGAAAATATGTGATTATTCTATTATTAAATACAGGTTCCTTCGATTTATCACCATTTTCGCATAATTATTCACGGATTTCTGTGATTTGATTTCCTGTGCTTAAGAATTTAAACTTATTCATACAGTGTTTATGATTTTAATCATTCTCTCATGTGTGGATACAAATTTAGTGGTATTCTTAATTAAAGAAACATATTCCCGTCATTAAAAATCTTAATCATATTCATGAGTAAGGTTTTGCCCAACTCTGCCATGATGGGTACTTATAGAAGATGAGTAGATATTGCTATCGTCATGATCATTCATTTTAAAAAATGGATTAAATAAAAGTCTACCAAATGGGTGTGGCACATAGCTTCTTCGTATCCATAACAATGTTGTATAGATGATCCGATTCATAGTGGATAATCTCAAAACATCAATCTCCAAGTACCATGTACTACCCTCATAAGGGGGCCATCTGCACTCTAACCAGCACAATCTCTGAAAATTTCAACAAATTCGGATGGAAAATGTAACGGTTTTATCATTACCAATTTATATTAGTTTCGTCTATATAATATCAATAAAACGCAGAACAAACAGCAAGGCAATGTCGGACTGTTCATTGACTCGGGGAAAACCCTGATAGTGATAGTGGAGAAACCCTATCACTACCCTCGAAGGTAACCACCATTCATCCCCTAACTGCTCTAGGTGTTACCTGGCTGGTTTGAAGTGGTACTCATGATGCTCGAATTTGATGAGCTATCGTCGTCCGAATCCGATGAAGAAGAACTTTGATTTATAGAAATTCCGGAATCTCTCACCATACAAACGCAAATTCCGAGACGAACAGTGCGCACTCACGATAGGAATCACCTGACACCATGTTAAATTAGGTGAGAACGAAGATGAAAACGGATTAATAATATAAGAACGATTTAGTAGAAGAGGCACATGATATAAGAGAGATATGGCGTTTTGGGAAAAACCAATGCCTTCCCTCAGCATCAGCTGATTTTATTACAAATTATTTGTTAGTTTATAGTTAATTAATTTTATTACATTAATCAATATTATTTTTAAACATTATTTTATACTAAATAAATTATCATTTATTTATGTAACAGGTTCTTACGCTTAAACTAAAACGATCTTTTATTATTCTCTCTGTCATTGGCCTGTGTGTCAAGCGTCTCGACGAAAAGCTAGTCCCTGTTAGGAAAAACTAGTACGTCAGATTCGTCTCGACGAAAAATTGTCAACTCTCTTCAACCCTGTACGTCAGATTCGTCTCGACGGACAAGTTGCTAAAAATCAAATTCCCTAACATTCGTTCCGTTCCTAGTACGTCTGATTCGTCTTGACAAAAAAAATGCACAATATATCCAAAATTCACAATCCCATGAATCGGTCCTACTATTCGTAGTTACTAGGAAGCCGAAAAACGTTTACGAGCCTAAGAAACTCGTAACAAAAAACGTTGAAGTTCCAAAGGCTACTAATCGTATCTACCTGGGAGTAATGTCTTTCATGGGGGACCATCTACATCCCAATCCGCACAATCCCTGAAAATTCCATCGTAATCCGACAATAAATTTGATTAGTTTTGACTGTTGCAACGATTTCATGATAGACAAACAAACACAGAGACACGGAACCAAAACAGTTCAGAAAGTTCTAAAACTAAAACAAAGAATGGAAATGAGTGGAAATTTTTATTTTAGAGAACTTTTATCTAGTCACTGAGAAGTGAAAACAATGCTTCCGCTACCCTAACAGACTCGGAAGCAATAATATTAATTTTAACGTAGGTCTTATGAAGTGAATGAAGCTCTGTATTTTTCCTACTAATTTTTGGGATTAATATCGAAAGTAGAGGTTTTACGTCCAGGCCGAAAAGGGAAGTTGGGTGTCAAGCCGATACGCGAACTTAGGGGTCTCTCCCATGCTTCCTCCACAAGATCTCTCTCGTAACAGCTAGTTATAGTATGTTCAGATAGATCTGTCTGCCAACTTACAGCAACATAAGACACGATTTATCAAGCATGGCAGTCATTCAGAAGTAGAATGTTCAAAGTACCATATCTTTTTTTCTATAGTATACTGTGGACTAGACTCTCACAGCCACCTGACCTGCAAAAGTTTTATACGGTACTCGTTGCCCAATAGCTAATAGTAAAGTAAAAAGTAAAGTAAGCAACCATTTCAGGTTGAATTTTCGTCCAACTACCATTCTTGGCGTCGCAGACGTCATCAGCTGTCTCCCTAAGGGGAGATCAGAATTTGTTCTGATGATTTCGCTCATGGCTTCCCAAACATCACCGCCCTGGGTTGGAACGAGAGATTGAGAGATCGTCTAATAGATAGAAAACTTTCTGCTGGCGACCAGACTCGAACTCGCATCCCCGCTAGACGGTTCTTATCTTATCACCGCAGTCGGGTACACCGTCCACTAGACCACCGACGCCCACAACCCAATAGCTAATATGAACTAGTAGTTGATAAAATGGAAAAGCACTTTCACCCATCTTATAACTTTGGTATTGAAATGTAGATTCATTTGAGATAAAAATAGCTGTATGTTGCTGCTTATAGAATTACAATTATATTACCAATCTCCAGAAACCTGCATACTTTTAGATGAAAACACCATGGGAATATTATCGTCAAATATGTCACCTTTTTATAGGAAACTCCTGTATGATCAGTTTTCTTCCGATAATGATCGGGATTCCCGACCCTTTCCCGTGCCTACTTTAAAACGGATTTTCATCAATGGTGTAGGCTGTTGGAAGCAGATGGAAGCTACGGGATGGAAATCTACGGCACAGAATTAGGGTTGGATGAACAAGATAAGTCGATGAAATTTACAAGCACCTCTATGAAAGACACTCAGCTATGAAGGAGATCTGATATCGGAGAGGGCGGCAGATATTGGGTCGGTCGGAGAAGACGGTGATATTGGAAAAGAAGATGAGAGCATAATGATGGAAATGTCTTACAGAGTTTGGAGGTAATAATAAGATACAAGGCGGGGAATGGAAGAAAGTCTCACCGTCTCAACTTGCGGCATTTCTGATCTGACGTGATCTGCAATCAGATTGAACGACCTGGTGGGGTGAAACCCCCGTAAGTTGGATATTACTACATTAGAGATTGAACAAGGGCTATTTTATGTAAGATATCATTAAACTTTACAAATGAAACTTAGATTTTTTTTAACGTAAGTTGATGGATTCGCTTTTCAAAATGAGACTTCTTGAGGGTACAATAAAGTAATCAGTCTGATCAAACATTATTAAGTATTACACGCACTCCAGGAGACATTCCACAGACATAAGAAGTATAACTTTCAATCCAACCAGTGAACCATAGGAAAAAATTGGAATTACATTTCTGATGTAATGAACCGTCATCACTGGTGTCAGTTTGGAACCTTAACGGAGATACAGTGGTGCATGCGCAATGCGTGCTGATGAACTTGTCTGAAGGGAGCGAACGGTTGGCCTAACAGAGCTCTGGGTGGTCTCGTTAAATTCTAAAAATTCAATTCTATTTTAAATTGGCTGACAAACAATAGGTAGGTACTTTTTTTAGACAAATTTTGAGCTAGGGCGGTTTGAAAATTTCAACCTCTTATTTTTCACCCCTAAGAGGTGACTGACACAAACCAAAAGCTTTGGTGCAAAAGTAGACCCCAAATGGAGGGCATATATAAAATTTCGTCAAAATTGGACCATGATCCAAGGAAAGTGGCGCATAAGGCGGACGGACGAGACATTTTTTATTCGAGTTTTTGATTCTACGTACCGAGGACCGTGAACCATCAAATTTTCAGGAGATGATACAGAGCCGTGAGTGGTTTCATTCGTTTCGAGAAATTCAATACAATTTTAAATTGATAAAAAAGCAATACTTCTATATCATAAGTTTTTGAGCTAGGTCGTTCGAAAATTTCAACTCGCATTTTTCACCCCTCAGAAGTGTCTGACAATAACCAAAAGCTTCGCGGCAGGACTAAACCTCACGTAGAGGCCATATACCAAACTTCATCAAAATCGGTTGAAAGTAACTAAGGAATGTAGCGTTAGGCGTATGGACTGAATTTTTTCTTCGATTTTTTAAATTACGCACCATGAAACGTATACCTTAAAAATTTGAGGGTGGGAGGGGTCAAAAACTACGAATTTTCTTTCTATTTCATGCTCAATTACGTTGAATACCTTGTAAAATAATTGGGGTTACCACTTGAAGTTTTTCCTGATTCTCCAGATAACGGAGATAAAAACACATGTTCATCCCTTAAAAACACTCCAAATGCCGTCCACATGGTGTTCGTTGAATATCATGGTAAATGGATTGGCTATGGCCTTTGGTTATTACTGATAACTCTCCCAGGATAAGCCATTCGAGTTTTCTCAAAAAATTGTATTTCGGCCGGCTAGATAGTTACAAACAGTCCCAAATGAAGACAGGTTGCGTTTGAACGCTGAATGCGGTTGTTCATTTTTCCTTTGGCAATGTCCGACATTGGTATTTGGTAATGGGCAGTGCCTTAGATCCAAAGATTACTACTATCACTCCCGTTTTCTTTTCATCCCTCACTGCAATATTTGCAACAAAATGTCGTAGTTCCGGATAAACAGAAAAAAATAGTTCCAGGAAGAGATCCAGCGGGGTTCCTTCGAATCACTTGGTAGAAAAAGGGATATCAAACGAGCGCATCGGAGGCCGGAACAAATTTATCCGCTCCTTCTCGCCGCTCGTTCCCAAAGGAATCAGATAGGTATAAATGTAAAAATATTTATCTTAAACCTCTTTCCGAAAGATTTCTCCTCCGGTGTTTCCTTTCTATATTTCCTGGCCGCGTTATTCCTTAGAGTGGTGGGTAGTTTTGTATTTTCCAACCAACCAGCGTAGAACACTTTTTTCACGGTTCGTTCCCTCGCACGGGCGTATTCGTGTTTTTACCCGATGGAGCCGAACAAAACGGTCCAATTGAAACACGAGATGGCGTGATCACAATAATGAAGTACTCCGTAAAACAATTTCCCTGGTCCTTGGAGTCCGAGCGTATTATTCTGATAAGTACATCACGTAGCGAGGGATTTTGACATTGACTATATATTTTGCTTCCGAGTCTACCAAGGTAACAGAAGCTTTGTTTTCACTTTTCAAGTTCTCCAAAATCAAAACTTCCACTCGCGTTCTACGTTTAACACCTTCCTGAACAATTTTGGTTCCGTGTCTGTCCGTCTGTCTGGTATGAAATCCTTATAAACGCATAACTACACGAAGTTAGAGTCCAATTCGATGAAATTTTTAGAGATTGTGTGGTTGGGGGTGTAGGCGGTAGAGTCCAATTCGATGAAATTTTTAGAGATTGTGCGGTTGGGGGTGTAGGCGGTTCCCTATGAAAATCATCACCCCCGGACTGGTAGTAGCTGCAGCGCATGCGCTAACGTGAATTCCTTGTAACAACCATAACTTCAACATTTCCCACCCGATTTCGATGAAATTTTCAGAGATCATACGCATTGGGGCGTAGATGTTCCCCTGTTAAAATCATGGCCCCCCAATTGACAGTAGTCTCTACGCATGCACAAATTTATAATATTTGTAAAAGCTAAAGCTTCTACATTTTCCATGCGATTTCAATGACATGTTCAAGGATCATACGGATTAGGATGTAGATGGTCCTCTATTAAAATCACCGACCCGCAATCGACATTAGCCTCTGCGCATGCTCAAACGTAAAATCCTTGTAACAGCTATAACACCTATTCTTTTCATTCAAATTTGAAGGACTGTTCTAATTGGCGTGGATGGTTCCCTACGAAAATCATTTCCCCTAACCTGATTGGACCCACTGTGAATTCCTTGTATCAGCCATAACTTCTACATTTCTCATCCGATTTCGACGAAATTTTCAAGGATTATGCGGATTGGGGTGTAGATGGTCCCATAAAATGGGAATGCAAGATGGTTTGAGATTAATTATTATGCATCGGATCATCTATACGATCGGGTTATGGATACGAGGAAGCTATGTGCCATACCCACTTGGCAGGCTTTTTTAACTCACTTGCTATCATTGTACTTTCTGTAGTTTTATTACATATTAATTGATGTGTCCTCAAGTATCCAATTCAAACCGTACTGTGGTGTTCGAGGGAGTGCATGAGACCTTGCATTTTTGACCGACTTAAAAAAAACCGTAGGCGCGTAAGAGGAAATTCTCTTTTCGGTGTGTCATGGGACAAGTTTTTTTTTTTTTTTTAATGTCTGAACACGAATTTTTATCGGCATACGAACCATATTTTACATTTAAATAAATGGAAGTAGTGAGCATCTCGATGCGAGAGACACGTGGAAGGACGAAATACTTTTTGGTGTGACATGGGTATTCGTTAGAACAATTAAACATGTATTTTTACATTGATTTCGAATAGATAGGTTCCAATGCCATGTCTTGTTTGGTAATTGGAAGGATACTTGATAGCTTTCCCAGGATGAACCATTCGAGTTTTCAGCAAAAATGGTAATTCGGCCAGCCAGATAGTCATGAACAGTCCCAATTGATCACAGTAGGTTGCGTTTGAACGCTGAATGTGGTTGTACATTTTTCCTTCGGTAATCTGACATTGGTATTTTCCTTTTTTCTTTTCGTCCCTCACTACAATATTTGCAACCAAATGTGACTGCGGGGTTGGATAAACAATGGAAGGAGCGGCGGCGAAGTGTACCCAGGAGTCCCTCCATCAAAAAGTCGATTTATTTATTTAAAAAATACATGTTTTTGCGCGTTCAAACTCAAATATTTCTCCTTAACTTGATTGTAAAATATTTTTTAATTGTACTGTCAAAAATCTGAGATCTTTGCATCTTTGTTTTTGGTGTTAAGGTACGTTGCAAATGATGCGTAAATAACTCCTTAACAAGTTTTCCGGTCCTTAATACCCTTTTTGATTTATAGGGATACTGCTCGCATTTCTCCGCCTTACATTTGGTACAACTTGAGGGCCTTGAAGGACTTGAAGGCAGATTACATGACAGACAAGTGCTAAAAGTTTATACAGGGCCTCCTAGCAACAGGAAGTGATGGGGAGAATGTCTGAATTGCTGCATGAGAGATACCGAAGCAAACTTTTCTGTTCTCTTTTATAAGGCCCGTGAATTTCACTAAAGTTTGATACAAGGATTTTCAGTGAAAATGGACACTTGGGATTATCGAAACTGTGTTATGCCTAACTGTTTTGGTTTCAGTGGTTTTGGAACCATGAAGACGAGTAAACAACGGTGTACGACAAAAATGGAAAACCAATATACGATCAAAAACCAAGTCGAGAGGTGAGCGATATTAACGTTATGCCGACAAACACCATCCAGACGCCTTTTTTTGGAGAGCTTTGCTTCCGGAATCTGAATGGTCGTAAATCAAGGGGACTGCATCTCCTTGAAAAATGGTGCGGAATACTCATAAAGTCCTCTAGGCAGCCTGCCAACTCAAATGTTGCGTCCCTATTCGATGATCCTCTCCATTTCCTAAACAGGGTGATCAATAAATCTAGACCACGCGACGGTCGTTTCAAATGGGGAAAGAGTGGACGCGATTTTTGATGAAGTCCCGCAGACAAGGAGGATTCTGCGAAATTGGAAATTTTTCGAACTGTCTTATGTTATTAATAACTAATTGTTACCTATAATTTCGATGCCACGATTGGTAGATCATGCGTATTTGGTGGTTAACTTCACTATGTTAACAAAATACTGTGACTCCAAGATGAGTGATAGTTATCATAGTTTTCAGCAACGAAAATCACGCACACAGTGAGGAACAAGAAACTGGATGAATTTTCCCTTAAAGGGAAAATGGGGGTGTGGATGTGTCTGGCAGTCAGCAACTGATCACATTACATTCTAAATTTTAGTGCATAACACGGCGGTAATTTCAACTTCTCAACTTTTTTAGTTTCTTCATTTATATCAGATTCATTTGTTACTGCATCAGGCCAACTGTTCGTGTCTGAGGCACGAACGAACGAGGTCGGACGCTCCCACCAACGAGAAGTGACTAACTTCAGAACTGGACACCCTCAACTGGCGGGGACTTCCGAACTTTTAAGGTCGGTTAATGTTTTCATCTATTTTCTAGTTTGTTTCACGTTAGGATCATCAATATCTAATACATCCAGCTTAGATACCGAAAACATGGTTGTTGTTGGATTATTCGACACTGAAACGAACTTACCCATCAGTGTCCATCATAACAGGGTCTCAACTGCCACCAAACCATTTTTCAAACATAAACGTCATCCAGTGAGGAGCTTTCCTGCGACATCAGTTCCTATCAGGATTTGAATAGGGCCTGGTCGATCCGTAAACTCTATTCTGTGATCTTTCAGTTCTTCCAACCAGTCTCCTTTAGACACAAGAATCGCCCCACATATTGTTTCTTGTGACAAAACCTGAACATTACACGGATAAGATCTATTCAAACTTCTCAAATGAATGGCGTGCAAATCATGATCGACTCCACCGCCGAAGACCAAATGGGACACTTGGATTTGCCGTTCATAACAAAACCCCAAAGTATTGGCTAATGAAGAGAGAAAATACGAACGTTGAGATCCTGTGTCGATCAAAGCCCGAACTTTATATTCCTTTTGATTATGAATTACTCTAACAACTAACGTTTGCAGAAGGACTTCATAAAATCCCGATATGGCCAACGAATGTTGTATCAAGCATTCCGTTTGTGATGGAGCGTCATTATCTTGATGATCAACGTAAGTGCTTGACTGTACCGAAGGACCAACTTTAGTGGTATCTAGTTGACTCAGTTTTTGGCATAGTAGAGGGACGTGCCTACCTTGGCAGATAATAAAATAAATCTTCATTCTACACTGTTTCACTGTGTGATTTCCTTTTAGACATGCAAAACAAACTTTACTTTCCTTTACTTTATCAAATCTTTCTTCCAATTTTCTAGCATTTAAACAGTTTTCACTTGAGTGTTGCTTATTACAGAAAATACACTTACCGATTCCCGAATTCTTACTTTCGCCATGAGTAATAAGTTTTGAGGTAGTTATAGGTATTTCCGCACTTTTGTCAAACTTATTTTTCTTAGCTTCTTTGAGTTTCATACTTTTCAGCTCTTCTTTCAGCCCGAAACCTGACCCTGCTTTGACTACCTTCTTTTCGCTTTCTACTTCATTTCTGAGAAATTCCATCAAGTTTTCCAGACGGTTTTTCAATGAAGTTTCTTGATGGCATCCAGTACTCCTCTGCCAAACTCGCAAGGGATCTTCTAGCAAGTAAGACTCCACTAGGGGGTACAACAAACCCGTATGGCCTACACAATTTTGACACAAGCCTATCCATGTAAAAAACGCAGTAAAAAAGCGCGGGGTCGAGAGGCCTTTACCTTGACTTGACACCACCACTGTTCGGTGTTGAGGCACAGTACAACAGTCCCCCTTCAGTAGGTGAAGACGCCTTTTATAATATAGTGAAGTCCCAAAGCGTTCTATTGCGTTTGATAGTGATCCAGATAGCAAGCTGATATGTCCCTTCAGAACTCATTATGTACCTACTACCTACCCCTTTTCCCTAAAAAATGGAAGTAGAAAATTTGGAAATATTCAGCCTCATATCTGTCTAATTATCACTATCATATTACCTATATAATTTCATTCTTGTATCAAATATTGATTCTCGAAGAGTAAGGAGCTTTGGCTTCTGATGAATGAAGCATCCTGTAGGAGCGTGTCGCAGGGAACTCACCCTCTGGAGAGTTGACTCATTTCCGCGTAACAAGAGCACGTGACCGTCTTTGTGGCGGTTGGCTTTCAAGAACGCTCATTTCGTGACACACGTGTTCATTGTCCGACTGGAAAATAGTCCAGACGAGCGCCAAGGGACTCGAAGAAAAATAGCGGTACTGAGAGAATCACAAAAGACTCCCTTTAGTCTTCCCAAACGGGAAACAAGCCGAAAACAAGGGACCACGCAGCCACCATTATTCTTTACCTATCCTCGCCACATCAAAACCGCATTTGAAATTAAATTACTTCTGACTGTATGTCCTAGCACTTTTGCTCATTATTCACTCTCAAGCACAATGAATAAAAGGTAGCTATTACATACCTAACTTTCCACGAATGTAGTAACGAGAGAGTGTTCATAGCACTAACGATTTTTGATTAGGATCATCGTAGTTTCCGGGGAATTTTAGGGTAAATGATCACGAATTTTTACATCAACATATCAGTATCTTGAGTTAAGAACCAATTCCTGAATGAGAGCCCCCAAATTAATCTGTTTTTGTCTGACTTCGGAAGAGGGAGTTACACATAGTGTCCCAGATATATTTATTCAAACTTGGAGACTTGTTCTACATCTTATTTGCAACTACTTTTTCTGTAACATTTTTTCAAAACCTCCTAGAAGCCCGACTTTTTTTTTACTCTTAATCCGTTAAAAAGACCGCAACTCCCGTAGATTAAAAGTAAACTGAAATTTGAAGATACCAATGGGAAGAGTATTAAATTTCCTTTTTGCACATTAAGCAGTCAAAACAAATAATACTGTTTAGTACCAAATGCATGTACTCCAAATGAGGTATTTTTCTTTCAATATTAATCTGTAAACGATAAGTCAGTTTTTGCTTCCTCACTACCGAAGGTAGGGAAGCTTTGTATTCGTGAAAGAAGTGAAAAAAAAAATGTCCTCCAAAATCAAAATTTCCACTTGCTTTTTGCGTTTTAGAGCTTCCCGAACAATTTTGGTTCCGTTTCTGTCTGTCTGTCTGTCGATCTGTCGGTCTGTCTGTGGTCAATCCTTGTCCCGGGCAAAACTATACTAACCTGTGGTCCGATTTTGATGAAATTTTCAGGGATTGTGCGGGTTAGGTTCTAGACGGTCCCCTATCAATTTCAGCACCTTCGGACCAATAGGAGCGAGTGCGCATGCGCAAACGTGGATTTCCTGTAACCTCGGTTTCTCGGTTTCTAATTAACCGATTTTGCTCAAATTTGGAGGTTAGTTAGGGACTAACTTCTAAGAGACACCCTATAAGTTTCAATCAAATTGGTCAAGCAATAGCCGCTGCGCATGCGCGAACTTTAAATTTATTGTTACAACCAAAACTCCGCAACTATTCAACCAATTTCGATGAAATTTTCAGGGATTGTGTGGGTTACCACAACTATTTACAACACTATTATAAACATTAATATCTGCAACCCTATCCCGCATATTATCGCCAATATTTTGGTATTCAATAACTCTTTGAATCGTAATTTTTTCGCCAACTGATTCTATACGTCCATGTTACAATGAGTGAGGAAGCTATACTGCCCACCCAACTTGGTAGACGTTTTACCTTCCTAGTTCACAAAACAGCTTCATCCAATGTAATTTGGATAGTATGCTGAGGAAGTAACTTCCCATTTGTAGCAACAAGGGAACCCTTAACTTGGCATTTTAAAATCATAAATAATCTATAAAAAGGTGCCCATCATGAATATTTACCCTTCTCCGTAACCCTTAGCCTCCATAACACTTCTAATGGCATTAGATCCCTAAATTTGAACACCATATTTTCAATATGGGTCCCCTCCACTCCAGGTAGTAGGTCGTAACATAGAACATTCATCTGTTGGATTTGCTTAATAAACCGTGGAAGAACAGATCTGTATTCGAACAAAAAAAAAATAACCGCGTAAATCGGTTAGAGAATTGACTGTGCAGATTGAACAAGATTATGGTACGCATTATGGTCGTTCTTCGAGCATTAATTCCCCCTTCCCCCATACAAAGCAAAATTCAAAATTCCGGCAACGTAGTGCACAACTAGATAGACCTCCGCGTTGAACAAAATAGAACAACACAAATCGTTTGGAAACTAAGGTCTGGTCAGAGAACACAAGATTTTTTCACATACAAACACACACCCACACACCTATACGCTACAGGCAATGTTTTGTGGGCATACACACACACATACACCAATGGTTTTTTTCCCGCTAATTTTGATTCAAAATGGTCCACAGACTGATCAATCCTCGATGGCACTTGGGATCTTGGGTCTGTTACTAATACACTCACAGAACTGACGGCTTGAGGTGGTCTTTGGAAAGGTTTCGGCTCTTCGAATACCTGAGTTCGGTCATAATTCGTTACCTCGTTGTTATGTCAGTATATTAGTAAATCCAAGTGCCATCGAAGTTTGACCAGACTATAAAACGTATTTGTATGTGGTTAGTTTTTTCTCCGTTGAGTGTTGTCCTCTTTTATCCCAAATTAATTGCATAAGGGCCCCCAAGTCTTGCAGTGGTACTTCTTAAAAACATCTGCCAAGTGGGTGGGCACATAGCTTCCTCGTATCCTTAACACGGTTTTACACATTATCAGATGCATAGTAGATAATCTCGAACCTTCAATCTCCAAATACTTGAACTACTTGCCAACCCGTATAATTCCCGAAAATGTCATTAATTATGGTTGTTAAATGGTGTTTACGTTTGCGCGTGCGGAGCGGCTTCTATCAATCCAGGGGCGATGTTTTTCATAGGGGACCATCAACACCCCAACCTTACAATCCCTAAAAGCGAAATCCCACTCTGACCCATCGAAATTACGATTTGTACGTACAACTGAGTCTCCAAATGAGCTTGGCGACAATTGTAAAGGAAGTCTCCCCTCGACGTTGTCCTTCCTGCCAAGGTGTTTCAATGATCTATTTTACTGACGTCTATCTGTTTTATCACGAGACGCATAATTTTGATTCAGGCTTCTCTGTTTTGATTTCGGGATAATTATTACCACTAATACTGGAACCAGGAATGAAGAGGAAAAATACATTTTGATTTGAAAGCCCTCATTAGTTGTTGTTTTACCTTTCAAAAAAAAACATTATTTGGTTGAATCCGAAAATCTAATTTAAAAATGGTGTCCATCCGCCAGTTTTTTGTTGTGGTTATATAACGACTGCTGTGTCGCATCAAAAACCCTCACAAATATCTTCGGACAAGATAAATTATAACATAACGAATAAATTAAACGGAAAAAGGAGCAAGACAAACTTTTTAATACAAATGAGAGCGTTGTCTCATCAACTTGAAGAAAGTCGTAGTGACATTATAACGTTCGTCTTCTCTCGACACGATCTCCACACAATTTATTTTTAATGTTAGGTCAGACAATAAAGAGAAGACGAGTGAGGAAACTTATGATTCGAATTTCCCAGGAGTTTTACCCTAGCACCAAAGGTACGGAAAGCGTGAAGGGGAAACTTGTGGGGCAGCATTCGCGCGAATAAGGAGAGATTGTCCATAATATGGACGCACGACAGAACGTCGGAATTGTTTCGTCGGAGGGTATTGACGTCGGGTAAATAAAACGAAGGTAGATACTGTCTTATTTTCTCGGTAGTCGTTCTTTTATTCGAGCACCTTTCGCCATTATTTCGGCCCAACACTGAGTTTCATCAGTCCAATCGACCGGACTAAGAAGCTTTTGAAATCTAAACAACTCAAGAAGTATAAACATTTTGAATGCTTACTTGTGCTCACTAAAAAATTTTGTACATTTACGTCCTCACTAATGCAGAACCAATACTCAATCTCTAGAAATGTTACCAATATCGGACGAACACTGTAGATATAATATATCTAAGATATTATCTTAGAATTTTACGGTAATTCGTAAAGGGCTGCTGGAAGGGAATTGACGATTAAGCGATTATTGATTTTGTGAATAGTAAAGTTGAGCTCAACTATTATCGGCTGGGCTGAATTTGATGGGTATTTTCGCATCGTGATCGTAAAACTCTTTCTCAGTGTCAAATTTTACCGGTCCATTGCCCGGGAATAAATGGAGCCTGACCTAACACGAATACTTGTAAACTGCTCGAAATTCACAAATTGAAGGATTAGCGCACACACTGACAGAACCGGAGCCAAAACTATTTGGGAAGGCATAAAACGTGAAATATTTCGACATGCGGACTTTGGGTGTCGCACAAAGAACACAAGTGCCACAAGATCGACAGTACCAAAAAAAAATTCAAGAATATCACCACTGTATTTGAGGTGAAACACGCCAAAAAAATCCTCCTTCCAACGAGGTTTCTGAAGTCCTGGCACCTTGATGACACCACTGATTTGATTCATGGTGGCACAAAAAATAGTTAAAGAGAATCCAGAGGTTCTTTGATTATGTTTTCTGGATTTCAGAAATTGGGTTCCATCCATTAGTAATAAATAGGAATCGAAACAATGAAAAATCGTGTATTTCGTGGATATAATCTCCCCCCTCCACTCAACTCTTCACCATGCTGATTTCGATACTCTGATGAAGTAATGTGGAACAGAGAAGCTGTCTGAGTCGAACAGAAAAAGAAACATGCAGATCGGTGACTATTTAGGACGAGGCAGCGCGTTTGAGATATCGTCAGAATTGAAATAGAGTTGGAAATATTCTGATGGAATAACCAGCTCGTATTTCTACCCACTGATTCAAATATAGTTTTATTTTATTAAATAAAATATTTTATAAATTTAAAAATTTTATAAATAATTATAATACAGATATGAATTGGGTATGGTTCAATAACAAAACGGAGTGTGGTTTATATCGATTAACTCTTTAATCGTATATGAGGTCCGAAATGAAATGAGAATGGATTTTGGGTATCAAGGGAAACCGCAAAATATTAAAATATGTGGGGAGATCACTTACCAGGAGCAAGGCAGGAAAGTGACTGAATGCCGAGCTCGTTCCCAGTCTAGGAGAGTAGGGACGCCTCCTCAGGCCTAGTCCGCGTAGCAGTTCGCGGAACTGCTACAGAATGCACGTTAATTTTAGTAAAAAACGCTGCAAATTATTACACAATGGTTTATTATTTTTCTATGTAGATCACTCGTCTCAAAAGCCACCAACCATCCAACATAGAGAAAAACATCGATCGCATTTCGGTCAGCTGAAATTTGAACGGAGATTAAGCCTCTTTTGCGATTCACACTCGTGTTGCTGATTTATCGTACGTCCAACCCTTAAATTCTCGTAGGGAGCGAACGGTTTGTCTTACAGGGCTCCGCGTGGTCTCAAAAATTTTTTAAAATTCCATAGAATCTTAAATTAAAGGAAAAACAATACCTTCATATCAAAATTTTATGAGTTAGGGCGTTTTCAAAATTTCAAAATTCATTTTTGAACTCTTAGAAGTGACCTACATCAACCAAAATCTTTGTGGCACAACAAGACCCCAAACGGAGCCTACATTACCAAATTTCATCAAAATCGGTCAATGCTAAGTGGCAAAAGTGCCGCGTACGGCGGACGGCGGAGGGACGGCCAAATTTTTATTCGATTTTTGGATTCTACGTACCTTGAAACGTAAAACATCAAATTTTGAGGGGGTGTTAAAATTGTTTTTTTTCTTGGTCGATTCCAAAGGTTCATTATTGAAAATAATAAACCAAAACTTCCCCTTCCTTCCCCTTTAACTCCAATTTCAAAATTCTGACGACGTTAGATTTCTGCGTAGGAAAAAAAAAACACGCAAATCGATGGAACATTTAAGCCTGAGCAGCGCACACAAGATTATGCTCGAAATCGCAATTTTTTTAAGATTTAACGCCCCTCCCCCAATTTGATCAACAATTCCGACAACACCCACAGATTTTTTTCCCAAGTCCACATCAACTCCTATTGTGGGACGTCCTATAAAGTGGTACTTCAAGAGGAGTAAAGAAAAGGTGCTTTGAGGGAATAGTTGTTGCAAATTCCGGCCACCCAGTATAGATATGTGATGCATTCAATAAGTGGATAGGTAGGGAGGTTCTGAGCTGGGATCGGTTCCACCGGCCTTTCAAAACATGTTTTCTTCATTTTAATTTCACGTCAATCGGCTAACAACTGGATAAGGCTAGAAATTCGAGCGGTTAGAAGATTATCATTAGCAAACCAGCTAATGACAACTTGGGGTTATTGAAGATCTGCACACAACCTCACTATGATCAACTGCATGGAGTTAACGTTTTGGAAGTGTATTCTAGCAATTTAATTAATTGTAAAGATTATCCTAAAGAAGAGGATTTGAGTATTAAGTTCCCAGTTTGATTAGTCCTTCAAATGATCAATATTCATTGGGATATTATTTTGTATAACTTAATGCGATTCATGAAGTAGTTAAGGCTATGATGGACGGCCACTTAGTGCGATTCTCAAAAAATAGATGGACGTTGGTGGCGTTTTTGATATACCACTTCAATTTCGATTAAATTCTTGTATCTCTCTCTTCTTCTCTTCTTGTATTATTAAGTGTTAAGAGGTAAATCATGTCCCAGCCCATAATTCTATATCATTACCATGAGCATTCAAACCATCCCCGATAAAATCAAACCATTTTTGGCGACGGCTGACGAAATATAAAATTATCTTGATAAGGTGAATTGGAAATCAATTTATTGAAGGCATAAGAATGAGTTACTTCCCTCTTTGAAGGGGCCTGGTACCTACTTAAACCCTCCAAGCTACATGTTCGTCAACCTCCTTCAAATTACGAGTTTTGTTTACCCCCAACAACGCATTTCACCAACTGAAGACTGAACAAAAGATGCAACATCTTACAGTAAAACGCGCACTTGCGGACTTCAGCTCGTGAGTTTTAGACCTGTACTGGGGGGCAACAGGCGATTCCTCCCCGTAAAACTGAAAGTTGGACATAACGGTCCGAGGGAGATGGCGATTCCTCCCTCGCTTTAATTGCTTTTCAAACTGAAATCTACATTAGGACGTTTGACACCGAAGCACACACTCCCCAGGCTCAAACAAAAAAAAAAAAAAAAAAAAATTGGATCTTGCAACTGATTGCTTGTCAAATTCCCTACCCAATTGCTCTTACCAATTCGCTAAAAGGGTCAGTGGGAAATTGGAGAGGATTTTTGAACATATTTTTTCGAACAATTTGTCAACATATTCTCAAAAATTAAGCATGTTGGTACATTTTATGCATTGTACATTAGGATGTCCCTTATATGGCCTTCTTTAAAAATCTTCGAAAACTGGAAGACTTACCCCCTCATTTTGTTCCATTGGGTACCAAAGGTTCAAAAGTTTACTTCATCGGTGCCAGCAAAATTTAAAGAATAAGAACTACTTATTGTGGTATCAAAATTCTTAAAATTGCATCAACCTTCATAATCAAAAAGTGAGAATAGTCAATATCCATTCCATTACTAACTCCAATATTATTCGAGATAGGAACGAACACACAGAAGGAATACTAAAGACCCAATCGTTAGGACAACATTAGGTGCGGATAATCATTCTAATATTCACTGTCGAGTTCAACAAGTGGGCCCTTGATTATAATTTAAATCTTGGTTTATTATCACCTTGTAGTTCTTATAAGAATTCGGATTCTATACGAGAGACTAGAGGCCCCCTCACCACAGGGAGTGAGAGTAGCACCTTCCAAATTATTTTGACCTTTCTAATTCAATTGAATCGATGAGAATAAAAACAGTACATGTCCATTTTTGACGATTGTTGAAAAATGGCTTTTTGTAGGTTGTAACCAGTAGAACTACGCATTGAGCACAAGAGCAGTATGCTAACCACACTCGGTAAGCTTGAACAGAGCCTAAATGAAAATGATTGAGGGAAAAAACAGTAGGAGTCCATGGACTTATACCACCTGACACCTGATATCTCGATAAGCTGATTGGGGACATTGGGGATAAGATCATTTAATCAAACCAACACACTTAAAATACTCACCAAATATGATGTAGGCGTATTTCCTCAGTTCGAAGTCAAAGAAACCCTGAAACATGAGATAAAAAACCGTATTTCACCGATGAAATTAACAATATTTTATTTCACAAGTAAGGATAAGGATCTTGGTGACAATTGTTTCGTTTCCAAAACCGTTATTGAATTAGGAATTCCAAGATATTCCAAACATATAGATTCATCAACAGATGTATTCCACGTGCTCCAGTACCCTTATGAAGAAGCCAAATATAATCGCTGCGATTGGCAAAAGAGGTTCAAAAAGCAAAATATATAGTATTATACTTCATCCACGTGTTTAACCAAACCGCTGCTATAAAGTTGGCTTACAAATGAGGGTATTGAAGCACGTGGGATACGACAGTTTATTCTTGTATTTTCTATATCAAACTTCTGCTATTCCAAAAGTACCCGCCCACCAAACAATGCAGGTACGAACTTTTCCAACACTTACGTTCTGCGTGCGAAACAGTACCTAACAAGTTAAGTATGTAGACTTTTGAGATACGTTACATATCTACGTGAGGTTTAACTCACAATAATCCTAATAATAATAATAATTCGAAACGCTTGTTTATCCGTGCAAGGTTTATTTGTGCAAAATAAATAAATCAGTAATTTATTTCTTCTCAGAGAAAACCACGGAAATAATATATATCGATACCAAAATTTTGTTCAGGAGTAGGTACCTACGTTGATGTCAACTGACTTGGTAGATACAGGTACTTACAGTTCCGACGGCCGTATTCACATTCTTATTCACAAGGTACGAGTATATAGTGGTAGATAATCCGAGTTCTCAAAGAAGGAAAAGAATAAGGAATTTCTGGGGTATAAGAAGAGAATGCTTAGCTTCAATTTTCATTCTCGGGCTTTGGTAGGTACATGAAACGGTACGGAAATGCTGAAGTCGCTGATAGCGAATGACGACTTTACTTGCGATTCCTCGATAACGACTTCGGGCGACCAGGTGAACGAAGAATTTGATACATCCGTCGCGGTTTTGTATGCAGCAAGACGATTGATCTAAAAATCCTTGATGGATTGATAAAGATGGCCCGTATAGAATAAAACAACTATGGCTTCATTCAACGAATACAAATTTTTCAAAAACTCGGAAGGAACAAGAAGGCAGAAGGTTAACAGAACAAAGTCAAGTGTGTCTAGTGACGTTTATACTTCCGATATTTACTGATATTGATACCTACTTTTGATGCTTCCCGTATTTGCATCAGGGACCAAAGTATTGATATTTTCGTGTTATCAGTAAAACATATGCGACATCAAAACGATATATCGATGTTCCCTGATGAGAGTTACCGATTGAAAAAGTTGCATTCAGGGTGAAAAAATGTATTCCATGTCCTCTTTGACGTCGGTCCATGTCCTCACTATCACAAGTCGGTAGGATGCACCATCTCAATGTAATACTAGCAAGGATGGACTTCGAGTCGATAAAAGTGTAAATTAGGAGTAATTGAACGAATATAGTATTAAGCTTAGAGTCAAAATTTCCGTTTCCAGTGGCCACAAATGAAAGTGGAATCTATAACGAATAACAACTTAATAATGGTGTAGTTTACTGATGATATAGCAGGCACATGGTACGATGTAGTTTCCTATGAAGTTCAGTCCTGATGTTTTTTATTGAGACTTTTCTCACAATGTTTTCCTTTTACAATGCCTGTTTCAATACGGATCATTTTCCTCAGAAGGTACAAACTAGCATCAGGAAAATTATGAAATTTTTTTTACAAACAAGTTTATGATACTCTAGGTAGGTTTAGAGTACTTTTTTCGATATTTTATCGAAGTCAGTACCGAACTTTTAATACTGTTTTGATAACATTCATCGGGCAAACAAAAATATCGAAACGTGGCAGCAGCTCCTAGTTAGGATTAAAAGTAGGCACATGTGGTTTCAAAATAAATCTTGAGTTTTGTTTTTGAATACTACAAAATTACATAATACTCCAAAAGAATGAAATATAAGGGGGAAAATCTTCTCTTCAATCATGAAGAGAAATAAACAAGAACTTGTCCATGAATTATGAGGCAGGTGGGGCAGGAAGAAGCTGTGTCACCACTCAAATGCGGCGTGCGCATGGTTCGGAAAAACTGTTTATTGTTATTTTAAATCTAAACTAGACCTCATTCTGAGAATTTTAACACCAATCGCGACCTTCTAGCGTGAGAAGACCTTTTTTCATGATTTTTCAATGTTTCGAACGTTCATGACGTCACAGGGGGCTGGGGGGTCCCGCCCAGGCGGGAGGGGCGCGTGACGTCATAAACATTTGAAACATTGAAAGTCATAGAATAATAATATTATTATATTATGATATTTTTAAACATTTTTAATCAAAAGTAGACCTCATCGTGAGAATTTTGACACCAGCCGTTCTCTTTTTGGATTAGTAGATATTATCTACTAATCCAAAATGAGAACGGCTGGTGTCAAAATTCTACTTTCGATTAAAATTTTTTTAAAATATCAGGCACTAGCCCATTTGAAGGTGGCGAGACATTGCCGTTTTTTACGGCACAAAACTGGAAAACTACGAAAAATTTGACACGGAAATGCAATATTGAGAGTTCAGTTGATAGTTTCCACAAGAAAGTTGAAAATCTCACAGAACATCTTGGAGATAACCCCAACACCATGACGCCTGAAGATTTCACGAAAACGCGAAATGTTGGATGAATGGTACTTAATGTCTTTATTCTCTACCATCGGGAAGACAACTTCGCATAAATCGCGATAGTAAAAATATTTTCTGAGAATGGACGGAGCTGTGCGCGACGCTGAAGCAAGCATTCAACAACCACATTATCTCGAAAGCAGTCGACGGGTGTTAGCTGAAGATCGGTAACCATTAATCTGATCACTGTTCCCCTCGTAAAATATCAAGTGGGTCGTAAAGTTGAGAGCTGTCATTAACTCGGTGATGGTACACAAAGTCATACGCGAGGCGGGGATTGTCACGTTCCACAAACGCGAGATGGAGTATCTTACCGACGGTAAAATTCCCTCTGGCTTGAGTCACCTTCTATCACCTAATCCGTCCGAGAGTGCGGGCTCATCTTGAAACGAAATTTCAAATGGGGAGATTTCCTTGATACATGCTTCATCCTGGGCTGGACTGATATGGTAGCACTTAGGAGCTACGGAATATTGATGCTCAGATTTACAATACACTGACAAGGGGGAAGATTAAGAAGGGTGGAAGAGGAAGCACCCCTAAAACCTCAAGCTAACCAAAAAATAGAGGATATTCCAGGATTTTTATCCAACATTTTGCGTTTTCAATGCAATCCAAAGAATAGTGTAGGTGCCTCAATTGATCAATTGATCAATTGATATTGATAATTGATTAATTTACCTTTATTATCAGATGAGGGCATTCAACGGTTCCGATTAATCACACTGCCTTTTATTGACCGGAGAGAACTCAGGGATGACCATAATGAGAACACCAAGTGCCAATATTTATTTATATTTATATATAATATTTATTCAATTTATTATATTATGTTATTTATATATATATTTGGATTCAAGCTAATTTTTTTCTTGTATTTTCCTTGCCTGATGAGTACACCAGGTTACTATTAAAGCTGTGATGGTATCTTCTTACTTCTCTCAATTTCAGCCGTCGACAACCAACAACTTTATCAACCAACAATCTTAACCAACAATCTTTAATAACAACATACACTCATAGATGATGCAAGGTTTTATTGTTTTAGCTTGAAGGTTTATTCATTTAGCAAAGGTTCAAGATCTTATTATGTTCGGAGGGTAGGAAATTTTGATGTGCTTTTAAGTTTTGAGCTTTTCAGATCATGGCATAGAAATCGTGGTATTTGAACCACTGTGCACCGGTGGTGAGTGGGATTTTTGGAGGGGTGACAATGTGACCTAAATTAATGTTTGGGCAGTAGGCGGTCTGCGTTTCGTTGACCAATTAATAAAGTTGAAGTCGATGCACAGGATGCTGGAGACCTGCAGCATGAGGTGATGGCGTCGCTTGATTGGGAGTATTATTGGCAGGCGACAGGTGATTTCTCAAAGCTTCGACAAAGCTTCGTCGTCAGGCGATGGACGCTTCGCCGAGATACCCTCTACACTCTTTTCACTCAAGGCACGAACATCAGTGCATAGTTCAGCTAAGAATAATTGATTAATAATCCAATAATTTCACAGACCGGTCATACATCTTGCGCAAAAATAACAATGTTTCACGTGAAATGGATTGTTAAATCACCTATATTATTTATAACATGTAGGTACATCAAGTCTATGACGTGTGAGTATTGTCAGGGAAGGAAAGTAACAATACACGTTCAAGGGGATAAGAAGGATATAATTGTAGGTATTAAAATATGCTTACCGAAGGCAGCAATAAATTCCCCTCCCTCCCAGTTAACCTATTTCCATCAAGGTCATCCGTGATAGGTATTTACATATCACAAGTCCATCACTGAAAGTCATGAAAGATATTTTCTCAAGTGCTTTTTGCTGATGGACTGATAGTTTTCAGATTCAAATTTCATATTATTCAGATTTAAGACGAATTCCAAGATTTATAAGAATTCGTCAATTTGTTCGTATTCATCGTTTGTGATCGCAAGGAGGGAATCGTTTCTCCTAAGATTGTTAACATAGGGTTGAATGAGACTAACCTGCCCAGAGTTTCAAACTTTGACGTTCCGTTGGAAAAATAGTGTTTGGAGTACACCGAGTCGCAACTTTTCTGGGCTATAAAAGACGGCGAGAATTTTGAAATCAATTAGCACAATTATTCTTATTTATTTAAAGTATCATTAGCTGTTCTGAACTTCTGCTGTAGTAATATTTTGGTTGTTGTGGAGAAGGAAGCAGATAGGACGTACTTATCCTGTATCATTCACGTTTAATTTGGCCAAATTAATCCTTCTCCACAACAACCACAAGTATCATTAGCATGAGTAACAATTGCCTAGATCCAATCCTAATTAATATGGGTATTGACTAGTTCATGACCTGCAACCACCACAAATCATCGTGGTCTCAGTAGTTGGAGGAGGAAGTAGGAACCGGTGATAGGCACCAGTAAGTGATTCAGTGCCAGGTAGCAGGACACTTATCTCGGAAATCGTAGGGCTTAGCCTACATTCCCCCCAATTTACCGTCGCACCAAACTGAAAGGAAGATCGGTTGGAACCCTCGAAAGCCGAATGGTCCGATAAGGACCGACCTCCTGGCTTGAAGGACCTCTGACCCCCGAGGTCAGCCTTGAGTTTCGAGAGCACGCATTATAAGGAAAAGGTGATTATAAAGTCACCCCTCTCGCCATCGAGCCTCAAGGTCTATAATCCACCCTCTCCTCGGCGACCTCTTTTCAAACTACTTCTCCAGCAAAGCGTTAATTGAAACACCTGTTACAGACTCACCACCTTCCTTAAACTCTCCCTCTCTCACCTTTATCCGTCTCATTTTTCAAATATTTTAATAGCTATTATGCTATTAGCGTATCTTTCACGTTCACCCTTCTAATAGCGTTAATTAATCCCTTTTTCCTCGCCACCCAGAGCGACCCCCCACCCCCTCTTACTTTATAAGTACCTAAAATGTGGTTGACTTTCCTTGAAGGAGAGAATAAACTTACTCTTTCTCAAGAGCTCTTATATTTAGGACAGGTTCACTTCTTTGCTCTCCTAAGCTTACTCGGTAAGCGACGAGAAAAGTCTTGTAATCAACCAAAAACTTGTTTCTATTTGGGTGGCCTTCCCTTCTAGACCCATGGACAAACACCTTTGTGCAAGAAAATCGAGTTGCGTAAATCTTGTGTACACATTAGATCACGGGGATATTGCGCAACACGTTCAGCCAAAACACCCGCACCGTTTTCACTATATCCAGAAATTGGTGGTAGCTAACCTCAACGAATCTTACTGGGCTCGAAAACCATTCCCGCTTTAATGCAATAGTTTCACAGGTTTCAATAAGGAACTGTTGTGTTCGGTCACCTCCCCACCTCCCACCAATATACATAATTATACCACCTTCCAAGTTGTTAACTAGCTATTAGCAGTCAAATCACTTCCTGAAAAGAATACTCCTCCAGTACACCAACTAATATATTGGCACTTGAATCTATGGCTAGAAAATGGCACCCAATCAACTTGGATTTCCACCAATGGCTCGGCACAAGGGAAAAGAGCCGGTGTCGCCAGAGGGCGAGAGGTAGGAAATGTAAAATGGAGAAAATGCGCCCTCTAGGGTGGTTTTCAGTAGGTGCTGTGGGATAGCAAACTGCGCGTACACAAAGAAAGACTGTGGTGTGAACCTTCGAAGGGACAAAACGGTGTTCCTGAAAGAATTGTCGGGAGGTACGTGCTTTTTTTCATAATGGTACGATAATTCTACTGAACCAATGAATTGTGTCCATAATTTGAGTTACATAAAAGACAGTGAATCAGTGAATGTTGATGAAAGACCATGGTAACATGGTGAATGAATGAAAGACCATGATAACATTGTGAAAGATTTGAACATTGATTGAAATGAACAAATAACAGAGATTTGGGGGAGCTGACGGGGGGGGGGTTGAGGCTGCTGGAACGAAAGGTTCATTATGGGACCTTGAGGTTAATTGAAAGAGCCTGTGCATTTTTCGACAAAAGACACGTTTCTAGATGCATTCTTCCGTCGAACAGATCTTCAAGTTAATCAGTGGAAGCAACTGCCTTCATACATCCTCTAACGTACATTTTAGGAAACACGCGCCAAGTTCTTTCCTTTGCACAGATCCGTGACTCACTAAGTGTGCTCACTAAGTTCCAAAGAACGTAGGTATACAATCGTAAAATGCTATATTTTCTGATGAAATTATTACGATTTATGTAAGGGTAATAATATTTCGCCCGCCAGAATAGGGCCGCAGCACGACAGGTACTTTTCAACTCTGAATCCGCTCGTGGAACGACGAAACAATCCGAAGTGCACGTCTCAAGCAGCACGCCGAGAAAATGTTTACTAACTGTAGTAAACACAGATAACAACGACACAGATTAGCCGATTCCAGTCAGAATAATCAATGCACGACGGCGGTCTTTCAGTATTACCCGACCGCTTGTTCCGTTTGTGTCACAATGAATTTCGCATACGTTGAGGACTATAATAGTGATGTTTCGTGTTCGTCTGAAGATGATTTTCAACCAAAACCGAAGAAAGCTAGAAGAGCACAAAATTCGGGAATTTCAGTCCAGTGGTGAGTAATAATAAAATACCAGTTAGATAAGTGTGACGAATAACATAAGTACTAATAATTTCAATAACATGAGTAGACATTAATATAGTGTTATAATAAATTATTTTTCTGTTTGTTTGTTACAGAAGAAGCAGAAGATTATGTCAGGTCATTATTTATTTGGAAAAAATCATCGCAGAAGGATTCAATGGCCGGGAGAAAAGTGGAATTTCGCTGCGCTGCTGGAAAGTATCGTACTATAGAATGCCCCGCTGGATTATATCTTCTTTACCATGCAAATAGTATGGCAGTATCCTTATTTGAGACAGAATGCCAACATGATAACCACAATTCTGATCCGTCTAGAGGGCTTTCGATTGAAATTCAAAACTTTGTTCGTAGTAGGTTTGAAGAGGGCCTTCATAAACCTAACGCCTAATTGGCTGCTATTAGACGGAAGAACCTTCCTGAACCGGCAAAACCCAAACTTCACGCTTTCCTGAAAAGGTTGCGGTATGAGAATTTTGGAAAACCAAGTGTATCTGCTGGTGAAATTCATGCTTGGTGTAGTGCAAGGAAACAAGTCCCATCCGACGACGATACCTGAACAAATTTCTGTTTCCACAGTGAAAAGGTACAAGGATTCCCTTGGATCATGGGATACATTTGAAGAGTTTATGCAAATTTATTACGGGACCTGGAAGGTGACACTGAACTCCACCGCACTCGAGAAATCACTGTGCACGTGCCCTTACTTTTCCAAACACTTGACCTGTAAGCACGTTTTGGGCATGCAAGTTCGCCTGAAGCTGGTTGAGCCACCGCCGGAATCCAAAAACGTCAGTATGGGCCAGAAACGTAAGCGAGGAAGGCCATGCAAGGCCGAAGCTGCCCTTTTGATCTAATGAGTGAAGTTGTTCTGCCCACATAACTTGTCGTTGTGTTGGCGACGTGATTTTTTTTCTGTCGTGCAATTTATTTTACGGTCGGTTATTGATTAAACTGATGTGCAAAATTTTTTTAGAGTTGTTCTTATCCATTTGTTGTCGTTCACTAAATTCTTCTGTCGGGAATGGCTTGTTCAGCCGTGGGAGTTATTTTAGAGTCGTGAAAGCGCAATCGCTTGTCGTGCCGTCACCTTATTCTGCCGTGCGATTAAATCACACCCTTTATGTAATACCAAAGTACTATTTGTAACGGCTGAATGTATCAACAAAGCCAATAAATTCTCAAATTTAAAAAATTGTTGGCTAACGAACTTAACCTATTGTTTGTTGTTACGAACAATTTGGCAAAAACTAAAAAAATCGAAAAATGCTTGCATACGAGTCTGCAACACATTGGGACATTTTCATGTGTGTACGGAAATGGTTGAAACTAATAAACCAAAACAAAATGTCAACCACTACACAACAAGGTAGTGAAGTAAGGTTGTTAGTTCATGTACCCAAGCATCAAAATAAGAAAACTGTTGATTGTTCTCTACGCAACACAGTGAGTCTATTTTATTTATTGGTATCGCGTGAGCAAGTTTTCGTGACGATTTTTCAGTTTATGTGCCAAAGCAAAGACATAAAATGTCAAAAAATCAGAACAATTATTCACCCAACAAAACCGTAGCTCCATCACATTCAAACTCCAATGAACGAACGTTCACGTTCGTGTTCGTTTTTGTTATAAACGAATCGCGAATCATAAAAGCTTTGTGTGTTATGAAGGCACTAGAAAACACTGCCTTTACAAAGAGATCCTTCAAATGAGTAAAATTGACAATATTTAGAGGAATAAACATTTTAAATAGCTATAGGGTAGTACAAAAAAGTACGCCAAGTGGGTGTGGCACATAGCCAGAGTTGTTAAAATAGGAATTCCAATTCCCATTACCAATTCCAATTACTTTCAAAACAAAGTAACTGCCATTACCATTACCCATTCCTGTAATGGGAATGGAATTTTCAATTACTTTGTCCAATTCCTAGTAATGGTAATGGTTTTTCCAAATCCCCATTACTTGTAGTTGGAAAAGTAATGGGTCCTTCAAATTACCAATTACAGGAAGAGTAATGGGTAATGGGAAAACCAATTCCCCATTACCACCAGTCAATCAGTAAGTTGACCATCCTCCAATTCATAAGGGACCAGCCTCCAATTCATAGGGGACCACCCTCCAATTCATAGGGGACCATCCCTCCATCCATTTCGTTGGGGACCATCCTCCAATTCATAGGGGACCACCCTCAAATTCATAGGGGACCACCCTCCAATACATAAGGGACCACCCTCAAATTCATAGGGGACCACCCTCCAATTCATAGGGGGGCCATGAATTTGAGGGTGGTCCCCTATGAATTGGAGGGTGGTCCCCTATGAATTTGAGGGTGGTCCCCTATGAATTGGAGGATGGTCCCCAACGAAATGGATGGTGGGATGGCCCCCTATGGATTGGAGGTTGGTCCCCTATGAATTGGAGGATGGTCCCTTATGAATTGGAGGATGGTCCCCTATGAATTGGAGGATGGTCCCTTATGAATTGGAGGATGGTCAACTTACTGATTGAATGGTGGTAATGGGGAATTGGTTCTCCCATTACCCATTACTCTTCCTATAATGAGTAATTGGAAGGACCCATTAATTTTCAAACTACGAGTAATGGGGAATTGGAAAAACCATTACCATTACTAGGAATTGGAAAAAGTAATTGAAAAGTCCATTCCCATTACAGGAATGGGTAATGGGAATGGCAATTACTTTGGATTAAAGTGTCTATTAAAACCCCAGTTATTGATTTTATGTGTACATAATCATAATCACTTCACTCATTTCATTTCTAATAAGAAAAGTAATTTTGAAAAGTAATCATTACTCAAAGTAATCATTACTTTACAACTCTGCACATAGCCACACCTTTCTCGTATCCATGGAAAGAGAATCGAGCTGTATCGCCCTTCAGACATCTTCATCACTAGACTGTTGTGATAACAAGAGACTGGTCATGGAGAGAGGTAGATTTTACCTCTGTATTGCTTCCGAGTCTACCAAGTTAGCGGAAGCTGTATTTTCACTTTTCAAGGTTGAAAAAAAAATTCTCCAAAATCAAAATTTCGACTTGCGTTTTAAGTTTCAGACCATCCTGAAAAATTTCGGTTCCGTGTCTGTCATGAAATCCTTGTAACGAGCATAACTATAAGAAGTTATACAATAGATCGTAAGAATTAGAATGTTGATAGTCCCCTATGAAAATCGCGATCCCCAAATTGACAGTACCCTCTGCTCATGCGCAAACGTAAATTTCTTGTAACAGCCATAACTTCTACATCTTCCATCCAATTTTGAAGAAATATTCAGAGATTGTGCGGGTTGACATGTAGACGGTCCCCTATGAGGGTAGTGCAACGTACTTAGAGATTGATCTTTTGAGATTCTGGTTATGGATACGAGGAAGCTGTGTGCCACACCCACTTGACAGACGGTTTTTACTTACCACTACTGGTATTCCTGGTTCTAACTTGACGTGTATTGTAATAGGTAGTTAAAATCATTCAACAGAGACAA
Source organism: Apolygus lucorum (assembly GCA_009739505.2). NCBI lineage: Eukaryota > Metazoa > Arthropoda > Insecta > Hemiptera > Miridae > Apolygus > Apolygus lucorum. The sequence continues at coordinate 69,560,033 of CM019167.2, read as the reverse complement.
GTTGTTATATTATTCGACCATAAACAATAAACCCTTCAGGTATTTTGCATATAAATTCAAAGAGTATCACAGCGAAAATGCCACTGCTTCATCACCCAGCCGCATATACACCGCTACCAACAACCACGATAAGTATAACTATATTCTACTAGTTCATAGTTCCCGATATAGTAGTAGTTATCCCCCCCCCCCCCAAACTGCTTACAAATTGGTTACGAGTTATACAAAGCACTATTCAGAAAAGATCAGCATCTTTCATTTCGGCATTAAGACACGATATTTTGGTAGAACTATCAGTAAACTGCACAGTATCAGTAAACCGCGGTCTGCACAGGTTGCCGATTGGTGACGTTTCCACTCCACGTGACCGAAAACAACTAACAGGCGTGATAGAAAAATCCGCGGGTTCGGGCAAAGAAGGTAAGGTAGTTTATGGACACATACTTAGGCGCAATCTTGAAGCTAAGTGCATCTTTAAGCTAGGGGTGCATCGCATCACACCACAAAAATGCGACTGGATTAGTTTTGTGGCATTTCCTAGTTTAGTTTCCACCAGACTACAGTCGGGGTGGACCGCATTTCTCAAGGCGTTTTGGTCAATAATTTTCAATAATGAACCATTGGAATCGAGCAAGAAAAAAATTTTACCCCCTCAACATTTGATGTTCTACGTTTTAAGGAACGTAGAATCTGAAAATCGAATAACAAATTTTCCGTCCGTCCGCTGTACGGACTTCTCTTAGTAACCAAGGATCGATTTGGTTGAAATTTGATATATGGACTCTATTTGAGGTCTAGTTGTGCTGCGAAGGTATTGGTTGATGTCAGTGACTTTTAAGGGGAAGAAATTAAGGGTTGAAATTTTCAAGAGTGCTCTAGCTCAAAAACTCTCAAAATAAAGGCATTATTTTTTTAACCAATTTAAAATAGTATTGAATTTTTAAAAAAAAATTTGAGACCACTCGGAGCTCTGCAGGACAAACCGTTTGCCCCCAACGAGTACTTAAGGGTTGCACTTACGATAAATCGGAAACACGAGCGTGAATCACCAAAGAGAATCTCTGATCGCTTGTCGTTTCTTCGAGTTGTAATCAGTTTTGCTTCCTTAGCAACCAGTTTTTCTTCAAGTTGTACTCAAAATTGCGTCCTTAGCAACCAGTAAACAAATTTCCATAAGAAGGCACCCACAACTCCCTGTTCCTTCGAACTGAGTCTGAAGCTTTTATTTCTTCAAAATGAACTTGATTGTAAAGTAGGTATGTGGTAGGTAGGTAGTACTTTGACAATGGCAAAGCCGTGTTCTTTGCAGACGAGTGACCTATATAGAAAAACAATAAACCTTTGTGTAATAATTTGCAGCGTTTTTTTTTCTCTGCGTCGAGTTTTTTTTTTTTTTTTTTGAGTTTTTCGAGTTTTTTTTTTCTGAGTTTCTCCTGAAATCGGGCTAATTCTAACCTTCATCGACTGAGCTCTGCTCTCCATCGGTGGAATATTTCAACGAACATTTATATTTTGTCATCGTAATATGAAGTTACGCGAGATTTTATCCAGCAAACAGCTCACCATCAGACGATCGAATGGTTTCCTGATTGAAGGCTTCCGCGCGCTCATCATTTTCTTATCAGGCGAAGGGAGCAGGAGAGCAGGCACAGAGTGGCTCCCTCGGGAGCTCTAACACAAAGTCATGATTCGTTAATCGGTGCTTGACGTCCTGTTTTCGGAGGACCGCTGGTCATTCAATGAATGATCAACCTACGACCGCGACTTCGTGAATCATGGAGGGAGTCCTCTCCCCACCGCCATCAATGAATGATAAGGCTCCCTCGCGAAATTGTCCTCATGAATATGTGCGGATTCTTTCCAGTTAGGAGGGTCGTGCAGTTGAGCGCGAGCTCCTCTTACGGACGGCAGTTGAGCGCGGAGAACCTGCATTACTGAGTTCCTCTGACATAACCTCAGAAAAGGGTAGGAATATCTCGCAGTACTAGGTCAGTTTCTTTTACGGAAAGTCCCAATTAACCACATCATGATTTTGAAGAGAAGACATCTGCCAATTGGGTGTGGCACATAGCTTCCTCGTATCCATCAACCGATTGTATAGATGAACCGATGCATAGTAGTTAATCTCAAAACATCGATCTCTAAGTACCTACCAACATCACAAAAATCAATCCGCACAATCTCTGAATATCGTTGGAAAATGTAGAAGTCATGGCTGTTACAAGGATTATTCAGAGATTTGAAATATTTGCTCATAGCACAAAATACATTCATTTTGCGGGCCACGGTTTCCATAGTGGACCATTTCCACCCCAACTCACATAATTCCTGAAAATGTCATCCAAATCGGATGAGAAATGTAGAAGTTATGGCTGTGGTAAAGATTTCACGTTTGCGCATGCGCAGTGATTACTATTAGTCCGAGGGTGATGATTTTTATAGGGGGCCATCTACACAGCACAATCCCTGAAATTTGCATCGAAACCGGAAGAGAAATGTAGAAGTTATGGCTGTGGCAAGGATTTCATGAGAGATAGACAGACAGACACGGAACCAAAATTGTTCAGCTCAACATCCTCAAAACATAACCTGTGCATACAGTTTGGTGGAATAGTATACTGATAATAGAAAACCAGACAGCTAACCAAACTACAAAGGCAAGCATGCCTTGGTATATCTGGAGCAATGAGTACCACCCCTTCAGCAGCACTAGAGGTTCTTCTTGACCTCACCCCTCTACATATCTTTGTTCAGAGGACAGCCTTCCTGGGGGCTATCAGAATGCTGCACTCGGGAAAACTCAAACTCTCCCCTCGTAAAGGGAGCCACCTGGAAATACTGGACCAAGTCCATACCGATCCAGTGGCCAAGTCAGTCCCTGACATTATGTCAGAGAGAATGAACTTTTACCTACCCTTTAGAGTGATCATCAATGATCGTGAATGCTGGAAAAGAGGCACGCCTCAATATGAACCAGGTTCACTTCTGTGGTACACAGATGGGTCTGTGATGAATGGAAAAGCTGGCCTAGGGATCAAAGGCCCAAATTTCAGCCTAACTAAACCCCTAGGAACAACAGCGACCATTTATCAGGCTGAAACCCATGCCATAGAAATATGCGCACAAGAGATTGCCAAAAAACGACTCAAAGGTGCAAGACTTTACATAATGTCTGATAGCCAGACAGCCCTAAAGGCCATTGCAGCCTACTCAATAACATCAAGGCTAACCTGGGATTGTCTGAACTCCCTGAAGGCTGCGGCTCGGGGCAATAAGTTAACTTTGCTCTGGGTCCCTGGCCATGAAGCAGTAGATGGCAATGAAGAAGCCGATCGACTCGCCAAGCAGGGATCGGAATCCCAATGTTTTGGTCCTGAACCCCTACTCGGGGTTACCAAGAGCTTCATTACTCAACAAGTCCAAAAATGGGAGGATAGCAAGAGAGCTGCGTACTGGCGCAACACTCCAAAGCAGAGGCAAGCCAAGCAGCTAATCACCATCTCCAAAAAAAGAGCAAAAGCTCTGCTGTCGGTAAGGAGGAAGGACCTTCGTACCATTGTGGGTCTCCTGACTGGCCATTGCCCCCTGAGATACCATCTCAACAAGATGGGCAAGGCCAGGACAGTTGAATGTCGACTCTGCTGCGAAGGAGTCGAAACAGCAGAACACGTCCTCTGTGAGTGTCCTGTTGTAGAATCTACCAGATTCCGGCATTTCGGTAAGGGTACTCTTGTCCCGGCCGAAATTGCTCGGGAAACGCCCGAAAAACTTCTTCACTTTGTGAAAGAAGAGCTTTTCGAACGGGCACTTAAGTGAAAAAGGGAATCCGGTCACAATAGATCAAACCTATGGTCTCAGTGACTAATGGCTTGCCCCGTCCCAGAACAGAAAAAAAAAAATAGAAAAAGTCTGCCAAGTGGGTGTGGAACATAGCTTCCTCGTATCCATAACCCGATTGTATAGATGAACCGATGCATAGTAGCTAATCTCAAAGCATCGATCTCTAAGTACCTTGCACTACCCTCATAGGGGACCATCTACACCCCAATCCGCATTATCTCTGAATATTTTTGGAAAATGTAGAAATTAGGGCTGAAACAAGGGTTTCACGTTTGCGTATGCGCACAAAATACTTTCACTTGGGGGCAATGATTTTCATAGGGGACCATCTACACGCCAACTCGCATATTCCCTGAAAATTTCATTGGAATTGGATGAGAATTGTGGAAGTTATGGCTGTGGTGAGGATTTCACGTTTGCGCATGCGCAGAAAGTACTATAAGTCCGGGTGTGACGATTTTCATAGGGGACCATCTACACGCCAACCCGCATATTCCCTGAAAATGTCATCGAAATCGGATGAGCATTGCAGAAGTTATGGCTGTGGTAAGGATTTCATGACAGACAGGCACAGAGACAGACACACACACAGACAGACACATAGGTACAAATACACGGAACCAAAATTGTTCAGGAAGGTTTGAAACGTAAAACGCGAATGGAAATTTTGATTTTGGAGAACATTTTTTTTTTTTTTTTCAACCTTGAAAAGTGAAAACAAAGCTTCCGCTACCTTGGTAGACTCGGAAGCAAAAGTGCCAAGTGGATATGACTTTTTCGTATCCATAGCCCTATTGTATAGATGATCTGATGATAATGTTCCTAGCTTATCTCAGAACAACAATCTCTAAGTACCTTCCACTACTCTAACAGGGGACCGTCTACACGTCAACCCAAACAAACTCAGAAGATTTCTCCAAATTTGGGGGGAAAATATGACTGCTACGAGGAAATTCAAGTTAGCGCAAGCGCAATGGCTACCATCAGTCCTGGGGCAATGATTTTCATAGGGAACTATCAACATTCCAATTCTTATGATCTCGGAAAACTTCATTGAAATCGGATGAAAAATGTATAAGTTATGGCTGTTACAAGGAAATTCACGTATGCGCATGCGCAGTGGCCACTACCGGTTCGAAAGCAACGATTTTCATAAGAACCATCTACATCCCAATCAGCATAATCCCTGAAAATGTCATCGATATCGGATGGAAAATCTAGAAGTTACGATGGTAAAAGGAAACGTTTGCACATGCGCAGTGGCTACTATCAGTCTGAAAGCGATGATTTTCATAGGAGACCATGTAAATTCCAATCCGCTTAATCCATAAAAATTTCATCGAAATCGGATGGAAAAAGTAGAAGTTATGGCTGTTACAAGGAAATTTACTTTTGCGCTTCCGCAGTGTTGCGCAACGATCAGTTCGGGTGTGATAATTTTCATAGGGGACCATCTACACGCCGACCCACACAATCCCTGAAAACTTCATCGAAATCGGACAATAACTTCTTATAGTTATGCCCGTAACAAGGATTTCCTGACAGACACACGGACACGAAATCAAAATTGTTCAGGTCTAAAACGTAAAACTTGGTTTTGGAGAACATTATTTTCTTCAACCTTGAAAAGCGAAAACAATGCTTCCGCTACCTTGGTGGACTCCGAAGCAAAAAAGTCCGTCAAGTGGGTGTGGCACATAACTTATTAGTGTTCATAACCCGGATTTACTGATGATCCGATCCATTGTATCTAAACCCAAAACATCCATCTTTGAGTAACTTGCAGTACCCCTATAGGGTCACGTCAACCAACACAATCCTTGAAAATTTAATCAAAATTGGGTGGAAAATGTAGAAGTATGGTTGTTACAAGGTTTTTACATTTGCGCATGCGCTGAGGCTGTTTTCACACATTGGATCCGTTTCATTGGTAGACTCAGAAGCAAAACGCTGCAAATTATTACACAATGGTTTATTATTTTTCTATAGATCACTCGTCTGCAAATCCACCAACCATCCAACTTGAAGAAAAACATCGATCGTATTTCGGTCAGCTATAATTTGAAAGGAGATCAACCAAAATCTTCGGGGCACAACTAGACCCCAAATGGAGCCTACATACCAAATTTCATCAAAATCGGTCAATGCTAAGTGGCAAAAGTGCCGCGTACGGCGGACGGCGGACGGCGTACGGCGGACGGTGGACGGACGGCCAAATTTTTATTCGATTTGTGGATTCTACGTACCTTGAAACGTAAACCATTAAATTTTGAGGGGGTGTTGAAAAATTTTTTTTCTTGGTCGATTCCAAAGGTTCATTATTGAAAATAATAAACCAAAAGGTCTGTCATCTGGGTGTCACATAGCTTCCTCGTATTCATAACACTATCAAAACTTCAATATTTCATTACCCTTCTGAGTGCTAATGACGAGAGAGGCGTTCAGTTTTGAGCGATTGACTCATCGGCTCCGCTAAAATTGCTTCACTTGCGTGTTACATTACGTATATTCACCCAAACTTTCACACAGAGACAGGTTGAGGTTCGGAGATTCGATAGTGGGCCATTATCTCCAACTGTTGTCATCTACCTCCCAAGTGAACCAATGTTTTTTGAACGTTTTATTCAATGGAAATCCCTGACTTGCGGCAGGCTTCTTATAAAACCGAGCGAGCAGTTTCGAGGAATATAACATAGCATAAATCATGGAGTTAAAATATTTATTCAAAGAAAACTTCGCCAACCTGGAACTTAGTTAGCTGTTAGACCAATTCGAAGGATAAACTGGACAATATAGAGGTGCAGACCTCCACCGAAATACCCTGTGCATACAGTATGATGACATGGTATACTGAAAATTGAAAAAACAACAACATACGTGTTGGTACTACGCTTTGATTTTGAGGTGACGAGAACACAGACATGGAACCAAAATTGTTCAGGACGGCCTGAAAGGTAAAACGCGAGAGGAAATTTTGATTTTGGAGAACATTTTTTTCCACCTTGAGACTCGAAGCAAAATATTAAGGCTCATAAAAGATGCTCCAGAATAGTCAGGTAGGTCAGTATGTGAGATATCCTTATCAGCTAGATTGACCTATGGAATGACAAAAGAGTGAAATAGGTACCTAAATCCCGCACAACTGATCGTTTATTTAATTTCATTCTCATACTCAATCAAAAGAGGTTGTTAGTTGGACGAGTATGTTGCGTCCAAGAGGTTGTCTATATCGATACCTTAAAGCACAAAGGGGCTATGTCCAAAAACGGAGATTTGAGAAAAACGCTAAAGAAGCTATCACCAGTGCACAATTCCGGAAATAATGGCTTATTAGACCAAACTCTTTAATTTCTTCAAGAAATTTTCGAGCTATTATCGTCAAGAAAGTCAATAATAGTTTTGTTAAATTTGAGTTTCTCTGAAGTTGAAAAAAAATTAAAATGTGGAAGATGGATGGACATAGTCCCTTTGTGCTTCAAGGTATCGATATGTTAGGCACGAGTCTGTGGGACTAATTGGCTCTATCTAATCACCTCTAAATAAAACCCGACGAATTCCCGAAAATTCTTACCTCTTGACCTAAAACCCTACCCCCTTTAACCTTTAGGATTTAAAAAAATTTACCAAGATGTTAATTGTACAGTTTTAACGATTCGAACTACAAGGCTGACTACCCTGTGAGATAGCTAAAATATTACGATTTTCTTAACCATTGCTTTGAAGATATCCTTTGAAAACTTGTTCATTCATTTATACTACATAAATGGACTTTTTCACAGCTTTCATGTCAATTTTTTGTCAATTACAGTAAATCTCTGGGAAGACTCCCGAAAATCGGACAATTTTATTCGGTTTTTGGATTATACCTATACACCTTGAAACGTAAACCACCAAATTTTGAGGGATGTTGAATTTTTTCTATTTCTATTTTTCTATATTTTGGGTTTCTAGGTGCCTTGAAACGTAAACCACCAAATTTTGAGGGATGTCAATTTTTTCTAACTCAATTGTATCTTAAATGCGTTTTTCACTGTCGAATTAAATCGACCTTCTCAATTGAGGATCACACTGCAAGAAATGTTTAACAAGAAAAGAGTTGGCTTTCGTGAAAAATATTAATGAGTCGTGGTTGTTACTACTTTTCGAGATGGCATTATTTATTCGACTATAAAGTCGGTTCATTTCGGAATAAACTGACAAATTGTACGTTCCGTCTGACCTCCAGATCTGAAATGATGCCGTCACCAGAACTGCAAAGTCTGCCGCCGTATCTCTTATTCTTTCTGGGTCTCGAGCGTCAACGTCAAATTCATCGAGCTCCCATTTCACGGTTGGTTTCATTAAAGTCATTTTCCTTTACGAGCACGGAGACCTCCCCTCCTTGATCAAATGACTTTTGTGGAAGGAAAATAGACATGGCGGGGAGAATTGTGGGGGGATGGGGTCCCCAAAGCAAAAGAGCCATCTTGTGATGAATAAGGACCCCCCTTCAAGTTCCTCCGAGTTTCCGTTTCAAGTTCTACCAGTCAACCATGATCGCCAACCCTCAGCCATTTACTACTTACTTTTACTACTTCCCATCAAACTCTTCCATTCGACTCTACGAACCTCCTGATCAGGAATACGTAAGTGACAACATTCAAAATCACTAACTCTACGAGTGAGAAATGTGACGACTAATAATATCGTAATTGAAACAAAGAGTTTGCTATGTAGGTGTGGCACATATATCCATATATCGTATCCATAAAACGATTGTATACATGGTCCGATGCTTGGATAATCTCGAAACTTCTATCTCTAAATCTCTGAATACCAGCTCCAAATTTGATGATCACATATTGATGACATTTGTACGAAACTATCCAGAGTCCCAACCAATAACGCCTGAAAATCCCATCGAAATCGAATAAAAACTGTAGAAGTTATGCTTATCAAGGATTTTAAGTTGACGCATCCGCAGTGACTACTAATCATCAGATCACGAATAAATTGATAATTCCCGTGTCATCCAATGTTAAAAAAAATGTCAAATTCAGATAGAAATTGTAGAAGTAATGGTAATTACAGGGATTTCACGTTTACGGATCTGCGGAGGTTTCGATTGCCCTGATCGTGATGAATTTGATAGGAAATCATCCACTTGCCAAACCCGCACTATCCCTGGAAATTACATCGAATTCGGATGGAAAATGTAGAAGTGTGGTTGTTACAGGGATGTTACGTTTGCGCATAAGCGGAAGCTACTACCAATTCGAGGGCGAGGATTTTCATAGGGAACATCTACACGCCAACCCGCAGTCCCAGAAAATTTCATTTTCAGTCGAACACAAAACCAAAATTGGTTGGGAAGGCGAAACGTAAAACGCAAATAGAAATTTTGATTTGGATGGAGTTTTTCTGTATCCTTGAAAAATGAAAACCCCGGAGAAGAAGCCTAATTGTCGCGATTCAGCCGTATGATGATGGTTGGTTCAGCCGTTTGGGCGTGTTGGAAGAAACCCTTTGCGTGGATTTAACCTCTGAAGATGTTGGTAAGAATGTTGATGAAATTCCGAAAGCGTGAATGAGAATCAAACCGTAATACTTAACTTTTTTTCATCCCTTCTTTTAAGGGGGAACCGAACCAGCTCAGATTATACGTACTTTAAAATGAACGCTTTTATCTCAGCTACTGAAAATAACGAAGAAACTCTTTCTTTAACGTTATTAATACTTAGGACCAATGAGTTGAAAATATTAATGAACCTCCCCTTCTTTAGTAACTTTTTCATCGGACACTTTTTTGCATTTTTCTCGGTAACATTTTGGTTGATTTCTTTGCTATTTGCGGCATTCTCTCTATTTATAAATTCACTTGGGACATCAGCTATTGATGATTGAATTATAACATTTTAAATTAAACAAGAAATTTGCTGCAAACTGCATCAAGGTCGGACGGAAACTGGCTTTAAAAAAAGCGAAAACGAAATCTTTCACATCGTTGCATACTTTAAAGAGGAATTTGGTCATAATAAACGAATGTTTCATGTGTTCTCTCACTAGACTTGTTGACTTTTAGGAATTCCCTATTTGGGAAGAAATTTTAGTCGAGGAACACACCTTGGTCTAAGTCCCCTTCAACGCCACTAATCACTTTGACCACAAGCAATCCGAACATTGAATGAATTTATAGATGTTCAAGAGTAAGTGGAGATTTTTCATTCCTCCTATTATGGGCGTGTAACTCATCATTTGTTATTAGTCGTATTCCAAGTTTACCAAGTTAACTAGCGGAAACTTTGTGTACACTTTGAAAAAACATACCTCCAAAATCCCAATTTTCACTGCCTGTCTGTCCGTGTGTTGAAATTAAAAAGAGGGGTGAAAGATAAAAACCCTACTAATTATCACCCAACGGTTTGTTATTTTTATGTGTAGATCACCCTCCTTCAATGAACTCTGCTTTTCCATTATCAGAGTTGTGGGTGCCTTCAATACGAAATTTGATACTTATTTGCTAATGAGTTAAAAACCTCCAGTGAAAAAAACGAATTATCACATGAAGAGAATTACCAAATTCCCAGATTCTAGGAATTGTGGGTGCACAATCTGGGATCCACCACTATCTGGGAATTTTATTCACATTATAATAACTCGAGTTTTGTTTCAGAAAGATCCTCATCCTATTTAGCTGCTATATTTTGGCAGAAATTATCTACCTGCATACAAGCATATCAACCCTTACATACGTCTGTCCGAATATCTTCGAACGAAATAATTAACAACACCAAAAATATCACTCATTAGGTAGCTATTTAACTAATTTGTTTCACTTCAAATGGAAAAGTTGGTTGGTAATTTTTAACAATCTCATTTCTCCTGCGTATTAAATCATTTTACAATACCAACCCGCGTATTAGTATAGAAAAATGTCAATCTGTTTAGCTGGTTTATTTTGACAGAAAGTAGGTATCTACCTTCCTATAACTGCAACATTCTTATCCTAGAATTGTGGGTGCCTTGATTACGAATTCTTGGCTGCTGGGGACGTGCTACTGAGTGACACAAAATTCTATTCAAAGAGACGAATAAAGATTACATTTTATAATTTTTTTTTTTTAATTTTGAAACGAGATTCGGTCAATTTTCGTCAGTGAACATTCGTTTGCAATTTCTGTTTTACTATTCGTCACAACTTCAATTCCTTATTGGGAGTGAACGGTTGGTCCTACAGAGTCCTACAGAGTTGGTCCTATTTTAAATTGATGAAAAGACAATACCTTTGATCTAAAAGTTTTTGAGCTAGGGCGTTTTGAAAATGTTAGCCCTTATTGTTCACCCCTCGGAAGTGACTGAAATCAACCAAAAGCTTCGGGGCACAACTAGACCCCAAATACCATCAAAATCGGCCCTTGGTAACTAAGGAAAGTGCCTCGCACGGTACGGAAATTTTTTAATTCGATTTTCGGATTCAGTGTAGGTACCTTGAAACGTAAACCAACAAATTTTGTGATTGTGGGGGGGGGGTAAATTTTTTTTTCTTGGTCGATTCTAAATGATAATTATTGAAAATAATAAACCAAATTCAAGGGATCCCGTGTTTCTAAACTCTACGATAGTGAACATAGGTACTTACTGTCACAAGTCTACAATTAGCAACTCCCAGAGTAACTTGGACCTCACTCTGTTCCCAGTAGAGAGCAGAAATCCACCTCCAAATCACCCGAATTCACCTTCACGATACATTGGACGTACTTGTACGTAGTGCTGACCTTTTCATTCGTGCACCTAACGCCCTATTCTACCCCGTAATTTTCCATTCTCCCCACGTACCACAAGATCCCTTGTGTGATGGCCACGTTCCCATCTCCTGACAGACTCCATTCATAAGCAAAGAACGGCTCTTTGAGACTGACAGTTGTTTTCTTTCGTAGCCAAGCAAAACGCTGCTTTGTTCGTTTGCACTGTGGAAAGGTCACATCACGCTCCCCTGCCTTCTACACTTCACGACGCAAGGTTGACATGACGTATTTTACTTTAAGCAGAGGAGAAATAAGAAGCAAGAATAAGAAAAGGCGGACTGCGGAGGGTTGTGTTTCCTAAATAGAATCGGGGCGGAAGGAGACGTAAGGCCGTGCTTGGTCCTCGGGACATTTTTTACATTCAAGACGTTATGAAAAGAGCGAGCGCGGAAAGGTAGAATAAATGAGTGGGAGCTTGTAGTCGATGTGCCGTACACAAAAGTCGCATATTTAACCCTGTTTACCTCGCCCCACAACATCAGGAGACCCCCACCTCACTTCCTGATACTAATCTCGATCTGTATTTCCTTTGAAAGCCGTTTCCCCCTCGCCGTCGTCGTCCTCCATCCGGAGCGCATTCCTCCACTCTCAAGGCAGTTACAGCCAGAAAAATATCAGATTCAGGGTAATTCATTCGGGCGTTCAAGGAAACCCTTTTGTACAATATGGACACAAAGGCATAGTGGTACAAACATGAGGGAGTACGTACAAACATATTACGCAGCCGAGCCAATGGTTGACCCCCCCCCCCCCCCCAAATGCTGGCTTTCTTTCAATATTTTTTATGTTCATTTGATTCTTTCCGCAAATTCTCGAAGAAATGTATGGTTTGTTGATGCATATATTTCACGTGACTTTTATCAGATGGGATATAAAAACATGCTCAGGTATTTCTGAAGACATTGATCTAATTGCATAGCAAATTATCGAATATATAATATACTGATAGATGCATTTTATGTCACAGCCCTTTGGGAGAGATATGGAATTCCTACTCGCAATCAGTTTATTTACATTATCATGTTCTTGAGCATCCAATGCAACGAACATGATAATCTAATGCACGGGGACCACCAAAACTTCGATCATCAAGTGCCTTCCAAATCGGATGCAAATAAACAGTAAAAGCTATGCTTGTTACAATGAGTTCAAGTTCGCGCATGTGCAGAGCCCGTCAGGTCCCAATGAAATTCGTATGGAACTGCAGGGTAGGTACCAACCTACAATCATATCTATGTTTCAGCAGTATTAGGTGGTGGACAGGTCTTCAAGTAGTTCGAATAATCCATCTGCCTCGAAATACCCCGGTCTATATGATCTATTTGGAAACTCTCTTCGTCTTCACCATCATTATGCTCTGTAAATACATCTTGAGAATGATGAAGATGCCTGAATGTCGATTTTCCAGTGTGGTGGCTTCATTTGTCCGGGCGGACCTGTTTTCGTTTAGAGAGCTGAGTGGTTTGAGCGAACAGCATACTATCCCACTTCGTCGTAGCTATTCATAATGATTCTCAAGCAATCCCTGAAACTATTGAAATTAGATAGGAACCGTAAAAAAATATGCTCGTTACAAGGTTCTTTGCGTAATTCCTAACAATAATTCGACCACAATAAAATTCTTACGGAACCACAAACCCTCTCGCTGACGCAATCCCTGAAAGTTTCATTGATAACTGATTTATAGGGAACCATTTTCAGACCCTAACCCGCACATACCCTGAGCGTTTCAACGAAAACGAATTAGTTTTGCTTTGTATATTTTTTCATGAAAGTCCAAACTGCAAGTATAAGTTTTGATTTTGAAAACTTGTTTACCTCCCAAAAGTAATTCCCAAGTGATGGTTACACATAATGTTAGTGTCAAATTGAGCACAGTTCTTGGAGGTAGCACCAAAACAGAATTTTTCTGAAATTCCTGCAGACAGCATTCGAAATCCATGATTTTCCAACGTTGAGCCATTTTGCCCTTCACCTTTCCGAACTTGGCGATATTGTACGTCTGACTTAAGGCTGCTTCCCAAACTGTAATGGCATACGATAGTAAGAAGAGGATTGCACCATTGTAACAATTTCCAAAGCATCAGTCCTCAGCCTCCAGCACATACGTGCCGAGCGCGCGAGCTGATGAATAGGATGCAAACCCGTGAACGTGGAGACAGACAACAAACGAGACAGCGGACAAAGTAGCATGGATGACGAAGTGGTTGTTCTACCAATGTGTCCGGCGTACGTACATTAGCGTCTTGACTCTGATTCTGCCATTGGGTTTTAGGACGCCGATTGTAGATCTTCCTCGAAACCTCGAATGATTTTCACACCCCACAGTGGTATCTCGCATAAGAGTGTAGTTTCGGTAATAATCTAGAGAAAAACCTAAGTATTTTCTGGACTCGGAAAAGGCAGAGCCTATCTTCACCGGTTTACTTTGAAACCAGATGCCAATTGTAACTGTCCCAGAGGTGGTGCGGAAAATTGGGAGTCCACGAGGCTGGGGGCGAGTTGAGACTCGAGCCCTAAAAGTTGAGACGTATGAGTCGAGTTCCGCATTAAAAAATGGAGATGTTCAAGTTGAGTCCCATTGTCATTCCAAAGATTCCAGTGATAAAGCACACAGCAGTTTGAATCTGACCAAAGAGATCAAACTCGTCACTGAGTTATGAAATATAGCGAAAGAGTACATGGTTGTAACCTCAAAGACTAGCCCCAAGTTCACTCACCATTTTACAATTTACGGCTTGAAGAACAATGTGTACGCTCCTGTAGTTTTATTTCTTGTATCCAAAAAACGAGCGAGGACCCACGAGCTGGCATTCAAGTTCTTGTCGGGGCGCATGCAACATCCTGTTGGATGTTCAGCATGAAACCTACGTTAAGTTTTGGAGTAAGGGATCAAAAAACCCAAAGGATCTGTGAGAAGTAATCGCTAGTCAGGGAGTAGATGGTTTTGTTGGAGACTGAAAAATTTCACGGCTTCAGCTCATGCAAGTAGTTTCCCCCAGACGCAGTTCCTGGCATCCAGGCACCACGGAGACACAAGAAACACATCAAAATACAGGTTTATAAATTATATTCTCGAAATTTCAAGGCATAGAATTAGTTGATTACTCAATAATCACATTATAGATCGGTTTGACGATAGATCAAGGTTTGACGTTGGAGTTTGGACCGACTTCTGCGGGGTCGTGGGTTCAAGGCTCATCGCCGGCAGCGTGCGTTTTTCGGCGGCCAGGACTCTCATCGCCCCCTCGTCCCAACCCAGGGCGGTGAGGCAATGAGATGCCATGAGCGAAATCATCAGAACAAATTCTGATCTTCCTTTTGGAAGACAGTTGATGACATCCGCGATGCCAGGGATGGCATTCGGACGAAAATTCAACCTGAAATGGTTGTTTATTTTGCATGCTTTACTTACTTTGCCATGAGTGGATTCGCCGATCAGGACTTTGATCGTTTCATGGGAGACTTTCATCAGTGGATAAACTAATCCGTGGTTCAAACCTGGTTTAGGAATTTGGCACCTGAAAACCTGTCCCCAGACTTCCGAATATCATTCAAATAGAGGATTGCTTCGTTTCGTACTCAAAAAATTCTCCAAACCAGTGATGGCTGCACATTTTTCGAGGAATGGTTAAAAACGAATCGATCATTTAATTCCGTTTGTGATTTGGTCGGTGTGCTCAAAACAAACTGTAGTCGGTACATTGTCTCAGGAAAATTATTTGAGTTATCAGTCATTCCAACGTCGCCTGACAATCAACCATTTGATTGCCACTATTTATTTGTACCGTCCATGATCCGTGATGTTGAGATGCAATAAAACGAATCTGAAGGTTCAGTTTTTTTCTTTTTAGCAGTACCTAGCTTCCCAAATTGCGGAATTGAACTGATGTTTCGAGATCGATAAGATTACTGCATAAACGTGTAGGTAGGTGCCTATTCTATTGGAAGTATGTAGTAAGTAATAGTTTTGGTAGTTTTGAATGAAAATCAATGGTAGCACCTTGTAGGTACCTAGAACAGATTAGCCGATCCTGAAAGGTACCTAGGTGCTGCATGGACAAACATTTTCATTTTGCTTGAAAATAAAACGTTACGGATAAATACTCGTATCTCGAGGCCCTACCTAATTTTTTCGCAGTACAAACCTGTATAGCAAGTGTAGATAACAAAAATCTACCCACCCGAGTCTTGTACGGCGGCAGTAGTTAATTTATGAAAAATTAACTAAAATTGTCAGAAAAATTTCATCTGTGCGTACGTACGTTTGCCAGATCAGTTTAAAACATACTGTTTAGTAATGCATGCATTCCAGGGGCCGTCCCATTGGATAAGCATTAGGTCAATTAATACCAGTTGGTAAGCGAAAAAACTTTTTCACTCGATGTAATTTATTAAGTATTTTAGGCAAGAAATAGTGACCCCCCTCTCTCACCATTATGCATGGTAGACTCGCATTTGAAGAGCGTTTTGAAATCCATGATCTACGACACCCAACATGCGAATTCGAGTTTCTCCCCCCCCCCCCCCACGACCACTACTAATGGTGCCAGTGTGGCACCAAAGCGATATTACTTCGTAAAGTTGAACTTTCATTTTGCTTCCGAGTCTACCAAGGTAGCGGAAGCTTTGTTTTCACTTTTCAAGGTCGAAAAAAAAAGTTCTCCAAAATCAAAATTTTCACTCGCGTTTTGCGTTTTAGACCTTTCTGAACAATTTTGGTTCAGTGTCTGTGTGTCTGTCTGTCTGTCTGTCTGTCTGTCTGTCTGTCATGAATTCCTTGTAACGCGCATAACTATACGAAGTTATTGTACGATTTAAATGAAATTTTCAGGGATTATGCGGGTTGGTGTGTAGACGGTCCCCTATGAAAATCATCATCCCCGGACTGATAGAAGCGACTGCGCATGCGTAAACGTGAATTCCTTGTAACGGCCATAACTTCTACATTTTCCATCCGATTTCAATGAAATTTTCAGGGATTGTGCGGGTTGGTGTTTAGACAGTCCCCTATGAAAATCATCATCCCCGGACTGATAGAAGCGACTGCGCATGCGCAAACGTGAATTCCTTGTAACGGCCATAACTTCTACGTTTTCCATCCGATTTCAATGAAATTCCCAGGGATTGTGCGGGTTTGTGTGTAGACGGTCCCCTATGAAAATCATTATCTCCGGACTGATAGAAGCGACTGCGCATGCGCAAACGTGAAATTCCTTGTAACAGCCATAACTTCTACATTTTCGATCCGATTTCAATGAAATTTTCAGGGATTATGCGGGTTGGTGTGTAGACGGTCCCCTATGAAAATCATCACCTTCGGACTGATAGTAGCCACTGCGCATGCGCAAACGTGAATTTCCTTGTAACTTCCATAATTTATACATTTTCCATCCGATTTCAATGAAATTTTCAGGGATGTTACAGATTAACTTGTTTTGATGTTTTGAGATTATCTACTATGCACCGGATCATCTATACAATCGGGTTATGGATACGAGTAAGCTATGTGCCACACCCACTTGGCAGACTTTTTTTGTTTTGGTAGGCAGTCCGTCAAAGTCCATTTCCGTATTCAAGTTGAAACACAAAAAAAACACGAAATAAGCGCTTTATGGTGTCCTGGCACCATGGTGGCACCACTATTAGTTCCATGGTAGTACAGAGAATAATTCATGAAAATCCGGAGGTTTGATGAGAATTTTTTCTCAATTTCAAAGCTTGGATACAATAAGTAAGCTACATAAAGGAACCTAAATATTGGAAAATCGGATATTTTGTGAAAATGATCCCCCCCCCCCCCCACTCGCCCTCTCCCCTTGCGAATTTTGATACTCTAGTGGAATAATGAGCAATTTGGAAGATTTATGAGTCGAACAAAAAAAGAACTCGCAAATTGGTTGGGAATTGAGGCCTGTGCAGACGACACAAGATTATGCCCGCATACGCTCGTTTTTTGAGCATCAACCCTTCTTTCCCCCTCTTAAAAGGCAAAATTCAAAATTCAGGCGAAGTAGTGCACAACTAAATAGTTTTCCGCGACGAACAAAAGAAGAACCACAAAGATCGGCTGGAAATTGAGGCCTTGGCTGAGTACACAAGAATATACCCAAAAACGCACGGTTTTGAGAATTAACCCACCCTTTTCCCCTCATACAACGCTAAATTCGAAATTCCGGCGACGTAGTACACAACTAGATAGTTTTTCGCGACGAACAAAAAAAGAAGAGTGAGTATTTTGGGATTATGCCCAAAAAAGGCACGTTTTTTGAGCATTAACCCCCCCTTTTCCCCCTAAAAACGCAAAATGCGAAATTTTGGCGACGTAGTGCACAACAAAATAGTTTTTCGCGACGAACAAAAAAAGAACCACGAAAATCGGTTGAGAACTAAAGCCTGTGCAGACGACACAAGATTTTGTCACATACACTCACACACGGACATTCATCAAAATGTTCTAAAATATCATAATATCAACATCAAAATGTGTGAAAAAAATATTTTAAAAAAAAAATTCAAAACAACATTCACCTATGGTTTTTTTTCGCGCATTTGGATTCAGAATGGTTTAAAACGGATTAGTGTGTGGTTATTTTTTTCTGTTGAGTGTTGTCCTCCTTCACCCCAGATCGATCGCATAAGGACGCCCAAGTCTTATTGTGGGACGTCCTAAAAAATTTCATCTGTCAAATTCAATATTTTTTGAGTTTCTTTATTAAAAAAAGTCATTATCCTAGAATTTAGAACATACATAATGCGTTTTCAATGTGACAGAGTTGGATCCGTAGATATTTCACGGATCAGAGATTTGGTCCCACCTTCACGGAAGAACAAATCCAAGGGAGTTAAATCGTAATAAGGCTTAGTTATCTGCGATAAACCAACTCCAGATAATCCGCGTTGGTAATGCCGGCCCAAAAAGCATTAATTCCTATCTACCAAAATGTATAATTTGTTATTATTTTTGGTTTACGGAGTTGTTGAGGTTCAACTGTATCTAAATTCAATTCAGTTCGAGGCGCAGGCAGATGACAACTTTGACACTATCAGACTGTGAATGCGCCTTTTTACCCCACGTAGTGAATAGCAGTTGGAGTTAATTCCGACACTCGACTCGTATCTCTTCAGGGTTGAAACCGGAGGTTTTGGGATGTCTGATGATCCTATTTCATCTCATCATAAACGCCGCGAAACTTGTGTAATTAATATTGTTTTCAAAAGAAGAGAAGGGCAACGCGATGCTGTGGAAGCCGTCATAATTACTGTCTGTTTCCGAAGGAAGTACGTCATTGTTAGCTGCCTCAATTATTGATTTCCAGCGACGTTTCGCCGAATATCGAACAGCGTGTATCCTATTCATTCATCTGAAATACATGATAGTCCGTTTATAAGGGTGTTCAATCAGAGTTGAGAGTTATTTATTACATGAGTCCTATACATGATAGACACACGTGCACGAAATGTATCACGGTATGATGCAAAAAATGATGTGCCCATCATTCACAGTATTTGGCTTTTGGGGATTTCAGAACAATAATTGTTCAAGATGAATCACGTGATTATTCATGTTTTTGAGAATTTCTCGAGTATATTGAGAAAGGAACCTCGATGTTTGATTTTTCATAATCTTCTAGGTATGATCCATATCTTATAGTGGAACAGTAAAGAATTCAATTTTAGGGAAGGAATTTGAGCTATATTGCTTCAGCTTAAATCATAATAATATTATGATTTAAGCTGAAGCAATGATCTAAGTTATATTATAACTTAGATCATATATTTTAGATCGTACATCACACTCCTTAGGGGATTCCTTCTCCCTTCTTTCACTATATGAATGAATGGCGATTTTCGAAGTAATAATACATCTTTGGTGACCGATGTTGATGCTGAGTAAAATCGAAGTCTTCCTACGAGATCTTCCATCACTGTACATCCTTATCTACCAATAGTTGTTGGGTAAGAAGTAAAGCAGCCCTCACGGCGTAGAGACTTTTTGGGGTCCTGCATGCATACTATGAGATCATATATCCTGTATGTACCTTTCTTAACACCTTCAGACCGGGGCTCAAAACCCAGATTGTCCCCAGGACCTAGGAAAATTTCGGAACTTCACAGCAAAACAGTCGCACTGATGAGAAGCCGGCATTTTTGCGTGATAACTTGCACTGATATCCGAAACCGAAAGGTTGGGACGGTAAGGTGGGTTCATTCTGAAGCGATTGAGACCAAAAAGAGCCCTGTTGGGGGAAAAATCAACTATCCAGAGCGTTTCGAAAAATGTTCATGGATCCACCGAATCATGAGTTCATGGATCCACCGTGGAAGCAGCCGTACCAGGCGAAGGTTTCGCGTGGATCCAGGGTGGAAGCAGCCGGTCTGAACGTGTTAAGAACGGTCATTAGCTGGTTCAATGAACGTTCCCATGAGATCACCGAAGTTAAGGCTAAATGTAGCAAGTTTAGTTTTGACATCTGCCACCACGCACCAAAATGAAGAAATTTTCATTTGCTCATCATTTGAGAAGGGAACGAGATATTTTGATTCAGCCAACGGATTTCTCTTCAACATTACCGCTAAATTGTGGGTAATTGGTTCAGAAAGTGTGCAAATGTTTTTCCACACTGCTCCCAACACAATTTCAAATTTTGAACATTTTCAAAAGGTGGTTTAAAAGCCACTTGCAGAATTTATTTATGAAAACGAATCCGATTTCGAATTTTGTTGAAACTTTATCGTAGCCGTCGGATTCTTGATTCCAGGATTTGAGGTGGTCGAATCTGGGGATTATCTTGATTGGTGACCGCTCGTGGGCGGGATCGCAGGTCCTGATAATTTTTCGAGCTGTTACGAGGGACGTTGATTAATCGCCCTTCACATAGGAAGGTGAGGCGATAAGTAACCATGAGCGAAATCATCATAACCAATTCTGATTTTCACTTAGGAAGATAGCTGTTGACGTCCGCGATGGAAAGAATGGCGGTCAGTCGAAAATTCAACCTGAGATGGTTGTTTACTCACTTACTGTATCTTTGTGATGTGTAGAAAGATTATGTAGACCACCATACTATGGATTACAGGATAAAAGTTACATATTTTGGCAACTGTGTTGACAACCTGTTGAAACTTGTCCCTGTCCATAGGAACCGACGCACATAATATCCCGGTACGGGGCACCCAATTAATTTTTTCGTCCATATAACAAGCAAAATTGACGACCCTGATACACCTAAATACATTCCAGCTTTGTGATAAAACAATATAACACTATAACTTTATGGTTTGAAAAATACTTAAGTAGACAGGGATTTTTAGTCTTTTTTTCTAATATTAAATTTGGTTTTTCGTATAGAAGCGCTATTACGATGGCTTTGTTGAAGGTGATCGACGAGTCAGAGATTTTACTGAAGTTATCCTATTTCATGTTATTTTCACCGGAAATGTTTTGCTACCGAACACTTTGGTTAAGCAGCTATCAGTATAACGTATATTATCTCGTATCTTGGGTGGATCCGCTCAGTTTTTATTCGTTCGAAGATGTTAGAACTATGTAAATGTCGCATCCAGTGTCTGAGTCTAAAAATGCAAACTGAGCCCTTGACCTTATTTCATCCAGAATTCTCCGACAGTCCTCTTGACACCTACTTGGAGGATGCGGGGAATAATGAATTCCTCCGAGGCCCTAACTTCCGGGTCGTCTCATTAATGCAACAGCCCTGACGGTTTTTCTACTCCTCTCAAGCTTTGAGCCGAGAGAATGAAAAAAAGCGTAATATTAGCTCCATCACATGAATGTGTTCTCTCACAGGGATGCCGTGGAACGTTAAACCGAAAACGAAAGTTAGTAATAATGAAACACATTTTTAGTAATGCAAGCATTCTAGGGGACATTTCATTAGAGAAGTTCAAATTCAACCAGTAAGCGATAAAACAAGCCTACATTTTTATTTACCTTTCTACTGCACAAAACGGTTTCACCCAGTGTAACTTAGCATATTGTGGAAGTAGGTACGATATCACTTTTACCATTATGAGAGCCCAAAACCGCCCTCACCTCCATCCTTTGCCACCCTTAACTTGTCTAGTGACATACGAGCCTCGAATTAGAAGCATTAAAAAATCCATGGCCTACGATACCCTACATGCAAATTCGATCGCCATCCTTTCTCCAACCGTGCCAGTCAGGCACCACAACAGTATTTCGTCGTAACGTTTGACTTTTATCTGATGGTTTTGGTAGGAGAATATCACATCTGTATGCAAGGTGAAACACCCAAAACTCCAAGAAAACACGGGTTTTAGTGTCCAGGCGACATCACTGCTTTGTTCGAAGATGGCACGAAAAATAGTTCATGACAATCCAGAAATATATTGATTATGTTCCCTGGGCTTCAAAGTTTGGGTACCATACCAGCCTTAACAGGAACCCATATAATGAAATATCGATTATTTCGTGAATATTATCCCCACTCGCCCCCTCCCAGTGCTGAATTCGATACTATGGGGACTTAATGTGCAACACGGAAGTTATCCGAGTCGAACAAAACAGAAACACGAAAATCGGTTGAAAATTGAGTACTAGGCAACGCACACTAGGTATTGTCAAAATGCTACTTATTTTCATAAATAGTGTTCATAAAATCTATATTCATTCTAATCTAATATTCGATCTAATATTCATAAAATCTAGCTTACATAAACCATCAAATTTTGAGGAAGAGTTATAATTTTTTTCACGCACGATTTCAGAGGTTCATTATTGAAAACAATAAACCAAAGCTACGTACAGAATCCCCACGATTTTGTTTGACCCCCCCTCTCAAAATTTGTTGGTTTTCGTTTCAAGGTACGTAAAGTTCCGAAAATCCAATTTATAACAAAATCCGTCCGTCCGCCAATCACCGGCACTTTCCTTAGTTACCATGGACCGAGTTTGATGAAATGTGCCATTTGGCTTCATTTGGGGTCTAGTTGTGGCCTTGAAGCTTTTGATTGATTTCAGTCACTTCTGAGGAGTGAAAAATAATGGCTGACATTTTCAAAATGCCCTAGATCTATACTTCCAATATAACAGTATTGTTTTCAATCAATTTAAAATAGAATTGAATTCGACAATCCAATGCAATCGTTGTTTGTTTCTTTGAATAGGTTTCGTGTTGTACCCAGTTGTGCTTCCTTAACAACCAAGAATTAATTAATAAAGCCGTTTTCTATGCAGGCAAGTGCAATAATTTGCAGTGTTTGCCAAGTGGTTTCAAGTTTTTTTTCAAAGAAAATATGAGACGATTTTCATAGTGATTATCGAGGTTGAAAACTGCAGAGAAGGGAGACACCTATCGGCCAATGAAGCAATGAAATAGTAAAGAGGACAGCGAATTGGCCGGTGGTTTGGTCGACAAGAAGCCTATTCGTGAGTTGAAACCAGTGAGGTTGTGGAGGAGGTATTTGTGCTCCCGATGGGGAGACTGTGATAATGGTCGGTATGGATAGCAGGTTGGTCGGTAGTGAGGCAGTTGGTTGTTGGGAGGGTGCGGCGGCCAACTTGGATCCTCGGGGAGTGAGTTGGCACCTAATGTATAACTTAGGAAATCCCTTCTTCCCTCCACACCATCACCGACGCCTCTTAACATTTAGGCCATCTCGCCACTAACACCACCACCACGGACACAGATCCCTTCATCCCTCCCCCACTCCATCCTAGACCTCCTAGTCTACCTCGTTCTCAGTCATCCAACCTAGGTTCTGTTTGCATTGAATCACCCTCTCCCGTCACCACCGATTCCTTCCTCCTCTTGGCTTACTCGATCCCACCCAGTCGGTCACCGCTCACGACATTGTGAATATATTCCCCTCCCTTCCTCCACCCCACAACAACTAGGTACTACAGTTTGTGCTACAACCCTCAAACTAATCACCCCCTTACAACCCGACCATCTACCCCGTCCGCCTCCCCACTAATTCAATAGTCACTCTAAAGTTACAGGTTGTCAAGTCTGAAGGCCGTAATCACCGACAGATAAAATGGGTAATTTTCAAGAAAACGTGATAACTGACGTCAACTGAACCACAACATATCCTAAAAATTCGGTGGGAAGCTTCACATTACCTTTCTCACCCACAAAAAGATGCCTACTACCTCTGGTTTCAAGAGGCCAGAGAAAATGATTCAGTTGGCAAACATTCAATCTCAAGAGCTTGACAATACCCTTCAGATCTGAAGATCACATCGATACCTTAAAGCACAAAGGAGCTATGTCCATCCATCTTCCATATTTTTAATTTTCTTTAATTTCAGAAAAACTCAAATTCAACATAAGTATTATTGACCTTCTTGACGATTATAGCTTGAAAATGTCTTGGAGAAATTAAGGAGTTAAGTGTAATGAGCCATAATTAGGAATGGTGCACCGATGATAACTTCTTTTGGGTTCTTCTCAAAACTCCGTTTTTGGTCATAGCGCCTTTGTGCTTTAAGGCTAAAGGGGACAGCCCTCTAGTTTGATTCTCTTTTAGGAGATGGCGCTAGCGTCGCACTCAAAAGTTTTCCCAAAGTTTTTCATCCTCCACGAAAGATTTTTTCCAATTATAATACGGGAATGTGTCCAGAATAAGTAGATCTCTCTTTCCACCATTGAGTTTTTACCATACTATTATTATTTAAATCATGAAATCGCAGAATTCGGGCTATTAAAGGTGTTGAGTAAAAAATGAGATAGCTTGCATATTCATTGTCATTAATAATTGATGAATGATTGGTTAGAAATCCGATTCTTGGACAATTGGAGACGGAAAGGGTAAATGAAAAATAACGCACGCTCATTGGTTGCTAGCAAATGGAGTATGAGGTTGGTTGCCTAGCGACCCTTGTTACCCTCCCCTTCAATCCGACCCTCCTTGACCCCCACGGAATAGGTCAGTAACATTGCTTGCGATTTCACTTCCACATCTACCTACCAAGTTATACTGAATAAGCAATTTTATTGAGTGATATTCATCATATACTATGAAAATGAATTGATTGATAAATGAATTTTCATTACATAGTTACTCAAGTGGGATATTTATGTTATTCAATCATAATTAAAAAACCTTTTTTTAATAATAATATTGAATAAAAAGACTATAAATAATCAACGTTTCTTTTTTTAATATGTTCATACTTGATATTATTTAATACCTTTGTATATATCTATTCATTTTTCTAACGTTGCACAGAAGAATGAATGGTATCATGAAATATCAATGATGGTATCAAAAAATTCTAAAAATTCTATAGAATCTTAAATTGAAGGAAAAACAATACCTTTATAACAAAATTTTTTGAGTTAGGGCGTTTTCAAAATTGATTTTGGAACCCTTACAAGTGACCTACATCAACCAAAATCTTCGGGGCACAACTAGACCCCAAATGGAGCCTACATACCAAATTTCATCAAAATCGGTCAATGCTAAGTTGCAAAAGTGCCGCGTACGGCGGACGGACGGCCAAATGTTTATTCGATTCTACGTACCTTGAAACGTAAACCATCAAATTTTGAGGGGGTGTTAAAATTTTTTTTTCTTGGTCGATTCCAAAGGTTCATTATTGAAAATAATAAACCAAAAGGGGGGTTTCGTTTTAAAAAAATGAAGTTAGTGTCAATTACGCGCAAATATTATGCGCGAAAGTACTTTTTTCTGAGTTGTGTGTGGTTGGGACTTAGGATGGTTCCCTATGAATGTCATCATCGTCTGACCTCAAATTTGGAGGGTTGTGACAGATAGTTGGAAATTGAAGTTTCTATTACCTACTGAGCATATAGGATTATCTCTATGCTGTCGTATTTTAGGTACGAAGATGGTATGTGGCACAACCTCATGCAAACATTTTGCTTCCGAGTCTGCCAAGGTAGCGGAAGCATTACTTTTACTTTTCAAGATTGAACAAAAAAAGTTCTACAAAATCAAAATTTCCACTCGCGTCCACGTCTTAGATACGACCTTCCTGAACAATTTTGGTTACGTGTCTGTCTAACATGAAATCCTTGCCATAGCCGTAACTTCTACATTTCTCATCCGATTTTGATGAAATTTTCAGGGATTCAAGGGGGTTGGCGAGTAGATGGTCCCCTATGAGGGTAGTGGAAGGTACTAAGAGATTGATTTTTTGAGATCAACAACTATGCATCGGATCAACTATGTATCGACATAACGATGACATTTATAAAATGCTGAACGGAGTTGAATTTTTCATTCCAAGCCTTAGCAGCCTGTTTTAACCCGTACAAACTCTTAAAGTTTACTAACATGGTTTTCTTTTCCAGGCATGATAAATCCTTCTGGTTGTTTCATTACACATCTTCATGAGTAACCCCATTCAAAAATGCAGTTTTTGTATCGAAATGACGCAAAATCTCATTCATCGAGTGAAATGTCGATGGGTGGCGTAAAAACTTGATCATAGTCTTCATATACCAACATATTTTATGCACGGGGTATGTTTTGAAAATGATAGGAGTCATGATCCACTTATCTTCATGAACTCATAGAATACCCACACATATGTTGCTGTCTTTGTTTTTTTTTCTTTTTTTCAATTTTCAGTATAGGTACCATACCATGATAGGAGTCCCTGTTTATGCTCTTCTCCTCACCCCAAACTCTTAGAGTACCCACACATAAACTGTTGTTGTTTTTCAATTTTCAGAAATATATACCAACATAAGTACCTACATACTGTATACATATACGAATATTATACTCAGGTTTTCATTGCGTATGTAAATTGGTTACAAATTAAAGTAAAGTAAACAACCATCTCAAAAAAATATAAATATTTAAATAAAAATTGAGGTTGGTAAGTGGGTAAAAAAAGGTTAAATTTTCATTCGAATCCCATTCCTAGGTATCTTACAAAAGGAAGATCAGAATTGGTTCTGATTATTTCGCTCATGGCTTTTTATTGCCTCACTCACTGAAGTAGAGCGGGGTTCACCAACTACTCAGCCCAAAAATATTGGTGTGGCAACTCAAAATATATCAGGGCGATGAAAAAGAGTCCTTAAAGTGTACCAATGTTTTTTTTTTCTTCAAGTATAGTTACCTACCAACCTACCTATAAGTTTTCTTCGGAAAAATTTGGCTGACTTGGTTACCATTTGTTTTCCCCTAGATATGAAGGTAGATAAGAGATTTTTTTGCGGAAAATAAAGAAAAAATCTAATTTATTCCTGAGAAATGGGTACTCGATAGGCTTTCGGTTCCTACCTACCGAAAACGGTAATGGAGGTAATGTGTGACCTCAACTCAAAATTATGAAAATGGTTCCCTGTACTGCCAGCTCTTGTCGGGTACTAAGTGGTAGGTGGTGAACAAAATTGGTTTACTCAAGAGATGGGGAAAATGCAAAGGGGTTAATACAGCTCACCGATGAATTGGAGGATGGTCTTCTATGAATTGGAGGATAAAACTTAAAATGTAATATGAATTATTGGATTTGTTGAAACATTAAGAAATTTCCCTGGAAAAAGCATGTAGGTATGTATAATATAGGTAGGTATATGATTTCTGGAAAAAGTCCAGGAACTCTCCCGTACAAGGCTAACCCTAGGATGACACACCGGGGTCATTCGTGACCCCACGATTTACATTTGGCCGTGTATCTATAAAAAAAAAAATTTTCTTTGAACAGGGATATTTTGTAAATAAAGTTGGAACTCCTTCTGAGCCCCTTTGTCAGTGGTTAACGTTAGTCACTCGCTAGAGTTCGTGCAGTTAACTTGTAAACGTGCTATGGGCCACATCTCACCCCAGTGTGCTACAATCGGTTGACTTTTTTTGTGTGGGGGACTATTTGACCCCAGTGTGACTTTCTATTCATTCTTTTGCCTTTTAAATTTTTGGGTCAGAATTGACCCCTGTGTACCGTTTATGTATGCGAAAAATAGGTGTGCCAAGATTTATCCATACGTATATTGATTTCTAAATTTCTTCTTTTTCCATTTACCATGAGAAGCCCCTACTTTGAGCCAAAGCAAGTATACTATAAAAATTCACAATAATACAGGAGTGATAATACAATATTTTTGAAAAGCAGAGAAATAAAAGTGCTGGTGAAAGTCGTCAGTCAAACTCAAAAAAGGGCCATCTTAGAGCTAATCTATTATCGAAACTATTCCATAGAATTAAATGTTTTTTTTTATATTTGATTCCAAATATTGTCAACTTGGAATGCTGATAGTGGAATCTATTTTTAAAAAAACCTTCAACAAAATATAATTTCAAATTTTAGAAATTTCATTTATTTCCATATTTTTATTGACTTTTTACGAAACTATATTCAAAACCGAAATTTGTTCCTGGTTTAAACTGTTTTTTTTGTATATATTTCAACAAACAGGCTATCAATAGATTTTTACAACCTAAAAATAAATTTAAATTTCTGTCTTAAATTTAAATTAGAGGAATTTAAATTTTGGGGTCAGAATTGACCCCAGTGTGCCGTTTACGTATGCGAAAAATAGGTGTGCCATCCTAGGGTTAACTGGACTCTTATAAGCCCAAAAAATTTGGCTTACGCAACCTTGGTAGACTCGAAAGCAAAATGGCAATCTCCGGGAATTATAACAAGGATTCACGCCCCTTGAATATTTCTTTTTGGAGGCAACCTTCAAAGTAATCATACACTCACCCCCCCTTTTGACAGTTTTCCCAATATCCACTCGGAACTGGTAGTTAACTCTAAAGCCCGTGATAACCGACTGAGCAAAAACTGTGTTATTTACAACAACACGAGGAAATCGAAGTTTACACGGATACGACGGAAGAACAGTTACGTTACTGCGACTTTGAGTGCTGAGGCATTTTAAAAATTAGCAATCTATTCAACGAATACATTAAATAATATAAAGTACCTCTAATCCCGTTGTCTTAAGGGAAACCTTTGAGCCCCCATTTTTCGTAGATATTGCACTCAAATTCTACAACATCATACAACTGCTCAAGTGATAAGTTTCCAACTTTTTCCAACCACTAGATCAAGTTTCTTACCAAACTTATAAAGTTACAGTATAGGTACTTTTTTCTTGGAACGATCAGAAACAGTTTAAGGCAGCAGACAGTTGTTCATGAAACTGCGGTTTTTACGTGAAATTATTTTATATTTTGACATGATCAACCGGGACATAGCCGAGGGATTCGATGGAGCCACTAGTGGAGCTAAATTTTGGAAGATTATTGGTTTTCTCAGCCCTGGCCAGGGGGCGTTGATTGGTGAAATCCCGATGGAGGAATGTGTGGCACAATGCGAGGCTCAATGGAGGACACCTGTGAATCGAAAGCCCCAAGCGACTGTTGGTCCCTTGGAAGGCGACATCTCAGTGGCTCTCGACAAACCGTTACAGATGATCTCAAGGGAGTGCTGCCTAGATGCAACGACAATCAAACGGCTGGCCATAGAATTATTAGAACTGATTGTTCGACCGGCGAAAATCCGGTGCGTGTGCAAACACCAACCTACAATAAAATATCGGACGATTTCAGCTTTCAGCCGAATTTTGCACGAATTTTATAAGAATGCCCCTGATGAGTTTCTCTAAAGGCTCTCTTGTGTCTTTAGAACACTATATTTCAGTCACGAACCACCCCCTATGATTTTTGTTCATCCGTGATCTACCCTTTGCATATAAAAGGAGATGTAAAGTGCATTGAGAACTACTGAGGTCTGTAGTTCATGAACTGAGTTGCGAAGATGCTGTCTAGTCAAATGGCTGATAGGCTGAAGATTTTGTCAACTCGAACTCCTTATTGAAGGAATGCCAAGCAGGCTTCAGGAAGGTATATGGACAGCCGACTGTGTATTTAGTCTAACCAGCCTTGCGTATCCCAAAAGAGCAATCACCCTCCAAACCCATCCTGGACCTTTCCTCCAAGAAAAAGACTGTATATTTTTATTATGGACAACGCGACATTCGACATTCGACAACTATTTTGCTCTTTTTTTGTCAAATTGGCAGCGTTGGGTGAGAGAAATTTATATGGTTGTTGAGTTCTTTATATGCAGGGGGAGGTCGGCTGTGAACAGAAATGGTGCTCTGACACTTTTAATGTGGAGAGGGAAGTGAGGCATGTTTGCTGAGTCCTTTACTTCTTCCTCATTACATTGGCACGTACTGTATTATCATACGGAGTTTCAGTGGGTGACGCGATAATAAATACTTTATTGTACGCATGGTGACATAGTCATCACTGCAGATACCGTGGAAAATAATCAGCAGAATATAGACGCTCTTCAGGAATCTTGTGACCAGTTGGCATTACAGAGGAACAGTTCTTCAAATACTTCGTGAAAAGGGTTTTTCATCTACCTCAAAACACACCAGATTAGTAACCTAACTTATGTCAGTCTTTATTTTAATTAACAATTATTCTTTGTAATGTAATTATGAGCACACTCTGACAGACGGGCACTACTTCTAAAAGCCATATTATAGTATTTAAACAATTCAAATTTAAATAATGTTTATCTCAAATAAATGCATGTTTTTCTTCTTTTATATTTTGACATTAACTTAAGGCGAAGTTACTCTATTTTTATTCCAATCGGATTTAAAAGTTTGCTTTTTTTTAGTTGGGTTTAGCGCATTGATTTTTACTTTTTTCCCACCCATGCGGCGTTTCCACTCGTCAAATATCTTCTCGTTAAATGCTTTAAGAAGTTTAAAATCTAGTTACCTAGCTGTCATTAGTTTTGGTAACAGCAAACTTGGCGAAATGTTATTACAACAACGGATTTACAATGGATCTCTCTCCGGACTGGCTGAATTATTTATGTAATAAAAGCAAAGTGGTTAATATTGTTTAACAATTACGGGCAGTTGGCAAGTTTATTCAACTCGATAAAAGCACTTAAGCTTAAGCATAGCGTTTCTACCCTCGTCCGAACTACTGTACTGCGAGCCGCTTTGCCAATTTGTCGTTCGAGATTTTTTTTTTTTTTTGTTAATCCAGGTGAAGTAGAAGTGGGTTAATTGCTTGAACGAAGCAGGTGATAGGGTGAATAAACAGAATACGCTAATGTATTTTCTACGACAGTAAAGACACTAAACACTACTAAAAACGTTGGTATGATCACCACATCAAGAAAGGTTGGTTTTTGAGGGCATTGCCTTTTCGGTCTCGAGCGAAATTTTTGTCAAGTACCGAAATACACAAAATCTTCAAACACCCATAATCTTCATAATTAAATTATACATGAATTTTATTGAATTTATACTTGTATTTTCATGGAATCTAGATGTTGGGAAAACCAATTTCAATAGGAAAAAAAATGGAGGAGGTGAAGCGTTGTATTTTCCCAAGAAAGCCAATAACTGAAGGTAGGTACATCACAAAAAGCATACCTTAGTGAAAGGGAAAATCATGGTCACTAGGGAAGGAAACTTGAATTCCAATAGTCAAGAAGGTGATTAGTCAATCTCTAAACAATCTGGTCAATGAAGACAGACAAGTCTTCTTCTACACAGACAACGTTCTACTCAACTCCGTTTTTATTAAAATGGTTTTCCACAATCTCATCGCGAGTGATTGTAATCGTAGTCGAATGACCGATCACTCAAATTATTTTCCTGAGGAAAGAGTACCGACTACATTCCTAAATGTCACACGCAACTTCTCGTTAACGATATTATAGAATGAAAAAAAGATCAGTACACGATGTTTTCTGTTAATCAAAACGGAACAACTGGGACTGAGACGTCCGACTGTTTTGCATTCCTGTCTCGGAAAAATGTGCGGCCATCACTTGTTTGTGGACGAAACGACGCAACCCTTGAGCTAGGGGTTCGTTTTCTGATGCTAAATTCCTTAACCAGGTTTAATCTTTAGTTTGATTGATCCACGGATACAAACCTTTAGTAAAACGATTAACAACTTAACCCGCGGATCTAATTTTAATCCTGGCTTAAGATAATCCGATGTTCATCCACGCTGGTGAAACCGGTCCATTAGAGTATGAATATTGAGTACCCAGTTTTTTAAACAAACTCTCAAATGTAACGCCAATAAATGTGAAGACCTATTCTCAGGCGCAGGGAAAATAACGTGCCTAGTGCATATTTACCATTTCAAAAGCTTCCTAGACAAGATGGTATACCTAAAGTTTTATTTTAAAGAAAAATCAAATTTATCGAGTGGCTGGCTGTTTATTCTGCTCATTTAATATTTCTCTTTTAACAACAAAAACAAACAAACAGAAGGATTATTGGGATAACCAACAAATTCCAAAATGTATGTTTACAGGAAAAACAAGTAACTTACTTTTGGGGAGTTCACTTTAAATTTTTCACTCAAAAATGATGATAATGCACAAAAAATATCAATCCAGCAATTATCTGGAGTCTCCACCTTGGAGAACACATGAATGAGAAAACGATGCAAATTATTATGCAAAGGTTTATGATTGTTCTATACAGATCACTCGCCTGCAAAGCCTACCAACCATATTTTACCTTCGCAATCAAGTTTATGACTTCATCGGGATATTTGAATACTGGTTTCTAAGTATTATAGAGTATTATAGAGTAAAACTCAAAGAAACGAACAACGATTGCATTTTGGTTAGATAAAACTTGAATGGAGATTGGACCTCGTTTGCGATCCACACTCGTGTTTCTGATTTATCGTAAGACTAGCCCTTGAGTTCTCATAGGAAGCGGCCGGTTGGTCCTACAGAGCTCTGGGTGGTCTCATTCGATTCTAAAAAGTCGATTTTTGGATCCTACGTACCACATGTACGTACATAAACCAACATATTTTGAGGGAGGTCAACTTTTTCTTTCTTGATCGATTCCAAAGGTTAATTATTGAAAGTAATAAACCAAAAGGCAGTCTGGCACTATGCACGGGAGCACTATTAATTTTATGATTATTCTAATTTCTGGTGGAGGCGGCATGGCGTCGCAGGTGACTCCTCACACGAGGTACTTGTCACTAGCAAACATTGAAAGCTTGCACGTAGAGTAAGGGTTGCATAGCCTAATGAAAATCGGATAAAATCAACAATTTACAGGTGAGTCGAACAGGCTAGAGAAGTATTTTTAGAGTTTTCTGTGTGTGTGTAAAATGCTACCTTAATGCTGTAGGGTAAAAGTAATCCGCAATCAATTCCTCACGAGTACGTCTACCTCAAAAAATAAAAACAGTCAGCCAAGTGAGTGTAGCTCATAGCTTCCGCGTATCCATGACCCGATTATATCTAGATGATCCAGTGCATACTAGATAATCTGAAAACATCAGATCTTCAAGTCCCTGACACTACCCTCATCGGGGACCGTCTAAATCACGGAGCACTAGATGGTCAACAAATTCATAAAAATTGTCTCTATTTTAAATTAATGGAACCCCCCCCCCCCCTTGCTGAAATCGTCCAGATGTCGGTAAAAAGAAATGAATTTTTGTTTGTGATTTTTCCCAAGGATCTCGAATATGTCCACGGTGCGCATTGCGCACGTGCACAATCGTGCCCAACGCACACCAACTTCGTTTTTTTCAGATGAGACCCCTCATTTTGGTTTATTATTTTCAATAATGAACCTTTGGAATCGACCAAGAAAAAAACGTTTAACCCCCCCCCCCCCTCAAAATTTGTTGGTTTACGTTTCAAGGTACGTAGAATCCAAAAATCAATAAAAATTTGGCCGTCCGTCCGCCGTACGCGGCACTTTCCTTAGTTCCCTTATCATGAGATAACACGACCTTTTGTCAATATTTTTGTTTAAAAATGATTATTTATCACACTGGACTCTTAATTTCACCAGGACTCTCTACTTGTAATTTCTCGTGAAAAACCCGTCCTGACTACTTGAAAGTAGACAAGATGGTTTTGCCCTTAAAAAATGCCATTTTTTTTTTTTTTTAAGTTCATTTTTCGTCGATAATTTCATCAAAATGCAGTAAAATTAAGAAACTAACATTCAGTACGTGATTCAGCGTAAAAAATACTAAAATATCATGTTTCACACTTGGGTACTTTGTACATGCACATTTTGACGCCACCTGGCTGTTGCGCATCTTTGAGCGCGCGATGAGCGGGTTGCGCGCGATAAAAAAACGCTGCAAATTATTACACAGTGGTTTATTATTTTTCTATATAGATCACTCGTCTACAAAATCACCAACCATCCAATATAAAAAAAGAAAAATAAAAAAAATAAAAATAAAAATAAAAATAAAAAATAAAGAAAGAATCAAAATCACCAACTATCGATCGCATTTCGGTCAGCTCTAATTTGAACGGAGATTAGGCCTCTTTCGCAATTCACACTCCTGTTTTGATTTATATGTATACAGGGTGTCCCATGTTAAGCACCGAAAAACTTCAGGAGGCGATTCTACAACTAATTTTAGTAAGAAAGTGTCTCTTAGCAATTTTTCGTTAGACGCTTAATTTCCGAGTTATTTCAATATTAAGATTTTTTTCGTGTTTTCGACCTTAAGCCATTAAAATGACCATAACTCGCTTAATTTACAAGCAATTCAAATTCTAATTACACCGTTGGATAGGGCGTTAAATTTACCATCTTTCTAGTGGTTATACAAAAATTTTTGTGAGGTCATGATGGGTGAAAAATCAACTCGTAAAGTCATTTTTGTAAAATTGTCAAAATTTCCTACTTTTTCTTTTGATTGTTAAGGTTTTATTTCCAAATGATTTTTCACGTACCTCTACATCAAAAACTGCGCAAAGATCTCAGCTTTCTAATGGTATAATTTGTTTTAATTTTACTTCGCTAATTAGGGGTGAAAAATACGTTTGAATGCTAAAAAATGTGGTTGCGCTCATGGAAATCAAGGTTTCTAGTTCGTTGGGCCTCGGGCAGGTTCGACGAATTAGGGATGGAATTCCACGTCATTTTCAACGCTATTAGACTGATTCCATCACCGCTGGTATGTGAAAGCTCAGAATTGAATTTTGGTAGGTCCGAATCTTTTTTTTTTTTTAATTTACTTGGTATTTATGCATGAATTGAATGTTCAATTCTCGCAACTTTCTCGATTGTATGAAAAAAGAGATATTTCATAAAGAATAGCGTGTAGATGTGGAATAAAAAATAAAGATGAATAATAATATTTTTGAGAAAGTCAAAATGATATTTATGAACAAAAATGATCTTTATCTTCATCGAAGTACGTTATTGACTAAACATAAATGAGATAATAAATTATCCTCTACTCCGTCTTTGACTTCGTTTGTCATTCGTCCGGATACCTGTAAACACAAAGCAAAGTTTAAACAGCCAAGTAGAAAATAATTGAGGAATGTCAAAATTTGAAGTAGTGGTCATCATATTACCGATTCGGAGTAAGTGCTCAATGTGACCTCCTCCTTCTTCAGTACATAATGTGCATCGTCTCCTGACAGCTCATTCCTCAATTATTTTCTACTTGGCTGTAAAAAACTTTGCTCAAAAATATTATTATTTATCTTTATTTTTTATTCCACATCTACACGCTATTCTTTATGAAATATCTCTTTTTTCATACAATCGAGAAAGTTGCAAGAATTGAACATTCAATTCATGCATAAATACCAAGTAAATTAAAAAAAAAAGATTCGGACCTACCAAAATTCAATTCTGAGCTTTCACATACCAACAGTGATGGAATCAGTCTAATAGCGTTGAAAATGACGTGGAATTCCATCCCTAATTCGTCGAACCTGCCCGAGGCCCAACGAACTAGAAACCTTGATTTCCATGGGCGCAACCACGTTTTTTATCATTCAAACGTATTTTTCACCCCTAATTAGCGAAGTAAAATTAAAACAAATTATACCATTAGAAAGCTGAGATCTTTGCGCAGTTTTTGATGTAGAGGTACGTGAAAAATCATTTGGAAATAAAACCTTAAGTAGAAGTTTTTCAGTCCTTAACATGGGACACCCTGTATATATTTCAATACAAACCCTTAAATTTTCGTAGGAAGCGAATGGTTTGTCCAACAGAGCTCCGCGTGGTCTCAAAAAATTCTAAAAATTCTATAGAATCTTAAATTGAAAGAAAAACAATACTTTTATATCGAAATTTTTTGAGTTAGGGCGTTTTAAAAATTGATTTTGGAACCCTTAGAAGTAAACCTACCTCAACCAAAATCTTCGAGGCACAACTAGACCCCAAAGGTAGCCTACATACTAAATTTCATCAAAATCGGTCAATGCTGACTGGGGAGAGTGCCGCGTACGGTGGACGGACGGCCAAATTTTTATTCGATTTTTTGATTCTACGTACCTTGAAACGTGAACCATCAAATTTTGAGAAGAAGTTAAAATATTTTAAAAAATATATTAGTTAGGGCGTTTTCAAAATTTCAAAATTGATTTTGGAACCCTTAGAAGTGACCTACATCAACCAAAAGCTTCGGGGCACAACTAGACCCCAGATGGAGCCTACATACCAAATTTCATCAAAATCGGTCAATGCTGACTGGGGAGAGTGCCGCGTACGGTGGACGGACGGCCAAATTTTTATTCGATTTTTTGATTCTACGTACCTTGAAACGTGAACCATCAAATTTTGAGAAGAAGTTAAAATATTTTAAAAAATATATTAGTTAGGGCGTTTTCAAAATTTCAAAATTGATTTTGGAACCCTTAGAAGTGACCTACATCAACCAAAAGCTTCGGGGCACAACTAGACCCCAGATGGAGCCTACATACCAAATTTCATCAAAATCGGTCAATGCTAAGTGGCAAAAGTGCCGCGTACGGCGGACGGCGTACGGCGGACGGACGGCCAAATTCTTATTCGATTTTTGGATTCTACGTACCTTGAAACGTAAACCATCAAATTTTGAGGGGGTGTTAAAAAATTTTTTTTCTTGGTCGATTCCAAAGGTTCATTATCTAATATAATAAAACGCCAACCGTACGTACGTACGTACGTACGTATGCACGGAGGGGTCTTGGGAGGTGGGACGAGACGGAGGGGCGGGAGGGGGGAATTCGGAGGCGGGAGGAGCCGGAGGGAGTGGGATGCGGGGAGAGTCGGAAGAAGCGTTTTGCCTACTTTTAGTAGGCTTTTCAGCTAGTTGAAAATAATAAACCAAAATCTGTTGAGGGGTGAAATGTCCATGGAATTTCACGTAGAATCCGAATCTGCAATAAGAAATGGAGGGTCCCATCTGAAAAAACGAAGTTGGTGTGCGTTGTGCACGATTGCGCACGTCATATTTTAGATCCTTGGAAACATCATGAAGAGTGAAAAAAAAAAAAAAATTATCACAATCTGTACGATTTTGGCTGTCGGGGGAACGTTTTCGGGGATACCCTGTAGGTATACATATATACAGAAGGGGAAGGAGTTAACAGCGAGGAAATAATGGAGCTGATGGAAGTGTGACTGGTAAGTGAGAGGGGCTTCCAGGATTCAGTGCAGGAGGAGGAGGAGGAACAGGAGTGGGAGAAGGTGGTTGATGTTCGGCGGAGGGACTAGGCTGTTTATCAGGTTGAAGGGGAAGCCAATTACGTGGACAAGTGTGCGGGGAGAAGAGTGAGGAGGGGGGACTTATTTGAGAGGGCAAGCAAGATATATATCGGTAGACGCGAGCCGATTGAGCCGCGAAGGGTGCGTCCCACAGCCTTCGAAAGCGGCCACTGCAGCCTTCGAGGTGTAGAAGAATCTCTCCACACGCACCTAGGGATGGCAAAAAGTCCCATTCAAGCAGCATGAGGAATAAACGTACTTTTACAGGCATATTTTTACAAATTTTCAGCCATTTTGGTTTAATATTTTCAATAATAAACCTTTGAAATTGAGCACGAAAATTGTATGGTTACATATTCAAGGTTCCATTAATTTAGCCCCATTTGTCAGCACCATATCCATTTCGGGACCTGGACGTGCTTATAAATAGCCGGCTAACCTTTACGGACCATATTTGAATCATTTCCAGCTGGGCAATGCGAAATTAGGCTACATACGGCGAAATTCTAGAGAGTTCAATAATAACCCTCCAACAATAAAAACAATAACAACCATCTTAGGGTATGCATCGGTTGTGTGGAATCCATACTACAAGTGCCTTGAAGCGTGAGATCCAGTATTCTTGCCTACAAACTTCGACCTAATTCTGAAGATTTCAACTGTGAGCAAAGAGTGCAGCGTGCTCAGCCTATAAGCCCGCAAACTCATGGGTCATCAGTCATTCATCCACAAGCTACTCTCATGTCCGAGATGTACTTTTGTATTTTTGGTGCCGCGCCCGCAGTCTCGCTCCAGCAACCAATTCTGGATTACGTTATCATCAACCAATTACATGCCCCAACGGCCTCTATCCCGACTTCCCAGATGAGCGAACGATGTTGAACTAGTGCGACAAAGTGGATTATTTCAGCCATTCATTAGCTTTGTCATGGCGTACGAATTTTTCTTTTCTTTTGTGAATATGCCTGTCCATTTCACTACTTACTTATTTTTTCTATAATAAAAAATTTATTTGGATAATAAAACAATAAGACCCACATCCATGATAAAATTAGGCCGCAAACCTTCGGGTCACTTCTCGTTTTCAAGAGCAGTTTGATTGAAACTATTAAACTAGTAATGAAGGCATTTTGAAGTCTGAAAGTATCGAATTAAACAGGAACGAGCGTCTTGAATTTAGCCGCGTGGCGCATTTTTGCATTAAATGGAGAAAAGGTCCTGACTCCCGAAATGAGAATGTTATAAAATACGAATGATATGAAAGAAGTTATTTAAGTATAACCACATACCCTCGCGGTCCGGAAAATGTAATTTTGAGGAACAGTAGCGGGGATTTAAAGCGCAAGTTTTACGGGTGGCCGTCTGGTGACCCCATAAATTTGCAAACAATATTGTGGATCCTCGAAATTAGATATTTTCCGGCGTGTCATTTCGCTGTCCTTCCCAGACGAATCTCCTCCATCATGGTCCGCATAGATGGCAGCTTATCTCTATTAATAACAATCCCTCCTCCCATGGATATTGTCCATAAACTATCGTAATCCAGTTTATATTTACTTATTACAAGATGTCTGTTCTTAAGAGGTTAATGAAATAAGAAGCTGCATCAATTTTCACGCTGCAGAAATAACAAACTAGAAAAATGAACTCACACCCTTGTGGATAGAAAGGCACTCAAAAGGATGAAGGTGGAAAAGGCTCATAGCTTAATCGTATCAATAAACCGATTGTATAGATGATCAACATATTGACTCTCCCTGCCATTCATATTTTTGAGTGCCTTTTATACGTCTATAACCACCATCATGAATTTTGAGCTGCCCCTCAAGACAAGAAACACACAAAACAAGAAAACACACAAGAAATTCCGACGATCTTCAAATACCGTTCTGTAGGCTAAGTGCGTCCGGAAACAGTTCTAAATTATGGGTTTTGATGTTTCATAATTCCCTAAGAAAGTAAGAGACCAGAAAAGAAAAAGTTTTAAGCATAAGGTTGTTCAATTTCTTAACGATCTTGCTCCGTACAACTATGATAAATATTTTGAAGATAATCATGATGAAGAATTGTTAAATATTAATATCTTAGTAAACCTATATGATTTCTAAATGGATTACATGACGTACAATTGAAGGAACAAAATCAAATTCTAATTTATTGATCTGTGTTTCAGTTAATTTATTTTATGGCGTGCTGTTAATTTCAAAATACCTGAGGAATATTTATGAAAGTACTCTGTTCAGTCCAGCATAGATCTAATAATGTATTTATTTAGATGACACTGTGATCTCGCTTGTGAAAGAAGTAAGCTTACTGTGATATTGAATGAATGAATGAAATACATGTTTATTTTACAAAAAAACCAACACTTACAAAAATCTTTATCTGATTTGTACATACATGGATCACCAATGAACGACATAAAAACAAAAACATGATATGCCTTGGGCCATCAAGGCCCGACGGCAGAGGTTCCGTGGGTAACTAGGCCAAGGTGGAATAATATTTTTCTAGCTTATGTAATAAGTTGACGCGGAAGGAACACGGAATTACGGAGGTATATATTATTATTATTATTACCAATTTCTTTGTACAAATAATGAATTATTGTTCTGTTAATATTGGTTACTATGTCCTTATTATGCACATGGAGGCATCAATTTCATTTTGGTTCTAGGCATAGGTAAATTCCGACTCTAGGAACTCCCTGTAACGCCATGCGTTCCGCACATATTTGCATGGAGGCGCCCAATCAGGTCCGTTCAGCTACGCTATGAACTCTGGTCTCGACAAATACAGGCACCCAAAGCATTCCAGTCTCGCATAACTCAGAATTGGACATTGGGCCACAAAATAGGAATATTTCTGTTTTCAGCCCAACTCGCTAATCTCGATGCCAAAATCCCCGAGTAAATTTTCAGATCAGTGTCCAGGCATGAGATACCACGGTAATTTGAGGGGACCGACCTATTTCCTTTCTTGTGAGTTGGGAGGACCAGAGCACGCTGGAAACCGTCTGGGAGCCGTTCACCGCGGTAAAATGAGTTCAAATTCTTAAGCAGCTCACACAAGAGCTCATCAGGCGCGTTAACATGGAATTCGAATGGGATTCTGTCCTCACCAGGGGTTTTATTCTTTTTCAAAGATGAAAAAATAGTTTCTGAGCTCAACCAAGGAAATTTCATTGTCAAGTTCGTTGTCCTCAATCAAGGGCGGAGCGTAGGATATTAATGATGATCGTATCTGTGGGTTGTACAATGTGGTGAAGTGGATCCTCCATTCGTGTATGTCAATTCGCGTCGAAGCAGTCCTTCCATGAAGCTTGAACTCCCTCTTCAGATTCCAGAACTGCCTACCATCTCTTACTTCTTGATACTTCCTCGCCTGTTCCAAGCGATAAGATCTCTTCTTGCCACCACACAGCTCTCTGTACATTCTTTTGGCTCCAAGGAATTGACCCTTCACAAACTCGGAATTATTTTTTTGGTACAGTCTCAGCAATCCAAACATTTCTCTGCGCGATCTCAAACACTCAAAATCAAACCATAGTTCGCGGAAAGTCACAGAATGCGGGCCCGCCTTCAGGTTTGCTCATCTAACTATTACTCCTTTTAGGGTTTCTTGGTTAACGAACTGACCCCCATTCAGACTGCTCAATGCATTCCGCACCCTGTTTTTATACTCCTTATCGTCTTTTTGGGTCCATTTAATTTTAATTTTATGGCGTGCTGTTAATTTCAAAATACCTGAGGAATATTTATGAAAATACTCTGTTCAGTCCAGCATAGGTCTATTAATGTATTTATTTAGATGACACTGTGATCTCGCTTGTGAAAGAAGTAATCTTACTGTGATATTAGGATAGGATACGTTTCAAGTAAAGGTATAATTATAGGGTATAAATATTGCATATATTTGGGTAGTTTTCTCTGTTGTTTATTGCAAAATATTAATCTTTTTTCGAAATTTCTTGTCATCGTCAGTCAAACACCATTTCCATCACTCATTTTAGTTTAGGTACCTACCTCAGGTTTGTGGGCGACGGCTGCTGTCTTGGCCGGCTCGGGGGTGGCCCCCTTGGTGGATTTCCCTCATGTGCTATTAACACATTACAAACTTGACTGTTGCACAGTATGGGTATACGATCTGGGAGCCGTCTTGGTGGGTGGGTCCAGGCCCTGCCGAGCTCCGTTGCCTTAGTGCCTTTGAGGCTTCTTTTTGTTTTCTTCTTCTCTTTTTTATTACCTACGTTTTTCTGTCCTTCCATCACTAATTCCATTAATTTGTTTCCATTGTTTTGTATATTTATGCTGACTATTGTTATTACACTATGTGTTATACAACAAATATTCAGATGATCCGATGTATTGTAGATAATTTCAAAACATCAATCTCAACTAAGTCATCATCTCTCAAGTACCTTCACCACCCTCTCAGAAAACCACCAAATGTCAACCCACACAATTGAAAATCACACACCTGAAAATTTTGGATGAAAAATGTAGAAATTATGGTTGTTGCATGGATTTAAAGTATTTTGTGCTGAATCCGCATATATATCCATTGCTCAAGTTTGTGACGTGGAAATATGTCTGGGTAGGCAAGTAAGTGAAGGAATGTGATTAACAGAATGTTTTATATCAGATAGTGTGGAGATGAATTCAGATTTAACTGCTTTATTGGATTCCAGCAAAGAAAATGTGAAAACACTGTGCAAGGAAGATGTCAGCGGTTCATAAACCCCAAGAAATGACGGACAGTCCCAGAAATCAACTAACTCGATGTTCGTGAGATTGTCTCAACCGCACCTTGAAACACCGAATTAATCTCAGTATTATTTTCAATAATGAACCTTTGGAATCAACCAAGAAAAAAACATTTTAACCCCCACTCAAAATTTGTTGGTTCACGTTTCAAGGTACATAGAATCTGAAAATCAAATAAAAAATTTTGCCGTCCGCCGTATGCGGCACTTTTCTTAGGTACAATTGACCAATTTGGATTAAATTTGATATATGGGTTCCATTTGGGGTCTAGTTGTGCCCGAAGCTTTTGGTTGATGTCAGTTACTTATATGGGGTGACACATTTTCAAAAAGCCCTAGCTACTAAACGTTCAATATAAAGGTGTCGTTATTTTATCGATTTAAAATAGTATTGCATTTCTAGAACCAAATGAGACCACCCAGAGCTCTGTAGGACCAACCGTTCGCTCTCTATGGAACTTAAGGGTTGGACTTATCATAAATCAAGAACACGAGTGTGAATCACAAAAGAGGCTTATTCTCTTTTTAAATGTTCGCTGACCAAAAGACGATCGTTGTTCGTTTCTTCGAGTTGCACTCAGTTTTGCGTCCTTAGCAACCAGTATATAATCAAAGTTCCAAATGAAGTAGGTGGTAGTACAAAGCTATATAGGTGGCAAAGTAATTTTCTTTGCAGACGAGTGATCTATACAGAAAAAATAAAAAACCGTTCTGCTATAATTTGGAGCGTTTTTTTTTTACAACTTTGAGTACCTACTCTAGTTGTACTTCTTCTACGACAGGATATAGTATCACTGTTCATCGATGCAATCAACGTAGGTGTTTACTATTGTTCGATCACAGCGACAATTTCTCTTCATGAATACTCACTAACAAAACCATGACTCGTAGATGATAATTACTACCCCGTTCGACTGTTTATATTACTTGCAAAACGTCCGGAGTCGGGTCACCAATTCAGGGACGAGGGTTAATCACGATCTGTCCAAGTTTGTTATTGATTGAAACCATCGCGGCATTGGAAGCATCGGATCGACGGTGGGAGCTGGAAACAGAACAAGGGCAATTATTTCAAACTCCTCTCCTCAGCTCGGGCACAGGGTTGGCGCTAGTTAGCCCTCGTTTAACCAAGTTCGTCTATCTGACTCGTCTTCCTCTCCCAATCCTTTGTTCCGTGGAGGCACCTACTCCCCTTCTGATGACCCTCATGGAATTCCAACCTTGACTGCTGCTCGTAAGTCCTCCGAACCACACCCGAGAAATTTCAACCATCACCAGCCTTGCGAAGAGAACGAACCGAGCTGCTACTTGGGTCAAAGTCACCAGGAAGACGTCAAAAACACAGTCCACTTAATATATTTCGACTCGGATCGTGGTCTTGTGTCTTGGGATCACGTAAGTGTCATGATGACTTTATAACGGTTTTTAAAAACAACCTTTCCATAGCCAGGGAAACCAAAAGATATCCATGATCCTGAACGTAACTCTACAGGGTGTCCATGTCTGCAAAACTTAGGGGGCCGTTTCTACAACTGATTTCAGTTAGAAAGTCTCCGATAATTTTTTTTTTTTAATCCAAATAAATCCGAATTATTTTAATTCCATGATTTTTTTCGTGTTTTCAACCCTAAGTCTTTAAAACGGGCATAACTCCTTCAATTTCCATGAAAATTCAAATCTAAGCTCTCCTTGCTCATTAAACTCAACATGTTTGAATTGAGAATCTTTCTTCATGATTAGCTTTTGATCAGTCAAGAATCGGAATCCCGTATATGAGATAGTTCACTCCTTTTCCACTTACATACAAGAAAGCTGCGAGAATTGAAAATTCAATATGTGCATAAATAGGTACCAAATAACTTAATTAAAAAAAATTGAATGCGATGTGTTTAAGATTATCACGTATTATCTGTGATGAGATCATTTTCAACGGTGGTTCAAATGATAGAATTTCACCTTGAATTTCACCCCTAATTCTTGAACCTGCCTAAGTCCAAAGGGCCAAA
The DNA here is from genome assembly GCA_009739505.2 of Apolygus lucorum. NCBI lineage: Eukaryota > Metazoa > Arthropoda > Insecta > Hemiptera > Miridae > Apolygus > Apolygus lucorum. The sequence continues at coordinate 69,516,181 of CM019167.2, read as the reverse complement.
AAACAATATTTCCTTGTGCGGAACCATCTTTTTTGCATTCAAACGTATTTTTCTCCCTTAATTAGCGAGGAAAAAATAAAATTGATTATGCAAATTGGAAATCTAAGATTTAGCGCAGTTTTTTGTGTTGAGGTACGTGAAAAACCATGCGGAAGTAAAACCCTATCTACCAAAAGAAAAGCATGGGATTTTGCCAATTTAACAAAAATCACTTTATAAGTAGTTGACTTTTCACCCAACAGGACCCCAAATATTGCTTCCTCACTACCGAAGGTAGGGAAGCTTTGTATTCGTGAAAGAAGTGAAAAAAAAAATGTCCTCCAAAATCAAAATTTCCACTTGCTTTTTGCGTTTTAGAGCTTCCCGAACAATTTTGGTTCCGTGTCTGTCTGTCTGTCGGTCTGTCGGTCTGTCTGTGGTCAATCCTTGTCCCGGGCAAAACTATACTAACCTGTGGTCCGATTTTGATGAAATTTTCATGGATTGTGCGGGTTAGGTCCTAGACGGTCCCCTATCAATTTCAGCACCTTCGGACCAATAGGAGCGAGTGCGCATGCGCAAACGTGAATTTCCTGGAACCTCGGTTTCTCGGTTTCTAATGAACAGATTTTGCTCAAATTTGGAGGTTAGTTAGGGACTAACTTCTAAGAGACACCCTATTAGTTTCAATCAAATTGGTCAAGCAATAGCCGCTGCGCATGCGCGAACTTTAAATTTATTGTTACAACCAAAACTCCGCAACTATTCAACCAATTTCGATGAAATTTTCAGGGATTGTGTGGGTTAGGTCCCAGACGGTGGACCGCTAAATAAAATTCTACGTTGAAAATACAAACATTTTTTTTTTCTCAAATATTTTTATTATTATTTCAGTGGTTTATATACCACAACCATTTTAAACAGAACTCAAATTACGAGTATATAACAAATTAATACCCATAATCCTAATACGTACACCTATTATAGTTTTAGTATTGAATAATAATAATCATTATCGTCATAACTTCGTAGTTTTATTTTATACTCACACTCTTTCGTTCTTTTTTTTTAGTGGTTTATATACCACAACTATTTATAACACTATTATAAACCTTAATACCTACAACCCTATCCCGCATATTATCGCCAATGTTTTGGTATTCAATAACTCTTTGAATCATAATTTTTTCGCCAACTGATTCTATACGTCCATGTTACAATGAGTGAGGAAGCTATACTGCCCACCCAACTTGGCAGACGTTTTTTTTTCAGGCACGTGAAAGATGGAAAATTTTATGTTCTTCCTAACATAATAAAAAGATTTGAATTTTCATGGAAATTAGGTAAAATGAGTTATAACTGTTTTAATGGCTTGTAAATGTTAGAAGAGAAATAACTCGGATTTTCGTGAAGTAAAAACAAATTTTATAGGACTTTTTCCTATTCAAATTAGTTTTACAAACGACTTTTGAAGGTTTGCGGTTTTTAACTGGGGAAACAGGATGTCTACTTGAGTTAGTCAAAACATCCGAGTTCAATTTTACTAAATGTTTCCAACAATAAGATTTCCTAAAAATTCTGTTTTGCCCTTTGTTTTTTTCAATTTTTTTGAATGTTGATAGTTTTCTCGTGTTAACGATCTTATGTAATTAAAACTGCCGTAACTCCAGTTATTTACTAAGCGAATTCATATTTGAGGATATCGTTAGAAAAAGCGCTACGTTTCCAAGCTACCTGTGCAAAATTAAGATCTTTTAAGAATAAACAATGTTTTTTAAATCAAGTCAAAATGAATTTTACCCTTGTTAAATTCTCGTTAAGGGAATGACCCTCCTTTCCTTCCGTTCCATTTTGTTTTTCTACTAACAAACCTTGTATGAGAAACCCAGAGCAAATGTGAAAATGAATATATGAGAAGCCTTCCTAAACTCGGCAGTTGGTTAACTCTTCTGGGGCGTATCTTGTATGGTAATGTAATCAATTAGTCATGCGGGAGTATCATATATGGTTATGAAGGATTAACATAGCATTTACGACTTTAATTTAGTTTGGGCAATAAACTTTTATCTACATGCAAGTTAAGAAAAAACGGAAAGAACCTACAACAAGGAACCAATGCTTCCGCAAGATCTTAATTTTCCCCATTTAGAAACTTGTATTCACACGAAGGGATGTTGAGAGATTTATTCTCCCCTTTTATACCAATGTGCCGACAAGTTTTTTCCTCGAGGTCTAAAGACATATTCCAATTCAATTGGATTTTCCTTTATCGTTTAAACCCGTCGTTATTTCAAGGAGTTCCATACATAGGTACTTATGCATAACGAAATAAAAGTAACAAACATCATACAAACCTACTACTTCATGTTTCTCTAGCCTAATGTTTGTTTTGATCATAGCCTATCCACACCTTGAAGCCTCAACGCAGTAACGGCCGCTAATGCTTTTTCGCAACGTTCACGATTTTTACACGGGCGTTGAACAATTTAAAATCTAAATACTCGTAGTCACATTTATCCAAGTTTCTGCTAATTCTAATATGTCGAGAAAAATTTTCCATATTGTATGAAACGGTCACGGTTATTTAAGAAAAATTATAAAAATTTGACAGTTTACAGAAGTCATGAGGTGTCTCACAGAACCTTTTTCCAGCACTGTCAAATTGAGGCTAACATTCCTCAGCTGTCATCAGTCTTGGTAGTAGTAGTAAAAGCAAGTAAATTTAAATTCAAGTAATAAATAATTCGTTTAACGAAGGCATGTCAGGCATGGCATGTAAGCCGTAAGAGCCGTACGTAGGTTTTTTTCATCATAAATATTTATTATTATATTTTTTTCAGTTATTCTCAACGTGGTTGTACTCTTACATAGATGCAATGCTTACATAAATAAGTTAAATAGCTTATTGAGTTACGCAGTTCAATTCGTTACATCTCACATCCTATTCATTGCATCACTAGGCCTCAATAGCTCAGAGGTAGCGCATAGAATTATCCCCAGGGGTCCCGGGTTCGAATCCCAGCCGAGGCTAATAATTTTTTTGGTCCAATCACATACATCTACTCGCTTACATTTTTCATTTACATCATCTTAATAAAATTCCCTAAACATCATTTTAGCCCCAGAAGCCCTTACATAAGTGACTAGAGTTTTCCACTCGCCCCGCGTGTTGAGCATCCCGATTAGCTAGGACGGTGGCAAATCAGCTTGACCCAACCATCTCATCCTAAATTTCCTCAAACATTGGCACCCGCAGACGAAATGGTGGATGGCTTCTACTTTCCTTCGGTTGCACATGGATGCAGTATAAAACAATTCTTTCAGCAATAACATTAACTAGCGCGGTCCGCAACTTGAGAACCCACCGTGTAAATTCTACCGGCGCATCAGAGTGGATGTCGTGGTTAAGCTGACGGTACAAATCATAGTGGGTCGTATTTATTGCACGATTTTCACAAGTCATCCTGTCGTGGTTTTGCAGTTTACCGATCCCTGAAGCCATCTTCACTCATCGCTACCAGTGCAATAATACGTGGAAATCTATCCGGATTCATATTATACACCTTTTCCAGAATCTAGATGCAATTAGATGCAGTGGTGGTAGATTGGCTTCAGGTTCGTTTCCAAGTACTTACATCATGTAGTGCGGCGTCAGGTAACCAAAATAATTTTCTTATGAAGTACATTTGAACTTTTTCGATTTCGTGAAACTCTCGGTATCCCCACACCCGGGCCGCATAGCAAACGATCGATCTGACGACCGCCAAGAAAACATCCAGCCTAGCTTTTAGGGAAGCCCTTGAGTCAATTAACAATCCGCACCACGCCTCATTGATGGCATATTTGGTGGTTGGAACCTTGGCTCTGAAATGAGCTGTGTACGATTTTTTTTTAAATCTTTTTTTTCAAATATTCTTCTAGATATTTGTACTACTTCACGGCATCGACAGATTCGCACCCAACTCTCGCGCGTAGCGTCATAACTCTTGGTTAAGAAGGGGCAAACCACTAACAATTTTTGAAAGGAGGTGAATTGAGATTATTATTATGTATTTTAAAAGGATAGATCAGGTTTGAAAAAAAGATGAACACGTACATAGCTAGTTAGATAGAAATTGTAATCACAAAATCGATAACCGAGAAGGAGGTTGTACTCCAAGGTTGATTGGTTGAGGACGTTATTTACATCTCGGGCGGACCCGACAGTTATGCAGCTAGTTCTAGCGTTGAGAAAATTAAGAAAAACCTGTGCAATGATTGCGAGAGTTGTGATGAGAATGTGATTCGAACAAAACATTTTCGCACCGTCTTCACTTCAGAGAAAAAAGTTAATTATTGCTTTTGGCGAAATATATGAGTTGGGAAGGCAACAATACATTGATGTTTTTAGACCACCAATGTTTCACAACATCGATTCATGGATGTTTAAATTTTTTGCCATTGAAGGAAGTTTAACATTTTTAAATTATTTCAACGGAAAGTTCATGAAATTGAATATGAAAAACAATTAATTTGGTCGAAAAAATTGATGTGATGTACTCAATTAATGATGTACTTAATCAAAATATTGGTCCTGTCGATGTACATTATCGAGTTCATAACTGTCACCTTCGCTTATTCCCTATGCCACAACCCTCCCTATTTTTCTTCTAACCGTGAGAAATCTTTTAAAATATAAATAGTTTAATTTTTTTTACTCACTCATTTTCCCCACCTCGTGTGAATTAAAAAAAATTCTCTATTAAAAATTAAACTAAATCAACGTTACATGCATACATCGATGTTTTGCGAGAAATACCGATGTTTTTCTGGACCAGTCTGGCACCAAAGCGTTAATACGTCGTAACTTTGAACTTCTTCAGTTAGTTTTGGTTGGTTGTTCGTAGATCAGTTCCGTATACAATACAATTGAGGGGGTGATGTGGATTCTTTGCAGGTTTGAAAATCATTACTATCTGCGCATGTTTCCATTGAGCTGGGAAGTGCGTGAGTCGTACCTTAGCATTGTGAACCAAGGTGAGCTACACAACCGTTTTCCTTGGAAACGCTTTGAGGATGGGCAATACAATTTGATCACTCCCTGTACGGAGATCTCTGGATAGTGTTGCGCACTTGTCCAGGAGTAAATTGGTGTTTAGGTAAAGATACCTGCAGTGGTTCCGCTAGTTTTTTTCTTTATTGCGTCCTTGGTTATCTTGGTTATCTAGTTGATCTAGATTGATCTAGGTTATCTAGTTTATCTTGGTCATCTTGGTTATCTAGATAGCTTGGTTATCTAACTGGAACTGCCATATTTTTATTGAATAAAGCAGTAGAAGGAATTCTGTCACATAGCGTCTGATGATGGGGTTGTTTTCATCTACCGAATCATCATGATATTCAACATAATCAACTTCGACTAGCCGCCCAAAAAGAATAGCCGCACTCTCTTTTGTTATCTCTGTTGGCTGTCTTGAAAGAGTCGTGATTGTTATAAATGAACCATTTCACAACATAAACTTAAGCAGACATTGAGAAATTTACCAAATCGTATATTTTAGTGAAACTCAGGAAATAAAATAAAATAAAATGAGTACGAGAGTGATAAATTTGAGATTCGTACAAAAGCATGAGAAAACGGTTTGTTGAACGACTTATAACATTTCGAGTCTCCCAATACGAGTTATTGAGCGAATTTTATGTCAATTATTCTAACCAATATTTGGCGATTATATTGTAATTGACTTCCTCAAACAGTGGTCTTGATTTGTTAAATTCAAGACTTCGACTAACAGTTCGGAAGTTGTTGTATCTCTCACTCAGTGATCAGTGGCCATTCCTGTTACCAAGTTCAACGAGGGTGGTTCTTCTTGTGGATCTTCAGCTCGTTTACTGGTTGAAATCGACCGGATAGTTGGTGTCCCATGACCCGGCATTAACTCCATGTCTCTTCTTTTGTGAAAGAAACAACCAAGAAATTTCGATACTCGTTTAGACGGCCCCCAAAATTATTACGATAACAATTTTTGAGTATCAACTTTACCGAAAAATAGGTATATTCACAATAACTTTTTCTACAACTCAACCATCAATCAACAGCAAAAAGCGGCAAATCAAGACCACGAATAGAGGATATTCATTACAATATGATGAAAACTAAGCCACATTCCTAATACTAGTCTACACTCTCGCAACATACTATTTCTATACCTACGTCCAACATACTTTTTCAACATTTCTTTATCATCATGATAGTAGGCACTGAAATTTTGGGGAGATCAAATGTGTGGAGAAACTCGAAAATAAACCGTCATCCAATGAAGAATCAACATAATCGACAGATGAGTGAATTGGTAAATTTATTGCTACCCTAGAGGGCAGAAGGCCTGACGTCGAACGTTGCCAATTTTCTACTACCACGGCGATATACTGAAACCAGTCGTAGTTCAACTCAAGTACTCAACGTGTTATGAACTTTTCAACCACTTTGGTGGAGCTGATAATGCCGTTTGAATGGAACCGGTCGGACCCAACAAGTCGGCAAGGCCGATACCGATTGATGGAAAGGCGAGTGCTTCGGGGTAGCAGGCGGCGGACCTTATCAGAGGTTTTACCTACTACCTTATCGCTTCCTTTCCGACTCGGCCGTTTCGCCAATTGATACTATATCGTCCTGTCACCTCCCCTGTTTTCTCTCCGATAACCTAAAATTAGATCCTTGGCCTATCCATGTAGTTCAGGTGACGGCATCAGTGAAAGGCTGAGATACGTTTCAATGAGAGGGACTTCGTTTTGTTTTATACTCTATAGTTGCGGGCTGAATTTACTCAAAAGAGAGCCAAATAGGCAGCTATGAGCTTAGTAGTTACGAGCCCTATGATCTCACCTTTGTTTCCTCCAATAACCGAAAATTATAAGTGGTACTGCGAGCTGCTTCGTGGTCGCAGGGACGTAGCAGTGACCACGTCATCATACTACCTCCATCCGAAGCAGAGGGGATTGGCTTCTCTCGGTCATTAAGTGCAGTCGGTAGGTAAGTGCACTGCAATGTATTTGCTGTTCCCTTTGATACCCAAAAATCCATCTTCAATACATTTCGGACCTACTTAGAATGAAGATTGAGTCTATATAAACCAAATTCCGATTTATTATAGACTATACCCAATTCATATTATCGACCATTTTTATGAAATTGGGATTTTGGGTTATTCCTATTCCTCTCCTCCCGTTGCATAGAATTTTTGGCTTCAAATTATTCCCAGTTGATGAAGGAGTCAAGGAAACTCGAAGATGATAACAACCACTTTCAACATTATTAATGGCAACAGCCCGTAGCAACCAATTGGGAAAAGTTGGGAAATGGTCAATAGGAACATTTCTTAAATTTTTCTTCGGAATATTTACAACTCTTTTTTCATGGTTGCAGGCTTTTTGTATCCACGCGCCACCCAAACGTATTTCTACCTTCGTTTTCACTTTCAAGGTTTAAGGAAAAATGTTCTCAAAAATCAAAATTTCCACTCACATTTTACGTCTTAGAACTTCCTGAAAATTTGATTTCATGTCTGTCTGTCTATCTGTCATGAAATTCATGTTACGACAACACTTTAACAAGTTATTGTCACATTTTGCTGAAATTGTCCGATATTTTGCGTATTGACGGTTAGATGGTCCCTAATGAAAATCATCGTCCCCGGATTGAAAGCAGCCGCTGCGCATTCGCAAACGTGAAAACCTCGTAACAGCCATAACTCCTACACTTTCCACCCGAATTTGATGAAATTCCCTGGGATTGTGCAGGTTGACATCGAGATAGTTCCGTATACAGTAAGGCACTTAGATATAGATGTTTTGATTTTAATATTGCATTCACTTTCTAAATTACATCAGACAATGAATCTAAAATATATTAGTAAATCAAATGAGGTATCAATAATTGAACCGCCCATTCACCATTGACTTTATGTACAAGGGGTCCCATCTATTAAAAACCAAGATGTAATTCACTTTTAAATTTGCTTTAAAAAAGGTTGGATCGCAACCCCCAGTAATTTTCAGTGAGATATCCAAATATATATTATGACATTTTCGTGCGTCACGCATGGGCACTAATGTTCGAAATGTTATAGTAAATTATAGGGCACTAATGCGCCTATTTCTTTTTTATAGTAATCTATTTTCTATTGCAAATTCGGATTCTACATCAAATTCCACGAAAAAAATTTTTTGTTCGCGCGCAACCCGTTCAAAGAGAGAGGATTTGCTTGCAGTGGTGATTTTTGGCTAAATTGATTATAACCGTAGAACTCTATTGTGGTACATGATTGAACAATATTTCTAACGCTGAATCGAGTGGTGATATCCGTTTTTCGCTTAGCCCTCATTCAAGTACAATTCTTACCAAAAGTAGCTACCGTGGTCATTTTGAGCAGTGATGCTAAAAATACTGCTTATTACATAACGGTTTATTATTTTTCTATAGATCACCCAAATGCAAAGAACACGGCTTTTCCAATATTAGTACCAACCACATAATCATTACGCAAGCTTCACAATCAACTTTATTTTGAAAGAAAGTACCTACCAGCAAAATATCGATATCCGAGAGTTGTGGGTTTTCTTCATTACGATGTTTGATTCTTGGATGATGGGGAAATAAATTAATAAATGTTTAATGAATAAATGTTTCTCTTGAAAATTGTTATACCTACTTTAAAATGTGCAAAACAAAAATGGGATAACGTTCCTTTTCTAAAAGATTCAAGGAAAATCACCGAGAATCTGCCTTTTAAGAAAGTGCCGCGTATGGCGAACGGCGGACGGACGGCCAAATTCTTATTCGATTTATTCTACGTGTTTGAGCTCTTCAAATTTGTGTTCCAATATATATTCTAATTTAAAATCTAATCCATTAAGCATGTTTGTTTACTTCTTACTAACCTGTTCAACTGACTTTCCGATTTTGTTGATATCTTCTCATAAGGCCACTATTGCAAACCATCCTATTTAATTCAAATGATAACCTTTTTTTCCAATTATATTCATCAAGTCTTCAACTATAAAATCCATCACTAGAACCGTAAACTTCATTATTTTCACCTCACATCAACTTCCTATTCGGCCATTATTCATTTGAACACCTCTCGCGCAGGTCCCCTTGCACATGCGCACATTGTGAGTGGTGTGCCACCCTAAATTCAAACCCCAACTAAATTACTTTTTGATTTTCAAAAGGATTATTCCTCAATATAAATTTGGCTAATTGCGAAATAAATTATTGTCTATTTTGGAGGTGGATGTGCTGTTCGGGTGTCTCTAGTTTGTTGGAATTGGCAACTTTGGGTCAGCATGGAGGAAGTTCGCGAGTATCCATGGAGTCCACTGCCTGCTGCCAGGTTTAGACCAGTCCTTCTTCAGCTCTTGCAGACTCAACTACTCCATCTTTAATTTTCGTGCTTCTTTTAACATCTCATGTTCAAAAGTTATCAAAAAACATCCGTGTGTGAGTGCCGAATCAGTGCATAGGGAAGATTCTGACAAAGAAAGGACCTCTACCTACACCCAAAAATAAAGGACTTACCAACAGATTCCAGCTTCCTACATACCTGTGAGCTCCAGGACATCCTTCACATAGTGCACCAAGTAACAAGGTACCCATCTCTTATTCTTACCAACTATAATAGAGTTCCCCGTCCAGCCTATACCTCCAATACCCAATTGTCCATGGTGGTAACCACTTGAGCACATTCATTTCCCCAAACTCAAATGTGTTTTGGAACTCAGTATGAACAGGTGGGTAGGTAGACAGAAAACCACAAAAATCCTGATTATCAACATAATTGTGGTCCAGTCAAGCCAGATTAGGTCAGTACCTTTGGAAATAATTAATATTACAGTCCATTTAGATCAACAAATTTATTTATTACTTATTTATTTGACAAATCAACTGACTTATATTTCTCCCAACTACCTAACTTCTCTAGTCAAATAATTCACTTATTAACAAATCTCTCTAGTTATTTTTGAATTTTGTCAACTTTGTTATTTATCTATAAATTCTTTATTTATCCACAACTAGGCTAGTAATTCTCAAAATGGCACCTCCCACAAACAATCGTGAGTTGGCAAAGTGTAAGCGCCTTTTCAAAGCTGCGGGCAATGATATCAAGGACATCCGAAATAAAGGGCTAGCTGCAATGACCACTCCGGCTGAACGTATTGTATTCAGGGGTATGGCTACAACATTGGAGCAGCTTTACAGGGACTTCCGTGAGCAGTTTGACAATGCTATTGAGATCAGTGAAACTACTGAGGATCCACCAACGTTCCCTTCTCTTGAGTATACCACATTTCTGGGTGAGGTCAAGACTGCCTATTATGAGGCCATAGGGTATCACCAGAAAATCATGGCTGCGACAAATACTCCACCACCTTCTACCGATAGATCTCTGAATCTGTCAACAGCTCCTCTTGCTTCACGCACCATACTTCCTCGAATAACGATCAAACCATTCCATGGTGATTTGACTGATTGGTCTGGGTTTAAGCACCTCTTCACGTCACTGATAATGGAGGAAGCCACACTGAATAATGCAGAGCGCTTTCATTATCTTCGCAGCTATCTCGGAGGTCCAGCCTTAGATTCTATCAAGCATATCAAGGAAGTGGCAGAGAACTTTCCACAGGCCTGGGATGCACTTTGCAGGGTCTATGACAATGAGCGTAAGCTTGCAGTTACTTACCTCAACAGCTTCCTGAAGTTCAAGGCAACATCAGGTAAACCCACTGCTGATTCCCTTCAGCAGTATATATCACGTGTCATGGAAAGTATCAATTCCCTTAAAAATCTGAAGATTCCAAACTTTTCCGACTATCTGCTGTGTGAGCTAGCTCTACAATCTCTAGATCCCAAAACTAGAGAGGATTTTGAGTTATCCATTGTGGATACAAAGTATCCAGTAGTAGCAACGTTACAAACATTCGTGCAGAATCGCTGTCAGGTGCTCCGTATAACTCAAGATGCTGCAGCTGTAGCGGAGCCACATAAGCCATTCTCACAGCCGCATTTAAAGCCGCCCAAACACCCCAACAACTACACAGCTAGAAAACCTCATGTAGCTTGTGTAGCTCACAATAATGATGCTGGTGGTCCCCGTAAAACACAACCATCTTCGCCGTCATCAACCAACAAGTCATGCTACATTTGTAGCAAAGGACATACTATTGCCAGCTGCCCAAAATTTCAATCGTCCACTCCTCAACAACGATTGGATCTTCTGCGACAATACCCAGGTTGTCGAAACTGCCTACACCCGTTTCACAAGACCAAAGTTTGCCCATCATCGTTTAAATGTCGTGAATGTGGTTTGAAACACCATACAGATCTTCATCTTGGTTCACCTCCACCAGAAGATCAGAACATGGACTCACAGAGTGTTTCTAACACTCCCTCTACGTCCACAATGGTTGAAACCCGAAACAACCCTGGCTTTTCTGGCGCCAACACTGCTCCTCAACGCAGTGGAGTGCTACTTGGCACTGTGGTAGCCCATATCATTGACCCTAAAGGAAAGTTACATAAATTCCGTGGATTATTAGACCAAGGTAGCCAATACTCATTCATCACTGAGAAGTGTGCTCGCCAGTTAGGTCAGAGTTCAAGACCTTTCAAAACTAAGATTTCTGGGGTAAACAATTCCCCTCTTGCCAGCGTTGTTGGTCAAGTTAATCTCACCTTTCACAACCCATCAACATCAAGCACTTTATCAACTGATGCTGTGGTGGTACCTACAATCACCCCACCTCTACCACAAGAAAATCTAGAATCGGACATGTGGTATGATTACACTGTTTATAATTTGAGTGACCCTGATTTTACAACACCAGGTCCCATATCTTTTCTTATTGGTGCAGATTTGTACCCTGATGTAATTATTGGTGCACCAATCACGGTCCATGATCAGGGTCCAAAGCTAATCAACACAATCTTTGGCTTCACAGTTCTGGGTCGATTTGTATGCGATTCAGCTTACCAAAATGGTCATGCCCTTTTGATTCATGGAAATATCAGTTCCCTGGTGGAGCGTTTTTGGGAAATCGAGGAACCCAAGGTCATGGCCAGCAAGTTGTCACCTGAGGAGCAGCAATGTGAGGAGCATTTTATTAAAACACATACACGGGATCAAACTGGTCGATTCGTTCTTCGTTATCCCTTTAAATCTTCACCACCTTCATTCCAGCTCAACACTCAGAAAGTTTTTGGGCAGTTTCGATCTCTTGAGACCAGGACTGAGCGGGATCCTGAGCTTGGTGAAAAGTATCGAGCGTTCATGAAGGAATATGTTGAATTGGGCCACATGTCTCCCGCTACCAGCCCCCCTGCATACCTCATCCCGCATCATCCCATCCTACGTAAGGATAATGGAAAGCTCCGGGTGGTATTCGATGCGAGTTATCGCACTCCATCTGGTTCTTTGAATGATCATTTGCTGACTGGGCCTAAGCTTCAAACAGACATTTGCGATATCGTTCTTCACTTCCAATGCTTCACTTACGTTCTCACATGTGACTTGGTGAAGATGTTCCGCCAAATCCTCATTGCACCTGAGGATCAACAGTATCAACAAATCATTTGGCGACCCAGCCCCCAGCAGCCAATTCAGTACTTTACACTCAATACTGTGACATATGGTTTGAGTTCATCCCCGTATCTTGCGCAGCGTGTTTTGCACCAGCTTGTGCACGATGATGGTGCAGAATTCCCCGATGCAGCAAATGCAATAATGTATCATACTTATGTCGATGATATTGCATATGGCAGTGATTCTGTAGAAGGTCTCATAAGCTTGAAATCCCAACTTATTGCTCTTTTGGCAAAGGGAGGTTTCACATTGGATAAATGGAATTCCAATTACTCACCGCTTCTGGATTGCAATACACCAAATTCACAACATCCGGTGCAGATCATATCATCGGAGCCCACTGTAACTAAAATATTGGGGATGCAGTGGAACCCATCCTCGGACGCCTTCTCATATTTGGTAACCTCACCTGAACCTGATTGCACCAAAAGGAATATCCTGTCTGTCATAGCTAGATTGTTCGATCCACTGGGATATCTCTCTCCTGTAATTTTCTATGCAAAGTGCCTGCTTCAGGAGACTTGGAAGATGAAGATTGACTGGGATGATCAGGTGCCAGATGCGGTGGCCTCTGCTTGGAGCACGTTTACCCAACAATTACCACAGCTTAAGTCCATCAGCATCCCTCGTCCTTTCCCAAAGACTGATAGTACTTACCAATTTGTATGTTTCTCGGACGCATCTGAGAAAGGTTACTGCGCAGCCATTTATCTGCGTGCAACTCAAGGTGACAATGTATACATGAAGTTGCTCAAGTCCAAGACAAAGCTTTCACCTCTCAGGACTGTCACCATTCCCAGACTTGAGCTTTGTGGTGCGCTTTTGCTCTCACAACTCCTCACCTCACTTGACCGCTTAAAGCAAACGCTCAATATCTTATCTGTCTATTGCTTCACTGATTCCATGGTGGTTCTGGCGTGGTTGAAAACTCCAACTTATCTGTTGCAAACCTTTGTCAGTAATCGGGTTCAGCAGATTCTTGATGTCACAAAACTGGAGTCTTGGCATCATGTGAAAGGAACTGAAAATCCTGCAGACATTGGATCACGTGGTGTTCTGCCAGCTGATCTCCAAGAATGCCAACTTTGGTGGTCTGGACCGAACTGGTGCTCCAGCTCTATTGACGAGTGGCCAATCTCAACGGATACTTCTACCATTGACATACCTGAATTGAAGCCAACAATGTTGTCGCTTGTTGCTGTGCAATCAAGTTCACTCTTCATTGCTTACACAGAGCGCCATTCGTCATTCTTGAGGCTTGTCAGAGTGATTGCTTATGTAAAACGCTTCTTGTTCAACAGCAAGATTCCCAAGCAGAACAAACTTTGTCGTCATAGAGGTCCATTGTCAGCATCTGAGTTCAATGGAGCAAAGCTCCACTGTATCAGCATAATCCAACATGCTTATTACCCATCAGCCTTCACTACACTCAACCCTGACAAATTACCTTTGGAACTCAAGCGCCTTGCCATCTTTGTTGACCAAGAAGGAATCCTCAGAGTCGGTGGACGACTCCATAATGCACCATTACCAACTTCGCAAAGGCATCCTATACTACTTCCAAGCCGATCACACTTTACCTCGCTTGTGGTTGACTTCTATCACCATCTCAACCATCATATTGGACCCAATGCACTTATGGCCAGTGTCCGCCAAGAGTATTGGATACCTTCTGCTAGGAATCTGGTGAAACTAATCAAACGACAATGCGTGATCTGTATCCGGTTTTCTAAACGAACCTTGTCACCACTAATGGGTAATCTCCCAGCAAGTCGCTTCCATGCTGTGCGCCCCTTCCTGCATACTGGGGTGGATTTTGGAGGACCCTTCCTTTGCAGGACTTCCAATCTGCGGAAATCACCCACTATCAAGGCATATATGTGTCTCTACATCTGCCAATCAACCCGTGCAGTGCACATTGAATTGGCGCTGGGACTTTCTATTGAGGATTTTCTCAACACTTTCGACCGCTTTGTGGCAAGACGTGGAATTCCCTCCGTGATGTATTCAGACAATGGGACAAATTTTGTTGGGGCATCCGGTTATTTACGCGATGTTTATGAGTGGTTCAATAAGACTCGAACACAAGATTCGTTGATTACACACACTGCTCATTTATCCATTGCATGGAAGTTCAACCCTCCACATAGTCCCCACATGGGGGGAGCTTGGGAAGCCGGTATTAAGTCAGCAAAAGCGTTGATCTCTAAATCATTTGGTGATCGTTCCTACACTTCATGGGATCTTTCAACTATGCTTACTAAAGTTGAAGGAATTTTGAACTCAAGACCTTTGCAGCCCATCTCTGACAGCCCTGACGATCTAGATGCATTAACACCTGGGCACTTTATCATTGGCCAGCCCATAAATGCACTCCCAGAAGTTGACTTTTCTGATGTTCCCCAATCACGCCTCAATGCTTGGGAACTAGTCAGACAGCGAGTGCAGTTCTTCTGGACCCGCTGGCAGGAGGAATACATCCGCAGTCTTCAATCCAGGGATAAATGGATCAATAACCCTCCAAACCTCAGAGTTGGCAGTTTGGTCTTGATCAGTGACCAGCAGGCTCCACCGTCAAGATGGCAGTTGGCGCGTGTTCTTGAAGTTCATCCAGGGACGGACAGCATAGTGCGAGTGGTCACGCTGAAGACTGCCAAGGGGGTTTTCAAACGTCCCACAGTTAAACTTGTGCCACTAATTATGTAGTTTAACACAAATTTTGGGGGAGTATGTTTGAGCTCTTCAAATTTGTGTTCCAATATATATTCTAATTTAAAATCTAATCCATTAAGCATGTTTGTTTACTTCTTACTAACCTGTTCAACTGACTTTCCGATTTTGTTGATATCTTCTCATAAGGCCACTATTGCAAACCATCCTATTTAATTCAAATGATAACCTTTTTTTCCAATTATATTCATCAAGTCTTCAACTATAAAATCCATCACTAGAACCGTAAACTTCATTATTTTCACCTCACATCAACTTCCTATTCGGCCATTATTCATTTGAACACCTCTCGCGCAGGTCCCCTTGCACATGCGCACATTGTGAGTGGTGTGCCACCCTAAATTCAAACCCCAACTAAATTACTTTTTGATTTTCAAAAGGATTATTCCTCAATATAAATTTGGCTAATTGCGAAATAAATTATTGTCTATTTTGGAGGTGGATGTGCTGTTCGGGTGTCTCTAGTTTGTTGGAATTGGCAACTTTGGGTCAGCATGGAGGAAGTTCGCGAGTATCCATGGAGTCCACTGCCTGCTGCCAGGTTTAGACCAGTCCTTCTTCAGCTCTTGCAGACTCAACTACTCCATCTTTAATTTTCGTGCTTCTTTTAACATCTCATGTTCAAAAGTTATCAAAAAACATCCGTGTGTGAGTGCCGAATCAGTGCATAGGGAAGATTCTGACAAAGAAAGGACCTCTACCTACACCCAAAAATAAAGGACTTACCAACAGATTCCAGCTTCCTACATACCTGTGAGCTCCAGGACATCCTTCACATAGTGCACCAAGTAACAAGGTACCCATCTCTTATTCTTACCAACTATAATAGAGTTCCCCGTCCAGCCTATACCTCCAATACCCAATTGTCCATGGTGGTAACCACTTGAGCACATTCATTTCCCCAAACTCAAATGTGTTTTGGAACTCAGTATGAACAGGTGGGTAGGTAGACAGAAAACCACAAAAATCCTGATTATCAACACTACGTACCTTGAAACGTAAACCAAAAAGAAGTGTTGCAAAGAGCACAAAATGCCACTATAAGGTTCACTTTCAATTTAAAACATGACGATCACGTAACTCCATATTGTAAGAAACAATATTTTTAGCCCGGTCACCATACTACCTGCTATCCCTGTCACCATACTATGATAACCGAAACTTGTAACCTTGGCCTATCTATGTTTTTCAGGTACGTCTGCAGTGAAAGGCAGAGATACGTTTCAATCAATGGTGCTCTCCAAGAAGACATGGATTTGATAATACTGGTCTTGCCGCCTCCCCTGCACGCTCTATATTCTCTGATAACCTAAAATTAGACCCTTGGATTATCGACTCAGTTCAAACGACGGCATCAGTGAGAGGCTGATATGTTACCGTTACAACCACCTGAGCTCCTTTTCGTCTGTCATCCTATAGCTATGGGCTGATTTCGTACAGGAAAGGAATGACTTGGGAAGCTCACAAAATTTAATATTCTACTCAACAGAATTACATCATAGAAATATTTCTTTTCCCGTCATAATTTCCAAGAATCATATTTATGAAATCAATGCCGTAATGAGAAATTTTCGGGAGACAGCAATGCCTTCCCAGCAGGCTTATTAAAGTCCGACGTCATGATGGAATTTCAAGGAAATTTCTGATACGTCCACTGATTCTATCGTATTCAAGTCCTTCTGCGCTACCAACGGTATAATATAATGTGATGATTGAGTAGTTGAGAGCCTTGATTACGATATAAAAACAAAATTCAAAAAAGTCGAGTTTCCCTCTCCACTTAATTTATGGCTTCTACTTTTCCCTACAATATTTCAACAGCTACATCTCTATTGCTACCTTGGTTCAACAAGGTTCCAACATTAGATGTTATCTTGTTTGAACAGGGAAGAATCAGGTCCTTCTAATCGTTTGATTGAGATTCCTGAATGCTATGTCTTCTCCTTCTACCAGTTGTCTACTGACTAACGGGACTAGCCGATTCGCAATACAATGAAGAAGAGATTATGATAACCAGTGGCTGTTTTTCTTACCTAATTTTTTTAATATCCGCATCTCAAGCCTGAAGACGCATTTTACTAGTGATTACAGAAACATTGTCATATGTTGAGAAACAATGTTTAATGGAAAATAACATGCAGTTTTTGTAAGTAATAACTACTTTTTAGCAACTACAATTTCAGGGATTGATACCCCCTATCAATCAGCACCACCGGATTGATAGTAACCTCTGCGCATGTGCAAACGTAAAACCCTAGTAACAGCGAATGAATATTTCTGGGATTGTGCAGGTTGGCGTGTAGATCCCCTATGAAAATCATCACCACCGGATTTGCGCATGCGCAAACGTAGAACCCAGCCATATTTTCTATACATTTTCAATCCGATAAATTTGTTTGGGATTGGCGGCATAGGGCGTAAATGGTCCCACACATAATTCATCGCCCCTGGATTGATAGAAGCTTCTACGCATGCACACTAATGAAATCCTAACAGCCAACTACCAACTACCAACTAGATGTATTAGGCCTTAATCCCGACTTTCAAGATAGGCGAACTATCATCAACTATATGATAAACCTTGGTGACCATTGAGACTATTAGACTAATACCATTCTTTAGCTATGGCATGGCGTGTGATTTCATTGTGAATATGCCAGTTAATTCCATTTAGTGGTTCTCTAGGATCATTTTACTGATTGGTTCATTAATGTTTTCACCCATTCATTTTTCGTTGCACCCGACTATTTTCTATGCATGTGGTCTCTTTTTCTTCCTTGTTAAGTTACTATTCGTATATAATGTTAATCAAACGTAAAGAGCTTGTCTGTATCGAATAAATGTAACATCAAGTTCTACATTTTTCATCTGATGATTTTTTCAGCCATTAGCGGACTGAGGATGGTCGGCTATATACTTACTCATTGCCTCTGGATTCGTAGGCAATGAGTAAGCATGAGCAATGAGTTTGCATGCGCAATCATAAAACCCTAGTAACAACTATAGTGTGCACATTTTCCATCCGAATTCGAAGACAATTTTAGGGATTGAATGGATTAGAATCTAGATGATTCCCTATGAAACCCGTCAAGATCAGTGCCATGGTGGCTACCACGCAGGAGCCAACGTTGAATCTTTAATAACTCGTACAATTTTCATTCGATTTCGATAGGATTTTCAAGGGTTGTGAGGTTGAGACTCCAGATGATTTTCTACAAATTTCGTCGTTATGTGATCATCAAATTTGGATGGTAATATTGGTGGAGATTGAAGTTAGAAGATTATCCCGTATGAATTGAATCATCTATGCAATCGAATTATGGATATAAAGAAGCTATATGCCACACCAACTTAGTAGGTAAACATTCTTGTGTGTGTGTTTTTTCTAAATTTTAGATTTTAGGTAGTAAATTAGGTACTCAGTTACCAATTACAGATGCAAAATTATTCCGATCGACAACATTCAGACAGGTAAGTACATAAAAAAATCAAGTTGTTGTTATTTGCGAAAGTTTTCCTCCTATGTTTCCTCCTATGCTACGTGGTTAGAGAATGTTATAATGGGGAGGGATTTTATACATTTCTTTTTTTAAATTCTCAAGTAGGTACCATCACCTTGCTTCAGATGCCCTACTTTTTGTAGCCAAGATTGATGGATATGAAGTCAAGGATAACTAGCGTGGGCGAGAGAGGTTTATTTTGTGAGGGAAGAGAATGTAGCGTCGAGTGTGCCACTGAGGTCAGCAGGTAAATCAAGTCGAATGACCGGAGAGTGCGGGCGGAGGAAGCTGAGCTGATTCACATTAATTAGTGGCCAAGAGGGGAAGGGATGGCAGAGCATCAGTGCTCGGCTTGAGTTATGCGCCGCTCCCCGTTCTCCGCCGTTACCTGCGTTTCCCCCCTATAAAATATGTTGCCGCGAATTATTAAATGAAAGAGCCTCCCCAACAAGAGACCGGCTCATTTCCGTCTGCGAGGTCGTCCCTTCACCCTGGATCGGCCCGCAAATGCCTTCAACATTCAGGACCACTGTATCCATCCAGGAACACAGAAAAGCAAGGGATGACACTCGAGCAACAATCAGTAACAAAAATTAGTAACAATCTTCGTCAATTTCCCTGGCGTCACGGTTGGTTACTAACGCAATTTCCAGTTAGTTACTTTCTGGAAATAACATTTTTAACCCCCCAAAGATCTCTTGAAATTTGAACATGCCATGAAAATACACCAGTGGTGACGTAAAATCCGAAAAACGGCTACAAAACCACAAAACGAGCTGCTTCGAAAAACAATCATTTCTCGTAAAAGCCTAAAAGTGGCTATACCGCACGTATTCTGGAAGAAGTTTTTAGCTGGTAAGAACTTTCCGTCAAAATAAACTTGACTATTGACGTGCGTGATATTATGGTTGGTACTATTAATGGGAAACCGTGTTCTTCCCAGACGCGTGATCTTTACAGAAAAATAATCAACCGCTATGTAATAATTTGCAACGTTTTTGAGTTAGGAATAGTTTTAGATAGTGGAAGTAGTGTTCTTCATCCCTAAAAGACGAACTTGAGCCTAGCTCTCCACCTTCGCCTGAGTGCAGAATGCTCTTTGTTCAATAGAAGGTACGCCTACATTTGCAGAAGACAAGGACAAAGCCCAGTTCTATCCTCTCAACTGGGCGTATCGAATCTATGTGATGTTTCTGTCTTGTTTGGACGTTTCAGTTGAAATATTTAACTCCGTTTTACTCGAATCCTCCTCATTGTGAAAGAACTTGCAAAACATCTTATTGATAACCAATATATGTTAGATATGGGGGGTTTTCTTGGAAATCTCCCCAATCCTCACTAAGAACCAATATCTTGAAAAAACGCATGCATTTTTAAAGATTGGTGTTGTGGGGAAAAAGGGTAAGAATTTTGAGGTGATTGATGACTCTTCCTCCATACATAATACAGAAATCAAAATGATGGATTAATGGGTATTGCAAACAAATAGCTTGTTTGAGATCATGACCCCCAAACTTAACAAACCGGTTTCCGTGGGATCATGGGATCAGTTGGCCAGGGAGTTTGGATTGGTGACCGCTGGAGAGCGGTATCGCAGGTCTTCATAATTTTTCAGGTTGGGCCGTTGGTGGACCCCGCTCCACTTAAGCGGGTGAGGCAATAAGTAGCCATCAGTGAAATCGTCAGAACCAATTCTGATCTTCCCTTTAGAAGACAGCTGATGACATACATGACGCCAGGAATGGCAGTTAGACGAAAATTTAACCTGAGATGATTGTTTGCTTCACTTTACTTACTTGAACCCCAAACCACCAATGCTATTTAAATGGGTTGGTAGAACTACATAAACCTGATCAAAAAATATTCCCGTGGTGAGTTCCAAAGGAACAGGATCAAAAAAAGCTTCGTGACTTGCATTACGCATTTTCAAATCTCTGGTCGATTTTCAACCAAAATATTCCACCAAAAACAGAGAAAAATCAATAGAAAAATCTAAAAACTTAAATCCTTTAAAACTTCAAAATCTCCTGGAAACCACATCTTGGCTTCATTTGATGACAACAGCCTTTCTCTATCAATCCCAACAAAAAAAAAAAACCCTGTGTTGTTGCCTGTAAAGTCGGTATACGGGCGAAAGTTTTACGTGACAACGACTTTGAGTGGTAAAATAATTTTAATGTTAATATTCATTCGTATAGTAGGAAGAAGGATAAAATAAAATTCTTTGTCAAGTTGCACAGAGTAGGTATTTCCCGTAGGTAGTAGGTATTTCCCATGGGTGGGGGGGGAGTGAGTGCCAGGGAAGGGGGGCGGGGCGCTCCCGCTTTTGTGAGCGCCGGGGAAAGGGAGGGGCCGCCCGCCTTTAGGGAGCGCCGAGCTGCACCCCCTCCGTGAGCGGAGCGTAACGCAGTTTCTTGAAGTGTCTCCCGGTAAACCAATTTATAAGACGTTATCACGTCAAAATCAAAAAACCGTTTCAGAGAGAACGATATTTTCAAAAATCACTGTTAAAATAATGGCTGAGTTTCTTCTCAAACTGTTGAAAAATGGATTAACCATTAGATCCCCGTTTCCCCCTAATGGCAATTTGAATGAATGATGAACCAAATTTCATTTTGGGCATGTCAACGATACATGCATTATATTAAAGGAACTTATAGTCGAATCAGCGCGCGAAGGAAGGGGGTATACAGTTCGGAGTGTCATGGTACGACGATTTTTTTTTTTTTTTTTTGTATGTTTGGACACACTGCATTTTCTTATTCGGGTACCAATCTCTCTGACTCTTTTTTAAATGTGCTCTACAAGTATCCATGGTGGTTCCTTTTCAATCGGATTTCATCTTGCTTTGTTAAAAGTGTCAAAAATTTGTAAAAATAGTTCAAAAAAAGGGTTTTTGTTGACTTCGGGAAGATTGTTCCAACATTTCGTACGGGGATTCACACATATTGTCACTCTTCTTTATACGACAACAGTGATTAAGTGTCAAATAGTTTTGGAACACATTTATTACCTCAATGATAGGTACCTACTCTCATTCGTGTTTAGTATTGCACTATCGACGCATGTTGTAATACTAACCAGATGGAAGTGGAATCTACTTGCGTATGTTTGTGTCTACAGATGGGCACGGAGGCGACGTCAAGGCGAACCTACCTACCTACCAACCTATCTGAATAAGTTGTCATTATTATTTTTTCGCTTTTAGTAGGATGCCATCATCAGTTTTGAGGTCGGTCCGTTTTTTTGTTAAAAAGGTGGTTATTTCACTATTTTTTTATTGTTCAATTCAATAGATTCGGATATAAAATTCACTAATGAAATTGAACAAGATGGCAAGCTCAATGTTTTAAACCTAACAATTATCCTTGATTCTAATGATGAGGTAAAGTTTCAGATTTTCCGAAAACATTCCTACACAGATTTTGCAATACCTAGATCATCAAATCATCCTTGGAATTAAAAATTAGCCTGCATCAGAGCAATGATTAACTGACTCAAAACGGTTCGGAAGTCAGAACATGGTGTCATCCAGTTAATTAGGAAAAAATCACAAACATAACAGAAGCAGTGAGTGGAATGAAGGCATTCATTTCTCCTAATGAAGGACTGTTCATTGTTATTAAAAATCAACTTACGAAATCTGGTTGATTCGAGGTTGTTTGAAATACACCTGAAACAAAAAATAAAGGTCCATTCATGCAGCATAAGTTAAAGAACATTTTCGTAGAAATCTTTAAAGATATGGTTGATAAAATCTTAATATTAACTATTTGAGAGAGTAGTCAGCCTTGCAGGAGTGGCACGTAGCACGAATCGTTAAAATTGAACAATCAACCCCTTGGTTAATTTTTTTTATAAAACCTCGACCTTCTCAATTTCCTGTATACCATACCAACATACTGTATACACATTACACTGGGTATGTGTTGAAGATTTTAGATTGAGTCCATATTTATTCTCTCCTCGTTACCCCGAACTCGAAGAGTACTCACTCGATTGTTTTTTGTTTTCTTCTCTTTTCAGTATACCATACCAACATACTTAAATTATTATTTCTTTCCTATTTACTGTACAACATACCACAATACTGTACGGGCAGGGTATGTTTTGAAGTTGTTGAGAGACCATATTCATGTTCTACTCGTCTCCCTATAATAACTTACTATAATAACTTTAGAACATCATTCCAATAAACGAATACATTATTTATTAAACTCAATAGTCATAATGACATTGAAATACGTAACCCAAACATACAAGATGTCCCACCGTCCGATCTTAGCAGATCGAAGGCAGCGCTGCCTAGCAACCGGTAAATCATCTTGGGGTACCTGGATGGGGTTGCCACACTTCCCCCCTCCAGTGAAAGGTCATTCCACTATGCATAGTCTTGAAGATGAGCTGGCAGATTACGGGTTCTTCCACTTCTGCGAGGACGCAGCTGGTCTGCGTGGAAACGAACATCCTTTTGGTGTTGGGTAGAAGTACGATATGAAAGGTCGCCAGTTTTCTCCTGGATCACTGCTGGTGTCTACTCTTGGTCGTTCTTCCTTTTGAACCACACAGGCTGTCCCTCTTCAAAGTGCAGTTCTTAAGGATCGTTGTCGTGATTCAGCTTCATTTTTAGAGCCTTTCTGTCGGCATATGCACAACGATCCGGACCGAAAGTACCTATCTGGAGGAAAGTATGAGGTTGGCGGCCTAAGAACATTTCACTTCGAGTGCGTACTGTTGAAGAGTGTATGGAATTTCTGTATACAGAAAGCATAGCTTGCAATCTATGTTCAGGGTCAGAAAATTGATCGACTGATTTTTCAAATCGTGTTTTGAATGTTCGAATGGCTCGTTCCACTAGTCCAATTGTGCGGCTACGGAAGGGTGTTGTCTGCATCAAATGAGTCCCATATGCAGTTGCAAATTGTTTAAATTTATCAGATTTAAATATGGATGCATTGTCTGAAGCAATCGTACTTGGAAGTCCAAATCTGGAGAATAATGTTCTCAACACCTTGATGGAGCCATCATTGAGTCTGAAAATTTCTAACCACCTAAAATAGGCATCGGTGACAAAAACCACATTTTCCCTGCATAAATACTCGCATAATCAATATGTATGAAGTCCCAAGATCATTCCGGCATATTCCATAGGTGGAGAGGTGTTTCTTGATCATCGGTTCTCTAACGTTAACATCTACTGCACTGATCAACATAATCTCCTATTTCCTTCTTGCAGTTTGGCCACCAGATGGTAAGCAAGTCTGCTAATTCTGCTATACATTCAAATCTGCTATACATACGTTGGTACCCTCAACCTCGACTTTGTAAAATGGGTTCAAATGGTTCATTTAATAACCATCGGCCGTTAACTGGTTTAACCCTAGGATGACACACAGGGGTCATTCGTGACCCCACGATTTACATTTGGCCGTGTATCTATAAAAAAAAAATTTTCTTCGAACAGGGATATTTTGTAAATAAATTTGGAACTCCTTCTGAGCCCCTTTGTCAGTGGTTAAGGTCAGTCACTTTCTAGAGTTCGTGCAGTTAACTTGCAAACGTGCTATTGGCCACATCTGACCCCAGTGTGCTATAATCGGTTGACTTTTTTTGTGTGGGGGACTATTTGACCCCAGTGTGACTTTCTATTCATTCTTTTGCCTTTTAAATTTTGGGGTCAGAATTGACCCCAGTGTGCCGTTTATGTATGCGAGAAATAGGTGTGCCAAGATTTATACATACGTATACTGATTTCTAAATTTCTTGTTTTTCCATTTACCGTGAGAAGCCCCTACTTTGAGCCAAAGCAAGTATACTATAAAAATTCACAATAATACAGGAGTGATAATACAATTTTTTTGAAAAGCAGAGAAATAAAAGTGCTGGTTAAAGTCGTCAGTCAAACTGAAAAAAGGGCCATCTTTGAGCTGATCTATTATCGAAACTATTCCATAGAATTAAATGATTTCTTTTATATTTGATTCCAAATATTGTCAACTTGGAATGCTGATAGTGGAATCTATTTTAAAAAACCTTCAACAAAATATAATTTCAAATTTTAGAAATTTCATTTATTTCCATATTTTTATTGACTTTTTACGAAACTATATTCAAAACCGAAATTTGTTCCTGGTTTAAACTGTTTTTTGTATATATTTCAACAAACAGGCTATCAATAGATTTTTACAACCTAAAAATAAATTTAAATTTCTGTCTTAAATTTAAATTAGAGGAATTTAAATTTTGGGGCCAGAATTGTCCCCAGTGTGCCGTTAATGTATGCGAAAAATAGGTGTGCCATCCTAGGGTTAATTAACCGCTTCTGATTATCTGGATTGGTGACCACTCGAAGGCGGTATCGCAGGTCTCGATAATTTTTCGGCTTGGTCCGTTGGTGAACCCTCGTTCTCCACTTAAAGGGATGAGGCCATAAGTGGCCATGAGTGAAATCTTCATAACCAATTCTTCTTTTCTTCGAAAGACAACTGATGACGGCCGCGACGCCAGGAATGGCAGTCGAAAATTCAACTTGAGATGGTTGTGTAATTTACTTCACTTTTTTTTTACTTTTGGTTCCTCGAACAAAAAAAAACTGTTGTGTTCACAATTTCGTCATTTCAGATGGACGCAAATTATTAAACAACGGTTGATTTATCAGGTACCTATAGATCACCAGTCTGCAAAAAAGAAAAGGCCGTCATTCGGACAACATTATTTTTAAGTCACAGATGCAAAAACTCGATCATACAAGCTTTCAAGATAAAAAAAAAATTTTTCAAATATCTTGTTTCAATTATTCTTTCGAGCTCTTTCAAATGTGGGAGAACTAGTTGCACCCATACAAATGCCGAAGGGCAAGATGAAAATTGACAGTGAAAAACCTATTTCAATCATAAATGCATACACTTAAGTGAGTTTTAGTATCGTTTTCAACTAATTCAGGGTATATCTTCACCTTGAAATTTACGGGCTTACAATAGCACAGTCACTGAAATGGATATTATTATATTCTTGAAATAGAATAATAATAAAAATGTTCATAATATAAATCCACAAACCTTGATGAATGCTTAAATAGTACTATTTACAACAACGTTTCTGAAGAACACAGTAGTTTCCTGTAGAGACGGGATCGATTTTTTATTATACTTTTTAGGAGATTTCGCTTGGAAACCCCCGCATGAAAAAGTGCGCGAGTTGAATTATAGAGAAAAAAAGCATAAAGGAAAAAGGTCTTGTCAGTCTTTTGAAGGACAAGAGCAGCACATGGGAACGAAAAGCCCTTTTTGCCTGCAAAGAAAATCGCGTGGCTGCTCTCACCCCACGCATCCTTTATAGTGAGGCTAACCATCGCTCAGCGCTACCCACCTCTCCAATCCTTCCACTTGAAGACCTGAACGGTTAAAAGAGAGAGGAAACCAACGAGACAATTATTGTTTGTGGGACGATATCGCTTGTAAAGTTAAGTGGCGGTGTCTGGGTTCATGGAGCGTAAAAAATGTTGAAAGGGGCTACGTGGGGGTCGAGTGCAAAAAGCGGTGATTGCAGGTTACACTCAGGTTTTACCTGCTTCACGGTAAAGTCGATGTAGACTGCGTTTAGACTGAATCACTGCCTAGTTGCTTTTCATACAACACCATCTACACAGGTCGGAACTGGATAAAGTTTGTTAGTGCCTTGATTGCTGGGGAAAATCTCTATTCTTTCTTCAATCTAAAACCGATGCTGAGGAAAATAACAGCTTTGTGGTAGAAGTTTCTTTAGTGATGTTTACTACGCGGCACCGTTTAGTTGCTTCTGAGTAAGCTTATGAGGATCTAGGCGTAGTGACAACTTTACTGATGTCTCTATTTCTTTATTGTCAGCTGCATCTAATAGAAGAAAAACGAAAGTAAATAAATATTCATTCGGTATGCCACAGGAATAAATACCCCTGACATCATCTGCTTCAACCACCATTGACTCGGGCGGCAACCACATGATTTTAATAATAATAATTTAATTTATTAACAATAGCACACAATGTTTAGTATCGCATTACGTCGAAAATAATTATTACATCTACAAACACAGTTACACAATCAAGAAGCAATCATAAAATTCAAAAAATCATTTATAGAATAAAATCCATTCATCCATAATGACCTCTATTTTTAAAACCTTATAACCCATAAACTACTTCAGTTTATTTTTTTTAAATAAATTGAAATATGTAGATAAGCACCAAGTTTCAACAGAAAATAACAATAACTTTTTACAAATAAATATATACTTACCCACTAACCGGTTTTTAGGACGTCCCACAGTAAGACTTGGGCGTCCTTATGCGATCGATCTGGGGTGAAGTTGGACAACACTCAACAGAAAAAAAAATAACCACACAGTAATCCGTTTTAGACCATTCTGAATCCAAATCCACGAAAAAAACCATAGGTCTGTGTGTGTGTGTGTGTGTGTGTGTGTGTGTGTGTGACAAAATCTTGTGTCGTCTGCACAGGCCTTAGTACTCAACCGATTTTCCTGGTTCTTTTTTTTTCGACGCGGAAAACTATCTAGTTGTGCACTACGTCACCGGAATTTCGAATTTTGCCTTTAAAGGGGGGGTTAATGCTCAAAAAACGTGCGTTTTTGGGCATAATCTTGTGTCGTCTGCCCAGACCTTAGTTCTAAACCGATTTTTGTGGTTCTTTTTTTCATCGACGCGGAAAACTATCTAGTTGTGCATTACGGCGCCAGAATTTTGAATTTTGCTTTTTAAGGGGGGAAAAGGGGGGGTCAATGCTTGAAAAACGTGCGTTTGCGGGCGTAATCTTGTAAAATCTGCCCAGGCCTCAATTTCCAACCGATTTGTGTGTTTCTTTTTTTGTTTGACTCAAATAACTTCCGAATTGTACATAATTTCACCCGAGTACCAAAATTCGCAAGGGGAGGGGGCAAGTGGGGAATAATATTCTCAATATATCCGATTTTTCAATATTTCGGTTCCTTTACTGCTTACTAATTGTACCCAACCTTTGAAATTGAGGAAAAATTCTCATTATACCTCCGGATTTTCATGAATTATTCTCTGTACCACCATGGAACTAATAGTGGTGCCACCGTGGTGCCAAGACACCAGAAACCGCATATTTCGTGTTTTTTTTTTTTTTTGTTTTTTTTTGTGTTTCACCTTGAATACGGATGTGAACCTCGACGGACCGCCTACTAAAACTAATAGATGAAAGTTCAATGTTACGACGTATTTCCGCTTTGGTGCCAGACTGGCACCACTGGTGGTGGTGGTGGGGGGGTGAACTCGAATTCCCATGTTGGGTGTCGTAGATCATGGATTTTAAAATGCTCTTCAGATTCGAGGCTCCCATGCCGCTAGAAATGTTATGGTAGATAACGGTGAGGGGGGGTCACTATTTTCTGCCTAAAGTAGGTAATAAATAAATTACATCGAGTGAAACAGTTTTATCGCTTACCAACTGGTATTAATTGACCTAACGCTTATCCAATGGGACGTCCCCTGGAATGCATGCATTACTAAACAATATGTTTATTTCATAAGTTGTTCATAAGTTGCAAAAGTTTAGTGAGCATGAAAGAATATTTTATTCAAATTCTTGAAAAATTCTTAATCTTTATAATGATTATGCAACGAATACAATTAAAATTTGAATTAATGTTCTTACCATAGAACCAACTCAATTTACGGAGAGTCTGTAGCTTAGTCCACTCGTTACTATTCAGCGTAAATAGCATCATCCCGAGATAACTTGGTTAAAATAAGTCGCAAACTTGTTTCAGATATTATCAATTGAGCATATTCATATTCCGACCCAACATCCTCTTCAGCGTTATCAGTTTAGTTATCAGGGGTTGGTCCACTATTTCCTACTTGAAATACTTACTAAATTACGTTGAGTGAAACAGCTTGGTGCAGGAGGAAGGGAAATAACAATGCGCGTTTTATCGCTCACCAACTGGTTCTAATTGACTTAATGCTTATCCAATTGGACGTCCCCTGGAATGCATGCATTACTAAACAATATGTTTAATAATTTTTTGGACTCACTAATAACTACTTTAAACAATAATACAGTAGGTATAGGTACTAAAATAAAATATAAAAATTAAACAATAAAGGTACCTACTACATTAAAAAAATCTCAAAAAGTAATCATTATTTCCACATTAAAAAAACCATTAGTAATTAAAAAAAGATTTAAAAAAGAAAAATAGCAAAAAAAATTAGAAAGAAAAGGTAAACGGTCGGTAACTCAAAGAATACCGACTTTAAACAAAAGTACTTGTAGTAGGTACAAAAGTAGTAGGTAGTAGGTAAGTTGTGTAAAATTTTTAAAAAATTTAAATAATAAAAGTCGAAAAAAATATTAAGTTAAAAATTAAAACGAATGATTTAAAAAGTTAAATTTTCAAAATAAATTAAAAACCACTAAAAATTAAAAAATTTAAAAAATAAAAATAAAAATACAAAAATAGTAAAATAAAAACCTTTTTAACAAAAAAACGGACCGATCTCAAAACTGATGATGGCATCCTACTAAAAAGGAAAAAATAATAATTACAAATTATTCAGATAGGTTGGTAGGTAGGTAGGTAGGTACGCATTGAAGTCGCTGCTGTGCCCATCTGCAGAGACAAACATACGCAAGTAGATTCCACTTCCATCTGGTTAGTAGGTATTACAACATGCGTCGATAGTGCAATTCAAACCAGGAATGAGAGTGGGTATCATTGAGGTAATAAATGTATTCCAAAACTATTAGGTAAGTAGGTCACTGCTGTCGTATGAAGAAGGATGAGAGAGCGATAATAAGTATGAATCTCAGTAAGAATATTTCCTTTGATATCAGCTGAAGACGTCTGCATCACCAGAATGGCAGTTGGATTATAATTCAACATGAGAAGGTTGTTTTCTTACTTACCTTCCCTTACTCCTGTTTTGTATCGCACTATCGACGCATGTTGAACTACTAACTGGTTCATTTGAGTATGAACCCATATCACAAAACCACATCATGATATAGACAATTCTACATACAATATGCCATACATGGAATATAAGAATAATTAGATATTATCAAATCAAAGATAGATTAGGTAGAATTAGATAAATAACTATTAGATATTATCTAATCAAAAGATGGTATGTTTGAATCCCAACATTTCGTACGGGGATTCACACATATTGCCACTCTCTCATCCTCCTTCATACGACATCAGTGACCTACTACCTAATAGTTTTGGGACACATTTATTACCTCAATGATACCCACTTCATTCCTATTTTGAATTGCACTATCGACGCATGTTGTAATACTAACCAGAATCTACTTGCGTATGTTTGTCTCTGCAGATGGTCACGGCGGCGACTTCAATGCGTACCTACCTACCTACCTACCAACCTATCTGAATAAGTTGTTATTACTATATTTTCCTTTTTAGTGGGATGCCATCATCAGCTTTCGTCGGTCCGTTTTTTTGTTGAAAAGGTTTTAACCAATTTAAAAGACCTCTGTAGGACCAACCGTTCACTCCTTGTGACGACTTGAATATGGGAAGTATCAGAAAGCAGAAACACGAGTGCGAATCTCAAATGGATATTCAATGACGGAAGCTCAGTCTCCCTCCAAAGTTCAGCTGATCAAATTCTATCTTTATTACTTCTATTTACTTATTGCTATTACTTTTTCCAATAGAAATCTGTCACTCATTTGTGCTTCCTTAGCAAACCATTAACCAAATTTCGTTATGAACATGAGGACATCCACAACTCTCAGAAACGATGTTTTGCTGATAGGAACTTTTGGTCTAACTGAACTTGGTAGTTAACTTTACCCAAAAATATGGTTGATTGGTACTGATAATGGAAAAGCAGTGTTTTTGAAATCTTTTTGAACAGACAAATAATCAACTGATGTGT
This sequence comes from Apolygus lucorum, assembly GCA_009739505.2. Taxonomy (NCBI): domain Eukaryota; kingdom Metazoa; phylum Arthropoda; class Insecta; order Hemiptera; family Miridae; genus Apolygus; species Apolygus lucorum. Next base: position 69,485,420 of record CM019167.2, on the reverse strand, counting down.
AATATTTCGTAGTTGGATATCTCCATGAGCTGAACTCACTCACTATCTACATGGAAACCCTATGCAAGTGAAGGGAGTTTTTGATCTGAATATAATTGTCCAACTCAAGGGGTAGAAGTTCCAGAAAATACTCGTACTAACTATGTACATATGATATGTGCGTACATGATGACGAACTGGGAGAGTAGAGCGATTACGCGAGCTCTCGAGTGAAAACGAATTTTGTTTTGATCATCACCGAAACAGGAGATACACGCGTGGAACGCTATTCCGAATTATGAAGAGCGGCCGCTTTGAGGTACGAACTAGTTGGGATCAGCCTATATGGTTTAGCTGTATCATCTCTTGATAGAGGAAAGTTCTCATTTTCATAAATTAAACAACTCGTTATTTCTAGTGATATTAGATATCACTTTTGTTGTCAAATTTTGACATTTAGTGCCTGAATTGTACATTTTGAGGTTACAAGGGGGGGGGGGTTTATTTGAATGGGAGGGAGGTTAAAAAATAGCAGTATTAGAATTTCGTCTTTTCGAATACTAATGAATCATTATTTAATAATAATAACCTATAATAACTCCAGATTCAAAATTCAAAATCGGTCATAAAAATAGAGATTCGATTTCAAGAGAAACACGAAAAAATAATAAATGGGTGGCACATTTCACGATCTTGATGATTTTTTTCCAAATTGTTCAACAACAACTTAGCAGACAAATGTTCCCTGATTTTGTCCTTTTTCTAAAATGTGCACAACATGTGACTTTGACTGATCGTCATGATTCATTTATTTACCCCAAATTTGGTATTTTTTGAATCCAGATTTGCAATAAGCATCCGTGAAACCGCCTTGACTTTTTGAGACTAAAAACTGGGATATCTTACTAGCATAGTACCGAACAAATAGGTGCTAAAATCCCAACAACCGTAATTTTCCTCGCAGTAGGAGCCCAAGTTTGCATGTTCCAAAGGAACTAACTTGTGGTGAAGTTACTAAGCATTGAACAATGTGTGATCCAGTAAATCCTCCAAAATGATGTAATTGTAATGGGTCATTATTATTTATTATTCTTTGCGGCGGAAATGTGGAAATTAAATGGATGAAAGAAAAACGTATAATATTTTTTCTCCTCTAAAGAATTTTATGTGGTGGCCATTTTTTAAGCGGTGATACTCGTTAAATCCCATATCTAGAAATAAAAACTGAAACGAGTGTACAGCAGGAACAAGAGAGGGAGATGAATTATATACGAGGTGGAGGGGTCTAGGAGCGGGAAGTATGGGGTGAAGCGGTGGATGGGGTAGGAGGCCAGTAGCATTGGAAGGGATTGTAGGGAGGTCGACTAAAGAGTTTGCTAAGGTGCGGGTTATTGTTCTCCCCAAAATAAAAAAGAATAAACGCTGACAATAGAATTATGCTTCCCTTGTGCCACTGCTACACGAACAGCGGTTTTGAAATACGGTCGCTCGACTTGGCGGTAATGGAGAGGAAGTGTAGAGGGGGTAGTGGAAGTTCGGAGGGTAGAGAAATAATAAATTTTGGCGTCTGGTTATGAAACCGTAACAGCTGTTGGGGGAATACGTTTAAAATGTAATTGAAACTTGATTGCAATACAGTTGCCGCTGTTTGGAAATGCAGCCCTGGTTTAGAACATCCCTAGTGAATATAGACTGTTTTTCAGGAGATAGATTCATAATAAAAATTGTACGGCCAAAAGATGATATTATTGTATTTTAACCGGCACGAACGCAATTGTTCAACAAATACCATCATGACGTTCTTGGATGTTGGTGTACTCGTATACAACTCCTTGGTTCTTCTGCTATATAAATAATAGAAGTACGAAGAATATATTTGTAGTGTATATCTATTATAGAATTTCAATACTGAACCTTTCGAATAGAACAAGAAACAAACTACCTAACCATCCTCAAAATTTTCTGTAAAGTAAACTCCAATAATCGAAAAAAAATGCACAGTCCGTTCGCCGTACGCGGCATTTAGTTAAAATTTAATTAAATTGATCAAAATTTAGTCTTTTCTTTAAATCAAATCATTCCGTTAATTTTGTTGATCATCAAAAATCGACTTCCTTTTTGGTTTATTATTTTCAATAATGAACCTTTGGAATCGAGCAAGAAATATTTTGTTTAACCCCCTCCCAAATTGGATGGTTTACATTTCAAGGTAGGTATGTGGAGTCCAAAAAACGAATGAAAAATGGTCCGTACGTCCGCAGTACACGGCTTTTGCCTTATATAGTTACCGTTGACTGAAATCGATTAAATTTATTGTCCATTTTTGGGATCTATTGTGCCTCCTCAGATTTCATCAATAATTTCTAAAGGGTTAATAATCGACCTTAGAATTTTCAAAACGCCCTAGCCCAAAAAACTGTTGATAGGTAGGCAACGTGTCAATTCAAAATTAAAATTCTGAATAAACCTGTCTAACTTTTTATTAGGATACTTGTATGTATATTAGAATCCACCCTAGCAAAATGACATGGAAGGGATGATGATGGAAAATATCGTACGGCACGTCGAACCCTAGAAGATATCGAGGTTAAGGGTGAGGGCTTCTCTTATCCCGCTCGTAAAACCCTTATTAGATGAGGTTGATTAAAATGAGAAAGATGAGAAGACTGGCCCGATAACCGTGAAATTTCCTCCTGCATATTGCATCTGTAACTTTCGTTGTAAAAACAAAAAATTAAAATTTTAAAAGAAAAGTGAGAGGAAGAAAAGGAAATATTCCCCGAGCCTTTAGAGATTTTCCTGAAATTCAGCCACAAACATTCAGCCACATAACATTAGTTATAAGACTAAACAGTGCCCATAGTACAATACAACTTTCTTTAACATCACAATAAATCTTTCTTTAACATAATTTTTTAATTACTTTTTTTTCTTAATCGTGGGTTAATCCCCATTATGATCAGTTTGCATCACAGCACTTCACTTCCCACATTTAAAAACATATAGAAGAGCAAATAAAAGCAGGTATAACTGATTGAAATAAATTTTATTTACATACGTGTCAGATTCCGCACAATCCTGCAACCAATATAGCAATCAGTTATACCTGCTTTTATTTGCTCTTCTATATGTTTTTTAAATGTGGGAAGTGAAGTGCTGCGATGAAAACTGAACATAATGGGGATTAACCCACTACTAAGAAAAAAATGAAATGAAAATACGGGATATTGCCACCCAGCCTAAAGGAGAACAAAAAAAAATTAAACCAAGTTGTATTACATGAAAGTAAGGATTCCGGTTCTCAGGGCTTCACAGATAAATAGTGGGATAAATTGGAATTAGTGGTGGAAAATAGATAACATATAAATTTGAAGAGGAAGAACGAACGCTATCGGTCGCTAGTGTTGCAAAATAATGTGTTTATCGGGAATAATTGGCTCTTTGTCTATGGCACACAAGGTGGGTCGTTTTACCTATCGTCCAGTCGAAAGTGGAGCACATGCCCTAGAGGAGGCAGTAACAATGCAGAAACAAGAGGTCTTCACTTCGGAGGGAATAATGGATTGATCGAACCAAGGCTGATAGAAGAAGGGCGTAGTGGGGGCGACAGATCTAACAATAAGTGGGCCTGAGAATGGGAAAGCGAAGAGGAACCGCTCCGGAACATGTAAATTGGGTCAACTGGTTGGTAGGTAGCCATTCAATTACCACAACTCCCCGAGACCGTCGAGGACGAGTAGTCCGATAAAGAAAAGAAAAGGGAGGAAAAAACCTGGAACAAGAAAAGCGGTGAAAAAAACTTGAGGGTTCCAGGAAGTTTACACCATTGGAAATCCATGGAGGCCCGGGGTTTCCCGGTTCCTTGGACTCAGGAACTCCACTCTCAATCACTACTAAACCGGGAGTAGCTCACATTCCAAGCACGCCTATAGGAAGGACTCTTATAGGTTTACCTTTTACTTTCTCATCAACTTTCCACCTAGTTTGTAGGTAATGGGGAGCCGGGGAGCCTTTGACTCTTATGCCCGGTTTCTTCGACTGAGTAACTCCTAGCTTGCCAGCCAGCGGCAGTTCTTTCAAACGGGAACCTCCAGGGCGATGAAAGGAATGAGAGCAGAGAAGTCCCCACATTCATCGAATCAGTTGGCTGATTGATTTTCTTTCGGGATTTCTAGCTCAATTGCAGCTATCTTTCAGTCGAATAATACTCCCTTTAATGTGTTAAGTATTAATTTACTAAGTGCGCCTCTTTCCTCCACCTATTTTTTTTCGAAACTCTCCTGAAATACGCAGGGGGCACGCCATAAATAAAAACAAATAAATAAATAAAATTTAATGGGGAGGACGCCCAGGACTCACCCGACGCCGACCCTAGGGAATGAGGGAAGATGAGGAAGGTGGGGTTGGGAAAGAGGGATGAAGGGAAGTACCTCTAAAAAAGGAACACCAGTTCAAATATGAGCCGAACAGGACACGGGTGGTGATACCACGGAGTACGCCTACCGAGATGCCCAACTCGCGCAACTCCGTGGCACTTTTCTCGCACCACACCCCGCGCAAGGTTGCAGTCATCACCCTGATGTTGTTGGGTGCCACTCCTTTTAGCTACGACACCGCTTGCCGTAAATCATTTGTGTCATATTTCCTTATCCTAGCCCGCCAAGTACTTATTAGTAACATATCAGCATATGCAGTGCGGTTATCAATGTAAGACAACTTTGGGTACTAAGACTGCTCTACCTCTGTCGACTACTTTGGGGTTCAATTCTACAACTAGATTCTTACTATATTACAATAAGGGTACAAGGGAAAAATCATCAAAGTCCAATGAGGCAAATTTTACCGGGAGCAAAAACTAAGTTTCGTGTCTCCTATAAAGTCTCTCAATGTTTCCATGAGATAGTTTGTAATAGATTATTTTAAAAACATTGTTTTTTTTTCCAGTATTTGAAGAAAAACTTTAACAATCATAAATAACAAAATCGAAATTAGTTAAAAAATCAAAAACATTTAAACAATAATTATTGCTCCCCTGCATCCACAGACTTTCCAGTCCAAGCGACTTTCTTACTGTTCACCATCATCTGCTGGAACGACATCTATGTATCCATCTTCACTGTCATTATCGTTACCGTTACGGAAAGAGCCTTCGATTTAGGTTTTATTGAAAACTGAGCTAAGTGGAGAAGGTCCCGAAGTTTCACCGCCTTGACGGGAAGTCTTCCTTCGTACAAATTTTTCAGTAGACTACTGGTGCTCTTTTTGGAGTCTTCCTTCATAAATCAGTTCGTCCGTCTTCGTTGTCCAATTGTAACGATTTTTTGAAACCTTACACCAGGGGATATTTTCTCTCAATTTTGACCATTCGAATTGGTCTGGTAGGAAATGGACTTTTTTTTCGTAAATGCTCGCCGAATAGTCAGTCCAGTTTTGAAAAGTAAAGTTGTTTCCGCATTCAATCACATGAAATGAGTCAGGGTATGATTTATCCAATCACTCAAGAAAACATTCGTATCCGAGAGTGTGAAACACAGAAATGGATCCCTCTGTTGGGTGGAGATTGGTCCCTCTGCGCAAGCGATTCTTCCCGTGACGTGCCCGGATATAAGCAATTTTAAGTGCATAAATATGTATACAGGGTGTCCCATGTTAAGGACCGAAAACCTTCGGGAGTCGATTTTACAACTAATTTAAGTATAAAAAAGGTCTCTTAGCAATTTTTTGTACTCCTTTATTTAAAGAAGTTTTTCCAAATTTTAAGATTTTTTTCGTGTGTTCAACTTATATTTACGAAAATTACCATAACTGCCTTAATCGTTTAGGCAAATTAACTCGAAGTTTTAAGGTAAATTAAGGTAGTCATGGTCATTTTCGTTGATATAAGTGGAACACACGAAAATAATCTTAAAATGGGAAAAACTTAGAAAAACAAGGCGTTAAAAAAAATTGCTAAGAGATATTTTCTTACGTAAATTAGTTGTAGAATCGACTCCCGAAGTTTTTCGGTCCTTAACATGAGACAACCTGTATACATAAAATGAAACCTGCGACTAGGTATATTCGTCGTAACCAAAAATGCAATAGGCGACTGGGTACTCTATGACTTTGTGGAGATGAGTGGAACCTGAATGTGGACACTTAAGATCTTCAAAACATACTCTTTGCATCGAATATGCACTTATTTGGTAATGATTATTGGGTATATTATACTGAAAATCGAAAAAAAACAATATATGTGTGGGTATTCTATGAGTTCGGGGAGACTAGGTGTGTATTTTTTTAAATTTCACATTTGATTTCACAAGACTGACTATTTTCTCATGTAGCCAATATTTCGATTTTACTTACCATCGCTTTAAAAAATTTCTGAAATTGTTCTTTGACTGCATGAATGAGGTTTTACCTTAACCCTCCAATCTCTTCTCATCCCGCAACTGGTGACCGCGGAGCTCTTTCGGCACTTCCTCCCGAATAAATCAACATTTGTCATATTTAAGAATAGTATTAGGTCTGAATGTGATATTCAACTCATCTTCTGGTGTCTCTGAAGGGTTCCATTGAAAAACATGTTGGTAAAAACCGTTTTTTATTAAATTCAGAAATACGTAATTGTAAAAATAGTTATTTTTACCTTTAGGTTTTTTTTATCCGAAAGGATGTACTCCAGCTGTGCCCCTCGAATACTAAACGATTTTGTATCCCAAAGTTGCATTTACCAGTGGCGAGGAAGGCGGTACAAAAGTTTAGGAATTTTGATATTGAAATTATAAACATTCACATTGAACTGGAAAAGCCTGAATTTGGGTTGGAATATTCCGAATTTGATCCCAAGTCACTGTAGCCATTACTTGGGGTCAGAAGAGCACTCAATCATTTTATACAAGATAAAAATGTTTAACAAAATACACAAAGGGTAGAAGGCGGAGCGATTTGACACCTTTACGTTTTTGAACAAGAAAGCGACTCATACTAACCCCTGAGCGGGTTTGGTGACAGAGAGGAGGGTAAGGTCCTGCATGGAGGAGGTTTCCAGGAGGGAACTGTGAACTCACAGCCCTTAGGATAGCTCCTATGAACCACAGTATTCGAAAAACGCTGCAAATTATTACAAACAGGTTTATTATTTTTCTATATAGATCACTCGTCTGCAAAGAACACAGTTTTGCCATTGTTACCACCAACCAACATGAAGAAAAACTTCGATTGCATTTCGGTCAGTCTATCTCAAAATTTGATAGTTTACGTTTCAAGGTACAAATAATCCGAGTAAACAATGGTTTATTATTTCACCCGTCTGTATAGAACTCGGTTTTCCCAATAATACTACCTAGCAATAAAATCGCTATCTGAAAGCTGTCAATGTCAATGCTTTTATTTCGAAATTTGATTCATGGTTGCTAAGGAAGCCCAACTGAGTGACATGAAACTCAATTGAACGAAACAATAATAATATGGCAAAAATAACATGGTTGGTAGGTACCTACTGATAATATAAAAACAATATTCTTTGCACGCTACTGATCCACACAGAAAAATAATAAACTGTTGAGTAATAAGTTGCTGTTTTTTTAATGTTTTCATTATAAGCAATCCTGGTGCATGAACAAATACCCTGTAAAATGTTTTAGGTCTTCATATTTCTACTACATAATTTACTATTTTTACATTTTATTTGCCATTTATTTAGGTTATTATAAATATATATCCCTTTATACTATAATGTCATCATTTTATGTATTATCATAAACGTACTGAAAGATTTTGACAGTTTCAAATAATTGGTGAATGGATTGCAAGTATACTTGTATAATGGATGAAGTTGGCCAAGATGTTTCAACTTCAATTTGAAAACCCAAACGCTTCTAACAGAAAGTCGTCGAACATCGAAATTTAGTTATATTAATTTTTTCAATGAATAACATGTTTCAAATTAAAAAGAGCATGACCCGGATGTATATTTCATAAATGACGTAAATATCATCAGATCGATTTTTTAATTCTTTATTACATTTGTAGTTACATCGGATATTTAAAAAAAGTTATACTTTTTCTTTCACTTTATGATTTGTTGTAGTGCCGCAAACTTTGAGGAGTGTAAGGGTATCTAATAAGCCTATAAGAGTGAACTCGAGATGGAGCAATCATTGATTTGGCTCTGAGCAAACACTTGTCGGAATCTTCGAAGGAAGGAAAGAGTGAGTGGCGTAGGACGGGCTAAACCTCTACCGCCTCTCGTCACTACGACCTCCAGAATCCTCGACGTTGATTACCTATACCCCCACCAGAACCATCTCTGCCGACCAGAAAAGACAAAGAAAAGACCCCAGCTCTGAAATCAGCAACACGAGACACAACTACCAAGGAACTACATCCACGTCAAAAGAGTTTCCGGCCGACCCAACAAGTGTAGAACTTGGCTCAAATAGTCGAAATCCTCGACTTGACCATATTGACGGCAAATAGCAAGGGCATTTTCAGAAACCTAATATGCGTCATGTAAAACATGACGCCAATGATGGACCAATTTTTCCATTTTTCCTTTTTCTTCTTTGAATTTTTTTGGTCCATGATGGACCAATTTTTTTACTATGTACTATAAAGAAAATAATTAAAGATCACGACTGCTTTTCATACTCACGGAATTTTCACAAAATGAAACTCACATGTTTCACAAAAAATCATTTTACAGATACCTTCAATCGTTGCACATACAGACGATATAAGTATAATATTCCCAAGTATATAATTTCCCATCCACTACCTTCAAAAGAACAAGATTCATACATTTAAAAACCCTCAATTTATTCAATTTGTTCCGAACATAACTGAAGAATTCGTGCGTCGAACAGATGAACTCCGCGAATTCCCACGCTTTGCGAATTCCGCTTTCGCCCAATCGATACAACAAAATATCCTTGACGTCTCGACACTCAGAATTCTACCATTTTATTCTGATTGTCAACTAATCATTCATTTAAAAAGCAAATTTTCTTCGAAGGAAAATGGATGAATAAATGAAATTAATCAATAATGATTCGATTGATTGAATTGTGTGGTTCTGAATTTTTAAGGTGGATACGAATCTTTTCCTTGAAAATTTGGAAGTTTTACAAGTTTGAAAACAGAGCAGAAGAATGAAAGAGTCCAGACAATGAAAATGTCGTATTCTGGATCATATTGGGTGAAAATATTGTCGAAATGTGAAGAAGTCGTTTGTTTCTTGTGGTTCAACAAACTATTGCGTGAATTCGTTTGTTTAACCATCCCACCAAGGGGCTTATGATTGGTGAAACATAAATATCGAGAACGAAGTGAACGTGAAGGAGGACGAAGGTTTCTCAAAATATTATTTGGAATGGGATTAGTGAGAAAACCAAGGAGGCAGATCAATCCTTTTTCTCTATGCTGAGGTTATTCGGAGGACCAACAGAGTTTTATCCTTTTTCTTTACCTCAAGAGAAACCGAATATCCACTCTCGACCGAAATATTTACTTTCGCCTCGGGAGATGAGGTAATTTTCTAAAAATCAGAGCTCGCCTACCGACGCGGCGGGGAGGAATAAATGGATAGAAGATACGTTGAATCCCTGTCTGGTGGAAGTGGACGCCAGGAAATTCGGGCTTTCCTCGCCCATGCAATCTGAGTGGATATGAAGGTGATGGCGATAGGAAATCTACAGTTGGAGAAAAAACAGGCAAAAATCCGATAAAACGGTACAATGTTGACACGGTATAAAAATTTTATTCCAAAATACAAAAGGCAGTATGAAAGAATTTGTGAGAACAAAGTACTTACAAGAATTACAATATAATATATTGTATTCATGTAATTGCATGTAATTGCATATTATGCAGAATTACAGAATTACAGAATTACAATATATAGAATACAGAATTACAATATATGAGCGAATTTTTGAGGATAAAGAATCTACTGTGTGGTATGATCATGAATACATATGAACTGTTTAGTGTGATCATATTAAAACAATAAACATAGTCCGAAAAAATCACGACTCGCTTCCTATATCCGAATTTTGAATGAATTTTTAAAATGAAAGTAGGCATATTCTGAACATGTGCGATTAATCTGGGGTAAAGTTGGACAACACTCAACAGGAAAAAAATTATAACCACACACTAATCCGTTTTAGACCATTCTGAATCCAAATCCGTGAAAAAAAAAACCTGTTGTGTGAATCCTGAGTGTGACAAAGATGGGGGGTTTAAACTTGAATAACTGTGTTTGCAGATCTGGAGACTAACATCAGCTGTTGAAGATGATAGTCTAATGCTCATTGCTCAGTGCTCAAATTTTGTATTATCTCCCGGAACTGTACTAAGATCAGATGTTTATTCTTATTTGCCACACCTGTGTTATTGCTCCCGTACTCTTAAGAGTAACCCCATTCACCTGTCCCTGATCCGCATCAGATAGGAGGATTTACTAAGTGGACCACCCCTGACGGGTGTTTCCCTCGGGACGCTATATAGCGGCCATTAGGGAACGGACCCGCGTTTAACTATCTGATGCAAAATATCAGATAGCGCTCGGTGAATTAACACTCAAAGGTAATCCATTGGAGTAACCGGCAATAACCGCCGAGGGAGCACCGCTAATCTAGGTTGGGTCAGACGGGTTAGTATTGGGTACACGAAGCGGGCGCAGCGAGTTTACAATCTCCGGATGACCTTTGCCTCACTCCCCCCCCCCTCTCGCTGGTCATAATGATTGTTCTGGCGTTTTTCAGCCCCCTTCACGCTCTCACCATTTCCCTATCCAACAGTTCCGGTTTCATCAGCTCTATCTCCGTTGTTCGTTTTCAAGCTGAAAGCCCAGGTAGAGCGCATCAAAGCTTTAAATATCAAGTCTAGATTAGTATTATTAACTAGAAAAACCTAATTAGCCAACCATGCATCCTATACATCTGACGTGTACAGTAGTTTCTATGTTTTCAGAACTTTGGTTTCAGTATGATTAGCCATGAAATGTGTGAAGTTCCAAAGATCGCAAAACATGTTCTAATTGTTGTTCCAAGGTGATTTTCATAATTTACCTACCTTTACCGTTATTATTTCAAAGACCGATTTCATCGTCAACATTGTTATAGTTGCCCTAATGAAGCTCTTACCTCATTTTGGTTTATTATTTTCAATAATGAACCTTTGGAATCGACCAAGAAAAAAAAAATTTTAACACCCCCTCAAAATTTGATAGTTTACGTTTCAAGGTATGTAGAATCCAAAAATCGAATAAAAATTTGGCCGTCCGTCCGCCGTCCGCCGTACGCCGTACGCCGTCCGCCGTCCGCCGTACGCGGCACTTTTGCCCCTTAGCATTGACCAATTTTGATGAAATTTGGTATGTAGGCTCCATTTGGGGCCTAGTTGTGCCCCGAAGATTTTGGTTGATGTAGGTCACTTCTAAGGGTTCCAAAATGAATTTTGAAATTTTGAAAACGCCCTAACTCAAAAATTTTGATATAAAGGTATTGTTTTTCCTTCAATTTAAGATTCTGTAGAATTTTTAGAATTTTTTGAGACCACGCGGAGCTCTGTAGGTCAAACCGTTCGCTCACTACGAGAATTTAAAGTTTGGACGTACGATAAATCAGAAACACGAGTGTGAATCGCAAAAGTGGCCTAATCGCCTTTCAAGTGTTAGCCGACCGAAATGCGATCAATGTTTTTCTTCATGTTTGATGGTTGGTGGCTTTGCAGACGAGTGATCTATATAAAAATAATAAACCATTGTGTAATAATTTGCAGCGTTTTTCTTATCATGCCATCAGGAAAAACGTCCGCCAAGTGGGTGTTGCACATAGCTTCCTTGTATCCATAACCCAATTGTATAGATGATCGGATGCATAGTAGTTAATCTCAAAACATCAATCTCTAAGTACCTTGCACTACCCTCACAGGAACCATCTACACCTCAATCCACATGAACCTTGAAAATTTTTTCGAAATCGGATGAGAAATGTAGAAGTTATGGCTGTTACAAGGAATTCATGAGTGCTCATAAGCAGTGGGTACTATCAATCTGGAGGCAATGATTTTCGTAGGGAACCGTCTACACGCCGATTAGAACAATCTTACAAAAGCTACTGTCAATTTGGGGGCTGTGATTTTCATAGGGGACCATCTCAACTCCTATCCGCATGATCCCTGAAAATGTCATCGAAATCAGAGGGAAAATGTAGAAGTTGTGGCGGTTACAAGGAAACAGCTGCGCATGCCCAGTGGCTACTATCAGTCTGGGGGAAATGATTTTCATAGGGGACCATCTGCACCCTTATCCGTATGATCCCTGAAAATTTAATCGAGATTGGATGGAAAATGTGGAAGTCATGGCTGTTAAGAGTAATTTACGTTTGCGCATGCGCAGCAGCTACTATCAGTCCGGCGGTGATGATTTTCATAGGGGACCGTCTAAACCCCCAACCCTCACAATCCCTGAAAATTTCATCGAAACCGGACAATAACTTCGTATACTTATGCCCGTTACAAGGATTTCGTGACAGACACACAGACAGACAAACACGGATCCAAAATTGTTCAGGGAGGTCTGGAACGTAATGCGCCAGTGGAAATTCTGGTTTTGGAGAACATTTTTTTCCAACCTTGAAAAATGAAACAAAGCTTCCGCTACATTGGTAGAATCGGAAGCAATAATGGTTTATAAAGAAAATATGGTTAATTATGGAAAATAAACAACTTTTCAAGAGTATGCCATATTAAGGGTACTCCAAAGCAACCTCATATATACCCATGTAACAGTGAGTTTTTGTAACATCACCGAATTTTGATTTGAAATTTCAGCTTTTTTCGCAAATAAAATTCCGACGCTCTTAATTATACATGCCATTAGAAGAGCTAAGCCCATCATAGTCCCTCTTAATCTAATCATTTTCACCTTCAGGGAAAACCGCAATTTCTCGTTCACAGAATAGCCGTTTTTGACTCAACCAGCGATCCTATACACCGCGTATAAGTTTTTCTGAGACAAAAGAAAATTCATCACTAAGAATTTGACGGTCCTAAGCGTTGTCAAATACAACTCAGAGGTGTAACTCTGGGGGTCTTCGGACTTCCGGTGATGGAAGTTTGGTGTGAGACAGGTTTCAATTCTGGATCTCTGATTTACATTTACGACGTATCGTTTCTATACTCTGGTAGGACAGACAACGACATTGGGATTAGAAGTCTATATCAGAGATAGCCCTTCTCGGGATCATACAGTTGGTCTAACAGTATTTGGACCACGGACTTCGTTTTCAAAACAAAGAATCTTTAAGAACTTCAGTCAAAAGGAAAAAGTGAACATTGTGGATGATATGAGAAGCTCGTACAAACGAATAGAAGAAGTCATTATCTGAACTGATCTAACCCGATTAACACTCTGGAACGCGAGGTATCTCTCAGATACGAGGGAGTGACTTTTTCGTGAATTGCACTTGGAAAGGGAAGGGCGAGAAAGATGTGGGTTTTTGTAGCTACATCATCAACCGTCTGTTGCAATTCAGTTTGCCCGTCTCTGCTCACCGTTCAAGACGTGGGTCCGGACATCCGTTTTTATCTCCTGGATTCACCACTCGCCCCCATGTAAGAAATTCACATTCGAGTTTTCTCTCATTTCTTAGCATTGTATTTTGCATTTTCGGCATGCATTGCATTTTCTTTGCATTTGTTTGTGGTCCTTTGATCTTTTGGTTGTGCATGACTACGAGTAAAAAGTCCATTTGTGTATTAAAGTATGACATTTATCTCAGAGATGCCGCGCGTTCCCGAGTTCCATAAAGTTCTTTTGACTCTACTTTTCATGTTTTATTTCTGAAAATTGGTAATTCACAAGAAAGAAAAAAATAACCTAGAAGACCCAAGTGATATTCGGGAAGTACAACGACTTCTTTTGGATCGTATATGTAAGAACGGAGTTGACCCCCTAAGTAAGGTAAAACATTTTCGAAACCCCCTAGCACATTTTCCACCTGATTTCGATGAAATTTTCAGGGATTACGTGGATTAGGTTGTAGATAGTCCCCTATGAAAATCATCACACAGCCGTAACTTCAACTGTCCCCCAGGGGTCGCGGGTTCGAATCCCACCCGAGGCTAAGTATTTTTTTGATCCAATCACATACATCTACTCACTTAATTTGTCATCCGAATTTGATGAAATTTTCTTGGAATGTCCAGATTAGCGTGTAGATGGTCCCCTATGAGGGTAGTGAAAGGTACTTAGAGATTGGTGTTTTGAGATTAACTACTATGCATCGGATCATCTATATAATCGGGTTATGGATACGAGGAAGCTATGTGCCACACCCACTTGGCAGACTTTTTTTATTAATTCGAAATAGATAAAGAATTAAAGAATTTAACCCTAGAAAGATATTGAGTATAAAATTTAATCATTGCTGGTTAGCTTTTTGTGATTATGCCAAAACCAACCTTCTGTAGGAGCCCTCCTCTTAGCACTGTACTCCCGTGTTAGTTCTGCATCTGCCTTTGGCTAGACAACACCTAGACAACACGTGTAACATTCCTCATAAGTTTTGAGAACCCAATGAGTAAAAATCACTCAACATTACTCTTCCACGTACATATCGTGTGCAATTTCTAAACACCTCTACCCTTGCATGCCATTTCCAAAATGTCAATCTTACTCTGCAATACCACCCATGCCCCCTTACCAACATCTACGCTCTGCTTGTTCTATAGCATGAACAAGACAATTTAAACTCCTATGTTATCTCCGTACATACTTTTGTTAAAAAACCAAAAGAAAGAACACGACTGAAGCTACTTCAAGTACGAATATTAGAAGGATAACAAACAAAACCTTTGCACATCAAGACTTGACTTTTTCGAAAGAATCGACTTTCTCTTTTTGAAAAATTGTCGAGTCATTTGGAAATTCGGAAGGGAATTAATTTTTAGTACCGACGTTGAACATTGTAATTATCTACATTTTTTAACTTAAGGAAAGGGGATATTGATGCTCATTAAATACTATACTTTTCAAATTCGATAGTCTAATAATTTTAGTGTTATTGTGGGCTGTGGGTTGGAAGTCTGATTGCATAATTACTATTGTATTATTATAACTCCAATATTAATATTTTGACTGAAGTCATGTTTAATAATGCAATAATCCATGATGGGAAACATGTGTGGTTTCATTTCATCCTTTTAGAATATAAATTATTGGAGAGAAATCCAGTTTTAGGCGAATATGTAAAATTTACTAACGGTACTCGGTGCGTTGGGCAAAACACGATATCCTTTTGGGGTTAATGACACTTCCCAGAGTTCTGTGGAAACAACCGTTCGTCTCATGAGGATAATTAATTACCTAATTACGTTTGCCCAAAAGTGTTCAATTTCTAGAAACAAATTATACCACCCGGATAATCAAAAATTGTTGAACAATGCGCAAAAATGCGCGTTTATTGTGAAATTGATCAGAACACGTTGGTGACAGCCAGACTAGGTCACAAGCCTGTAAGGACCAAAATCCCCTGAATGATGAGCCGGAAACACGAGTGTGATTTGCTCATGAAACGCTGGCGAAAGTTATCGACATTTCATTCGATCAAATGCGATATTTTTTCGATTCTTCGAATAGAATTTCATGTCACTCACTTGTACTTCCTTAACTACCAAAGAATCAAATATCGTACTTAAATCGATCAAGAGTCCTCCTATATAGGTACGACCCGCTAATTTAGCTTCCTTTCTCCAGAAATTTTATTGGCTCTGTTGGTCAAATCAATACACCCACATGCCCATTCATAGGATGTAATGAGTCCAAGTTCCAACTACCGTTGAAGTCTTCGCGCCTAGATGTACACCGGAGAGGTTGACCTGCACTCAATTCGAGCATGAACCTTACTAAGAGCCTCACCGCCTAATCCCATGCACTTAACTGGACCCTCCTTTATATTTACATTGATTGTAAACTTTTAGAGCTTGTCAAAAAATTATTGCTTCGAAAATTATTTCAAACTTTTCTTTATACGTTAACAACCATGTTCTGTTGTTTTGGGTTGAGGCGACAAACAGTTTGAATCTTAGTAACTTACTTCATAAGGTATTATTAGGGATGGAGAAGGACTCTCAACACTGGGCAAGCATAGTATACAAATCTGCATATCAAATGCAGTACCTTTGTTTATACTAAGATATATATCGCTTTGTAGTGCTCAAAAGAGGTGTGATG
This sequence comes from Apolygus lucorum, assembly GCA_009739505.2. Taxonomy (NCBI): domain Eukaryota; kingdom Metazoa; phylum Arthropoda; class Insecta; order Hemiptera; family Miridae; genus Apolygus; species Apolygus lucorum. The sequence goes on along the minus strand of CM019167.2, from coordinate 69,469,216 downwards.
AAATAGAACCGTAGGGTTAAGAGAAAAAACGCTGCAAATTATTACACAATGGTTCATTATTTTTCTATATAGATCACTCGTCTACAAAGCCACCAACCATCCAAAATGAAGGAAAACATCGATCGCATTTCGGTCAGCTTTAATTTGAACGGAGATTAGGCCTCTTTTGCGATTCACAATCGTTTTTCGGATTTATCGTACATAAAACCCTTAAATTCTCGTGGGGAGCGAACGGTTTGTCCAACAGGGCTCCGCTTGGTCTCTAAAATTTCAAAAAATTCTATAGAATCTTAAATTGAAGAAAAAGCAATACCTTAATACCAAATTTTTTGAGTTAGGGCATTTTCAAAATTTCAAAATTGATTTTGGAACCCTTAGAAGTGACCTACATCAACCAAAATCTTCGGGGCACAACTAGACCTCAAATGGAGCCTACACACCAAATTTCATCAAAATCGGTCAATGCTAAGTGGCAAAAGTGCGCGTACGGCTTACGGCAGACGGCGGACGGACGGCCAAATTTTGGTTTATTATTTTCAATAATGAACCTTTGGAATCGACCAAGAAAAAACAACGCTGCAAATTATTACACAATGGTTTATTATTTTTTATTTTTCTATATAGATCACTCGTCTGCAAAGCCACCAACCATCATCCAACATGAAGAAAAACATCGATCACATTTCGGTCAGCTAAAATTTGAACGGGGATTAGGCCTCTTTTGCGATTCACACTCGTGTTTCTGATTTATCGTACGTAAAACCTTTAAATTCTCGTAGGGAGCCAACGGTTTGTCCTACAGAACTCCGCGTGGTCTCAAAAAAATTTAAAAATTCTATAAAATCTCAAATTGAAGGAAAAACAATACCTTTAAATCAAAATTTTTTGAGTTAGGGCGTTTTCAAAATTTCAAAATTCATTTTTGAACCCTTAGAAGTGACTTACATAAACCAAAATCTTCAGGGAACAACTAGACCCCAAATGGAGCCTACATACCAAATTTCATCAAAATCGGTCAATGCTAAGTGGCAAAAGTGCCGCGTACGGCAGACGGCGGACGGACGGCCAAATTTTATTCGATTTTTGATTCTACATACCTTGAAACGTAAACCATCAAATTTTGAGGGGGTGTTAAAATTTTATTTTTCTTGGTCGATTCCAAAGGTTCATTATTGAGAATAATAAACCAAAATTTTTCAACACCCTCTCAAAATTTGATGGTTTACGTTTCAAGGTACGTAGAATCCAAAAATCGAATAAAAATTTGGCCGTCCGTCCGCCGTCCGCGGCACTTTTGCCACTTAGCATTGACCGATTTTGATGATATTTGGTATGTAGGCTCCATTTGGGGTTTTTGGTTGATGTTCTAAGGGTTCCAAAATAAAATATGAAAATTTGAAAACGCCCTAACTTCAATTTAGGATTCTATAGAATTTTTAGAATTTTTTGAGACCACGCGGAGCTCTGTAGGACAAACCGTTTGCCCCCTACGAGAATTTAAGGGTTTTACGTACGATAAATCAGAAACACGAGTGTGAATCGCAAAAGAGGCCTAATCTCCGTTCAAATTTTAGCTGACCGAAATACGATCGATGTTTTTCTTCAAGTTGGATGGTTGGTGGCTTTGCAGACGAGAGATCTATATAAAAATAATAAACCATTGTGTAATAATTTGCAGCGTTTTTATTAGATTTTCGGATTCAACGTACCTTGACGCAAACCATCAAATTTTGAGGGGGTGTTAAAAAAAAATTTCTTGGTCGATTCCAAAGGTTCATAATTGAAAATAATAATCCAAAATGACACTGTGTGATAGCTCTCAGTACAACAGGATTGGGGGTCGTCCCAGCCGACCCAGCTCCAGAAAGTATGAAAAAGAGGGATCTAAACTTGTACGGGATTGGTCAATTGGATTCATGAACAAGTCATAATCTCCCAATCAGAAGTCTCGTTTCAAAATGTGTTTTACATTTTGGGTTCTACTCTGGATGGTGCTGCGCTCTGGCAGTCGTTCAAGGCCCTAAGGACTTTAAAAAGTGACAAATAGAAGATTCAAAGTGAAACTACGAAATATGTGTACGTAGGTCGTCCCACTTCGAGGGTCTGGAAATCTGGTCACCTTAGTTTGAATTACTTTTTTCTGACTTGCTTATTTCTTACTTTAAATCTTGTCACTCGATTTGAGATTGATACAATCTAAACGACTAAGAACATATCAGTTCGTGATTGGAAATCAGACACTGTACATTCAAATAATGCCTCATTTTGGAAAAGGCAAAGATGTCTACAGAATAAAATTCGTGAAAAGTAGAAAGGCTCACACACAATTCCCGCTCCACAAGCGCGCGATCTCATAATTCTGCATGGGTTCAATTTACGCGCCACATGTCTGTCAGGCGACTCAAATTATAATTTCTCACATGGAGAGATATTACGTGCGCGCCGAGCCGACGGTTTATGCGAGAAACCCAGCAGGGTCGCAGGATGGTAGAAATTCTCTCTAATGCGACGAACGACTGGTTGGAGAGGGCAGGACGGCGACTGGAGGGGGTGACAGTGACAGAGAGGGGGATTTTACCGGTAATCCTTCAGAAATTAAGACGCTCAGTCAGGGAACCGGATTAGCCGACTTCATTCGTGGCAAATTGTCGCTCTTCATTCAAAGACGCCTTTCCGTAAGACTGTTTCCAAACAGATGACGAGCACCTGAAGGCCTTAGATCTAACAGAAACGGATGTGCAATTATGATACAACGTATTTTTAACTTTCACTTTGGACATCCACGAGGGAAAAAATGTCCAGGCACTCCAATTGAACCCCTTCAAAAGTACGAAACTCAAACATCAAAAAAATAAATGAAAATGTATGAGATAAACACCACTCCACAGAAAGGATGAGTAGTAAAAATTAACAGGTTGAACACTGACATCTCCCAATGCAATGCGATGATGTTTTCACGATGACTACGACTGTGAGCAACTAGGATGTTGGGCCATCATACATATTATGAAACTTAGATAGGTACTACCCAATAACTAGTAAATAATAAACTTTGTACTGCGCTGTTCAATCCTATTATGATCAGAGGAAAAGAGGTGATACACATTTCAGCCTAACGTTCCTTATGCACTGCTGACCCAATAGCCATGACACATGTGGTTACACATTCACTTATCGCATGGATGAAGAGGAAGGATGTTACTGCGGCAATGTTTATAGAATCGAGAAACTAGTCGCTTCAGTATCTCCCTTTCCTGGTTTCCGAAAACCTCTTCGTTGTGGTCATGGCCCAAGGTAGTTTTGATCACTAGGAAGTCAATATATTCCCCAATGATGACCAATCTTCCAAACAACAGGGTCTATGTACTTATCCTGTTTTGTGAATCGTGCACCCAGATTTCAGGAAACTTCTCAGGATTTACTGGGATACATTCTCTGAACATATTCTCATGAATCACTACGGGTAGATAGGCTCTCTAAAAGACGCTTTGCAATGACATTAATATTTTTGGCCTCATAATTCTGTGGAGCAAAAACTATCGCGTTGCTTGTACTTATCCTGTTTATTGAAGCAGATTCTCGAAAATACTGTGATTGACAACTATAACTTTCGTATGTCAAATTTCCAACCATTTACCACAGCGTCATGTAGTGACTTTTATTTTTTCTCGTAAATTTCACGGCCTCACAATTTTCGACCTACAATTTTTTTTGTATAATCTACATTTTGTCCAATAGAACCGTTTGACGTTTATGTGATAAATAAAGCGTATTTTCCGAGAATCGAAGGATCAAAAGATGGTTGGAGGCGTCTTATGAGCACTGACTTGTGAATGAAACAATGACGGTCCATGGCTCAGTGCATTTGGTGATTTGAATAAACAGGTGACTCGTCACCTGGCCGTCAGCTACTGAATGAGACACCTCCCGTCGATCAACTAACGGCCCAGATTCGTTTCATGAACTGGGTAGAATTCCACTCGATCATTGTATTTTAAAAAGTCAAGGTGTCGCATTCAATCGGTTACTGGCTGAATGTATGGAAACGTACGAGTGTATATTCCACCTGTGCATTTTTCTTGAAGTACCTAGTCAACAGGGTATTGTCAGGTAGCAATCAACTTGGTAGGAATAATATTCAACTTCAAAATCTGATTCAGCACCCTTGAAACTCGTTGGATCTAATTTTTAGCTTGAGCTTTCCAAGCATACTGCCAGTCTGCACAAGGACCAACCAGTATCAACACTACTCTAAACAGCTCTCGTTTTTAAACTAGGCTACTAAATAAATTTGGAAGTATATTAAATAAATTAGTAAATTATTTGAAGTAGTGCCGTTGTCCAACAACTAAATTAGAAATGCAAGTTAATTTTCGTATACATTGACACTCATTTTCCATTCGAGATTAATTATAAATTAATATAAATTATTTATTACTTTAAATGGGAAACAATATCTAGTTCGTTGAACTCTTTTACATTTATAAAACCAAAATCCTCTCACAATCAATCTGACCGGCCTTACCCACAACCTGGGAGGTATCACCCCATGATGGGGGTAATACCGGTAGAAGCAGAAAAGAATGTCTAATAAGAAAGAACTGAGTTTGATTTTCAAATGCAGATAACATTTGATGGAAACACGTTGGATGCAAAATTTCACGAACCCTGGTGGTAAAAGTGTAGAACTCTAAAATTCGGGACAGGGATCCACCGACCCTCACTACTTGTTGTAGGTAAAAGTGTAGAACTCCAAAGTTCGGGACAGGGATCCATCCACCCTACCACCCCTACTTCTACCTACTCGTAATTAACTTCAGTGTTGCTGTTACGATTCAAAGCTATTTTGCCCAGGTGAAAAGGGCTTGGAAATGTAGGTAGCATACATTGATTCGTTACACACTGCACCAAAAATATTCATTTTACGTATAGTTGGCACCCCTTGAGGTGCTCTGTTCAATCCTGTTATTCTCTTCTTCGTGCTGAATCAAAGTTACATTTTTATAATTGGCAATCACAAACTTTTTCTTCAGCTCGTTATTTGCTTGTTTGTTCAAAACTCGAATGTATAAAAAAAAAAAAGACTCACTCTTGATAGGAATTGATGTGAAGTCCCGTATGGTGACTATGCTAGAATCCCCACTTTCCTGTTGAGCTGAAAGCATCCCGCAGGCGAACTTCTTTATTTTTTAATTAACTAAGCTTAGTTAAATCCACTGGCTACTATTTGTTTTATCGACAAATTATTTTCAATGACGAATATTATCCAAGTCAGAAATTACCTTGACAACTAAATTAGAAAAGAGGTTCTAGTCTCGTAAAAATGATTACATAAAAACCTACGACAGCCCAAATCCGATGAAATTTGTAGAGATTGTAATAGTCGGGACTTGTCTCGTGCAAATATTACTGCCTTGTTATGTAAACTGAGATACAAACCCTCAATGCAAACTTTTGCATTAACTCAGGGTAGGCAGGTAGATTTTGCTATTGAGTCTATGAGAAAAACCTCGGTCTTCTACTGATTATGGAATATTCCCGTGTTGGTTGGTAGCTTGGTAGTGGTATGTTCTATCATGTAATAACCGTAGGATGCTACGCTCATCATGAGATCTGGGTTGAGGAGGTGCCAGCTATGGCCCCTGGGACACCATTACTCCACATAATGCGTAACGTCGGTGCCGACCCCAACTCTTGAACCTTCCCAAGTTCGAGGTTTGTAGAGTAAACAGCCCTTCGCTTTAACTCACGACCCTCCCAGATGGAGGGTTTCAACTTTGATTAATTCGACCCCCCTGAACTCCTTCCGAGAAAAAAAACTGTAACGGAGAATGCTGCAAAGTGAAGCGGAAAGAGAAGGAAGTGGCGATGACAACTCAGAACGCTGTTTCCCATCAGAGTGGTGGTTGGGTGTCTTTTCTCGTGAACCATCCTGCGAAAGAACTTTCACCGGACCACAGCATGCCTCCCTACGAAAAAGTATAATATAAGAAAAACTGGAAGAACAACATTTTTGTCGTCGGACAATGATGGAATACCCCGAAAGAAATCCATTTGCAGTTGATCGGTTCAACAGTCAATTTATTATTGGACCTTCCATTCTGATATTTCTGGTTCGACCGCAAGCTCAATCATTCGGAATATCACCGAGGTGAATAAAAACAAGATGTTTTACATTTCTCTCGTTTTATTATTTCAAGTAAACCACTCTATTAGAAGATATCAAAAGAAGTGGACCGCTTCCTTAACCTCGACATTTACATTTCAATGCGCACACACAACATTTAGGACGCACGGGATCCTTTAAGGCAGGGGTGCTCAAACGGTCGATCGCGATCGACTGGTCGATCGCGAGTGCTTTTTGGGTAGATCTCGAGAAGAAAAAAATTTTTAAACACGGAGGAAATTATGGGCATTGCAACAAAAATTGTGAATCAGTGCACGTAGCTTGCAACGGCGGCTCTTTCAGTTGCAGTTGGAAGATAGGGAGTCAGCTGAACACACTGATTTAGTTCTTCACACGGACGTCAGGTGGTTGAGTCGCGGAAAATTCCGAGAAAGGTTTCAAGAATTATTGCCCGAAATAACAGCTTTTCTAGACGAAAGAGGTGATGACACTCAGATTTTGAAAAACGAAAAATGGCTAAATGATTTGGCATTTTTGACTGACATCACAATGCACTTAAACACCGTTAACTTGCAGCTTCAAGGTAAAGGAAAAACTATTATTGAGATGATTAGCGCAGTAAACGCATTCAACAGTAAATTGCAACTTATGATAGATCAACTGAAAAGAAAGGATCTGAAACATTTTCCGTCTTTGAAAGCAAGGATTCCTCAGTTGAATTATGATACGTATGAGGCTGAATTATCAAATAGTTTGGGACAATTCGAAATGCGTTTTTATGATTGCAATAAATTGGAAAATGTAGCATCATTTATGAGTTATCCTTTTTCATGTAAAAACATTGAGGAATTAGCTACTGAAATAGCAAGTCAGTTTAATATGAACTCATGTTCTGTTGAAAATGAGTTGGTGCAGATTATATCAGATGTACATCTCAAAGCTACAGAGTCTGATACAAATTTCTGGTGTTTTATATCTGAAGATAAATATCCGAATGTAAGGCAAATCGCCCATCAACTGACGGCATTTTTTGGGTCAACTTACTTGTGCGAGTCTGCATTTTCTGAAATGAAGATAATTATTCAAAATTGCGAGTTTATTGGATGTTACAAAACAAAAGAGTTACATATGGTGTTAAACTTAACTAAAGAGTGGCTTTGGATGTTGAAGCGTGGCACTGCATGTCCTCAGCATACTTTTCATAAGATGGTACGTAACCACTGAGTGCTAATCGCAAGCATGATGACATAATATGTATGTATGTAAATGTAAAATCTATGTAAGTATGCTGAGGACATGCAGTGCCACGCTTTAACATCCAAAGCCACTCTTTAGTTAAGTTTAACACCATATGTAACTCTTTTGTTTTGTAACAAACAATAAACTCGCAATTTTGAATAACTGTGAGTTTTTTCATTGATATTGTAGAGAAGAACCTTACTAAACCTAACCCAAACCTTGACTAAAATAATGTACCTATATTGAGCGGAAAGCTAATATCTATATATGCTACGGTAGGCCCTACCTAGGTAGGTAGGGTGTATCGTGTATGTACGACAACCCTGCATCACACACACTTGCAGTCTCTCAGAGTCGATCGTAAGTAGTTTAAAAATATTGAGGTAGATCGCCAGCAGTTCAAGTTTGAGCACCCCTGCTTTAAGGGAATGCCGCACGGTTCGTACATGAGAGTAGGGATGTCCCAAAAGTATCGATACTTAAAAGTATCGATATTTCTTGAAAAAGTATCGATGCATATCGATACTTTTTTCTTTGATATATATCGTAGTATCGATACTTTTATTCCAGTATCGGAGGCGATACTTTTTTATATCACATTTTATCTGTTTCAACACCTACGACATGAAGGTACCTACTTGGCAGTACCTCTATCTCTACGTAGATTGTTGGGAGACCAAAAAACTTCAACAAAATAAACAAAGATGATGTACCACCACTTCCAGCTCTCTATGATAACCTGCTGTATCGAGGAAGGACCACCAAAATATTAACCCAAACAAGTGCCTAAACAAAAACAAGTTTTAAATAACAAGATGAGTGATTTATCATTTTGTTCATTCTATATTAATAATTAATATAGAGGATAATAATTATTATTATCCACACTGATGGAGAGAAACATAAACGACAATTTCACCCATTTTAGTGAAAGTATCAAAAAGTAGCGATACTTCAAAATATCGATACTTTTTGAAAGTATCGTATCGATACTTTTTGAAAGTATCGTATCGATACTTTCTAGATGTATCTATACGATATTATATCGATACTTTTGAAGTATCGGACATCCCTACACGAGAGCGCTCTATCGGGGAAGCTCTGGAGAGAGTCCCATTGTTCCAAAAACATACAAGTAGAAAATTAGAGGAGTTTTGGTAAAACTAACAACTACGGATGATATTCGTGAACAATTTTGATTTTTTTTTTTTTTTTTTTTTTTTTAATCTAACAAACCACGTGAATATTGAATCTGCTACACAGCTATCGCCCAGAGTCAAATTAACGGGCTGTTGAGTTCAGATGATTTTCCTTAGATGAAATCTTGAAGCGAAATACATTGAAACTATGAAAAAATCCGATTCTATTTCTGTCACCTTGTTCTCGATAAAGTGAATAAATCGTAATGGAATACACGTTGAATTTCAAATATTGTTATAGTTGTAAGCAATGAGTCCTGATGCAATAACGTCTGGAGAACAATGATGATGTAATTATTGTGGCAGAAATACAGCATTCTCCTTTCTCCTCCACTGCCCCTAGCCAATTTTGAATGTAGTCATCCAAGTAAAGCCCCCCTCCCCAGCATGAGGTGTAGACTTGCCTCTTGTTCTTCCTCCTTCCTATGCGCTTGAACTTCGCTAATAGTATCCCGGCTCAGATCACTCTCCCTCTCTTGTGAAACTGAGTTCTATGATGACAGAATCTGTGAGAAATGTCATAGGAAATCGAACCTCAAATTTCTTCTCAGGATTATGACAAATTCTTCTTATCTACTTATTTTGAACTGTTCCGTTGGTCGAAATTTGTGGATTTGTTGTATTACTATTGTATGATATCGATACTGCATTTCAGAAATAGGAACCCAAGGCACCTACACGTGAATTTGAGCAAATTTTCCTAAACAAAACCGGGGAAAACAATGTTATGAATACAAAAAGCATACATGGTTTGGAATTTTTTTTTTTTTTTTAACAATAGAAACTTTATTGTGGTTGCCACTATTAAGTGTGACTATACATTATACATATACTTAACAAAATAATATGAAGCGTGTAGCATTAAGTCCCACCCTCTGGAGGGCTAATGCATAATAAATAATTCTACATACAATAGTTTTCATTTAACAATATTAATATTAATCGAACATTTAGTACAGTAAGTGAGTAATGACAGGTGTGTGTTGATTAAATAGTTATAAAAGTGAATCAGTCCTTGATGCAAGTGAGTGATCAGGGTGGTGTAGCGTTGAGGAGATCGCTATGCCATTTCCGCTTGAGCCTACGTTGGTCTCTCGGTGTACGGGGCTGATCCAGCATTGAGCTGACGAGAGAGTTTCTATGGTTTGACGTGCGGCTTGCAAATTTGGAATTAATGAGCGAATTTTCAAAGAAATCTTTCAGCTGAAGGTAAGGCTAAGAAAGTGAACAATGTTGTTGCAATTTCTTTTAGAAAGTTTTTTTACACGATTCTTGGTTCTTTTGATTTTCAGTATACCATGCCAACATACTGTATGCACGGGGTCTGCTTTGAAGATGTTAGGAGTCCATATTCATGTTCTACTCGTCTCCATAAACTCATAGAGACCCACACGGCTATTGTTGTTTTTTCTGATTTTCAGTATACCATACCAACATACTGTATGCACTGGGTATGCTTTGAAGATGCTAGGACCCCATATTCACGTTATTCTCGCACCTTTTAAAGTAGCAGTTGACGTTCAGTAAGTAGGTACCTACTGGTTGGCCAACCAGATGCCGGATGCCTTAGCGAAAGGGAAATTTTCACCTCAACACAGTCCATTACCTAATTTACCTTTGGAAAAAGAGAATGCCTCAAGTCATTTAATACTACCTAATAATATGTGTAATAAAGTTTACAAAAAAAAACTTCAGAATGGCAGTGATGTGGTAGATGAATCAATCCAAAACATGTTTTACTAGAGAGAGTCCCGGAAAACGAGGCTGACTATAATTTATAAAAAATAGTGATAATAAAAAAGTTGCATGTGTTATGGCTGAATGTTAATAAAAAAGTCTGCCAAGTGGGTGAGGCACATAGCTTCCTTAGATCCATAACCAGATTGTTCCTTGGACTCTCACATGGGACCATTTACACGTCAACCCGCATAATCCATGAAAATTTCATCAAATTCGGGAGGGCAATGTAGACGTTACCGCTCTTAGAAGTGTTTTATGTTTGCGTCCACGATTATAATAGGAGGCCATCTGCACGCCAATCTGAACAATCCCTGAAAATATCATAATCGGGCTAGTTTAATTTTGCAATTTACAAGGATTTCATGACAAACACAGACATAGACACACAGACAAACAAATGGATTCTTAGACAGATGGAATCAGATTTCGGTTAAATATTCGGTTAAATATTGTACTGGTTGGGGCGTGGGTAGTCACCTTCTTCTTTATGTGCCTTATCCGGCTAACCGGACGTTGGCAATCACTGCGGCGAGAGCGTCCCGGTCCTCTGCAGTTCTGAAAAGCTCCTCCGCACGCTGAATACCCGTCCACTTCCTCAAGTTATTCAGCCAGGAGAGCCGTCTTCTTCCAGCACCGCGCCGACCCTCGATCTTCCCTTTCATAATCAACTGTAGTAGCCGATACTTTTCTCCTCTCAATATATGTCCCAAGTATGCAATTTTACGGCATTTCACCGTAACCAGGAGCTTCCTCCGAACTTGAGCCCGCTGGAGAACTTCCTCGTTTGAAATGTGGGCTGTCCAAGGGATCCTAAACATCCTACGCAATAGCCACATCTCAAAGGCTCCTATTCTGCTCAGGGTGGCAGCCTTTAGGGTCCAAGCCTCCGCTCCGTACAACAAGACCGACCATACATAACATTTTACCATTCTCCATCGGAGAGAGAAGTTGAGGTTCTTATCACAGAAAAGATTTCTCATTTTCAAGAATACGGTACGAGCCTTCTCAATTCTACATTTGACCTCCATGTCCGGATCCATAGATTCATTGATTACAATGCCCAAGTACATGAATCTCCTTACTCGTTCAACTCGGCGGCCATTGAGTGTCAACACAGCATCATCATGAGAGGAACGACTGAAAACCATCCATTTGGTCTTCATAATATTGATTGTCAGACCCGCCCGTTGGCCAGCACTCGAGAGTCTATTCAAGAGAAGCTGAAGATCCTCTAGGCTCTCAGCCAACAGCACGGTATCATCAGCATATTTGATGGAGGTTATTCGCTCCCCGTTCACTCTGACCCCAACATAAAGATCTTCAACCGCTTCCTTAAATATACGATCTGAGTAAAGGTTGAAAAGAAGAGGTGAAAGCAGGCATCCTTGCCTAACCCCTCTCTGGATGCTGAGCTCAGGCGTCACAATATCACCTGCTCGTACCTCGGCCACCTGCTTCCAGTACAGGTTGTGGATTATGCGAATATCCTTCCCATCTACTCCACACTCTTTCAGAACCTCAATAAGCTTTGAATGCAGGACACGGTCAAACGCCTTCTCATAGTCAATGAAGCAGGCAAAGACATCTCTACGCTGATCATGACACTTCTGCATTAGGACGCTGAAGGCAAACAGTGCTTCTCGCGTACCAAAGGCATGCCGGAAACCGAACTGGGCATCATCAAGGTCAAATTCACACTTGGAGCGGATGCGAGCATGAAGAACTCGCAAAAACGTTTTCAGCATGTGGCTCATTAGGCTTATCAGCCGGTAATCATTGCAAGCTTTGGGGTGCTGTTTCTTGGGGATCACCACAAAGGTGGACTTTAACCACTCCTCAGGAAGCCTCCCAGTCTCATAAATTCGATTGAACAGCTTCACCACCAGATCTAAGTTGTCCTCCTCTATCAGCTTGATTGCCTCCATGGGAATCTCGTCCGGGCCTACTGCTTTCCTGATTTTACCAATGGAGATGGCATGGAGAACCTCCGATTTAAGGATGGATGGACCCTCAAGGTTCTGCTCATCAACTTCTACAACCTGCCGGATATCATTGAAAAGCTGGGATATGTAGGCCTTCCAGGCATTGATCACATCATCACGGTCCAATAACGGCCTGTTGTCGTCTCCCAATATCACCATTGGGGCTCTTTTTCTCATCAACCCTGTGATCCCTTTTACCTTCTCATGCAATCGCTGAAGATCATGCTGTGCCTCGAGTTCCTCCATCTCCTCACATTCCCTCAACATCCATTCCTCCTTGGCAGTTTTGATCTCCCCTTTGACCAAGGTATGCAGTCTTTGGTACTCTGTTGCATGACCCTTGTTGGCTCTCCGCAACTCCATCAGATCAAGAATTTGGTCAGTCATCCAGCATAATGATAAATAATGTTATCGTAATAATGTTATTTACCATAATGATAAATGATGTTATCGCAGCCATCTCCTCTACTCCGGGAGTCAAAGCGCTGTTGTATGCCGACGATTTGGTTATCTGGGCTACATCGAGCAATATCCCAGCTCTTGAATCTGCTCTGGACAGTGCATTGAGGGACCTCTCTTCTTGGACTAAACTCAATGAGATGCAAACCAACACCCTGAAAACAGAGTTTCAGCTCTTCACTCTATCCACCAAACCGCACGCGGTTTCTCTTTCTATGGACGGGGAACCATTGAGGCGGTCCAACTGTTCCACGTATCTCGGCGTGAAGCTCGACCCACGCTTAACCTGGTGCGCTCATGCCGAAAACAACGCCAAAAAGGGTACGAAAAGACTTGCACTCCTGAAACGGCTCACAGCGACAAAGTGGGGTGCCTCCCAGGACGTCCTCACCCTCGCGTACAAGGGATACGTCCGGCCAGCCATGGAGTACGGCAATGAATTATTGGTTACATCCACTGACGCGACGATCCGTAAGCTGGAGGTCACTCAAAACAACGCTCTGAGGGTTATCACAGGGGGAGCAAACTCTGCCCCGATAGCTGCCATGGAGCTACAAACCGGAATAGAGCCGGTTAGCTACCGAACTCAGGCTGCTGCCCTGTCGATGCATGAATGTCTCCTGCGAAATGATGTGTACTACTGGCAAACATACACACCCGCTGCCCCTCGCTTGACCACACAGAAGTCTTTTCTCTCCAAGATCGGCGAACTGGAGACTGAGTATGGGCTCACCCAATCACTTCAGAACCCAGATCCCTTCCCGACTATAAGAGAAATAGCTCCACGCTGCACTGCCACAGGACATACCTCCCTGATTGCACCGGTCTCCAAGCAGACAACGCCTCCCATGGAGCTTAGAGCAGTAGCTCTAGAAACTATTCATACCCGCTATCCGGAAGAAGACTGGCTCCGGATCTACACGGATGGGTCTGCAATCGGTGCAAGGCAAAATGGAGGAGCCGGTGTTTTCTCTGCAGTCGGGACAGTTGCCGCCCCTGTGGGCCGTCTTGCAAGCAACTTCGATGGTGAGGTCCACGCGGTGATTCTTGCCCTTGAAATGATTAACACTCTGGAGTTCACCAGAGTTGTGATACTATGTGACTCTGTAGCCGCGATCATCAGTCTGTCAACGAACAGCGAAACAGAGTCCCATGATGTCTTGAAGGGCAGAAAACTGTTGGAGCAGCTGCTCGCGGAGGGAAAAACAGTAGTCTTGCAGTGGATCCCATCACACGTAGGCATATGGGGAAATGAGCAAGCTGACGCCCTAGCAAGAGAAGGCTCCCGCATGCCTATGCCTGACACCCCTACCACCTATCGAGCCGCAAAAAGTGCCATTAGATCCTCCGTTCAGGAGAAGTTGCTTGATGCCCAACGACGCAAAGCCGAGGGGAAGCAGTGGGTCTCACTGCTGGACGCAGGACACCGCATCCCACCAGCTCTCCCTCGCCATGAGTCAGTTGCGGCGTTCAGAGCTGTCACTGGCCACGATTATTTAAATGCTCACTTGCACAGGATTGGACTGAGAGAAAGCCCTGGATGCAGCCTCTGCAGCAGCACTACTCCAATGACGACAAATCATTTATCTGACTGTCCTCGACTCGAGGATACCCGACAAGAATTTCATCCTGACGACACCACCTGGTCAAAAACAGCGAAATTGTATTGGGCTGCAAGAAGTCTTATGGCTCAAGAGCCTAGACAATCGGCGTAGGAAAAAAAAAAAAAAAAAAATCCAGCATCACCTACGGGTAGTCACCTACGAATTTCAAAAGTTACAACTCGAAATCCTTGTAACAAGCATAATTCCCACAGTTTCCATCCGAATTCGGATAAATTGTGAGATACTGTGTGGTTGGAACGTGGACAGTCCCTATAAATTGCAAAAACCACTTACCGATCACTTCAATCAAACCCCAGTTAATGCTTAGTTGCCTCAGTACTTTCTGATTTCCTAACATCTGAGGATTAAAGTTTTGATCATCATTGGCATTTCATCATCTATATGCTGTTCCACTGTAATCTCAAAGTTTGGGTTTCTATAACAACCCGGGGTGACGTATTTCTCCGGATTTAACCCAGAGCCACCTACGGAATAACCATTCTGAAATAATTTGTAACGTTATTAATATCAAAGTTGAAGACTTGGTGGGCTGGTGAGGGAAGGGACAATTAGCCTAATGACATCTTGGAAACGAAATCGAGCCAACACTCGATAAAACAAAATCAAGATGGTAGGCACGTCGACCGCGACCCATCTAGAAATTGAGATCCAATCCCATAATTATACCACTGGAGTTCATCTTGAGCTCATCTTGATTTGAGTAATTAACTTTTCCCCTCCGAGTGAAATCGTTTCAAAGGGAGAAATAAATTGAAGATGAATAGTGGGAAAGTGCAGTGATGGAGTGGTGGAGGTGGGTGGATCAAACGAAAACTACCATAATGTGGGGAAAGGGAGGATCAATGTAGGTTGTGGTTCTTTGGCAAGAGGGACGGCGGTTTTATAGGTGGAAGAATCTCGTTGTTTGCCAAAGGGCAGCTGAACGAATGAAAAAGAGGAGAGGGAGGAAGGTTCCTCTAAAAGTGAGTTAAAGAAAGGAGGAGGGGGAAGAGATGGTGATGACAGGGGTGGAGGAAGATTTTATTTCTCCGCGAGTTATTAATTATAGAAGAGCTTCAGCTATCGGACTCCGTGAGAGGAAACGCTCTCCGAGGAAATATCTTCCATTATTAATTATAACCCTCTCCCCACTACCTCCTCAAGCCTTGCCCCCCTTACCCCCTTCTCTTCACCGCTTTTCGGAAAATCTCTCCGATATATCAATTACTTTCTTAGGTTTCTTGAATTGTTCCTACCAAGCTCAAGATGGATGGTTTAAGGCCAAGAGCTTTTCTCTTCTTCTTCTACCTCATCCCAAAATTATTTAAGTCCCCCACCCTTATTCTTCGCTCCACACAGATTTCCGAAACGTTTCATCTTCGCTCCATCATCATTATCACGATAGCCCCCCACTATTTAGCCCACCATTTGCTGGTTCACCACTCTCTGCTCTGCTTACCTAATTATTTTCAAGCCGTAATTATCAGTTATCTAACCAATTTGAAATCTGTTCCATAATTTTTTATTATGTTTCTAGTGCATTTTAAAAATCCATACAGCCTGTAGAATTAACATATATAAGTAATACATACAAATAAAAAGATTCAAAAATCAATAAAACCTTGTTAATAATACGAATACTAATAATACCTTGAGCACTTGTAGAACCCTCTTCACACGCATTCTGCACATTGAGCTCGATTAAATTTTCAATTCCACACGCATCCAATGGTTCAAAATCCGCGTCACTCACTGAATAAGAACTGTCGTCATCAGTAGCTGCCCATTCGACATCATCCACTTTTCCCTCATCATCTGAACTTTCTATGTCAAAGTTTAACCGTTATTATGTACCTTCATGAAAAATAAATTCAAATTGATTATTATGGATATGTGATATTTCCTTCCTGCTATTACTGGAAAACATGAGTAAAAATTACTCCTTCGGTGGGCCCTCTAATGGAAATGATGAGTAATATTTACTCCTCTAGACCTACAGAATTGGAAATGTTGAGTAATTTTTACTCACTTATCTTTGAGAAGGGTTGAGCCACACAAAGGGGGAGCACCTGACCTCCCTGGGTGCACTTTCACAACTGACAAGAAACCTTGAAGGAAGCATTAGGGATGTCCCCAAAGTATCGATACTTTATAGTATTGATACTTCTTGAAAAAGTATCGATACTTATTTATTCCCTGATATATATTGTAGTATCCATACTTTTTTTCAGTATCGGAGGCGATATTTTTTATCTCTCACATTTTATCTGTTTCAACAATTACGACATGAAGATGCCTACTTGGCAGTACCTCTATCTCTTCGTAGATTGTTGGGAGACCAACCACTTCAGCAAATTAAACAAAGATGATGTACCACCACCTTCAGCTCTCTATGATAACCTTCTGTCCTCCATCGTCTAGGAAGGACCACCAATGTTAATCCAACCAAGTGCAATACGAAAACAAGTGCCTAAACAAAAAAGTTTTGAATAAAAAAATGAGTGATTTATTGTTTTGTTCATTCTATGTTAATTATTATCCTCGCGATGGAGATAAGTCATACTGATGGAGAGAAACAAACGACATTTTCACCCATTTTTGTGAAAGTATCGATACCTCAAAATAACGATACTTTTTGAAAGTATACGATAGCGTAGCAGGAGCCAGGGCGTGCCACCTACCTGTTTTCTGCCAGTGTTGCCATCTGAAGGTGGCGAGGAGTAAGATTTACTTATTATTTCCATTCTAGGGTTAACATGAGAATCAATTGAACTGGAGATTATTCACCCATGAAGTACTCGCATATTCTTGTTAGCATGTTTCTCCTTTTCTTATTTTTTTACTATAGTTACTACTCAATTTGCAATTAGCTTTCAGTTGCAATTTAGAATGAATCAATAGAAAACTGATTTTTTAGTTAAATATTTCGTATGTGTGGTTATATCATACTCAACTTATTTTCGGTCTCGATTAGAGGGCATGTACCTTTAATTTAACGAAGTAATAACTCCTAAAACAAGGTAGTTTAGAGGGTATACCGTGCGGATAGGATCTACGGTTTTGATAAAATATTTTCAGTGGTGGTGGTCCCCATCTCCCCTTAACACTACGTTGAACCAAAAGATTCCGATCCAATTTTGATGAACTATAACGAATGATAATTTTTCATCCTGATAGAGTTAAAATAGGAAACTTTAAGCTGATGCACCATACATTATAATGTTTAAGAGGATAATTTTGACTAAATTTATGAAAATTTTGTCCCTTACGGTTGCATAATAATCCTGTCCAATGAACTCAAGATGTTTTTATAAACTTAAAACATATTGTTTAGTAAGGCATGCATTCCAGGGGACGTCCCATTTGATAGGCATTAGATCAGTTTAACAAGTTGGTAAGCGATAAAACTGTTTCACTCGATGTAATTTATTTATTACTTTAAGCAAGAAATAGTGATCCCCCCCCCCCCCATCACCATTTTCCACCATAACATTTCTACATTCAAGGTATTCAAGGTGAAACACAAAAAACCACGAAAATGCGGTTTATGGTGTACTGACACCATGGTGGCACCACTATTAGTTCCATGGTGGTGCAGAGAATAATTCATGAAAATCCAGAGGAGAATTTTTCCTGAATTGCATAGCATGGGTACAGTAAAGAAGCAGTCAAGGAACCAAAATATTGAAAAATAGGATATCTTTTGAATATTATCCCCCCACTCATCCCCTCCACACGTTGGTTTCCCATGCCCAACCGTGGGATTACTCCCACATTTTGATCTCCATTTATTGTACTGACTATATTCCACTTTCCAGGCATTACTGTTTTCGCTGTAGGCGGAAATTAAAATATCCCTCTCAATAGCGTGGGAGCATTTCTATATACATCCTTTTACATCAGTCCAACTGTAAATACTCGAACCTGAAAGCACTCACGTTAACTCAGCGTGAATAATCATAATGAAATAACATTATCTGAGTTGTTAATTCTATATCATTCACATGGCTGACTCTCTCGATCCTTGTAATGAGTTATTATGCTGAGTGTATTATTAAAATTGCGTTGAATGGTAAATAGGGCCCTTTAAACGAATTTTTGACTTGAATGATTTTCAAACATTTCCTCTCAAACTCTCACACGTATATTAGCTTGCACACAGTCTACTATGGAGTGGTTTGCTATGGGGTTGATTATTACATAAAGGTTAATAATAAGAAAACCATAAATTGTAGATCCAAATATTTTTCGGAAATTATGGTCACTACTTAAAAATGGTGATTATTAAGCCTTAGCGTTGACAGACACACTTATTTTTCCAGCTTCCGTTTCTCAAGAATGCGTTATGACAATTTGCGAATTTTCAAAGAAAATGAAGCGTTCGTGATGAACTCAAAAATTTTAGCATAGATATAATTGAATTTTACTTCCGAGTCTACCAAGGTAGTGGAGGCATTTTTTAACTTCTCAAGGTTGAAAAAAAAACGCTGCAAATTATTACACAACGGTTTATTATTTTTATATAGATCACTCGTCTGCAGAGCCACCAACCATCCAACATGAAGAAAAACATCGATCGCATTTCGGTCAGCTAAAATTTGAACGGAGATTGGGCCTCTTTTGCGATTCAAACTCGTGCGATTTATCGTACGTAAAACCTTTAAATTCTCGTAGGGAGCGAACGGTTTGTCCTACAGAGCTCCGCGTGGTCTCAAAAAATTCTAAAAATTCTATAGAATCTTAAATTGAAGGAAAAACAATACCTTTATATCAAAATTTTTTGAGTTAGGGCGTTTTCAAAATTTCGAAATTGATTTTGGAACCCTTAGAAGTGACCTACATCAACCAAAATCTTCGGGGCACAACTAGACCCCAAATGGAGCCTACATACCAAATTTCATCAAAATCGGTCAATGCTAAGTGGCAAAAGTGCCACGTACGGCGTACGGCGGACGGACGGCCAAATTTTTATTCGATTTTTGGATTCTACGTACCTTGAAACGTAAACCATCAAATTTTGAGGGGGGGGTTAAAATTTTTTTCTTGGTCGATTTCAATGGTTCATTATTGAAAATAATAAACCAAAAGGTCTCCAAAGTAGAATCGACTACCGAAGTTTTCTGGTCCTTAACATTGGACTCCCTGCCAATTAATTTGTCACTCCGGACGATTAACTTAATATGTTGCCTTAATATGTCATTCCTGACGATAATTGAGTAATTGTTTCGCAAAAATTTCTTTTTGCCAAAGTGTTGATAATTACAAACGAAAAGACGAATTCGTTTGCCAGGAATTTCGGACAACCCTAAGTGGACCAAATTGTTGAAAAACTTCTGCCAAGTGGGTGTGGCACATAGCTTTCTCGCACCCATAACCCAGATAGATGATCTGATGATGTGTCAAAACACCAAAACATCAAAACAAAAAATCTATCAAAACATCAATCTCTAAGTACCTTGCACTACCCTCATAGGGGACCATCTAAACGTCTTTCCGCACAATCTTTCTGAGAATGTCATCGAAATCGGATTGAAAATGTGGAAGTTATGGCTATTACAAGGATTTTACTTTTGCGCATGCGCAGTCGTTACTATCAGTCGGTGATGAGTTTCCATAGCGGAATATCTGAACTTCAATCGGCATAATCCCAAAAAATGTCATCGAAATCGGATAGAAAATGTAGAAGTTATGGCTGTTTTTTTTTCCAACAAAAGACAAAATGTCTTTTGTGACGGAGGGGGCACGCCATAAAAAAAAATCAACAATCACTCTGACACCTGATTCGCGATTCGATGGAACGATAACTTTCGCTCAATACAAGATCATTTCCCTTACCCTAGTGGTTCAGATCCGAAGATCTAATCGGTAAAATCTATACTTATCCCCCCCACTTATATATAGATACAAGCCTCATTGATTACAGAATAATATATCTATCTATCCTAATTCAATTTGTATCTATTATTTATCATCCCTAGTCCCAGGTTGATTTCCACCGAGGAATAGGTATTCAAACGAAACGTATAATTTACTAGGGGGTAGAATCATCTCCAATTTAATTATTCTCATTAATTAATTCGACTTTCCAGATCCCCTAGAACAATACTGTTTCAACCATCATGATCATAGTAATATATTATGGTATATCCAGATTCAGCACCAAATTTCTGATATAAGTACAATTTCAAAAATTAAAAATTGTCAAAAAATTGTAAATAAACATATCAACAATTTATATATAAACATGTAATAAAAACCTGCGTATATTCGTTGTACCAAAAATGCAATAGCCGAGTGGGTACTCTATCAGTTCGTTGAGACGAGTAGAACATGAATATGGAGTCATAACATCTTCAAAACAAGTTGGACAACAACTTGGACTTAGATTAATTATAATTGAAGAGTATATAATTTTAACCATTCGTACACATCCACAAGGATGACTACTACTCTCTCATTTAGCTAATATTTCGATTTTCTTACCCATAGCTTCAAAGATTTATATGAAAATTCGCTCATTAGCTCATGCTGCATGAAGTTTTCAAGACCTAATTGTGGAGTTGGGTTTTTTGAAAAGTTCTCAGAATGACTCTCTCTCTGAAGTATTGCTTAAGTAATAAGGAGGGGGAAAATATATAATGCACCGGCAAACATATAGCTCGGAGCGAGATAATAGAGAGAACACTGAGGTTATAAGAGTGGTCGACGACGGGAGGGAGGATAAATGCCCCATGGCTCTGTATAACTTGTTTTCTTTTCATCTAGTTTTGTTTATTTATAACTTTTGCCACATACACGAGCGCGCTTTTTGAAGGAAACTTGGAAGAATTTGGAAGAGTGGTCATAGTAGGGAGTCCAAGGGTGGTTTCTCTCATCGCAGCGGGAAGTCGACTGTTTTCGAGGTAAATACCTTCTACTTTTTTTGGCCCTAACTCCTAGCCAAACCACAATATACCTCGGACCCTTAGTTCCATTTTACGGCATCTTGATTATTCTCAACTTCGGTGGTTTGACCCGAACACAACACAACAAGTGGCTTTGAGTTAGGGCACCATCCCTTTGTATTATTATTTCGCCGCCCTTATCACAGCTTTTCAAGTAGGTTAGATGGTAGGTATAGGTTTGATAAAAAGTCCTTTTGATCAAGCCATTAGGCGAGCAGCTGTGGACGATTTGGCGGTTTTTTTTTGTCGAACTGAAAGGGATTTGTTCTGCACGAGTGACAGGTGATGGACTAGTGGATGATGTTCGCGTACCACACTCTCACCACTCTCACTGACCGTTCGTGTGGACGATGATATTAGAGCCATCTTGAATTCTGGTTCTTTATGTATAAATCTTCACGAAAAATTATGTTGAATGGGTTTTCAGCCATCATAACTGTATGTGAAATTGCCATGACATTGATGATTGATCGGGTAAAATTCCAAAGTTAGATACGGGCAACATCAGGATTGGAACACGAAGGCCTAATATTCGAATTTTTGCGAATATTTATATCTTATTTAGAATATTTAGTATCTTTTTTATTAGTATTAGAAAATAAAATATGTGATCTGACTCTAATTTATTCTATATTTTTTCAACTACCGCCTTCTCTTACTCTCGGAGGAAGTTGATTATACGTGAAATATGTTCACTATGTCATCAAGTCTAGTTGAAAGTCTGATACGAGATAAGGAGATAAGTGTATAGAAAATATACTGTGAAGCATCATTATCCCTGTAGCCAGCGTTAATTTGTCCTGGGAGACCTCCATATTATTGGTTAATCTATTCATTTATTTTTATAGGGTGCATTCCAAGTGTTCGAGGATTGTTAATATATAATTATGTATTTGCTCAAGTTCATTTTAACCATCGATATTTGAGCTCCAAAAGTCCACTTATTTCTAAAACGTATTATGCCATTCCATATTCGCAACCCATAAAAATGCGTGTTTGACGTACAAAACCTCCCCCACGCTGGTCGCTGGTGTACATCCTCAAGGCATCCCTTTCCCATACAAACCCTAGAATATAACCACCCGATCACCCAGGTTGATGGATAACTCGTCAGTCTATAACGTAAAATATTGAAGCACTATTGAATTTGGAAGAAAAAACATATCATTTATCATACGACTCGACGCTTTACTGGTTCGGTGGATTTCAGTTTTTTGTTGGAGCTTCCAGGGTGTGAGGTAGCCCCTAATCAGCTTTGTGCTTTTTTAGAGGACCTCAGGGAAACACGGCCGAACGTCCCACCGGCCCCATTTCATTATGCTCCCAATAACGTAAATCTGGATACGACCCCGCCGAGGGTATTAATATTGAATTAGTCCTCTCTGACATGTCCTCCCTTGTTGCAGTTTTTAATTTCGACGGCAGAACGTGGCGCTGATAGTGACAGCGAAAGAAAGTTGTTGAAGCTTACAAGTGCACAATGGCGAATCTAGGGAGGGGTTCTATACTATAATGTGATAAAGACGTATGATTTGTCTTCATCTTTTTATAAACACGATTTATGTTCCAAGAATAACGAATTCCCAAGACACATCGATCACATCCTGCTGTGATACATCCGAAGGTAGATAGTCCCATCTCCCACGTATTAAATATATTAGTATAGTTTTAAAATTATGCTAATACGCAAGGATACTAACCAGGTAGTACATCCAGTGTTTGATTTGGCTCGAGACGGCTCGAGACGGCTCGAAACGGTCTCATCTCGCTCTAATACATCTGAAGGTAGAGAGGGACTAGCCATCAGCCACTTATTAACTACTAGCTGAAAAGCCTACTAAAAGTAGGCAAAACGCTTCTTCCGACTCTCCCCGCATCCCACTCCCTCCGGCTCCTCCCGCCTCCGAATTCCCCCCTCCCGCCCCTCCGTCTCGTCCCACCTCCCAAGACCCCTCCGTGCATACGTACGTACGGTTGGCGTTTTATATAATTAGATATTTATATAATTTTGAAAGTATGCCATACCTGCAAGGATGCGAATCGAAGTAGTTTGGCTCGTGATTGACTCACAGTGACCATTCAGGTCTCCTGAGATTCAAACCTGGATGCGGCGCACGAACCCTACCCCACCTTCAAGACCGCTCGGTGTTGCGGGTTATTGCATACTCACGGGGAAGGTGGACAAAAATCAGTATACCACACTGTTGACTTCATGGGGGTCTCAGTCGGTCGAGCGATCCGGGTCAATATTTCCAGAAATTACCGGCGCTCAAACTCTAAAAATTGTACTTAAATTTAAAATTTTCAAGGATTTTCGAAATTCATTAGTGCAACAGTCTAGGGTATTGAAAAACTGAAATATTGCCGCTGGAATCATTAAAGCCGAACAATAATTGCTGGCGAAATATGGGAAACACTTAACTGAATAAACAGTTTTTCCGCGCCGGTTTTTTCGTTCGTTCCTCGTCCCGGGTCAGTATTTCCCTAAATTGAAAGGGCGTAAACTTTAAAAGTTGTACCTAAATTTGAAATCTTCAAGGATTTTCGAAATTCATTAGTGCGTGGGCGTACGGAATTGAAAAACTAAAAGATTGCCGCTGGGATCATCAAAATTGAACAATAATTGCAAGATAAAAATGAGAAAAACCGTTCACTCAGCTAGGTTTTTCCGATTTTTCTCTGGCAATTGTTGTTTGATTTTGATGATTGCAATAAATTTTAAAAATCCTAGCAAATTTCAAATTTGGGTACAACTTTTTAAGTTTGAGCGCCTGTAATTTAGGGAAATACTAACCCGGAACGAGGAAACGAACGGCGACCGACTGAGACCCCATGACTTCATTACCCACTCGTTCCTTTCTATAAATATGCAAATTTCACACAATAAGACGATTTTTTTTTAAAGATAGGTACTATGAATCCTTAAATAGTCAGTCACTTCTAAGAGGAGAAAAATAGGGAATGACATTTAAAATGCGCTAGTACGATCACATATGATACGAAGGTATGGTTGTTTTCCAATAACTTCTTACTTATCTGTACATCTATCAAGATACTCAGCAATGGATAGTTTTCACAGTTACAGAGTTTCGAGGTGGTCACAGGAACGACCGCAATATTGCAAGAGGATGGTCGATAAATTGCCACTAACATACTTTGCTGTTGCTATAGATCCATTTACAAAATGGCCTGAAGCATTTCCTGTCCCAGACATACAAGCTACCACAGCCGCAAGAGGGTTAGTGGATTTCGTGTTCTCGCGGTTTGGTGTACCTAGGGAACTACACACCGATCAGGGGACCAATTTCGAATCGGATGTATTCAAGGAAAAGCTCACAATGTTAGGAATAAGCAAAACACGTACAAGCCCAATGAGACCTCAGAGTGACGGGCAAGTGGAACGCTTCAATCGAACGCTGTGGCAGATGCTATCGACTGTTGGAGAAAACCACCAAAGGGACTGGGACCTGAACGTGTCTTGTGTGCTCTTAGCATACCGGGGTACTGTGCACACATCCACTGGGTTTTCACCGGCCGCTTTGGCACTGGGGCGGGAATTGGTGCTTCCACTGCATCTTCTCTCAGAGCCAGCTCTAGGGTTCAAAACCAGGACCGATTATGCAACCTTCCTGCATAATCAATTACAAGAAGCCCACGAGATTGGTAGAAGGAGGCTACTGATAGCTGCAAGAGAGTGCAAGAGGAGATATGACGTTCGAGCAACAGTCCCAAGGTTCAATGCGAGAGATGTAGTACTACATGCCAAGAAGAAGGGTAGGGATATGTCCCAAGTTACAAAGCCCTTGGGTTGGTCCGTGCCACGTACTAAAGAGGATTTCAGATGTTGTCTTTAGTATAAAGTTGCCAAGTGGAAAGAAGAGAGTAGTTCACGCAGACAAGCTAACTGTATGCACCACATCAGAAGGAATGGGAAGGATGGTGACTTCTTAGGTTACCATCACCACTTTGATATAATAATAATAACTGTTTGTTCGTTGTCAAATAAAAGTTCAGTTCTATTCTGGAAACCGATCGATTTGTGTTCTGTTCACAATAATATACATGATTCTATATACATAAAACGCCAACCGTATGTACGTACGTATGCACGTTGCCGATCGGGAGGAGTTGGAGGGGTCGTGGGAGTGGGGAGAGTCGGAGGAATCGGGCCGGGAGGAGTTGGTGGCGGGAGGAGTCGGAAGGAGTGGGTCACGGGGAGGAATCGTTTTTGCCTGCTTTTAGTAGGCTTTTCAGCTAGTGATAAATAATTGACAGGTGACTAGACTGACCAGGATGACAGCAAAACACGAACTCACTCTTTTTTATTGGAAACCAATATTTCATAATAAACTACAATCATGTGTTGTAACTAACTGACAGTTAGGGACTACATAACACCATCCCCCCTCCTCTTCTTCAACGTTGCGGAATATCTTCAGATGATCATCATGAACAACGATTCTGCGTCCTCTCTGTAGACATGTACGGTAAACAACATCGGACAATTTTTTACCACTCTGCATGGCCCAGCCCAAGGTGACTATACAGGGTGTCCCCGAAAACGTTCCCCCCCCCCTGCTAAAATCGTCCAGGTAGTGGTAAAAAAGAAATTTTTTTTTTAATCTTCATGATTTTTCTCAAGGATCTCAAATATGACCACGGTACGCATTGCATTGTTTTTTCAAATGAGACCCCCATTTTTTATTGCAGATTCGGATTCTACGTGAAATTTCATGAACATTTCACCCCTCAACCGATTTTTTTTGTTGCGCGCAGTCCGCTCAGTGCGCGCTCAAAGATGCGCAACCGCAAGGTTGTGTCAAAATGTGCATGTACGAAGTACCTAAGTGTGATACATGATATTTTAGTATTTTTTTACGCTGAATCACGAGGTGATGTTAGTTTCTTGATTTTACTGCATTTTTATCAAATTATCGACGAAAAATGAACTTTTAAAAAAGTAACACCTTTCTACTCAATAAAAACACCAAATTTCTAGCTAATTGAAGTTTGGGTTGAGTAGAAAGGTGTTACTTTATACTCACTACCATATCTACGAATAATGCGTATTTTATGTAGTAAAAACGAAGGTTTTCTTCGGAAAATCCATTTTCTAGCAGTCGGAATCATTCGGAAGTATCACCATTGGATTCAGCGTAAAAAATTACATAGGAAATGATACCAAAATCGTCAAGCCGTCTTGAGATCGAGGGGGACTATAAACCGCTTAAAACACTGGATTTTCTTGTTAAACACACGTTTTTTGACATTCAAACTTCATTTAATCTTCCAATTTAAATGTTAAAAATAAAAATTAATAGATCGTTGGAAAGCTGACAACTTGAGCATGTTTTCCCCGAAGAGCGCCCATCGAAATGGGAAGGGATTTAGAGTAAAAACTTTGGTCAAAAAAAGTCAAGTATCGAAAAAAAATTTTAAGTTTGCTTTTTGACTTGATTTTTTAAAACTATTTTATTGCTGAAAGATTTTGATTTTGCACTAGATAGCTTAGGAATTTAACGCTCTTTCTAACGGTGTAGTCAGATTTGAATTTTCAGGAGAAATAAGGGAGTTATGACCACATCAGTGCTGTAAGGTCGAAAACGCGAAAAAAAACTTCAAAGTGAAAAAAAAAGAATTTTGAGTGGGTTAAACGAAAATTGCTAAGAGATATTTTTTGTTGGAAATACTTTGTAGAATTGAACCCTGATGTTACGCCCATCCAAAGTGTAGACACCCTGTATACAAAAATGCGTTGAACCGTCTTTTATGGGAACCAAGACTATGGGACTTGCCCAAGGGCTTTTGGGAGGCTCTATGACACCATTACGCTCCATTGTCATTATCATTTCATGCTCTTCATCTAACCTGTAGGGTGGAATACGACGAGGAGGTTGTCGGATGGGTTTGGTATCACCAACATTTACACTATGAGTATACCCTACAATTCGTCCCATGTCAGTTCCGTCTTTTGCAAATATATCAGCAAACTCCAACAAGAGTTGTTCGGGTTCTATACTAGAGTCAAACGTCGGGTACTTCGCTCAACAAACCCTGGATGTGAGTAGGTAACCCACTGATGTGTTCCACTGTCTCCGCTAGATTCATGTCAACAGGCAATAACTCCTGTAATTCACTCATGCAGGCTTCACCATCATAATCGCCCATCAAAACTCCTTTATCTGACCCCCAAATACGCTTTCCTTCCAAAATAACTGCATGATCCGCTGGGTCAATGAGACACTTGAATTTAGCCAAGAAGTCCAAAACTAATACATAATCTTTGTATTGGCCAAAGTAGACATCCTTATCAATGGAAAACAGTCTACAAATTACTACGCAACAGTTTATTTATTATTATTATTATTATTATTATTATTATTTGTATACATCATCCGTGTAGTATCTGAGGTAGATACACGGAGCCTGCGAAGAATATGGCTTTCCCATTAATAGTTCCTACCAGCCATATGATCGCGCAAGGTAAACAATCAAGTTTATTTAGACAGAAAGTCCCTATCAATATAACATTTTAACCCAGAGTTGTGAGTACCTTCAATTAATTTGATCAATTTAATTAATGATTAATTTGATTATTGATCAGCTAAAATTTGGCTCACTTACGTCAGCGAATGTTCTATCCGATTCTCACTGGTGTTTCTGATTCACCATTAGCCCAACCCATAGAGTAATGGGATCGAGTTAATTAACCATGCGAGAGAACTGTCGACTATCTTCTAAGGACCAGAGCCAAGTAGTGGGGAGTTTGGTACCTTTGAGGCTAGGTTCGCAATGCACAAGTGCACCGATAAATTTTACAATATGTAAACGCGCATCAAATTAATGTTGATCGTCTGGGTGGTATCATTCGTTTCTAAAAATTGAACACTATCCTAAATGAATGAAAACACGTCGTGGATTTTCATAATTTAGATAATTTATTATCCTCATCAGCGAAAAGTTGGACCTAGAGACCTCTGGGTGATGTCATTAAATTCTTAAATATAATCAATATTTTTAAAAAATGTTCTCCCCTACTTTTTACCCCTCATATGTGACAGACAATAATCAAAAGCTTCGGGACACTATTAGACTCCAAATGGAGCTAATATACCAAATTGCAACAAAATCAGTCCGCGGAAGCTGGACTAAGTGCCGCGTACGGCGTACGACGGATGGACGGACAATATTTTATTTTATTTCTGGATTCTACATACCTACCTTGAAACGTAAACAATCAAATTTTGAGGGGTGGGGGATTTCAAACGTTGGTTATTGAACAAAACAAACCAAAATAGCGCTTTCGGAGAATTCAGTGATAGTATTTGTAAGATATCAATAAAAATGGAGGTGCTAAACATGAAAAACAGTACTCCATTAAAATACTATTTGGTATCTCCAATATCAACATCGCAGTTCGATAGTGAGATGCTGCCCACCTTATCGGCATTCTCGTATGTATCCGCCAGAGTTTTCGGATGTAGACAAATGCGTCATCTTTTGTCGCTCTAAATTTTCGAATGCTCTATACGAGTTAGGAAAACAACTTGACTTTAACGTAGAGGAAGCATGTTCAACTTCGTTCACCCACCAATCATTATTTAACGCCCTGGAAGACTGCTGAAGTGACATGAGTAATTTCGAAGAAGTGAACGCACGAACTGGAGTCAGACACGAACATCTTCTACCTGTATGAATCTTTTATACACGACATTTTGAACTCTCAAGCCACTCATTTTTAGAGGTCGATTTCAACATTCCTAACGATGAAGTAAATTGCACCTGTTTTTTCTGTAAACGTTCACTGCAAATCAATTGGAATCGTTCGCGTTGATAGTGTCTCATACCATCAAAAGTTGTTATTAATTTTTTAATGTTGAATTTTAAGAATGAAAGGGAAGCGTGTTTGTAATTATGTCCTTCTGTTTAGCAACTATTTGCTTCCTGTTACCTATTTTTCAAGCTGTTTCATATTTATGATGTGTTATATAATCTACCTATTTAGTATCACAGGGCGTGAAATCTATTTTTATATTTTGGTAATAGTTATATTATTGACTACCTCATTATTATTACTTACCTATATAGAGGATATAATTTTGTTGACACTTGTCCTCTACAATGTGTTTTGGGAAATGAAATTATTATTATTTTATTCATTACGGCGCGAAAGCAAAAATAACTTTACACGACTACTTGGATGTCGGAAAAACGCAATTTGATTGTAAGTGATGCCTCAAAAATCTAAAAATATACATAATACACGTTTAAAAAAACGTAAAAGTAGAAGATTAAAAATCTAAAAAAAAAAATTTTTGTCAATGAAATTAGTTTGTAAATAATATATATAACATAGAACATATTTGGAATTGAAAGCTATAATTCCCTTCATTGTCGAAAAGTTAGAGAGAGAATAGAGTTTTTGTCGGCGAGTCCGAGTTCCAGACCACTGTATATCACAGGATCAGATGTAATGGGTCGTGGTGAAAGTCAGACCACATCAATACTCGTACAAATCCGATTTTCAACTACCTCATCAACACTTTGAGCATAATCGGACTTAAATACCTAAGAGACAATCTGAGAGCCGTGATTAACGGAAGACCCCACAACTTGGGACGAACGCCTGCAAATATAACTAACTTCCTCGCCGATTTTCCCGCTTGGCTGGGCACGAGTTCGAAACTCCCAATACAGGGTTTTCCAGAGGGTGTTGGAGGGTCTAAAGGGCACGAAAGTCAGGGAGGGACTCCAGCACCATCAATCATCACCTCTGATCACTTACCTGCCATCCCCTGCCTGCTCTGCCTCACCCTGTGCCTTTCTTCAGCTGGTATCTCTCGACTTGAGGAGCTCACCTCTAGAAACCTGTTATCTTAATATTCTCAGACATCAGAGATTCTCCCTCCCCCACTCCATTGAGCCTTTAATACCAGAACACGCCTGAAGGATAATCACAGAACAGAGAGGCGTATCAGGGAATATAAACTTCTCGCGGACAGGAGGCTGAATAGAAATGTCGGATAAAGATTATCGTCTTTCGTAAGGAGGCGTGTTTCACTTCTAGATGAACTTTGTTGATAAACGAGTTCAAGCCAACTTCCGTCATCTGTTTACTTGCTAACGTGAAGTTAACATAGGCAAGTCAACTCGCAGCGATAAGTGGTTACCGCAAAGGTAACTACTAACTATCTAACGATATAGATAATGGAGCTCACTGGTTTGAAGCAGGCATGCTGATTTTGAACCAATTTAATTGAGCAGATACAGCTGTTTAATTGAAAGCATCTCGAGTACACTTTTTGCGACATTGTTTTTCAATGTAATCCAATGAAGCACGCTGGGGCTATCTCTATTCAAGAACTGATTAATGATTTATCGTACATCCGGTTTCAAAAGTATGTTAAACCTTATTCGATCACGTCATGCTCAATGAGATGATTCGTCTTGCGTGAAGAAGCCGCGGGCCATCTATTGTGAGTTCGACGCTGGGATTTCAGGGCACATACCGTAGAGGACATTGTCCATTTTGCTTCCGAATCTACCAAGATAGCAGAAACATTGTTTTCACTTTTCAAGGTTGATAAAAAAGATCTCCAAAATCGAAATTTTCACACGCGTTTTACGTTTCAGACCTTCCTGGACCAATTCTGGTTCTGTGTAGGTCATGAAATCCTTGTTATTGTCCGATTTCAATGAAATTTGGGGTGTAGATGGTCCCCTATGAAAATCATGGCCCCCAAATTAAAAGTAGCCTCTGTGCAAGCGCATACGTAAAATCTTTGTAACAGCTATAACTCTACATTTTCCATCCAAATTCGAAGATATTTTCAGAGATTGTGCGCGTTGACTTGCAGACACCACTTTAAGGGTATTGCGAGGTACTTAGATATTGATGATTTGATATTAGCTACTATGCATCAGATCATCTATTCAATCGGGTTATGGATACGTGGAAGCTATGGGCCACACCCACTTGGCAGACTTTTTTTGAATGTGCCCTGTGCAAAAGGAGTTCCGAGAACACTTTCTGGGCGTTGAGCAGCTAGACATGCCAGCAATAGTAGGTAAAACTCTTGAATGACGGTAGTTCATAGCTGAAAATCGCTCGATATGTCCATCGGTGTTGGAAGTATCGAGTCCTGCTCGTTGGGGAGTTTGAACGTATTAGTTTTATGCTTTAACTGTCTAATAATTATTGTAACTTTATGTCCATAGTATTAGTTGATGTATCTAGTCCCCTAAACCATCCCTATGAACCGCCATCCTAATAAATACCTCAAGCCAAGTTAGTATCACCTCAAAGAAGTTCCCTTCGTAGATGGAGGAGGATGACAAATCACGCTGACATTCGATGACAAACATGGCTTTGAATGATAAATAACTGGGTGACACTTAGCCAACATAGCAACCAGAGAGGAAAAAAACTGACCTCCTTTCACCAAACTCTCACATTTTACTAGTAAAGGTTTTAATTAAGAGGGACCTGAGCCTGGCGGCCGGGTAATGCAATATTTCAATTAAAACTAGATTAACCAAGTTCCACTCGGGTCTGTGAGGTTTCTCTTTCCACCATTTTGATAAGAAGGAAAGAGTTGTTCTCGAAAATGGAATTAGGGAAACTTGAGAAAGCCTCTCACGGTGGGCAGAATTCCACTCCACACTCTGCAGGGGGTTTTCCTTCCACATTGCTCCAACGACACAACACGCGCGAAGAGGGGATGATAATACAATGGAATGGAGGGGCTTTTGTTGAGACTGTTATCTGAGTAGGTGACTCAGACCTCTCCATACACCTCATCGTAATTGACGCTTCACCTCTGTGTATCCTGTACGCCCCTAATATGCTTGTTTTGCGACACATCGGAATCTACCGTTTCCTGTACAAACGTTGATTATAGAACAGTTGGTTATGATACCAAAAAGTGTTGACAAATAACTCTATGTTTTAGAAAATGATCATGAAATATTAATGGGTGTTCGCTATTAAGGAACAACAATCCTATTCATGTAAAGCTGTACGCATATGCGGCTCTATCTAGAGTGGAGCTTCTTTCTGTATAGCACATAAGGCTGCTTCTATAAGACTTCAAAATGTCTTTTTTTCACTTTATATATATATTATTTTTAATTTTGCGGTACATTAGAGCATTAGAGCTCAGACGGTACATGAGCATTAGAGCTCATGACTCCTTCATTTTCCAGAGAAATTCAAATCTGATTATACCATTGGAAATAAATTTCCTAAAGGATAAGTTCTTGAACATTCCAGAAAAATTGTACACTAGGATAGTCTTTCTACCTCAAACTTTAAAATTGTGGCCCCATTTAGTCCCATCAGGTCTTCGCCCTTTAACAGGAGAAAATCACCAAAATGTTTGGAAAAAACAGAAATTTTTAAGTTTGAGGTAGAAAGACTATTCTAGTGTACAGTTTTTGATCGACTTCAAAACTGACGTAGCTGTGAAGGAGGAGGTTCTCTTTTGGATGTGTCATGGGTCGACGAATTTTTTTTTTTTTTTTTTTTTTTTTTTTTGTTTTTTTGTTTTGTATTTTGAACACCATTTTTATTACAAGCTTTTATTTAGTTTCACTAATCCCGTTGTTTGTGATCAATGTGATCAACTTCCCGGTTTCTGATTGAGTTGAAATTTCGCATGCAAGTATAAATCGGATGACAATGCAATATTATTCACTTTCAAAGGACCATCTTCCAATTCAAAGAGGACCATCCTCCATTGTATATTGGACATACATTATTTCGCAGGAAACCGTCTTCCAATTCATGAAGCGCATCCTCCAATCATGGGGGATCATCTTCCATTTCATAATGGGCAACCTTCAATAGGGTGTGCGCCTGGGTAGGAAAAACTGTTTATTGTTATTTTTAATCTAAGGTAGACCTCATTCTGAGAATTTTGAACCAACCGCGACCTTCTAGCGTGTGTATATCTTTTCCTATGAATTTTTAAAGCTTCCACCGTTTATGACGTCACAGTGGGCTGGGGGTCCCGCCCAGGCGAGAGAGGCGCGTGACGTCATAAACGGTCGAAACTTTGAAAAATCATAGAAACAGATCTACTCACGCTAGAAGATTGCAGTTGGTGCCAAAATTCTCAGGATGTAGTCTACTTCAATGCGAACCTACCTACCTATCTACCAACCTATCTGAATAAGTTGTCATTATTATTTTCTCCTTTTTAGTGGGTTGCCATTATCAGTTTTGAGGTGTTCCGTTTTTTCATAAAAAGGTTTTTTCGTGAATGGTCAAGAGCTCATCCTATAGGAAATTTAACGCTCTTTTCAATGGTGTAACCAGATTTTGCAGGGAAAATGAAAGAGTAACGGTCATTTTAGTGCCTCAATGTCGACAACACGAAAAAAAATCCAAGTGACGAAAGTGGCATTTTGAGCATTGTAAAAAAAAGTCCTAGAATGGAGGCGTTGATGCAAATTAGATGTAGAATCGATCCCTGAATCTTGTTGATTGGTTTGGGAAACCCTGTATAAGCGGAATGTAACGGTAACTTTTTATATGTGTCACACAAAGTTTTTGTCTGAAACTTTTTCAACGTACTTGCGGAAATGTCGTTTGCGGAAATTTGGATTACCCCTTGCGAAAAGATATATTCATGTCAAAATAGATATGAGAGTATGAGCTATTCCGAAGATGCGAGCTAAACGTGTTTTCCAGAGAGGAATATCGTCCAAAACATAATAATATAAGTTATGCTCGGAAATCAGTTTATCAGACAGAGGTTCTTTGCGCAAGAAACCTAAAAAGCGGTAAAAACTATTCTTCGAAAAGCATCAACTCGTACTCATGAAAAAAAACTTTTTTGCCTGTTTTGCCAAAGAGTCTGATGAAAATAAATACCGACTGCAGTGTTTCATCAACTCACCACCAGAAGATCTGGAGATCAGGATAAATTTACCTGAAACAAGAAAATATATAATTATTTTCTTTTGGTCAATTTTACAAATTCACTTTGCAGCACATAATATCTTTACTCAGGAAAAACTATATACAATTATTAGAAAATATGTTATAACGCTGCTTTATGACTACCCAAGGGAGAGATAATGAAGTTCACAAAAAAAGGACTTAAAATAAGAGTAAAGTTTAAATTGATTGGGAGGCAAAATGATTTTGTTTTAATACTTTGAAAAATACGATGCTGTCTATGGTGGAAAGAACATGATACCTAAGCTAGAATCTGAAATGATGTTGACTAATCATTTTACTCATGCTCTAACCTCGGACGCTTTTATAATGTCACTCTTGAGAAGAAAATTCTCTTGTTAAATAATGTACTCTCATTATATATTTCAAACGGTGGGGTTATAATACTTCACGAGAACTCCATCTCAGGTTTCTAGTTAGTGGAAGACATTTTTTTCACGTTTTAATTTCTGAATGAAGTGCGGCTCGCCCTCATAATGGCTTTTTTCTTCTTCTAATAAACTCATTAATGCCCGAGACAACGGTCGCATTACTGACAACCGCAAAATCGCGCCTCCAAGGCCGTAATGACATTTTAATTACGCCATAATGAACAGGCCAGTAAAGCATCATAACGGAAATCTTAACATTTGAAATCTTAGGAACGTGTTCACTAACTCAAAAAAGAGGATTTCGCTTGAAAATCGTTGAAAGTCAATTCTGACTCGTAGAATTTGCTGTATTTGGGACAATCATGCAAGTTCCAATGAGACACCAAACTAGTATAATGTGGGAAAGCAGAGAAGGTACGTACGTCCAAATCAAGTACGTAAAATACGTTAAAAAAATAAAAAAATAAATGAAATTAAAATATCATAATAGATGCAAATACTCGTAGTTGATAGAAATTTTCGAAATTTGCTTCCTCGTATCCGAAAACTGCACACATAACTCCCCAAACTTAAGGATAGAGGAAAGACGAAATAGAATGAAGAATAACATAGAAGTAAATCGGCCCGCGATTATTTCCGTGGTGTATGTAAACGATTTCCACGAATTTCCGATCAATGTGAAGTTCAACCATTCAGTTATGCAAATTGCTTCCGAGTCTACCAAGGTAGCGGAAGCTTTGTTTTCACTTTTCAAGGTTGAAGAGAAAATTTCTCCAAAATCAAAATGTTCACTCGCATTTTACGTTTCGGACTTCTTTGAACAATTTTAGTTCCGTGTCTGTGTGTCTGTCATGAAATCCTTGCCACAGCCATAACTTCTATATTTCTCATCCGATTTCGATGAAATTTTCAGGAATGGTGCGGGTTGGCGAGTAGATGGTCCCCTATGGAAATTATTGCCCCCGACTGATAGTAGCCGCTGCGCATGCGCAAAAGTGAAATCCTTTCCACAGTCATAATTTTTACATTTACCACCCGATCTTGATGAAATTTTCGGGGATTATGCTGGTTGGCGTGTAAATGGTCCCCTATTAAAAGCATTGCCCCCAGACTGATAGTAGCCACTGCTCATGCGCAAACGTGTATTTCCTTATTACAGCCTTAACTTCTACATTTCCTATATGATTTCGATAAAAGTTTCAGGAATTATGCTGTGGAAATGAAATGATCCCCTATGAAAATCAATGTCCCCAAACTGAAAGTATTTTTTGCGCATGCACGAACGTGAAATCCTTGTAACAGCCATTACTTTTACATTCTCCAACAACGTTCAGAGATTGTACGGGTTGACGTGTAGAGTCTCCTAGGAAAGGTACTTAGAGATGGATGTTTTGAGATTAACTACTATGCATCGGATCATCTATACAATCGGGTTATGGATACGAGGAAGCTATGTGCCATACCCACTTGTTAGAAGTTTTTTATTTGTTTATATGCACTAGTACTCATTTTCATTATGTCAAATGTTATTAATACCTCTTTTGTTTGTTTTAAAGCGTGTTTTATTTCGTTATTTTACTCATTCAATCTTTCTGTACAAAATTCTCTGCTTGTACAAAATATCAATGAAAGCTTTGTAAGCCACCTTCTCAACATCACAATGAAGGATCAAAATTTCGTAATTCAATTAGAAAAACTAGGATTAAAACTTCAATTTTTTTTAAGTTGCAATTTTATTAAAATTAAAAATTGAACTTTCTTCCATTTTTTCAATTTCAAAATATAAAAGATTCTTAACTTTTGATACAAGAAAGATCTAATTGTACCAAGCGAAAGCTTTGGAAAATAATTACGTATTCGAATTGTTTGAACGCAAAAACCAGCATACTCCATGAGTTACGTCATACTTTACACCTTCTTTCTTTATTTTATTACGATTTCTTTATTCTATCGTATTATTTTTTTTTTAATTATTTTTTTATTTTTTATGGAGCACCATTTAGTTATGATCAAGTAAGAGAAAGTTATTCAGAATTTTTCCACCGATGATTTAGGGATCGATTCCGAAAATAAAAGAGGTCAACCCTTATTAATGTATATAACTAAATATTTGAAATTAACAATTGTTATTGCATGTATATTTATAATTCATTTTTATTATACATATACATGTAAAATATATGGGCTATACAAGACAACCCACACTATCCTTAAACATCGTTTTTTGGCGGAATACTTTGGACCGACCTCTGCGGGGATCGTGGGTTCAAGGCTCATCGCCGGCAGCGTGCGTTTTTCGGTGAACGGGGCTCTCATTGCCTCCCTTGTCCCAATCCAGGGCGGTGAGGCAATGGGAGGCCATGAGCGAAATCATCAGAACAAATTCTGATCTTCCCTTTGGAAGACAGCTGATGACGTCCACGACGCCAGGAATGGCAGTCGGACGAAAATCCAACCTAAAATGGTTGTTTACTTTACTTTACTACTTTACCATCCTTAAACATCTCAGTGAAATCGTGTGAAAATGGCGGGAATCATGAGTAGGTACGACAAGGAATTTATGACAGTTTTCGCATACGAGGAGGCTGGTATTAGGCCGAGGGCAACGAAATCATTGAGGGACATTTTGATTCCATCCCGAAGTATACCAAGTGGGTGTGGTATACCATGTGGCTGTACCAAGTTGGTTTTGCTTCTTCGTATCCATATCACGATTACATAGATGATGTATAGTAGATAATCCAGACTTCAATCTCCAATTTCCTACCATTACTCTTCAAACTAGGTGATCAGATAACGATGACACTTGTAGGAAACCATCCAGAGACTCATTCATACAATCCCTGAAAATCCCATCGATATCGAATGAAAACTTTAGAAGTTATGATTACGAGTATTGTGGGTTTCAACTTGGTGCATGCGCGAAGGCTACCAATGATACTATCACAGTGAATTTTACAGGGGACCATCTACACCTCATCTCGCTCAATCCCTGCAAATTACCTACACCAAATCCAGAAAGAAAACGGAGAAGTTATGGATGTTACAAGAGTAGGTGTTTTCGCATGCCCGGAGACAACCAATCGTTCGATCACAATGATTATTGGAGAATATCTCTATAAATCAGCACAATCCTTCAAAAATTCATCAAAGTAATATGTTGTCACCACGACTTTGCTCATGGATTTATTCTTGGGTTATCATAAAAGTATTTTCTGTTTAGAAATGTAATTATGATTGATATTGAAGTTGTAGAAACATACGTTACTACGTAACGGTCCATTAACTAATAATGTATAACAACTTGATAAGATACTAAGTACTTACAAAAGAAACCGGGGAAACAAAAGAAACTTACGGAAAAAGACGGGTTTACAAATAAAAAGGTAGGTAAGTAACGGGGACAACGACGGCCAATGACGTCACATTAGGGGAGTGGGGGGCACATTTGACATAGGGGCACATTTGACAATGGCTGTTTGTCACACAAGATTTGAATTTTACCGCGATTTCGTGTTTTTGTATTGTGAAGAAGAACCATTCCAGGTGAAAACCGTGCAGGTTACAAATCATCTAATTTTACCGAAATCGCGGTAAAATTCAAATCTTGTGTGACAAACAGCCATTGTCAAATGTGCCCCTATGTCAAATGTGCCCCCCACTCCCCTACATCCTATTTATAGGTACATGGGTAAGTAGGTATCTTCACACTTATAACGCACATTCATATTCTTACCGGTGACCACAACCTGCGTGGTGGAATCCAAACGAGAGCGTCCGGTTAACTCTAATGTCGATAAATTCAACCAAAATTGAAGTGAAGATAGATAGGTAAGTACTTAAGTATCCTGACTTTTTATAAGAAATGATGAAAGCAGCGAGAAAAGATTTCACGAATGAATTGCTTTGCCTTTGTGTTTCTTGCAAACGATCGACCATCATTTTGTTGGAAACACGGATTTGGAAAACAACCAAGTCGCCCCTCGAGGCAGGAAACTGATTCCCATATAAAGGCTCTAAACTATAATAGATATTGATTTCAACGATGTAATAAATGTTACTATAAACTTTGATGTAGATAGTGAATATTGAATAAGTCAGCTACGTACCTCAAGTTCACGTGAGAAGTCATCAGTCCTTTCATCAATTCGGTAAGCACTCGAATTCGTTCACTTTTCTTTTCCCCGCCTAGTTTCCCCACCTTCCGTTTCAACAATAACCTAAATATTGGAACAAAACTCAAGAATAAAACAGAAAACCCGAAAAACCGTACCGGAATCGAAAGACTGTTGAGCGGACTGCGGGCAGAACACGCGACGCGACGCC
This sequence comes from Apolygus lucorum, assembly GCA_009739505.2. Taxonomy (NCBI): domain Eukaryota; kingdom Metazoa; phylum Arthropoda; class Insecta; order Hemiptera; family Miridae; genus Apolygus; species Apolygus lucorum. The sequence goes on along the minus strand of CM019167.2, from coordinate 69,430,261 downwards.
CCACCTCCCAGCTGTTTCTTTCGCATCTCTCCCGTGTGTATTTCTTCTTCTTCGGCTTGTTTCTCTCGGGTTAGACTAGAAGCTGACTCAGTTCTGAACAGATTCTTTAATGAAAACTTCAAATCAATGCTTTCAAATGTTCTCTGCGGTGTGTAGGAAAATAGCTCTCTGTCATAGAATTAGATAGAATAAGTTTGGTACCAATTCATTTCCCAAATAATCCAACCTACTTTACCTCTGAAATTGAAGTCAAAAACATCATCATTTGATCATAATTTATTAATTTCACAGAAGCAATGGTTTTGGAAATAATGTTTATGTTACGCTTATTTGACACAAGATTTTTTCCCAAAAGAAGTCTAGAAACTTTGAACGGGAGAAACTCAGGCATGGTTATTATGAAGAAATCGAAGAAGAAGGAGGTGGCTTGTAAAATCCATCGCTGACGTAATCAATTTTCCTGTCTGTCAAACACGATGAAGTGACGAAGGAAGTAAGAATTAACGATTTACAACGAACTGTTGCCAACCACAAATTATGCGATGGACCGAATAATCCAGTCCGTGCCCACTCGTACCCGTCTTTATTCAGCATGAATAGAATTTCCTACTCTATTCATCTATTCATCTCGTAGGCACCTATTTTATTATTTAACAACTTTGTGAATGTTTTTTGGCTTTTTTTCAATGGGAAAATTTTCACCCAGAATTATTCAAGTTAAAAGCATGCGTTTTAACATTTTTCAGACAGACTTTTTTTTAAGCGATTTTTTAAAACTCCATTTCAGAATGGGACAGATCTGTGTGAATCTATTCAACTTTCTCCACGTTTAATGACATGCCCGTAAGTACATGTGTACGATCAACTCACGTACTATAAGATATTTAAGACGATGGCCACGGTTTCGGTGGAATGGGTGTCTGCTTGGGTGACTGTTGGTTTGATTCTGCATCGGTCTTCCGTTGCCAATGCTGCTCAACGCCTATGAGCTTTTCTCATTCGACTAATGCTCAAGAGAATCTTAATTAACTTGACAAACTCTAAGGCCTGAAATAACAACAAAATAATGATGACATCGTCATTTGTCATATCATAAATATATAAAACATAGGTACCTACAACTCCGTGCACTTCAAAAACTCCAAACTCTCAAAAACCGATTTTAGAGAGATTTTAGTTGTTCACTGTTTTCACAAACATCCTCCACAGTTCCTTTTGAACCTTTTGGTAGCCATAATTATAACTACTGAAGAAAATTTTTAAAAAAATAGAATGGCATTTATAACCAAAAAACCAGCAAAAAATGCGAATATTTCGAGTAGATGGGTTGAAAAGGTTTTTTTTTAGAAATGAATAGTGGCTCTTACTACAGGTGTTGAATTTTTTATGCACTTAATTTGCTGTGTAAATGCTGTATTTTGGAAAGTTGCCTCTCGCAGGACTTGGATCTGTTATGGGATCATCGCAATGAAGATTTTACTTTATTATTTTCAATAATGAACCTCCTCAAAAAAAATGATTTCGTTCCCCTCAAAATTTATTGGTTTACGTTCCAAGGTACGTAAAATCCGAAAATCAAATAAAAATTTTGCTGTCAGTCCGGCGAACACCGTACGTGGTACTTTCTCACCATGGAATGTTATCGTGGACCGTTTTCGATGAAATTTGGTATATGGGGTCATTTGGGGTCTTACTGTGCCCGGAAGCTTTTGGTTGATGTCAGTCACTTCTAAGGATTGAAAAATAAGGGCTGAAATTTTCAAATCGCCCTAGCTCAAAAACTTTTCATATTGTTTTTGTATTGTTTTTGTATTGTATTGTATACTAGCTTAATAGCCTACTAAAAGTAGGCAAAAACGATTCCTACGACTCCTCCCGCCCCCAGCTCCTCCGACTCCTCCCGCCCCCAGCTCCTCCGACTTCTCCCGCCCCAAACTCCTCCCGTCCTCGATTCCGCCGTCTCTCCCCACTCCCACGACCCCTCCCGATCGGCGGCCGGCATACGTACGTACGGTTGGCGTTTTATGTATTTAGATATGTAGGTATTGTTTTTTCCTCAATTTAAAATAGTATTGGATTTTTAGAATTGACTGAGACCAACCTTATCTCTGTATGATCAACCGTTCGCTCCCAATGAGAATTTAAGGGTTGTACTAATGGTAAATCAGAAACACGAGTGTGAATCACAAAAGAGGCCTAATCTCTGTTCTATCATTGAGTTGTACTCATTTTTGCGTCCTTAGCAACCAGTAATCAAATTTCCTAATGAAAGTACCCACAACTCTTTATTTATTCGCATTGAGTGTGAAACGTTTATTGCTTCAAATTAAACTTGATTGTGAAGCAAAAATATGGTTGGTAGGTAGTGACAATGGCAAAACTGTGTGTTTTGCAGGCAAGTGATCTATATAGAAAAATAATAAACCTTTGTGTAACAATTTGCATCGTTGTTGTTTTAGGCTTGATAAAGGGGTTATGAATCGCTCGAACAAATCAAGAAAGTGAACAATTTCTTCAAAATAAAAATAATGTTTGATTCATAAAGAGCAGCTGATGCGATGCTACGGAAACGTTTGGCGATGTCACATTAAATCACCGAAATATTGGAGTTAATATCTCGCCCATATCCTAGAATAGTGATACATCTCGAAAAAAGTTATTTTTGGGAAATCGCCTTCAAAGTTTCCCTCTCGAACGAATAGCTTTATTTCCATGGCAACATGTCTGACGTTGGTGATATTTGGGGAAATTGTTTCCGTACTAATGCTTCTAAAGCTCATGGACCGAAATTATTCTTTTCGCTAGTGAGGAAGGAGTGGGGGGGATATTTTTGTCAAATTTCTTCGATTTTTGGTGTTGTTCCCTTTTTTCATGGACAACATTTCTGTATTTCAGAGATGTCACTTTTTTTCATGGACGATTTTTATTCTTTCCCAAATGATTAATTTGGTTTTAAATGAAAATAATCATAACTTGAGGTGTATAAAACGAGAATTTATTAGATTGGGAGGTGTCGGAAAAATAAAACAGATTGAAAACGGAAGATATTTATAATTCTGTCTCCAAAAATATTCTTAAGTAATTAAAACAGCTTCTTAAAATCTATAATCAAAGATAACCAACGTGCGATTTCGAGTTCAATCCCCCCCCCCCCTCACACCATTTCTTCTTGAACGGTTTCAGTACAACCAGTACAACTTTCATCAGTGGTTTCGGTAGGTAGTACGTAGGCGTGATTCAAGGTGAAACACACCAGTGGCACCACTAATTTGTTCTATGGTGTCAAAATTTATAGTTCACGAAAATACAAAGGTTTATTTATAAAGATTCAAAGCTTGGGTAAACGTGTTACCACGTTGAACGCGGGAAAAAAAACGCGTTGGTCCACTGGCGCGGACACATTTTTTTCGTGAAGCACGAAAAGCTAAGGTGTCACTTTGATAACTGCTCATGACCTTCAACATTGACCGATTCATCTCCCGATTGAACCGTTCGTCTCATAAATAGTTCATCTATCAAGAAAAACAGCTAGAAAAGAGCTGAAACGGAGAACAAAAGAATAGGAGCAGATATTCTTGAACCTTTTGCGAGAGGTGTTTGCGTGACATAGACGCGGCCAGCCACAGGGACCCCGGGATTTGCGTGACATAGACGCGATCCGCGTGCAACGTGGTAAGCCCTGAATGAACCAAAATATCTAAAAATCGCAATTTTGTGAATATTATCCCTCCACTTGCCTCTTCCTAATGAGAATTTCAGTACTCCGGTGACTTAATGTTAGTCAGTTAGTTATCTCAGTCGAAAAAAATAAACACGCGAATCGGTTGAAATTGAGGAGTAGGAAGCGCGCTCAACGTGCGGTCATAATGAGCCTTACTTTCACTAAATAACCCCTCGTTTCTCCTCCGTTTACTCCAATCTCAAAATTCCAGCGACGTAGTGCAAAACTAGATTGATTTCCACGTCGAACAAAAAAAGAAACACTCAAATCAATGGGAAATTGAGGTTTGAGCGAAATACACAAGATTATGCTTTAAAAAAACCAAATTTAAATAGTTTCTACTCCCCCCCCCCTCCTTCAAGGCAAAATTTAATGTGGATGACATAGTCCACAGCGCTAGATAAATTTCAGCGTTGAACAAAGGAGGAACCACGCGATTCGGTTGGGGAATAAGGCCTGGACAAACTCAAGAGACACAGACTGAAGGTTTTTTTCGTGAATTTGGATTTTGAAAGGACTAAAACGGATTAGTGTCTGGTTATTTTGTTTTCCGTTGAGTGTTGTCCACCTTTAACCCAGATTAATCGCATATTCAAGGATGCCCAAGTCTTACAACGTCCTAGAAACACAAGTAGGTAACCATCTACCTACCTGCTGTTAAATAGCCACAGCATGATGGATGAAATAATTAGGAAACCGTGTAAATTATTATAATTGTGATTATTATTGCAATTATTGTTTTTCTGTAAAGATCACCAGTCAACTACCTTCTTGGGACAAGGTCAGGAGGGGGGTCCTTTGGGCTAGGCTCGAGGGAACGAAGTGTTCTCATAAATTGCAAATAAACATGCATTTATCATTGTTGATCGTCTTGATTGTAATAATCGTTTCCAGAAAAATAACACTAGGTTTCTTTAATTAAGGAAATCACTTAATAGAGGCGATACGTCCACTTTAGAGGGCAGAACTGGGCTTTGTGCCTGTCTTCTGCAAACGTCGGTGGCTCGCCCCATCGAACAAAGAACTTTCAGCATTCAGGTGGAGGGGGATTGAGCGAGGCTTAAGTTTGTCTTCTAGGGATGAAAAACAGCACTTCCACTACCCAAACTGTTCCTAACTCAAAAATGAAATTTTTGTACTTGTATCCCTCTTCTAGGATACGTGCGCATATATTATTGCAATATTATTGATTGGAAGAGAAAAATGTTGTACGCATAAGTTCACTCCGAAAACTGTTGTTGTAATGAGCCATAATTAGCCCTAGAATCGCAGTTCTTCCACAACATCTCATCAAGATGATATTATGATAGGGATGAAACATGGGAAAGGAAGGAGTGAGCGGTGGCGCTGGTTGTGGTCCCTAGCGGAATCTCGCCTAGGCGCTTGCTGCTCATACCTAACGATTTCTACTTTGTCTAGTACTCCCGAGAGCAGATAGGACGTCATGAACTGTGGACTCGGGAAATGTGACGGCATAGGGGATACGGAAAAAAAGAGGGAGAAAATAGCACCAGCGGAGGAAATAGAAGTTCTGGAAGCAGCCGCGATATTTTCTAGTTCCGGACGAGTGAAAATGATGGGAAACCTCGCTAATATTCAGTGGCCTTCCCTATACTCCGATCAGCCGAGAGGAAAGAGGGTCCTTGATGCGCCTACCTCCCATCCTAGTAAGAAAGGAGGAAAAAGAAAAATTGTGGGCTGGACGAGAAGGGAGCGTATTGAGGGTTTCCTGTTCTCAAATGCCCCGTAGCGACCGTTGCACGGAATAAGAAACAGTAACGTGGTGGGATTTGTTTAACCGTTCTCACGAGTTGGATACTCAGGCTAGGAAACCCTTAGAAAAAACCCTTGCCATCGCCTCCAAGCATGTAGGTCGTCCTTAGGATAGTTAATGGTCTAGGGTCGTCCAGTGATTGATACAATAAATTCAATCGACTATGGATTATTTGTACCATGAGTCAAGATTTATCTTGATTATTACCGATTAATCAAAACGATGTCTAATTATTCAAGTAGGAGACCCAAAGTAAATAGTAGGTAGTATAGATGGCACGTTTGGAAGATGAAAAATTCCTCAAAAATCTCAAATTCCACTTATAAAAGCGAATTTTCAAAGAAAAGTGACTCAACATTTTTAGCATGGACTTTTCAAACATTTTATTCTCTGAAATCGATTTTGGAACATTCTAAAACGATTCCTGAAGTTTTTCCGAAAAATGTATGTATATTCATACATTATATCGTAATATAACGATAAAACGGTACATACATAATTATGTGTCACTCCAGACGATAACTTCAGCAAACGCATGGCCATTTTAAGCTGTTTTGTTACCAGAGGGAGTAGTGAACCGTGTCATTTCTAACATCAAACTGGATTGGGAATAACTTTTTATCAACGTTGTTGTTTAAACCGGTGGGTACACAAATAAAACATTCAACGCTGATTCCAAAAATGTTGTCAACAGTTGAAATTAAATAAAGTAAAGTGGATAAATGTGAGTTTAAAAGGGGGAAAACACGGCTTTCCTGAAAAAAAAAACCTTTTAGAAATCATATCTCGAGAACGAATTGAAATAAAAATATGTGGTTGGCGGCATTTCAGTCCATTTTTTATGTAGTTCTACGCAATTTTTTATTAATTTATTTATTTATTTTTCTGCATCTACGGCATTGACAGCCATTTCAGTACGTAGTACAGCTACAATAGTGGAAAATAGATTATAGGCAATAAAATATTTCTTCTTCCTCCCAACCTTACATTGTATTCAATTCACAATATTTGGCAAACTGAATCAAATAGTGACAAATCTGGTCTATACAGAGTGTCAACACCTAAGATGGGCATAACTTCATGGATCGATTTTACAAGTAATTTTCAACAAAAAATGTTTCATAGCAATTTTTTCTTAACCCACTCAAAATGCCTTTTTTTTTACTTCGAAGTTTTTTTTTCGCTTTTTCGACGTTACGTCATTAAAACTGTCATAACTCCTGTTATTTACCGAGTAATTTAAAATTTGAGGACATCGTTGGAAATAACGTTAAATTTCCAAGCTACCTAGTGTAAAAACCAAAACCTTTCAGTGTCAAACCATTTCTAAAAAAACAAGTCAAAATGCAAACTTTATGTTTTTCGAAATTTTTTTCGACGTTTTCATTATGAACCCCTGCCTATTTCGATGGGCGCTCTTCGGGAAAAACATGCTCAAATTGTCAGCTTTCTAACGGTCTATCAATTTTTCTCATTAATATTTAAATTGGAAGAGTAAATCAAGTTTTAATCCAAGAAAACGTGAGTTTTACTTGAAAATCGAGTGTTTTACGAGGTGTAGGTATGGGTCACCCTCGATCTCAAGATGACTTGACGAGTTTGGTATCATTTCCTATGTAATTTTTCACGCAGAATCCAATAATAGACCAAATCAATACTACTCTATTTTTACTAAATGAAAACATCAACTTTTGAGCTGATTGATGTTTCATTGAGTAGAGAGGTGTTTATGCTCACCACCATATCTACGAATAATGCGTATTTTATGTACGAAAAATGAAGATGTTCTTCGAAAAATCAACTTTTTAGCAGTCAGAATGATTTGGAAGTATTACCCTTGGAAGTATTACCCTTGGATTACCCCCCCGCGTTCCATTACCTTGTCGTGGTGGGGGGGCTCGATCTAGGTCTCCACCGGTCACTGCACATGGGGCTGTGATCCTTGGACTGCAGATCCCATCGGCTGGTGGCACCATTGCACAGGTCGCTAAAAATGGAACACAAACCCTCAAGACCAGGTTTCGAGGGTCTTGTGCCATGGTCTTGTGTTGGTCCTCCAGCTCTGGAAACAGGCCTGGGGGGTCTTCATGGGTGCAGAGGGTAAAGTGCACTCTTAGCAAGCGAACTCCTCAGGGCACCTGCCGAACCCTGAGTGTAAGTAGGCCTAACCATTCATGCGGGGCTCTGAATGGGGTCCAGTAACTTCGGTTACTGTGACTGACCTTTAATTCCCTAGCTTCTCGTGGGACTACTATGAACCAAACAGAAACAAACAAACAAACAAACACAAGTGCTCAGGGCTCAACTAACCCTGACACACAAGCTGCTGAGGAATCTCTGGGTCAACTCACCCTTGATGATTCCCCAACAGAACCAATGGTCGTGGCAGGTGGGGCTCATGTCGACCCACCTACCACTGATCAGGAAGACGACCCTGGTGGCAACAACGGGGCGTCAAATAGGCCTGCCAAAAAACTCTCTGGAGCTCAGAAGAGGAAATTGGCTAGGCTCCGTGCCCAAGAGCAAGGGCTTCCACCACGCCCTCGCAAAAAGAGCAAAAAGAGGGGGGAGGCTGGGGGTGGGGTTGGGGCGGTGCCACTGCGGGCTGCTGTTCCTGGGGGCTCTGGGATGCTGGCAATGCCCGGCTCCTCGGGGACCTCGGGGATAGGTGGACTGCGGGGCTCGGCCCCTCCCCCATCAACGGGCTCTAAGAGTGCCATGGAGGGGACACCGCGCAAGCGGAATCGCGACTCACATGGTACTCCTCCCTCTGATGCTAAAAAACCACCGGCCAAGAAACCACGTGAGACTGGGAGTGGACAACCCAGGGATCCCCCTGGGGCATATAGCGACGCCCTCAGCTCCACCAAAATGGCGGTGACGCATGGCAACCATCCGGCGGAGCAGCTGTCTGACGTGGAGGCCAACCTCGTGTATGGATCCATTGTTCGGGCAGCCATGGACTCACCCGCAGGACAGGGGCCACAGTTCTGCAGTGGCCACACCAGCAACGGTGTGGTCTACATCACCTGCTCTAATGGACGGTCGAAAGGCTGGCTGGAGGAGCAGGTGGCAGAGCTGAAGCCATGGGACGGGGCTAGTCTTCGGACTGGACCCGCCAAAGATCTGGCTGATCTGGTTCGGGTCAAGGTGGGGGTCTGGATCCCAACCGAATTCCTGGACCGGTCAGACGCCAGAAAACTCATTCCCTTATTTGAGGCCCAAAATCCTGGACTCAGTACAAGGGAATGGAAGCTGTTGAGCACCAAGGCAGATCCTAAAGGTCTGTCCTTGGTGCTCAACATAGATACCGACTCTCTGGGGTGGTTGAGGGGGCAACAATTTCGCGCCTTCTTCCACGTACAGAGAGTCACCTTCAAGGTGATGGGAGCGCCTACTGATGCTGCGGGTGGTTCAGATCAACCTGCAGCACAGTAAGGTGGCAACCGCCAACCTTTGCCAGCTGCTCGCAGCTGGCACATGGGATGTTGCCCTCATCCAGGAACCTTGGGTTCACCGAGGACGAGTGGCAGGTCTAGGAACCGCAGGAGGTAAGTTGATTTATGACCACAGGAGTGAATCCGCTCCTGCAAGAACATGCATTTACTTTAAGAATGATGTACAAGCACTAAATGTTTCTGAGTTCTGTTTCAGAGACCTCGTCGCGATAAAAATCACCATTAGGGAGGGAAATACGAGGGAGCACTTTATCGCTGCCTCTGCCTACCTCCCTGGTGACTCTCCGCTGGGCCCCCCACCTCCTGAGGTGGCTCACCTAGTGGAGAAATGTCGGGACGAAAACGTGCAACTGCTGATTGGGATGGATGCTAACGCCCATCACCTTGCTTGGGGAAGCACCAACACCAACAACAGAGGTAATTTATTGTTTGACTTCCTGGTGACTAGCAATTTAGATATAGTGAACCGGGGGAACAAACCCACATTTATTACATCCACCAGGCAGGAGGTCCTGGATGTCACCGTAGCCAGTCCGAACCTCGGCCAGAAGATAAGTAAGTGGTATGTGTCCGATACACCCTCCTACTCGGATCACCGGTACATTGTTGTGGAGGTCCAGGGACTGGCCAGAACACAGCGCGTGTACCGGGACCCACACAGAACGAACTGGCTTGGGTACCGGGAGGAGGTTGACGGCAGGGTACGGGGCCTCCAAACCAGGATTCATAGCATTGGAGATATAGAGGTGGTCGCAGGGGAGCTCGAGCAAACCCTACTAACCTCCTTCAATGAACACACTCCCCTGACGGCTGTCTCTTCCAACAGGGATGCCCCTTGGTGGAATGGACAACTTGCTGTTCTCAGGAGAGAATCACGCAGATTATTTAATGCAGCTACTCGCAGGGGAAATTGGGACGAATATAAAACCAAACTTGCTGAGTATAAAAGGGTCCTTAGGAGATCTCAAAGAGACACCTGGAGGAAGTTCTGTGAGGATGTGGAGAGCACCTCAGAAGGAGCACGACTCCAGAGACTCCTCTCCAGGGACCCACCCAATCCCATTGGAACTATGGTTAAAACCAATGGGGAATATACCACAACAGCCACGGACACTCTAGTATTTATGCTGGAGACTCATTTTCCGGGGTCAGTGGTAATTCAAAATGGTCAGAGGGGTAACCCTGCACCACCTGACAGACCAACCAGAGGCATCGCCTCCCGGGAGGACTGGAGGGTGGCTAGGGAGATCATAACCTTCAACCGTGTGGAGTGGGCAATCAACTCATTCAAACCACTCAAATCACCTGGGCCTGATGGTATCACACCAAAACTCCTTCAAGAGGGAGGTCCATCAGTCACTAGGATTCTGTGTATCCTCTTCAGGGCGAGCCTGGCTACCGGGACAGTCCCCCAGAGGTGGAACAATGCTAGGGTTGTGTTTTTGCCTAAGCCTGGGCGTCCATCCTACAACCAAGCAAAGGCATATCGACCCATATGTCTAACGTCCTTCATCCTGAAGACATTAGAAAAATTAGTTGACAGGCACTTAAGGGAAACAGTGCTCCTAGTGAGACCTCTACACCCCAACCAGTTCGCTTATCAACAAGGCAAATCCTGTGAAACGGCGTTGCACCACCTGGTTTCCAGGGTAGAAGCAACCCTAGCTCACAAGGAGATTGCCGTGGGTATGTTCTTGGACATTGAGGGGGCTTTTGACTGTACCTCAGTGTCCTCCATCATCACGGCAAGCAGAAGGCATGGGGTCAACAACACCCTCTGCAGGTGGATAAGAGCCATGCTGGAAAGCAGATCTGTGGAGGCTGAACTCATGGGTGAGGTGGTGGGGATGCTCGTGGCAAAGGGTTGCCCACAGGGAGGGGTACTCTCTCCCCTCCTCTGGGACCTTGTCATTGACTCCCTGCTGGTTCTCCTGAATGAGGATGGCTTCTACACCCAGGGATATGCTGACGACCTGGTGATCCTAATTAGAGGGATGTCAGTGAGTGTGGTCTCTGACCTTGCTCAGGCATCCCTGAAAAAGGTGGAGGAATGGTGTGGGACTGAGGGGCTCAGTGTTAACCCCAATAAGACCACGCTTGTTCCCTTCACCAGAAAAAGGAAACTGGAAGGCCTTCATGAACCTCTCCTCTTCAATGCTAGGGTGCCCTTCAAAGGAGAGGTCAAGTATCTAGGCGTCTTCCTGGATGCTAAACTCACCTGGAGCAAGCACCTTGATTATATTGCCAACCGTGGCAAAGGTGCTCTCATGAGGGCCAAACGCTCATGTGGGAAAACCTGGGGACTAAAACCAAGTATGGTCCGCTGGATCTATACTGCGGTAGTAAGACCCATTCTGGTGTATTGCTGCGTTGTATGGTGGCCTAAAGTTGGACAGGTGGGAGCCTCCTCCACTCTTACCTGTGTTCAGCGGCTGGCCTGCCTCACTATAACGGGAGCAATGCACAGCACCCCAACTGCCACTATGGAGATACTCCTGGGGCTCCCCCCCCTCGATATCTTCATAAAAGGAGAGGCTGCCATGGCGGCCTTGAGGCAGAAATGGAACAGGACGTGGAGAGAGTCTCATATCCACGGCCACTCCAAAATCCTGGGTCTTCTATGCGAACCCATGCTTGACATGGTAGCAGACATTATGCCCAGAACTTACGCTGAAACACACCCCTTCAAATCGATCATAACGACAGAGGGGCGGCGAGTCTTTCAATGCTGTTCCAACGACCTGTTCTGGTATACAGATGGATCCAAAATGGGGAATGGGACAGGGATTGGAATTTATGGGGCAAACTCTGGATGGAGCCACTCAGCTCCTCTGGGAGCGTTTGCCTCAGTTTTTCAAGCCGAGGTACTTGCAATCGATGTCTGCGCTGGGGAGAGTCTGCGGAGGGGACACAATGGTGTACACATCCGCATTCTCTCGGACAGCCAGGCTGCGATCAAGGCCTTGGCAGCTTCCACCATTAACTCTAAGTTAGTGTGGGACTGTTACCATAACCTCTGCTCCCTGTCACAACGCAACAGGGTTTCCCTAGAGTGGGTGGCGGGGCATAGTGGGGTAATGGGAAACGAGAATGCTGATGCGCTGGCCAGAAAAGGCTCACTGACTCCGTTCATTGGTCCGGAGCCGGCCGTCGGCATTCCCAAATCCTCCTTCAGGGCGACCATAAATCGGTGGGTCACAAACCAAACCACAAGAAGATGGTCAAACCTAGGAGGACATGCTCTAAGTAAGCGCATGGTGGCCAAACCTAACCCCAGCGCCTCTGAGGAGCTGCTGCGGCTAAGCCGCAGGGAAGTCAGGCTAGTGGTTGGTCTGGTAACAGGCTTCACCCCACTCCGATTCCACCTTAATCGCATAGGGGTGACGCAAGATACAACCCTATGCAGGCTATGCGGTGAGGCTGAAGAAAAGGCCTCCCACATAATTTTTGATTGCCAAGCTCTATCAACCCGCAGGTTCCAACTCTTTGGGTCACCCACACCCATGGAGGCATTCCCCTGCACTAATCTAGCCAAACCACTACTGGCCCTTACTAAAGGGCTGGGACTGTTTGACTAGACAATAGAATCTGCGGAAAAGCACAATAAGCCACCAGGCTTCAGTGCTTTTGGGCTCCCCTCACCCTGATCCGCAGATTCAGGTACAATCTACCCTTGGATTCAGCGTGAAAAATTACAATGGAAATGAAACCAAACTCGTCAAGTCATTTTGAGATCGAGGGATACCATACACCACGTAAAACACTCGATTTTCTTGTCAAACGCACGTTTTTTGGCATTCAAACTTGATTTACTCTTCCAGTTTGAATTTTAAAAAGAAAAATTGATAGACTGTTGGAAAGCTGACAATTTGAGCATGTTTTTCCCGAAGAGCGCCCATCGAAATGGGCAGGCGTTCATAGTGAAAACGTTGAAAAGGAAAAATCAAATTTCGAAAGACATTTAGTATGCTTTTTAGGACGTCCCACAGTAAGACTTGGGCGTTTTATGCGATCGATCTTGGGTGAAGGAGGACACTCAACACAAAACAAAAACAACACTCAACACTCAAAAACAATAACCACACAGTAATCCGTTTTAGACCATTCTGAATCCAAATCCGCGAAATAAAACCATAGGTGTATGTCTGTGTGTGTATGTGTAGGTGTATATGTGTGTGTATGTGCGTTTTTGGGCATAATCTTTTGTCGTCTGCCCAGGCCTTAGTCCTCAACCGATTTTCTTGGTTCTTTTTTTGTTCGACGCGGAAAACTATCTAGTTGTGCACTACGGCGCCGGAATTTTTTATAAATGGTTGATCGCTAAAAAGATTTTGGTTTTACACTAAGTAGTTTTAATGACGTGACGTCTAAAACGCTTATAAAAAAACTTCGAAGTGGAAAAAAGGCATTTTGACTTTTTTGTTGCAAATCGATTGTGCAATTGATTCCTAAAGTTATGCCCACCTTCAGTGTAGACACCCTGTATATGACTGATATTTTGATTGGAGTAGTTTCCCTGTTATTTGGAAACTCTTCCAAACGATTGCAGGAAACTGTTTTAAAAACGCCTAATCCTCTCTCTTACTGGAGCAGTTTTCCCCATACAGGGAAGCTTCTCCAATACGAAAAGTTGGTTGTCATCATTACTGGCAAATATTCAAAGAAGATCGAACGCCTCAACATTTTCTGGTATGGAGCTCAAGTATTGGTAATAGTGGTATCTCATGTCACGTTGGCATTCTTTTTTTTTAACGTATAATTAACAATAATTTTTCTTCTCCAAACATCATGATGTGATTTGGAATTGTCCAAAAAGGATTACTACTCGGCAACTTCCTTCCAGGAATACTATGTGGAATATACTACCGGAATGTGTGGACCCTCCGTCTCGGCTTCATTTTTTTCTCGAAAGTACGCTGAGAGTAACGTGGCAGGATTTATCTAAATGTTCTCAAAAAAGAGTTTGGATTGCTTGGGAAGGGTAGAAAAGCTTTCAGAATGACTCCTGCTTCCTCTTTCCCCGCAGGGACTGGCGCACGTCCTGTACAGAAGAGATCCCGAGATGGAACTCGAGAAACTCAACTGAGAACCTCGGATCTATTTGAATACTCGAGTCGTCTCAGGACCCTTTTCCTTCAGCCTTGCGTCTTCATTTCAGCGGTAGTAACTACAAAGTTGTAATCCCATCGAGGAAACGTGAACAGATCGGCGAACAATGCCTCCTTTACAGGAACTTTTATTCCTCTTTTCTTTTTTGCTTCCAGTGCAGACTTTCTTTAGGACCTTTTTCGGCATGAGGGAGTTTCACTTTCCAAAACAGCAGGACGAATAAAATAAAGCGAATTCATTTAGGTTAAACAACGAAATACTCGCTACGTTAATTTTCGCAAAATTCCTCTCAATTGAATAAGATCAAATAAATTATATAAAATCGTTTCGTCGTTTCCGATATCTCGTTATGAATATGGCGGACAAAGAGTACAGAAAAACAATTATTTTTAAATTTCGACCACGCATTTTGAAGTTGTTCATGAAACTCCTTTCTAAATAATTCACAACTCGTTTATTTTAGTTTCAAGTAATGAACCTTCTGGATTTGACCATGAAAAAATGACAACCGTCGAAATTTACTGTTCAGAAATTTTTTGTTACCATCATCCGATTCTTAGGACTGGGAAATAGCGGATGACATTTTCAAAGTGCCTTAGCTCAAAAACTTTTGATAGAAGGGTATTTTTCGGAATCGATTGAAATGGTGCATAGTTCTGTAGGACCAACCGTTCGCATGTAAGAACTTCAGGGTGGGACTAACAATAATTCAGAAACTCGAGTGTGAATCGCAAATGCATTTTCACAGACGAAAGTGAGCTAAATTTCTGTTCAAGTATCAGCTGATCAAATGCGATCTTTTCACGTAAAACTCTAAGACCAGCCGTTTTCTAAGCTCATAGATTTGACGAAAGAAAAAGCAGGAACACGAGTGTGAATCACAAATTGAATTTCATTAACAAAAAGGGCCGTACCGCCTGTCAAAGATAAGCTGATTTTACGCGATCGTATTTCCAGTTTCAAGAAGTCGAGTTTATTGCTCCATCAAGAGTAGTTCGTGCCTTGAATTGAATATTCAAAGTTATTGACAGATAGCTTCGGGTTATTGACAGGTAACGTGAATATTAATTTTTTTCGGCTCCAGGGTAGAATAATGATCAACGTGGAATGGCTATCTACACGGAAGAATAATAAATCGCCATGCAATAAAGTGCGGCTTTTTAGGACGTCCCACAATAAGACTTGGGCGTACTTATGCGATCGATCTGGGTTAAAGTTGGACAACACTCGACAGAAAAAAAAATAACCACACACTAATCGGTTTTAGACCATTCTGAATCCAAATCCGCGGAAAAACCATAGGTGTATGTCTGTTCGTGTGTAGGTGTATGTGTGTGTGTGTTTGTGACAAAATCCGAGAATCGATTTCTAATATAAAGATATGTTATTTCTCAAATTGATATAGAATCATAATCATACCACGCAGATTTATGCAACCTTTCTTTCCCTGAAGGACTTGGTTATAGGGGGTTGATTAATTAATCATCAGAAGTCATCATTACAAGGTACTAGTTTACAGTTCTCTCGCTAGAATATCATATTTACTCATACAAGAACCCCCATATTGCCATATTTACTCCTCATTAAAGAATCATCTGATTAAATTGTTTCTTTTCTTTTTGATTGAACGAGGAATGGGGCTCACATAGCTGTGAGAGGTCCTGTCCAGGCCACAGTTAGCTTTAAATCGATAATTTTCTCTCTATCGTCCTTGAGAAGTATTATATTTTGAGAATCCGTCTTGATCAGTCATTCAATTGAGAAAGTTCAGGCACAATATCAGTGAACATAGAAAAAGTTATTTCACTTCCCATTCTTAAAATTGTGAAGAAGACAAATTTTGTGTGATTTTTATATTTGACTAATTTAATATTTTTGACTAATTCAATATATTAAAACCTTTGAATATATTCAAGGTAAGTAAAAAAAAACGAAAAACGAAGTAGCATAAAAAGAGAGTAGTTTATTCAATGTATTAAAAATTCAACTTGAACAAAAATTTTAATTTTAGATCGAGGACACTTGTCACACATTTCATTGTCGGGGACACCATGGCATTGCCAGGTGATGTTATCATTATCAATTTTATCATAATACCCCATTCTGTGACCCCATTTCCTAAGTCATGTGAGCCCCACTACCCGCATCGATGCTTCATTTTCAAATCCATAGCGTAACCTTACCTTTCAGTCAATTATACAATATCTTCATGAAAATGCAGTGGAATACAAGTCCTTACTAATACGCATGTCACAATTTGATAAAAAGAAATTACCTTACCTTTACTTAATAAATGCTGAAAATTATAGGGTAAGGGTCTGCTAGAAACAATTCGTTGCAGATTCTGATAACCTCACGCCATGTTGAATAATTCGGCTCACTCTTTTTTCGGCGTTTGCGGTAAAAAAAAAACCCTTCTTATGGCCTTCCTTGAAAAACCATGGTGAGCCCCATTTCCCTTTTCTCCTTTATTTCACCCAGTTGTGCTCCCTTAGCAACAAATAACCAAATTTCGTTATGAAGACGCCAAAAACTCATGGATATGCAATGTTGTTTTTGCAGGAACCAACTTTCTGCCTAAATAAACTTGAACCTTGCACGATAAAATTATTCAAGAAATAGTACCTAATAAACCGCTGTGTAATAATTTGCAGCTTTTTAATCATTGATAAGTTTGAACTAACTAGTCCTGCAAATCATGAAATTATTCATGATTTTTCATCATGAAATTATTCATGATTTTTCATCATGAAATTATTCATGATTTTTCATCATGAAACTAATCATGATTTGTTAAAGTTCTCCGTGTTTTAAGTGGGATGTAATTATTTTCAAAAATCATCAAGAATCACCAAAAATTAATCTCATTCGATCGCATACCAATTTACTTTGCGTGACTTCTGGTTTTTGCAACAGCGTCGAATCATTAATTAAACATTGCCTTCCTCCCTGAAACCGCTCCCTTCACAGCTGTACGTATGAGCAGCATCTGATTAAGAATTTCAAAAGGCCCCTCAGAAGGAAAGAGCTGAGAAGCAAACAAACAACAATGAACGGACCATATAGAATTTTATAGAAGCCTCCTCCATGTCATATGGAAGCTACTATAAAATTAATTCCTTTTAACTACAGAACCGTCAGCCTTCTTGGAAATTTCGTTTTGGCTAGTTATTGTGGGAGCAGACGCTGTTGAGCAAACATAACTTTCGTCAGCTTCCTGTGCTGTCGTCTCACTCCTCTTACTCAAACTCAGGCAATTTGTTCCCTCTTCGGACCCACTAAGTTTCTCAAGGAAATGAACGGTACGTTGAATTCCAGAACTACCCATCCACTCCCTCAAAACAACAATTCTATTCCAAAGCTTCAAAAAGCAACTTGATCGAAGGCTAATAAATCAACAGATTCTACAAGTGTATAATTTACTTTCAAAATCGAATATCGAATACTCAGGAAAATGTATTAGACAATGTTTCATCCAATGAAACGTTACCATGTTTCATGTGTTTGGACAATGTTTCATTCAATTACGACGACATTCTGAGGGTTGGACCCTATATGGTCCGTTATCCTCTGCAGTAAATGTGAACTATGCATCCCGAAATCATTTTTGGATTAACAAAAAACCATCTGATTTCGCTCAAACTTGGAAGGTTGTTGATTAATTGTCGGTTGATGATTGGTTGAAGGCTGTTAAAGTATCGTTATTGGATCATCAATACAATCATGCGCCAGATGACAGACGTTTAAAAATGCTAACCATGCTATAAATAAGAAAAGAAGGGAAAATTATATTTTTATGCTAACTTCAAATACAGTATTAGCTGTAACAGGAGATGGAACTACTCCTCTGATATTAAAACTATTTTGTGTTCCCCCACTCTGACCATAGAACTGACTCTTACTATAGTTCTTTATAAATCAAAAAATGGGAATGCGCAGAACAATCGGGAGCCACTGAAGAAATCTATAACTGGGACTTTTAAATGCCCAGGCTGACACTTTACCTCTGAATTATCACTCCCTAGAGAAGAAGTTCAGAAGTGAGTTGAATCGACAAGATCCTTCTAACTTTATTACCAACTTCGTTTATTAACTGTTACTTGCTAACTATTATTAATGTAGATGGGAAGTAGTGCATATTATCATAGATGCATGCTTACGCTATGATTTTGATGCTTGACACGTGAACTAGGTAGTAGTTGCCAACAGCCACCAAAAATTTTGATTTCCGGAGTATCCCCTACCCCTTACCACTACAGACAACCTACTGCCATTTATATTTATGACTTGTACTTGGTTATTCATCAACCACAAAAAATCCATTCGGATATCATTTTTAGCTTCACAACAACCGAGAGGATTCAATCGAGTTTTGATTCATCTCCTGGGTGAACGATCGTATCTTTCTATATCTTTGAGAAAACCTATTCAAGAATGAATGAATCATTTCGTCGAGCTTTTCCTGAATGAAGTACTAGCATTCAGGAAATATTTTGTCGACTGTTCACTGAAGCTTAGAACCGATGAAGCGAAATGATGGTGCAATCCAGCGGTCGATAGATGAAGCAGTGATGGAGCGTGAGCTGGAGCCTCTAATGACTCCTCATCTGAAAGAATGGAATGAATGATGGGTAGGCCCCACCTCTTCGATTAAGACGAACAGCAGAAATGAACCGTAAACACCAATATCACAGATCACTGAATGAACACAACTTTCTGATGGTGGTGGGGGGTCGGACCTTTGAAATGTCCGGTTTGGCAGGACCACTTTAGGCTATTAGGGAGCTGACAAGGCCTTAAAGTGGCCTCCCAACTTTGTATTTCAAGGCTTAGCCCTTTAAACAAAACTTTATCTTGGGGCCACTCCTCTCACCTCTTGACACTAACCATCGCTATAACCTGAACTTCTACCTAAAACACCCCCCACCGTCTCCTCACTTGAGGTAAGTACATCAAAGACTTGCCGCCACGTTCGTAAACTTATGATGAGGTAAGGGAATGTTTCCTCGTCGTCTTCAAAGCTTTACATCAATTTGCGGATGGTATTGTGATGGATGACCACCGACTTTACGTTGGGGTACCTCTTTTCAAAATACCTCTCAAACCATTTATTTACATTGAACACTGAACAATGTTGATAAAACGTAAGAACGGAAAGAAGTCTTGGATTTCAAGGTACTAGAATGTCGACTAAGGTGATCCCTTCAGGTGTGGGAGGACTTGTAAGTTAGAGGAGGAGTGGACGTTTTTCGTTTACAACCGGATATTTTGTCTCTAGCACCGTGATTTTGACGTGAAGCATTATCTTCGAAAATACAAACCTGATGTTGTTCAGACGGTTGGAAATTTTGTTTTAAGGTAAATTGTGGGACGATTCCTGAACACAATACCCCGTAAACGTGGTATGAGCGGGTTGGCAGAGCTTCAAAAGTTACGTTCGTCAGCGCGCTAACTCTTTCGCTTTTTCATTAACAAACAAAAGATGTTTATTGAATTTCAAGAGAGAGGCATCACATAACCTACAAGTAACACCTTAACTCTAGTATTCAAAAGGATTAGTATTCAGAGAAGCCAGCAGGCAGTGGGGAGCAGAAGAATTTACACTGAAGAACATATTAAACAAATAGCACAGGGATTTTTAACGACCAAGTTTGTAAATCAATATCTACAAACGAGCTTTTCTAAAAGTTATGATGGTGTAGGGAGGTAAAATCATTAGCTATCGGTGTGACACTTTCAATTGTACCTATCGGGGTGTATTGTCTGTTAATTAACGCCATTAATGCCATTTATATTATCTAAAACCCTCTCTAACGAGGGGATTTTCATATCCCCAATGATGGACAACTTTAATGCATACGAGTATGTACCAAACATGGACCCTCGATTCGAAAGTAATTAGGAATATAGAAACTTCTGACCTTTCAAATTGATTGTATCCAATTGAATGCACGATTTTGTGTTTGTCTTCATACTTGATCCCTAACGATTGATATATAAATATTAAGTTCCTGGTAGTGTCCCACGGTAAAAAGGACGTCCTGCAACAGGGAGAAGAATAGTCACGTGCAAACCCGTTTTATAAAATTCTGGATCGATGGAAAATTCACGTAAGTTTGTGTGTGTCACGGACCCACGTGTTCTGATAAATTTCACAATAAACGCGCGTTCAACGATAAATTTATGGTTGATCCTTTGGGTGATTTAGTTCATTTCTTAACATTTAACATTATCTTAAACTGATTTATCCTACAGAACTCTGGGTGCTGTAAAAACACTCTTTATAAAATGTTGGGAATTTAAATTTTAAATAAACAATACTTGTACAACGAAATTTGGGAGCTTGGCCGATTTGACAAAGTTTTCCCCAACTTTAAACTCCTTAGAAGTAACTAAAAATAGCCATAACCTTCGGGGCACAACTCAGACCAAAAGGAGCCGATATACTTACCAAATTTTATCAAAATCTTAAAGTTAAACTTTCATCTATTTGTTTTCGAAGTTCATTTCAGTATTCAAGTGGAAACACACACAAAAAAACCACGAAATATGCGGTTTATGGTGTTCTGGCACCATGGTGGCACCACTATTAGTTCCATGGTGGTACAGAGAATAATTCATGAAAATCCGGAGGTTTTATTAGAATTTTTTTTCAATTTCAAAGCTTGGATACAATTAGTAAGTTATAAAGGAGCCGAAATATTTAAAAATCGGATATATTGTGAATATTATCCCCCCACTCGCCCCTTCCCATGCTAATTTTCATACTCTGGTGAAATAGTGAGCAATTTGGAAGATTTTTGAATCGAAAAAAAAAAAAAACACGCAAATCGGTAGGAAATTGCGGCGGAGTTTACAAGATTATACCCGCAAACGCTCGTTTTTTGAGCATCAACCCCCCCTTTCCACCCCTTAAAAGGCAAAATTCGAAATTCAGACGACGTAGTGCACAACTAGATAGGTTTCTATGTCGAATAAAAAAAAATCACGAAAATCGGCTGGAAATTGAGGCCTGGGCAGAATACACAAGATTATGCCCAAAAACGCACGTTTTTTTTTTAGAATTAACCCCCCCTTCCCCCCCTTAAAACTCAAAATTCGAAATTCCGGCGACGTAGTGCACAGTTACATAGGTTTCCGCGTCGAATAAAAAAAGAACCACGAAAATCGGCTGGAAATTGAGGCCTGGGCAGAATACACAAGATTATACCCGCAAACGCTCGTTTTTTGAGCACCAATCCCCCCTTTCCACCCCTTAAAAGGCAAAATTCGAAATTCAGACGACGTAGTGCACAACTAGATAGGTTTCCGCGTCGAATAAAAAAAGAACCACGAAAATCGGCTGGAAATTGAGGCCTGGGCAGAATACACAAGATTATGCCCAAAAACGCACGTTTTTTTAGCATCAATCCCTTCTTTCCACCCCTTAAAACGCAAAATTCGAAATTCCGGCGACGTAGTGCACAGTTACATAGGTTTCCGCGTCGAATAAAAAAAGAACCACGAAAATTGGCTGGAAATTGAGGCCTGGGCGGAATACACAAGATTATGCCCAAAAACGCACGTTTTTTTTAGAATTAACCCCCTCTTTCCACCCCTTAAAACGCAAAATTCGAAATTCCGGCAACGTAGTGCACAACTAGATAGTTTTCCGTGACGAAAAAACAAGAACCAGGAAAATCGGTTGAGAACTAAGGCCTATGCACTTTTGTTGAAAAACTGGACGAAAGAAGACAACGATGGAGCCGCCTCAATAAAATTAAATAAGAAATAATGGTTACCTATCATTAGTTTCACAGACAGATAGAGAGAATGCTGATTTTTATGATGTTTGAACAATTTAATATAGGTACTGTTCATAGTTTGTTTTGCCTCGTCTCTTGCCCGGCAACCAATTAAAATAATTTTTTGGATTATCATTGCTAGTATTTGGTGAGAACAGGTAAGTATCTCATGGGATTAAAAATTCCAACAAAACCAATGAAAGTAGAAAAATAAACTCCAGTTTCGGAAGGAAATTGAGTTTACCAGAAAGGAAAAAGCCGGTGGGCAACACCACCCAACCCACCGTTCCTAACGACATCACCTAACCCTAGCATTTTTTGGAAATACATGGAATTTTTAAAATTTTTTGAGACCATCCAGAGCGGTGCAGGACAAGCCGTTCGCTCCCTACGAGTACTTAAGGGTTTTCTTTCGATAAAACAGAATCACGACTGTGAATCACAGAAGAGATTCATTTCTTCGATTTGTATTCAGTTTTGCTTTCTGAGCAACCAGTAATCAAATTTCCATACGAAGCTGTCTATTTTTCGAATCGAGTGTGAAGCGTTTAGTTCTTTCTAATAAACTTGATTGTGAAGGTGTGAAGGCATTATGATGAGGTAGGTAGTACCTACCAATGGTTGGTAGGTAAAAAAATTGGTAGAAAAATGTTGGTAGGCTAAAAGAAACGCTGCAAACCATTGCCCAAAGGTTTATTATTTTCTGTATAGATCACCCTTCTGTATAGATCCCTCCCTACCAATCATACGTGCCTACTAAGTACTAGCGCATTTTTGATTCAGCGAAACATATAGGTTTTTGGCACCCATCACTCCTCCAGTTTATTTAAACATGAACATGGGGATAAAATGCAAAAGGTTAATATGCCAAATCAGAATGTGCGGTAGTGGTTGGTGCTCAGTGTATGCGGGTGGAAGGGGAGTCGTTTTCGATGCGTCTGAGGAATGTCCGATATGCTCCTCGGATGTACCGGATACTCTCATGCACTTTCTTTGTGTGTGCCCGGGGATCGCAGGCCAGAGAATTGAGGCTTACGGGGTCGATTTGTTATCTCTGGATGATATAAGTAACATACTGGGGATCGAGGGTATGGAGGGGGCAATCCAGTTGTACAGTTTCGTGAGGGAATCTCTGAGAATTAGAGGTTAAACTCAGTGCAGTTTGGTGTATTTTGTTTTTCCCCCTCTTTCTGGAAGAAAAGAAACTCTAATGTTTGGATTATTTTCACAACCTCAAATGTTTGGTTTAATTTCTTGTTATTACTATTATTATTTTTTCGCGAAAAAATTATTATTACTGATTTATTTTATTATTTATCTTTCTTCCCCTCTCTTTATTTTTTCTGTGTCTCTGGAACCCCTTTCATGCCTTTATGTACCTTTATACCCATTCATGTTCGTATCTCTTCACCATACATCCATCTCTATTCTATCCATTTCTTGTCTTTTTGTATATTATGTCAAGCAATTTATCTTATTTTACATTTCTATAAAATGCTATTCCTTGTAATGTCGAAAGACTATACAAATAAACGCATTAATAATATTAAAAAAATAGAACCAATATCGTTCATATCGTTTCGTTCTGCATTACTCAACAGTATGTGTTTACGCGATATTAGGAAAGAATTAAACATTTAAATTTCCCACGAACAGAAGCTTAATTTAAACAACCATCACTGGCAGTGTCCGATCTACCGGAGATTTTTGTCACTAATTAGCTGAAAATATCGTTTGTCGTGAATTCCTCTTCGCAATTAAACTGTTCCCAGAAACTCGAGGAAAATCCACCGTTGCGGGAAGATTTTTCTTTGTTAGAGTGGGGAAAGCTAGCAGAACATCCATTCTCTTCTGGCCGGACTGAATCAGAACTTTTTTCCTACCTGTTACCTTAACCACTGAAGCTGAGCCCATTTATTCTTTTGTCCGTAAAAACGAGGTATGGAACCTACGGAGATGACAGCGGCGAGCAGAAGGGTATCGCTTCTAAAAACAAGGGCTTTCACATTCTGCCGCCTCTGGCTGTGGTTGCCACGGTGGTCGTACGTATGAACCATCACCTGCGAGGCTGAAGGGGTTTAAAGAATAAAGAACAGTTTGGAGGGGGGGGGGTCGAAAAACGCATTGGAATACTGGAGAGACTCTGTGATGTCGTCGTGCCGATTTTAATCGACCTTAAAAACCGTTTAACCCTTAACTTGGCATGAAAAATTCAGGTCGACCAATCGCTCCAATAATTTTGTTTATTGACGCCTAATACGCTCAGAAACAAGGGAAAAATGCTGAAAAAATAATCAATGTGGCCTTAAGCCATGCTAAATTTTAAAATGTTGCTTTAAGGCTACATTGCAAAGTTACCGATAGCATGGGCCATTTTATGTGTGTTGCTTTAACCCTCCATTGCCAAGATACTGATGGACATAGAGAGAGAGAGGGAGAGAGTTTAAGCGTTTATTGAAAAAAACATTTAAACTGACAACATGCTTGCTTTTTTGCACTTGTTGCAAAAACTTGTTCGCTGTTACTGCATAATCTTTCGATTGTCGCAGGAGGTTAGGCTGTACTGATGGACTGATGGACATAGTACATGTATTGTTTACAACGAACTAATACTGACTAAAGCTGACAAAGGTAACGTAGCAGTTATCATGACCAAACAGAACTACATTGACAAAACCATGAACTTCATCACCAAAACCAATTGCACCAAACTTGACAAAGACCCGAAAGACGCATACCAAAAAGACATACAAAAAGCACTTAAACGGTGCTTTAACATCATCGACGGACCTCATTTCAAATTTACAAACATAAACCCCAAGCCTCCTATGCTTAGGGATCAACCAAAAATACACAAAACTGACATACCCATCAGACCTGTCATCAACTACATTCCCGCCCCAGCATACAAATTGGCAAAACACATTACTGCTATACTCAAAGAAACGTTAGACCTACCCTACACATAGACAATCCGAGACACTAGCGAACTTATTACAAAACTACGACATACCCATAACTGAAAACACTAAACTCATATCATTCGACATCAAAGACCTCTACCCGTCCATACCAGTTAACCAAACACTAGACGTACTGAGAAATAAACTCTCCGACCTGTTCGACGACTCATGCATAAACGAACTAATCGACCTCACCCAGACGATACTCAAACAGAACTACTTCCGCTTCAACAACGACATTTACAAACCACAAGACGGACTCGGAATGGGTAATCCCCTTCCTCACTTCTCGCTGAAACATTCCTACAGCACTTTGAGGACTTTCATATACAGAAACTCATGACCAAACACAACATAAAACGAGGTATGTCGATGACATACTTTGCGTCATAGATACAGACAACACAAACGAAATACTTACTGACCTCAACAACATTCACCCTCACATCACTTACACTGTAGAAGTAGAACAGAACAGCACACTAAACTACCTTGACATCACTATCATACGGACAGACAATCAATTACAATACGCAATTTACAAAAAACCAACAGCTACAGACACCACCATACACGCAAGCTCAAACCACCCTCAACAACACAAACTTGTTGCCTTCAGACATATGATACACAGACTCAAAACCATACCATTGACTAAACAAAACAGAACTAGACACAATCTATTCTATTGCCCAAAGCAATCGATAAACAAACAAAACCATAGACAAACTACTCCGACAATACAAAAACAAACAGAACAACCCACAACCACGAGACACAAACACGAACCAACGCTGCATCTTCACATACACTGGACCAGAGACCTACCCCACAACAGAAAGGACGACGACTGAACATACTTGAAAACATGGAAATATACAAACTACGTAAATCTGACGGACGTTTAATAAACAAAAACCTACTTGACACTACCTCAGACACTATTTTCAAACCACTGGACAAACTCATCCAAAAACGAAAAACCCCCACAGACGGATTTACTGACAACCTGAACAACAAAAGACAACGAAAAGAACACACCAGAACTAACCAAAAAAACGTCTGCCAAGTTGGGTGGGCAGTATAGCTTCCTCACTCATTGTAACATGGACGTATAGAATCAGTTGGCGAAAACTCGGCGCTGCGCGCCTCGGCGGGGGCTTCGCCCCCTGCACCCCCGGATGATTTCCGCTTAGAGCCTAATGGCTAAAATGTGACATACCTTGAAAAGGTTTTTGCTCCCTCTCCCTCTTTATCTTTCTTCCACTGTAATATTTAAGCTCACTCAGCTGATCAGTGACCACTCAGGCACCTTCAGCATTCTCCATTGACCCTGCCTCTCAAATTTCAGCTTCCTGCGTTCAACAGGAGAGAAAATGGCCTTGGAGCTCACTCAGCTGATCAGTGATCACTCAGGCTCCTTCAGCATTCTCCATTGACCCGCCCTCTCAAATTTCAGGTTCCTACGTTCAACAGGAGAGGAAATGGCCTTGGAGCTCACTCAGCTGATCAGTGACCACTCAGGCACCTTCAGCATTCTCCATTGACCCTGCCTCTCAAATTTCAGCTTCCTGCGTTCAACAGGAGAGAAAATGGCCTTGGAGCTCACTCAGCTGATCAGTGATCACTCAGGCGCCTTCAGCATTCTCCATTGCATGCGCAGCGGCTATTGCTTGACCAATTTGATTGAAACTTATAGGGTGTCTCTTAGAAGTTAGTCCCTAACTAACCTCCAAATTTGAGCAAAATCGGTTCATTAGAAACCGAGAAACCGAGGTTCCAGGAAATTCACGTTTGCGCATGCGCACTCGCTCCTATTGGTCGGAAGGTGCTGAAATTTATAGGGGACCGTCTAGGACCTAACCCGCACAATCCCTGAAAATTTCATCAAAATCGGACCACAGGTTAGTATAGTTTTGCCCGGGACAAGGATTGACCACAGACAGACCGACAGACAGACAGACCGACAGACCGACAGACAGACAGACAGACAGACAGACAGACACGGAACCAAAATTGTTCGGGAAGCTCTAAAACGCAAAAAGCAAGTGGAAATTTTGATTTTGGAGGACATTTTTTTTTTCACTTCTTTCACGAATACAAAGCTTCCCTACCTTCGGTAGTGAGGAAGCAAAATAGATAGCATTCAAGTTAGAAGTAGATATAGATATAAGTAAATAATTTTAACAATAAGTTAGTTATGTAAGCTAGTTTATAATATATTCATAGTTTAGAATAGAAGACCACGTGGTGAATGAACAATTAGCTAATAGGATTAGTTTTATCTCTCCCTTTCACTTGACATGATAAACAAACAACCTTTCACCACGTGGTCTCGTTACCAAGTGGCCCCCTTTCCTTTCTGATCCTTTCACCTCCCTTTCAACCACACTATACAGGGTGGTCCTTAATGAACGTACCACCCTTTCAATTTCGTTAGTTGTGGAAAAATCAAAAAACTTGTCGAAGTAACTCCCCTTATTTTTTTGTAAAGAATTCAGGAAAAATACTTTTGCGCAAAAAAAATTGCGCGCAATTGTGCGCAATTGACACTAACTTTGTTTTTGGTTTATTATTTTCAATAATAAGCCTTTGGAATCGAGCAAGAAAAAAAAAATTTTAACCCCCCCTCAAAATTTGATGTTTTACGTTTCAAGGTACGTAGAATCCGAAAATCGAATAAAAAAATTTCCGTCCGTCCGCCGTACGCCGTACGCCGTCCGCCGTCCGCCGTCCGCCGTCCGCCGTCCGCCGTACGCCGTACGCGGCACTTTTCTTAGCAACACTGGACCGATTTGGTTCAAATTTGGTATATGAGTTCCATTTGGGGTCTAGTTGTGCCGCGAAGCTTTTGGTTGATGTAGGTCACTTCTAAGGGGTGAAAATTAAGGGTTGAAATTTTCAAGAGTGCCCTAGCTCGAAAACTCTCGAAATAAAGGTATCGTTTTTTCACCAATTTTAAATAGTACAGAATTTTTAAAAATTTTTGAGACCACCCGGAGCTCTGTAGGACAAACCGTTCGGTCCCTACGAGTATTTGAAGGTTTTCCTTCGATAAAACAGAATCATGAGTGTGAATCGCAAAAGAGGTCTAATCGCCGTTCAAATTTTATCTGACTAAAATGCGATCGCTGTACATTTCTTCGATTTGTATACAGTTTTGCCTTCTGCGTAACCAGTAAGTAATCAAATTTCCATATCAAGCTTTCTATTTTTCGAATCGAGTGTGAAGCGTTTAGTTCTTTCCAATAAACTTGATTGTGAAGGTGTGAAGCCATTATAGTGTGGTAGGTAGTACCTACCAATAGGTAGGTGTGGTAGGTAAAAAAAAATTGGTAGGTAAAACAATGTTTGTAGGTAAAAAACGCTGCAAATCATTGCTCACTGATCAGATCACTGATCAGCTGAGTGAGCTCCGAAGCCATTTTCAATGCTATTGAATGGAAGTGCTCTTCCAGGCGTCTCCAGCATTCGAGGAGATCTTCTTCACTCCTCACATCACTGATCAGCTGAGTGAGCTCGAAAGCCATTTTCAATCCTATTGAATGGAAGTGCTCTTCCAGGCGTCTCCAGCATTCGAGGAGATCTTCTTCACTCTTCTGGTCACTGATCAGCTGAGTGAGCTCGGAAGCCATTTTCAATCCTATTGAACGCAGGAGCTGAAATTTGAGAGGGAAGGTCAAGGGAGAATACAGATGGTGGTAGGTGCTATTGATGGAGAACCAGTGATCTATACAGAAGGATGATCTATACAGAAAATAATAAACCTTTGAGCAATGATTTGCAGCGTTTTTCAAATACGAACCCCCATTTTTTATTGCAGATTCAGATTCTACGTCAAATTTCATGAGAAATTCATACCTGAATCGATTTTTTTCATTGCGTGCAACTGGTACTTTTTGCGCGCAAAGTGACCAGGGTGCGCAAAAGTGAGTTTTTTTTTAACCCCAAGTGTGGCATATTTTTTTTCATTATTTTTGACGCAGAATCACGTGGTGAGGTCCTTTCTTCGATTTCATCGTTATTTTTCCAAATATAGAAGGAAAAATAATGTTTTTGGACTTTATTTTCCCTCCCCCTTTCGCGACACGTGCTGGGGACCGGCTATGGCAGGATTAAAAATAAATGGCTCTCCTCAAAATAGGTAGGAACTACTTTAATGTAAAAAAAAAATCAAAAAGCTAAAAACCTTTTAAAAAAATTAAAAGTTACTTGTTACTTGTCTGCAGGCGAAAAGAGGTGATTTCGAGCAGTTGCTGTGATTTTTGAATTTGATTATTACTATCTTAGTTTTTTATTACTACTTTTTCGGAGATTTTGTAACTTTTAATTTTTTTTTGAAAATTTTGAGATGAGAAGCTTTTTTTTACATTAAAGTAGGTAAGTACCTATCTACTTTCCAATATTTTGTTTTCTAATTTAGAAGTGAGCCATTTATTTTTAATCCTGCCATAGCCGGTCCCCAGCACGTGTCGCGAAAGGGGGAGGGAAAATAAAGTCCAAAAACATTATTTTTCCTTCTATATTTGGAAAAATAACGATGAAATCGAAGAAAGGACCTCACCACGTGATTCTGCGTCAAAAATAATGAAAAAAAATGTGCCACACGTGGGGTTAAAAAAAACTCACTTTTGCGCACCCTGGTCACTTTGCGCGCAAAAAGTACCAGTTGCACGCAATGAAAAAAATCGATTCAGGTATGAATTTCTCATGAAATTTGACGTAGAATCTGAATCTGCAATAAAAAATGGGGGTTCGTATTTGAAAAAACAAAGTTAGTGTCAATTGCGCACAATTGCGCGCAATTTTTTTTTGCGCAAAAGTATTTTTCCTGAATTCTTTACAAAAAATAAGGGGAGTTACTTCGACAAGTTTTTTGATTTTTCCACAACTAACGAAATTGAAAGGGTGGTACGTTCATTAAGGACCACCCTGTATAGTGTGGTTGAAAGGGAGGTGAAAGGAAGGAACGGAGTGAAGAAAGGACCTCACCACGTGATTCTGCGTCAAAAATAATGAAAAAAAATGTGCCACACGTGGGGTTAAAAAAAACTCACTTTTGCGCACCCTGGTCACTTTGCGCGCAAAAAGTACCAGTTGCACGCAATGAAAAAAATCGATTCAGGTATGAATTTCTCATGAAATTTGACGTAGAATCTGAATCTGCAATAAAAAATGGGGGTTCGTATTTGAAAAAACAAAGTTAGTGTCAATTGCGCACAATTGCGCGCAATTTTTTTGCGCAAAAGTATTTTTCCTGAATTCTTTACAAAAAATAAGAGGAGTTACTTCGACAAGTTTTTTGATTTCTCCACAACCAACGAAATTGAAAGGGTGGTACGTTCATTAAGGACCACCCTGTATAAATAGAACGACGGACTGACAAACTTTAGTACTCTCTCGACGGTCTGAAGAAGATGTCCTTACTTCGAAAGCGCTCGCCTCCTGTACTCGACTTGCTGGTTACGACGGATTTTCCAATACGGTACGAAGATAATTATTGTATTATTTTAACAAGCGGAACTAACCCCATTCATTTAATACCGTTGTAAAATAACTTCTACTGATTTGGATTTTACGTTCCTTGAAACGTAGGTATAACACCGGATTTTTCCACCCAAGATTTCGAAGGCCCGATTTCTACATGTCTCTCTAGTCGCGTTTGCAGATTGATATTCCTTTCCCCGCTGCTGTATTGAAGACAACGCTGTGCGGAAACCCTCTCATGTCGACTCCCTCTGAATTACGCTCGTAAATAGCAAACAGAATTGAAACAAAGGGGAGCAGCCGAGGATTTGAACGGCTATAAAACATGTTTTTCGTGAAAAGGGATTGAAGAGTGGAGGAGGTTGACTCGGGTAGGCGTACATATTGGTGGATGGCTGTGTATAGAAGGATTCGAGGTTGAGGGGGTCGATGTGCCAGTAGCGTGACCGAATGAGGCGCTCTCTCTGTCCCTCCTTGGTATGTCAGGGCGGAAAAGGTGTTTTCAACTTGGGCACCCGGAATGGCGCACGGTGTGGTCGAGGGCTATAAAGGGGCAGAAATGTGGGTGTGGGGAAGGTCCGCTCTGTATGTGTGTACATGTAGTGAGATCTCTAGTGGACACGTCCAATAGCAATTCTCCTCTCATGAGAGCAATACCCATGTGCCTATATACGTGCTTCCTTTTAGATTTAGAGATGGGCTGTGTTCAAATCGCTTCTCACCGTCATACCATCAGGATCATCAGGGATCCATCTTTACCACACATTTCTCCCTCAATGTTTCTAAAGGTCCATCTGCCCTTCGTAATTCTCTTCATCAGGCACCTTCCACGAGGTGTATTTGGCAGGGGATTCTTGACATAAATTCGACCACGGCGGTTCTTGATGCGACCTCGAACTCATATCTACATCATATCTGTTCCTATTCAATCCACGACTTGTAATTATTATCACTTATTTGATCAAAGGTATGTTACACAAAACCTGGAAAAAATCAAAAAATCATCAATGGTGATTTTTGTAGGTACCAACTTTTGGGCGCGCATCGATTGGACAAACATGTTGTCGAAATGAGTTGTTTATGTGAACTCCGTTCGACAAACCCTTTCCCCCGAGTGAGCACTCGATTCGACAAATTCTAGATTCTTTGGTCAGTTTCTGATCGGTCTAGTGTGTGGTGGTCGTGCTGTCTAGTCATTTCTTCGTATTTTCACCTATTTTAAACAATGAATGTTCCTATTGATGCCAAATATCCTAGTCGTAGAGGGGGGGAGTTTTTTTTTTAATTCATATATTTGTGCCTGCTCCCAAGGATATTACAGGCATTTACATTAAAATATAATACAATTTATCTAAATTACATTTTTCTTATTTAACATTATTTAAACCTAACCACAGTTTTATAATAAATCCATATCCATAGAATTCAAGAAAATTAACACGTCACTCAAATGATTCTCAATGAGGTCCTTCATTGGCATCGGCCACCCACCACTCTGCAGCAGACACTTCTGCTCAAGACGGAAACGTTGAGGCTCAAAATATCCGCATCGAAACATAAGGTGATCCCAGTCCTGAATTTCGTCCGAACACATACATAAAGGGCTCTCGCTGAGGTGGAATCGATGCTGGAACTCCCGAACTCTCCCATGTCCAGTTAATAAAAGCGTTAACCTCCAAGATATAGGGAGGTTAATTCGCCGGCGGTAGAGGGGGGGAGTGCAATTATTATTGTGAGAGGGTATAACTAACGCAGATTAGAGTGACACAAGACGGATCAGTTACATTTTGGTGCAACTACAGGCGTTGTAAGGTACTGATGAAAACACACCCTCAAGTTAAACACATTCTCTCAATTAAAAGTGAGCATGATCATCATTTTGGATGTCGATCAAAGCTTTCGATCCTTCACGTGGACTTTGAAAAAAGTGCTCATGTAGCTGTTCGAGAGGTTTTCTCCGACTGCAAACTTGTGGGATGCTCATTCCATCTGAATCAACCATGGTTGAGAAAAATTCTTCAGAATAAAATTCTGTTCACTCAATACAAGAAGAAAACCGAAGTAGGCTAAAAGTTTTTTTTTCGGTTTGACGTTTCCTCCTTCCGATTACGTATACAATGCATTCACTACGTTAATGTGGGATGCCCCCCAAGAAAGTACAGTGTTCACTTATTACGTACTGACTAATTATATTGAGGAAGACTGCAGTTTTCCCCCAACCATGTCGGCTGCTCCTCCGCCTCAGCACACCATTACAACGACGAAGGGCGCAGAATCATTTCATTCCGATTATAATTCTCAGTTCTACAGCACGCATCCAAATATTCATTCGATTAGGCACGAGCTTTCAGAAGTTCAAGTCGGGAGTTACTTGAAACTGAAGAGCATCAGTAAAGGATCATGGAACCCAGTAAGAAGAGAGACACGGGAACAACGTCAGTGACTAGCTGCATGCTGGGATACATACTGTTCGCAGATAGAAAGAATGCGGCTGGCCAATTTTTCAAAGGGTATACCTGCTAACATAGACGACTACCTGTTCCAAAATCTTAGGTAGCCTGGTGAGTCAGGCTGGGGAAAGGACCGAGCATCCATATCTCAGACCTTCGTAATTTGGACATTGAGCAGCTCGAGTCATAATGAGTTAGAGAGCCCCTCCACTCTGCCAATTGTTAGGAAAGAATTCCATCTCGATTGTGAGTTCACTTGCCCTTCAGGTTTACTCTTCATTCGCCTTTAAAATTTGAAAGAAGCACCATCCTTTACTGGAAATATTTTTTTGTAGGAAAAAGGGAAATTTGGCGCCCTTTCTAACGGTGCCCTTATTTTTACACGTTTACGGTAAATTAAGATAATTGTGATTGTGAAACCGACGAAGGGGATAATTTATGAGCTTACATATGATTATACGAAACATTTTACGCAATTTTATTGTTGAATAAAATGAAGGATAAATCAGTGACGCCTGTTCGCGATGTCGTCACTTGAGGATCAATGGTGAGTGTGGTTTTTCTTATTTCTATAGTTTTTGTCGGAAGAAGTCGTCTTCCATTTGTCCAGCCGAGTCTTTTTGGTTTATTATTTTCAATAAAGGACCTTTGGAATCGACCAAGAAAAAAATTGTTTAACCCTCCTCAAAATTTGTTGGTTCACGTTTCAAGGTACGTAGAATCCAAAAATCGAATAAAAATTTGGGCCGTCCGTCCGTACACCGTACGCGGCACTTTCCCCACTTAGCATTGACCGATTTTGATGAAATTTGGTATGTAGGCTCCATTTGGGATCTAGTTGTACCCCGAAGATTTTGGAAGATGTAGGTCACTTCTAAGGGTAGAAAAATAAGGTTTTAAATTTTGAAAACGCCCTAACTCAAAAAATTTCGATATAAAGGTATTGTTTTTCCATCAATTTAAGATAGTATAGGACTTTTTGAGACCATGCGGAGCCCTGTAGGACAAACCGTTCGCACCCTACGAGAATCTATGGGTTGGACGTACTATAAATCAGATACTCGAGTGTGAATCGCAAAAGAGGCCTAATCTCCGTTCAAATGTTAGCTGACCGAAATGCGATCGACGTTTTTCTCCAAGTTGGTAGGTGGTAACAATGGCAAAGCCGTGTTCTTTTCAGACGAGTGAGAAAAATAATAGAAGAAGATAGAAGATAGAAAAATAATAAATCTTTTTGTAATAATTTGCAGCGTTTTGTTTGTCGAATCGAGTTGTGTTTCCCTTCCTCTTAAGGAAACGTGTTACACCCCAACTTTTCACAGTTAGGTAAATTTTCCTCATAGGCACTATAAGATATGTTGATTTTTTATTTATTTTTACGTATTCGTCTTGCTTAGCTCTAAAAACCTGCTGGATTGGAGTTTTGAAATTTCTTGATACTGAAGGTTGTTTCAGTCACAAACTTCTCTCAACATTTATCCCACTTTCGTTTCCAAAAAACATCTCTCCTGCGAGAAGTTTACAGTTGTTTTGTAAATACGCGAGTTTAACGTTGTGCCGCCCGGGCGTTGCGTAATCCGTGAATCAGCAAAATGGCAGAGCAGAGAGCCATCTCAATTTCAGAGGTAATCGAGCGAGCCAGATTACCTATCTCTTAGTAAGGAATATGTTCTTCCCCCTCCTGACAATCCAACTTTGGTTAGATTAAGGGATGAAGTCATCTCCTACAGTAATACTGTAATACTGAGAGCTACCTCCTAGACGCTATAAACATCTAGTTATATGAAGCTACTGAGTGATCTTATTGATAAAAGTCTCTTTCTTAGGAAGGAAAATTAAGTCACATTCCGTTCTACCAAGGTATTCTCCATGAGATTATAGACCCACCAAATGCTCCCGAAACAAGTCCCTTATTGAATGGATAGAGAAAGCTTTGAGACGGGCTCTACGATTATTCATTTGTATTTTAATGTACCAGTAAGGATTTAACAAAACGTTGCAAACTATTACAATGGCTTATCATTTGTTTGTAAAGATCACCCGTCTGCAAAAGATCGCATTTTATCAGATGAAATTTACCTCACTTCCTTCAGTAAACGGTCATATACGAATCACAGTCGTGTTTGTGATTCATCATTCGTCCATATTACGGAGCAACAGAGACAATACCTCTAAAGCCCCATCCAAGAACCAGCGGATCCTACCTATCTTTAATTGATGAATAAACGCCATAGAACATACATTAATTAGGTAATTAATTATCCTCAGTATATCAACAATTGATCCCCCAGAGCTCTTGGATTTGGTAATCTAAAAATTATTGAAAATTTTGTACATTTTAAAATTGCTTGTGGCATTGTTACAAAATTCTCGAAAATTTTAAATTTCTGAAAAAATACCAGTAGGTATGTCAAAAGTTTTTGAGGTAGGGCGTTTTGAAAACGTTTCTCTCCATTTCGTATCCCTCAAAAGTGACTGACAAAGAAAAACCAGCGAGGCAAAAGTAGACCCCAAATGGAGCCGACATTCCAAATTTTAACAAAATCGGTCATGTAAACTGGGCAAATTGCCGAGTATGGCAGACGGACGGAAAAATTTTTATTCGATTTTTGAATTATACATACAGGGTGTTTCACGAAAAGGTTACACCCCCCTTCATTTCAGCAAAATACAACGTAAAAAATTCCGACCAACGCAATTCTTCATGATTTTTCGTGAGGATCTCAGGAAAAATACTTTTGCGCAAAAAAGTTGCGCGCAATTGTGCGCAATTGACACTAACTTCATTTTTTCAAATGGAACCTCCCCCCTTTTTTATTAAAGATTCGGATTCTACGTCAAATTTCATAAGAAATTCATACCCATATCGATTTGTTTTATTGCGCGCAACCTGGCTTTTTGAACGTTCTAAGTTGCGCAACTCCACAATTGCACAAAAATTAGGTTTTGGAGAACCCTTAGTGTGGCACATGTTTTTTCATCATTTTTTAACGCTGAATCACAGGGTGTCATCCGTTTTGAGAAAAACCAAGATTTAAGAGGAGAAATTAACATTTCTTTCACGAAAACGTCAGTTTTGAGGGCGAAATCATGTTTATTTTTTATTTTCTCACCTACTTTTGAACCACGGGCTTGGGGCCGTCTACGGTGGAGTTAAAAATAAAAACAGACAGCATGATCATGATTGAACTGAATAAAATTACCTAAAAACTCATACCGATTTAAAAAGAGCGATTTTTTCACTAAAAACAACCGAATTTTTGGCCGCTATTTTGAAAAATTCCAGTCAAATTGAAAAACGGATGTCACCATGTGATTTAGTGTTAAAAAATGATGAAAAAACATGTGCCACACTAAGGGTTCTCCAAAATCTAATTTTTGTGCAATTGTGGAGTTGCGCAACTTGAACGTTCAAAAAGCCAGGTTGCGCGCAATAAAACAAATCGATATGGGTATGAATTTCTCATGAAATTTGACGTAGAATCCGAATCTGTAATGAAAAAGGGGGGTTCCATTTGAAAAAATGAAGTTAGTGTCAATTGCACACGATTGCGCGCAACTTTTTTGCGCAAAAGTATTTTTCCTGAGATCCTCACAAAAAATCATGAAGAATTGCGTTGGTCGGAATTTTTTACGTTGTATTTTGCGGAAATGAAGGGGGGTGTAACCTTTTCGTGAAACACCCTGTATACAGGGTGTCACCCTAACTCGAGGACCAAACTTCAAGGATCGATTTTACAACTAATTTGCAAACTTTTTTGTCTCCTGACATTTTTTTTTTAAACGCTTTAAAATTATACTTTTTTCACTTTTAAGATTTTGTTCGTGTTTTCGACCTTGAGCCATTAAAACGGCCATAACTCCCTCAATTTACTGGATAAACTCAAATATGAGTATACCGTTGGAAAGAACGTTGAATTTCCTATCAGTTCATCAGGACACAAAAGCTTTTTAAGCCTTTCGTATAAGTGAATAAATTGGTCAAAGTCAGAAATTTAAAACTTTCTCGAAAATCACCATTTTTCAGGCTGACTCATCTTATGTAATAAACAGCCGTATCGGCGGGCACTCAACGGAAAAAACTTGCCCAGAATCTCAGCTTTCCAACGGTCTATCAATTTTTCTTTTTAACATTCAAATTAGAAGAGTAAATGAAGTTTGAATGCCCGAAAACGTGTGTTTTACAAGCAAATCCAGTGTTTTAAGCGGTTTCTGGTCCCCCTCGACCTCAAGATGGCTTGACGATTTTGGCATCATTTCCTATGTAATTTTCTACGCTGAATCAAATAGTGATACTTCCGAATGGTTCCGACTGCTAGAAAGTGGATTTTTCGAAGAAAACCTTCGTTTTTCGTACATAAAATACGCATTATTCTTAAATGTGGTAGTGAGCATGAAGTAACACCTTTGAACTCAATAAAAACACCGAATTTCTAGTTGATTGAAGTTTTTGTTGAGTTCAAAGGTGTTACTTCATGCTCACTACCACATTTAAGAATAATGCGTATTTTATGTACGAAAAACGAAGGTTTTCTTCGAAAAATCCACTTTCTAGCAGTCGGAACCATTCGGAAGTATCACTATTTGATTCAGCGTAGAAAATTACATAGGAAATGATGCCAAAATCGTCAAGCCATCTTGAGGTCGAGGGGGACCAGAAACCGCTTAAAACACTGGATTTGCTTGTAAAACACACGTTTTCGGGCATTCAAACTTCATTTACTCTTCTAATTTGAATGTTAAAAAGAAAAATTGATAGACCGTTGGAAAGCTGAGATTCTGGGCAAGTTTTTTCCGTTGAGTGCCCGCCGATACGGCTGTTTATTACATAAGATGAGTCAGCCTGAAAAATGGTGATTTTCGAGAAAGTTTTAAATTTCTGACTTTGACCAATTTATTCACTTATACGAAAGGCTTAAAAAGCTTTTGTGTCCTGATGAACTGATAGGAAATTCAACGTTCTTTCCAACGGTATACTCATATTTGAGTTTATCCAGTAAATTGAGGGAGTTATGGCCGTTTTAATGGCTCAAGGTCGAAAACACGAACAAAATCTTAAAAGTGAAAAAAGTATAATTTTAAAGCGTTTAAAAAAAAAATGTCAGGAGACAAAAAAGTTTGCAAATTAGTTGTAAAATCGATCCTTGAAGTTTGGTCCTCGAGTTAGAGTGACACCCTGTATACCTTGGAACGTAGACCATCAAACTTTGATGGGGGGGGGGGGGGGTTACATTTTTTTTCTTGGTTGATCCCAAAGGTTGATTTATGATTGAAAATAATAAACCAAAAGGTGTCATGGGTTTTGAGTTTCCTAAGCCATCGTCGCTGATCGTTGCTGATATTGGGAGGGAGGAATACCTCACAAAGCACTATTGGTTCATTATTTTCAACAATAAAACTTTGGAATCGAGCAAGAAAAAAATTTTAATCCCACTCAAAATTAAATCGTTTGCGTTTTAAAGTTCGTATAATCCGAAAATCGAATAAAAATGTTTCTATCCGTCCGCCGTAGGCGGCACTTTGCTCAGTTCCTACGGACCGATTTTGATTTTGATGGTCTATTTTTGCCTCAGCTTTTAATTTTAGACTCAGACACGTCTAAGGGGTAAAAAGTGGGGGGGGGGAAACATCAGATACATAGTACTTTGGGTGTTACCTCGAAATTTGAACAGAGTTTCTTTCCGAGCTTCATAAGTTCAACGTTTCATCTTGAAACTAATAGAAAGTCAACTAGTAGAGAGTCCTTCTTTCTTCTTCGAAGTTGGACAGAATGAGGAGGAAAATATTGTGACCGAACAGCATAACACAGTGGCCTGTATTGCGTGACTAACTCGGGAACATGGATCATTGCACGGATAAGAGTTGCAGATAAATAAAAATGTGTCAGGTTTATTAAGATGAACGCTCAACTTCGCTTCCTAAGAAAAATAACTATTATGACTGGAACTGCATTAGTTGTCAAAATGATTCTATGTAAAGTTGGTATCCTAGGAATAATTCCAACCTACTAAAAATTGTATGATTGGCAATTGAAGGAACGATGAAGTAAGCTGGAATGGAACACTAACTTGAATAACTTTTATTGAAGAAAATGATTATAACTTCCTCACCTAAGCAGGAATTACACAGGAACCGAATGTTTTCTCCCAAAACTAGTACCTAGCCTATTTGGGAATGATTCTACACGTAATCACTATTGTATGACGTACAAATCAGCTAAGACAATACAAGACGATGGCTTCAGCTTATGAGAGACGTCTGCATAGTGGAGACGTAGTCTAATTCCTGCAGAGAACAGATTGTGAATGTCACGTTGGTGAATCGAAAATGTACAGTGGATACTTTCAGGATACTTTGTATACTTCAGTGGATACTTTCAGGGAATTTGATTGTCCTAGAATCCGAATAGAGAGTAAAAAAATCCTGAATTGAAGGAACTTTAATACCAATACCTGGAACTGATGAACAAATGGGCTGGAGAGATGTTCCAGTTTATTAACACCATAATGGGGGACTCAACTCATA
This sequence comes from Apolygus lucorum, assembly GCA_009739505.2. Lineage (NCBI taxonomy): Eukaryota > Metazoa > Arthropoda > Insecta > Hemiptera > Miridae > Apolygus > Apolygus lucorum. The sequence continues at coordinate 69,390,990 of CM019167.2, read as the reverse complement.
GTTATAATAGTTGAATTTGAATATTATAATGAATAATTAATTTTCTTCAATGTGCAATTAGTATCAACAGAAATTAAAGTGAATGAAGCCTTTATAATATGTATTCAGTCATATAGAATTTATCACCCCCAATCTAACGAGGTCCCGGAAGCATTGTTAGCGAATTTTCAAAGAGATTTAAGCCATTAAATTATTTTAAGCTATTTAACCTATTTGCGACGGCTTCATTAATTTTAGGATGGGAAATTTTGAAAAATGTTTTCCAAAGGAAATCCGTTTTAGAGCATTCTAAACACATTGAACACAAGTGAACACATTAAAAATAATAAACCAAAATAAAATCTTAAAAAAAAAAAGATTAAGATTAAATCTTAATTTTAATTTAATTTATAAAATATTCAAACGGTCGCTCAGCTACGAATTTACTCAATTCTCTTTTGAACAATTTATTATTGTGGATATATAGGACATAATTTATTTTGTCGAAATCCGTGTTTATCATTCGCATCCCTTTTTACTTGTTGGTCATTTGTGCATACTTGTTCGTCACCTTAGGTAATTTCAGTCAGTCGTTTTTGGATTTTCGCTGCCTAACGTCATTTGAAAATATACCTTTATGTTTCTGAATTATTTTTAGCAAATTCTTAGCGTATAGTTGTAACAGTTGAACAGTTGTAAGTTTCAATTCTTTGAATAATTTTTCGGTGGGGTAGCGACTAGTTTTGTGGAATAGTACCCGCAAAGTGATTTTTTGTATTTTAATTATTTTATCTATTAAATACTTGAAACTACCTCCCCATATGATATAACGTATTGCAAGATCGACTCAAATAGCGCTTGATAAATATTTATTTTATTTTCAGTTCTTTCGACAGCAATTTAAGTCTATACAATACGTAAGCGCACTTCCTAAGTTTCTCGCTCAGATTCTGAAAATGATGATCCCATTTCATATGACAAGCAATTATCACTCCTAAATAAGGTAGCCTATCCACTTTTTTTATTTTTGGACAGCTGCAATGAGAATCGCAGCAACTATGTAGCACCAGAGTTTCGTAGCCCGTAGATAAAAAATCGGTTTTCCTCGATATATTCATGAAAACCGATTTGGTAGCGTTGGTTGTGAGTTTGTTGAGGTTCATCCACCGTGCAATGGTTCGCAGATTATCGTGGGCCTCCTGTCAGGTTTCTCCCGTGTTTACAAGGGCAACATCATCGGAAAACATACAGACATAACAAATAACCTTTGCCGTGCAAGTGGACATGAAAATCTGTATCATGTGGTGCAGCGGTGTCCATGAACTCATGGCGGCCGCATCCTACGTCATGATGCGGTCGCCAAGCAAGTAGCAGGTACTACCTAGCAGGTAGTACCTTGTCATCTAGCGACTGGGATGTCGAGAGGGAGAGATATTGTATCACATCCCGAGTGACCAGAGTAAGAAGCCCAACATTGATGCCGTCAAGCCTGACAGGTGCATTATCTGGATGTTCAAGTTCTCAATGGCAGCTCGGACATGGAGCAGACCTGGCAGGCTAAGATAAGAAAGCACGACAGAAATGATTTACGGCAGAAAGTGTCGGAGCTAAAAGGAGTGGCACCCAACAACATCAGGGTAATGGCTGCAACCTTGCCACGGCGCGGGAAAAGTGCCACAGAGTTGCGAGAGTTGGACATCTCAGTAGGTGCACTTCGTGGTGTCACCAACCGCGTCTTGCACGCCTCATACTCGTGGTATTTGCATAGAGGCACATCCCTTTATCCCTCTCTCCCACCCCCACCTGGGCGTCCCCCCCCCCCCATTAACGTGATTTTTTTTTAAGTGAAAACAAAGCTTCCGCTACCTTGGCAGACTCGGAATCAACATATCGTCGTCCTATGACACACCGAAAATAGTACACCTCCTTCTTCGCGCCTACGGAGGTTTTGAAGTAGGTACGTCACGGCTAAAAGTCGGTTGAAATATTTTTTGAAAACTCGCTCATTCACTTAAATGCAGCGCAAATTGGGCTTATTTCACTTATGGGAGATGAAAAAAAAGTCCTCCAAATTCTTAAGTATTTCTCGTTTTCGAACTTCCTAAACAACTTTGATACTGTATCCACCTTTGCGTCCGTAAATCCCAGTTCCGAGAAAATCTATACGATGTTACGATGCGATTTCGATTGAATTTGCAGAGGTTTGAATGGTACCCAATAAAGTACATTAAATGAATTAAAAGAAGCATCTGCGTTTGCGCAAGCCATCGAATTCCGTTGCTGATACAAGGACCCGATGTGCCACAGCCACTTGGCGAACGCTCTCAAATATGGCGAGAAGCATATAATACAACAGTTATGTCTCCACGTAATGAATAACTCCTTCACACTGTGAACCAGCCAACCAGACAGTTAGGTACATTAGGTACGAAGGTACCGTCTTGGGGCTGCTCTATTGTAGGGTAAAAGAGAGATAATGGTATACTTTAATGGATCTTTTTAATACTTCAGTCAAATATATCATAGTGAGAGCTATACAACTAGGATGGGGAGTAGCACGGGTAGCTTCATCTTTGCTAACTTAAAAATATGAACACTTGCACAGACAAACCACCCATTAAGGGTTAATCTTTTAGGTAGGTACCTTGAACTTTGGGTCACAAAGTCGTAGTACCTCGGCTGAGGCAAAAGAAAATAAACATTCTCGACCTATCTTCCAGATAGGTGCAATCCACCTTTACTGCTTGGAGAGTCGACATTTCAATCCCCCTTCCCATTTCATACATCCTGTACACGAAGGTTGTAGTGCCTTTGGAATCCCCCCTCTCCCACCACCAGTCCCCAACTACGTACTACGAGACAGAATAAGATACCACAATCCACCGTCGTCGGTCCCTCCGTGTTATGACTCTTCTTATGGGACCCACAGCGAACTGCCCCTAAGCTTTCTGACAGACTGAGAGCACCTCCGCTGTGCCTAATGAAATAAAAGTCAGTACCTACCGGAGCCTCGGGTGGGGTGTAACGCTCTAATGAATAATTCATTGCCTTCTCCTTCTTATTTTCCTATGAGCCTTTGACGAAAGTGCCGAAATGAATGTCGACAAACCTCACGTTCCAACGACGACCTTCAAGTGAGGGTACCCCCGGGGTATTAAATAATGCGCATGAGTTGTACCTACATAGTTCCCAATTTTTCAAGTGTGATACTGCCCCAGGAGCAATCCGGTACTAAGATCACGTGGCCAGTCGCTGTACCTACAGGTTGAGTTACTCGTCCATTTGTACATTACAATGAATACGAATTTATAAGGAAACTAGATGTTGTACAGTTAGAGCTTGACTACCAGAAGACCAGTTACTGTTATAAAACAGTAACAAATAAAATGAAACGTGATTTAACTCTACAGAAAGAACTAAACTATACAGTGACATGATGAACAATATCATGATAAACAAGAACATGATCTACCCCATGAACCATTCACACATTGTGCCACTTCAATAGATTGCTATGCTATCAACAATGAAAACTACTTGGAAAACCTCCTTAGTCACAACTCAGTAATATAAATGTTGTATGTTGTACCTCCATTGAATTGATGCGAGCGAAACAACAGCAATCCCTGAAGAAGATTTATAAATAAATTGAATCGATGTCGTGAATTAAGTACTGATTTTTTCTCAAGAACCCACAAAACTTGAGACTCAGTTAAGTAATGTTGTGTGTTGTTCTGTAACAAACAGATAATAATAAAATAATATTATAAAAACAATCTACACGATGTATAAAATATAAATTGACAATAATAATATTTATATCAATTGCTCATTAAACTGAAACGAATTTGAGAAGAACACGACGAGAATAGACTAACAGAAGCTCCTGTTATCAGGTCCAACTTCGAATCCGAGTATATACAGGGTGGCTCACGAGTAACCCCCCCCCCCCCCCCTGATAAAATCGTCCAGGTAGTGGTAACATTTTTTTTTTTTTTTTTTTTGCTTCCTCACTACCGAAGGTAGGGAAGCTTTGTATTCGTGAAAGAAGTGAAAAAAAAAATGTCCTCCAAAATCAAAATTTCCACTTGCTTTTTGCGTTTTAGAGCTTCCCGAACAATTTTGGTTCCGTGTCTGTCTGTCTGTCTGTCTATCGGTCTGTCTGTCTGTCGGTCTGTCTGTGGTCAATCCTTGTCCCGGGCAAAACTATACCAACCTGTGGTCCGATTTTGATGAAATTTTCAGGGATTGTGCGGGTTAGGTCCTAAACGGTCCCCTATAAATTTCAGCACCTTCGGACCAATAGGAGCGAGTGCGCATGCGCAAACGTGAATTTCCTGGAACCTCGGTTTCTCGGTTTCTAATGAACCGATTTTGCTCAAATTTGGAGGTTAGTTAGGGACTAACTTCTAAGAGACACCCTATAAGTTTCAATCAAATTGGTCAAGCAATAGCCGCTGCGCATGCGCGAACTTTAAATTTATTGTTACAACCAAAACTCCGCAACTATTCAACCAATTTCGATGATATTTTCATGGATTGTGTGGGTTAGGTCCTAGACGGTGGACCGCTAATATTTTGGTATTCAATAACTCTTTGAATCATAATTTTTTCGCCAACTGATTCTATACGTCCATGTTACAATGAGTGAGGAAGCTATACTGCCCACCCAACTTGGCAGACGTTTTTTTAATCTTCATGATTTTCCCCAAAGATTTCAAATTTTTGGCCGCCGTTTCGAAAAATTCCAGTTAAATTCAAAAACGGATACCACCACGTGATTCAGCGTCGAAAATTAATGGAAAAACATGTATCACACTTGGGGTCTACCTTCATCTCAATTTCGGCACAATCCAGGGGTTGCGCATGTTTGCGCGCTCACTGGACGGGTTGTGCGCAACCATAAAAATCGGTTGAAGGGTCTAAAATTCATGAAATTTCACGTAGAATCCAAATCTGCAATAAAAAATAGGGGTTCCCATTTGAGATAACAAAGTTGGTGGTCATATTTGAGATCACTGGAAAAAATCATGAAGATTTAAAAAAAAATTACCACTATCTGGACGATTTTAGCAGGGGGGGACTCGTGAGTCACCCTGTAGAATTTTGTTCAAAAAGGAATAAGCTATTCAAGAATATCGTGCTCAACTTTTCAATGGCTAGATCGAATTTTATGAGAATTATTGCATTACCCTCTCAAATGGAGGAGGGAGGGGTATTTTCTATGTCAGTCGTCCGGAGCCGATTTCTGTCGAACCCTGTGATCAACATGAAGTTTCATACGCCCATAGTTAATGCTCCATAAAAATGGAGAGGCTATTTATGAGATTATGCTTGCACTGGACCAATTTTAATGGGAGTTTCCGCTATTCTACGAATTTTGATGGGAATTATTAGATTCTAGAAGTTTCATTTTCACTTTCTCCTAGCACCTGATTGCTCTTTCGACTCCACTCTTCCAATGGGATTGAAGTTCCCTTCCACCTGTGACTCTAAAAGGCATCATTTATAGCCACAGGTGGAAGGGAACTTCAATTTCATTGAAAAAGTGGAGTCGAAAGAGTGAATGGCACAGTCTTTCTCTGATTATACAACCATTTCTTGTTTGTTACAGATGACAGCTTAACTGTCAAATCGAATCAACTGTTTAGTTAATTATTTTTGTGGAAACAGACAATGTTTCAACTTACACACGTTTTTCTTATTTTTTTTAATCACACAATATTTTGTTTGTTGGTTTATTATCATTATGTATCTTCGGAATCGACCAAGAAAAAAGAAAATATCGTTGGTAGGTAGTGAAAATTGCAAAGTAGGGGAGTATTGTCTTTGCAGACAAGTGATCCATACAGAAAAATAATAAGCCTTTGTGTATTGATTTGCAAGTTCTTTTTTTTTAGCAACAATTTTTTCGACAATATTTCTCGGTAACTTATTCACTCATTTTAGAGAGTTTTCCTCTTCCAATCGAAAACACAAGGACTTCTGTTACTAGGTACCCAGAAAGGTGTTGAGAAAATGCAAACGGTTTAGTAAGAGGAATGTATTGGTGAAGCGATGGGTGCTTTTGACCGTATGAAGGAGACGATCAAGACAAACGGTTCACCGCTGGTTAGAGCTCCAACAATGCCTTTACTTAGCCAGCGATTGTCCATCAAACGCGCATTATGTTCCGGGTAGCGTTTATCATTGAAGGCCGAGAAATCCCGTCAGGTCCTCAGCACATGATTGAGATCCTAGGAATTCATTGAACAAGGGTAGCTTCAGCCTCCCATTCAGTCCAGTCATCTGTCGGCTCAGTTCAACGCCGTCGCAAGTGGGATTGACGCCTACGGAACGGGTCATGATCATGAATACCAATCTTCCGTTATCGATGATATTGTGCAACAAACTGATCTGATAATATTGAAGCAGCCACACCTACTCTAACAACTTGCTGCTTAGGAGCTGTTGACCGCATTTTTATCAGGAGCTCATTTTATCAAATTGCCTACGGAAATGGGTTCATCATTTTTGTAGGGAATATTAATTTCTAATACAGAACGGGCTTTAGGAAAGCCGTTTCAAAATATTTTAGAACAATTTATAGAATTTAACATGTCCGGTATACAATTACAATATTTACATCCATTAATATATATTTGGTTTATTATTTTCAATAATTTCCAATAAGCATTGGGAATTGAGCAAGAACAATTTAACAACCCCCCCCCCTCCAAAATTTGAAGGTTAACGTTTCAAGTATATGTAGAAACCAAAAATCTAATAAAATTTGGTATACCGGCTCCGTTTGGAAACATCAACTCCAACTATTTATTGGTTTATTTTTTTCAATAATAAACCTTTGGAATCGACCAAGAAAAATTTTTACCCCCCTCAAAATTTGTTGGTTTACGCTTCCACGTACGTAGAGTCCAAAAATCGAAGAAAAAAATTGGCCGTGCGCCGTACTTTCCTTAGTTACCATAGACCGATTTTTATATAATTTGGTATATCAGAATACCAATCAGAAACACGAGTGTAAATCGCTAATGAAGCCTAATATCCGTTCAAATTTTAGCTGACCAAAATGCGATCTCTGTTCGTTTTTTCGAGTAGTTGTACTCAGTTTTGCGTCCTTAGCAACCAGTAATCAAATTTCCTAATGAAGGCACCCACAAGTCCCTATATCTTCGAATTTAATATGAAGCGTTTATTTCTTCCGAATAAATTTGTTTGTGAAGCGAAAATGTGGTTGGTAGGTAGTGGCAATGGCAAAGGCGAGTGATCTACTCAGAAAAATGTGTGACGACTCTACATTTTATACGGGACAAACCAATTGGTTTGTTCCTGATTTGTTGGAGCTACGCCTCTAGAGATATCCGATTCATAGAGATATGAATCGATATCCTCTTCAGGCCGGCTGATTAATCTAATCACTGGTTTGAAGGCGTAGGGTCGTCACACCCTCCTCTGACTAATTATGAACAATAAGGTGAATTTCAATCTGAAATTCATCCTATATTGTTACAAATGATAAATCTTTTTGTAATAATTTGCAGCGTTTTTGTTCCTTGAATCACCACATAGTTAAATATCTATTCTACAGAGGTAATTGACCTAACTAAAACCTTTCCCCTGAAGGGGTGATCCTTCGGGGTTTCTTTTTTTCAATCAATTTTATCATTTTCCTCAGACACGAAAAGCAACCAAAACCATAGGTTGTGTTATCCAGGTACATTCATATCATATTTGATACTTTTATATTTGTGTTTCAGGAACCTTTAATCAAATCCACAACTAAGTAGTAATCAAGTAGACCAGCGTTTATCCAGCAGTTAACTCAGATGCCATCATGAAGAATTAAAAATTTTTTAAATTTTAAACACCGAAGACTCGTTCATGACTAAATCGATACTAGATTTCGTTCAATTCGTAGAATTCTGCTCAAAGTAATACATTTGAGCTCGCAAGCCCACAGAAGAAAAAATTTTGTTCATAAAGCAGTAAAAAATACCCCTCAGATGGTCATCCACCTTTCCCTCCAGCCTTTATCTTCATCCAACGACCAAAAAAGAGTTTTTGCTTCCGAGTCTACCAAGGTAGCGGAAGCTTTGTTTTCACTTTTCAAGGACGAAAAAAAAAAGTTCTCCAAAATCAAAATTTTCACTCGCGTTTTGCGTTTTAGAGCTTTCTGAACAATTTTGGTTCCGTGTCTGTGTGTCTGTCTGTCTGTCCGTCTGTCATGAATTCCTTGTAACGCGCATAACTATACGAAGTTATTGTCCGATTTCGATGAAATTTTCAGGGATTGTGCGGGTTGGTGTGTAGACGGTCCCCTATGAAAATCATCATCCTCGGACTGATGGAAGCGACTGCGCATGCGCAAACATGAATTCCTTGTAACGGCCATAACTTCTACATTTTCCATCTGATTTCAATGAAATTTTCAGAGATGTTACAGATTAGTATTTAGATGGTTCCCTATGAAAATCATCACCTTCCGACTGATAGTAGCCACTGCGCATGCGCAAACGTGAATTTCCTTGTAACGACCATAGCTCCCACATTTTCTACCCGATTTCGATGGAAATTTTCAGGAATTATGCGGATTAGGTTGTGGATGGTCCCCAATGAAGATCATCACCCCCGGACTGATAGTAGCCGCTGCGCAGGCGCAAACGTGAATTCCTTGTTACGGTCATAACTTCTACATTTTCCATCCGATTTCAATGAAATTTTCAGGGATGTTACAGAATGGTATTTAGATGGTCCCCTATGAAAATCACCTTCGGACTGATAGTAGCCACTGCGCATGCGCATACGTAAAATCCTTGTATCAGCCATAACATTTACATTTTTCATCCGAATTTGATGAAATTTTCTAGGATTGTCCAGATTAGCGTGTAGATGGTCCCCTATGAGGGTAATGAAAGGTACTTAGAGATTGATGCTTTGAGATTAACTACTATGCATCGGATCATCTATATAATCGGGTTATGGATACGAGGAAGCTATGTGCCACACCCACTTGTTTTGTCTTGGTCTACGAACTATAGACTAGCAAGTCGGTTGCATTTTGGTTTCCTTGGTAGGTAAAAACTATGGAACTTACCTTAAATTGAACGCCACCAACCAAAATTTTACCAGTTATTATTCTATATTAAGAAAAACGGTCAAACTAGAAGAAATATTGAAAACGGAAAGTGGATCGTTACAGAGCCGAGAACGGACGCCACACCAAAAAACCGGGAACCGACTGAATAAAATTCTACACCCGGCAGACAAACTGGAAAAAAACTAGGACCCGCCGAAAAAAATTGATATAAAAATATGCGAGCGGAAACAATGACTTCACCGAGTGATACCACTTAACCCCGCCCAATCATCAGACGCTCCACTCGCTCTAGCCCTTCACGCCGACCCATCATAATAATCCTCGCGCCTTTGAGTCACATCCTTCGTCGCACGACCTTAGTGACTCTCTTAGTGTCAACAACCAATAAAAGTTCATCATGGTGGGAGCGTCAATAGAAACAGTATTTCATCTTTCAGTTAAACTATTTTCCCATTGATTTCAACCTTTTCTACTTTGAATGAGAACTTTTTTACTGTCATTTATACCTTTTTGGCTTTGAATGAAACCTTTTTCGTACTTAATTGAACCTTGGAAGACAATGTGAATTTGGGTAAGAAATGAACTCCTGAATGACACGCAGGCTGTCTGAGTCGAAAGCAGGTGACTATCCCGGTGCCGATTTAGTAAGAAATAGAGGGAGGTAATTATATTCAATCCCCACATTTCTCCCAAGAATAAGATGATCCGTATTTACTTTTGTCTGCGTAACTAGAGTGCTTTCTGCGTGTCAAGACGAGCTTAAGGCGATTACTTCTGCGAGCAAATCAAGATTTCATTAATAAATTTTCTTTAAAAATTTACTTTTCTCCATGGGAATAGAAACATTTTCTTTCAAAGTGAAAAAGGATAAATTTGAAATCAAAAAGTTTTAAATGAAAGTAAAAAAGGTTTTATTCAAAGTAAAAAAGCCTGTCAAATGGGTGAGGCACATAGCTTCCTCGTATCCATAACCCGAAAGTATAAATAATCCGATTCATTGTAGCTAATCTCAAAACATAAATCTCTGAGTACCTTTCACTACGCTAATAGTATACCATCTACACCTCAATCCCTCAAAATATCATCGAATTCGGATCAAAAATGTAGAAATATGGATGTTACTAGGAATACACGTTTGCGCATGCGCAGTGGCTACTATCAGTCCTATCATCTACACAATAATCTGAACAATCCTGGAAACTTTCATCGATTTCGGGAGGAAAATGTAGACGTTATGGGTGTTACAAGGAACAGTGGCTACTTTCAGCCCGGAGGCGATGGTTTCTAAAGGGGACCATCTGCATCCCAATCCGCCTAATCCCTAAAAATTTCACCAAATTCGGATAGAAAATAAAGAAGTTAAGGCTGTTACAAAGAAATTCACGTTTGTGCATGCACAGTGGCTACTTTCTGTCATATGGGACCGTCTACACGTCAACCCGCTTAATCCCTGAAAATGTCATCGAAATTGGACTATAACTTCTTATAGTTTTCCCCGATATTTCATTGACAGACACACACAGGCAGACACATGGAATCAAAATTGGTCAAGAAATACTAAAACGTAAAACGGGATTGGAAATTTTAGAGAACATTTTTTCTCTATAGGATTTTAGTTAACCTAAATCTTAATTAGTTAACTATAGTTTTAATTAGAATTGTTCCCCCACTAAACTGAGGTTGCGTTTCGATCTGGTGAAATCTTCGAATGATATCAATTCTACACCCTTACTGTGTTTTTTCCAATTTTTAGCAAAAATATCCAGTTTTTAGAGCTGAATTTCGGCTGTATTGATAAAAGTTTGATTTTGAGAAGATTAAGATGGTAGAAAACCAAAATTGTCCTCAAGGAGAGTATTCTAACTTGAATTTGCTCCTTTTTTACTGTCAAATTGAGGTATCATCCTTTATATACTTGACGTAGTTTGAGGTTTATTGTGAAAACGAGCTCGGCTTTCATATAGAGTGGGTGTGTCACCAAAAAACGATAAAAGAACAATCCCCCACTCTCCTCCACTTCGCTCTATCACCTTTTCCGACCAATATCACCACCGTATAGCTTTGACTTTGTATTCACGAGCTCCGCCATTGGAATGAATGCAGAATATGGAGAAAGGATGATGCGGGGGGGGGGGGGTTAATATCTCGAGCCGAGAAACGGAGTGGGAAAAAAAGGAAAATTTAAAATTGGATAACGCAAAGGTGGGCGCGGGGCGAACATGGGAAGTTATAATGTGAATCTGAAGTGATTCCACCGGGAAACTTGATAATATGAGGAGGAACGCCTTATATTCAATATCCCCCAGGATACTTACTTGCTATATCAACTCGGAGTAGGAAAGTCGGCTCTGGAGGAATGGGGGAACCAATAATAACTAACTTATATTCTGGTTTGCCAAGACGTGCTCGTACTACCTGATATTTGGGAGTATGGTTAAATGTTGCAGCTACTTTTATGGAGAGAGAAAAGTTGTAGGCTTGATCAATAGAAGCGGATCCAAACATTGGATAATTGGTCGCATCATAAATAGCGGAGTGTGCAGCAATTGGCTGCTAATAGGGTAAATCCTTTTCAGAAATTTTGGACGTCGAAAAAGTTTCAAATAACAACTAGTAGCTTTCAAGTCCACCGAGGTAGTATGTGCATTGTTTTCAATTTTTGGAAGGAGAATATCATTCAGCAAAATCAAAGTTTCACTCACAATGTATGTTCAAGGCCTTTTTCAAAAATGTTGATGATTACTTTGTATACAGGGTGTAAGCCTCTCTAGTCTGCCATTCGACTACACATTTGCAACACAACCTGTCTCCTAGCATTGCTCTTCAAAAGGCTTCGTTTTCGAGTTATTTTAATTTTAAACTTTTTTTTCGTGATTTTGACCTTACGTCATTAAATCGGTTATTGGGAAGAGAATTAAATTTCCTATCGGATTGGTCTCTTACCTATTTTTTGAGTCAAGGTTTAAGATATAAAAAGCCCTCTGAAAGACAATTTTACGTACCTAATTTGGGAAACCTCGAAATTTTTTCAATCGCATATTGAACTACGAGGACCAATATTTTTTCAAAATGCAAAACAGTAAAGACTGCGCCAAAATCTCAACTTTCCAATTTTGATTTCGTTGAAAAAAACGCAAGCTATTCCGCGTTGAAACACGAATTTCTCCCCTAAATATGGTTGTAAAATATTTTTTGATTATACCATTGGAAAGCTGAGATTTTGGCCCAGTTTTTACTATACTGGCATCTTGGAAAATATTGGTCCTCGTAGTTCAATTTACGATTGAACAAATTCAAGGTTTCATTCATTTCATTCAAAAGAGGGCTTTTTCATGTCTTAAACCTTGACTAAAAAAAGGTAAGGGACCTATTCGATAGGAAATTTAATCCTCTTTCCAACGGAAAGCAAGCTGTAATTATTTTAGCTAATTGAAGGAGATATGACCAATTTAATGAAGTAGGTAAGGTAAAAATCACGGAAAAAAGTTTAAAATTAAAATAACTTGAAAACGAAGCCTTTTAAAGAGCATTGCGAGGAGACATTTTTTGTTGCAAATTAGTTGTAGAATCGACTCGTACAGTATGGCAGACCAGTTAGGCTTACACCCTGTATAATCAAATTTTCAATGATATTAAAAGTGACGAGTATGCAACCTATTGGAGAACACTTTATTGGATGAATCTCAAGTTCGATTTTCTCTCAAAGTTTCTTTCTCGCAAAGATCCCAGCTCTCCTTACAAAATTTGGAAAGTGTATTTTAAAGTTTTTTAGACCAATTTCTTCAAGTATATGCGACAATCATATTTCGACCTAAAGAAGTATATTCTAGTCAACAGGACGAATTCAACGATATCAAAAACTCGACTTAGATATGTTTGTCACTAAGGAGGTAAATTACTTGCTTATCGCTGTCCATTTTATCTATCCAGCAATTATAACGTGGTCCCTGGGGTTCGACTAACTCATTAAGATGAAATTGAAAACGTTTCCCCACGGTAAAATCACATTTTGGAATACGACTGTTGAGCGATGAACAGTTCGGTTCGAACGCGAGCAAACAATGAACGATGTCCAGGCGTTACAGCTTTGCGACGGAAAAATCTGCTATGAGAGAACAGCAGCGGAAAAATCCAAACATGCTCGTCGTCATACGTGAACTCCCTCCCCCACTTGTACCGTGCAGGGGCCATGAAACCCCTCATCCATCGCACTGCCCGACAAATTGAATCTCCAATCACAAATTCACCCCGGCCGAGGGCTGAATTCGGAAACGCGAGTGGAAAACAGGTGGGTTTTTCTGCTACCTATTTTGCATTCATTCTACCTGTTTCATTATGATCGCAAAGCTCAGCTCTGGCTCGTGGACCGGATTAGCCGTCCTCCAACTGCTGCAAACCACATAGTTAAGGGAGATAAACACAAATCAGTTTTCAGATTTCATAAATAGATTGATTCTGCTGTTTCACATACTATGAAATCATCCATGGCATTTTCATGATGCATTGGGTCGTCACTAAACGAAAATAGTGAAGGATGATGATTTTCACTTAGAAAATCCTGACTTAGTTTTGTTTTATTATTTCTAATAATGGACCTTTGAAATTAACCAAGGAAATAATGAAAGCCTCTTCCCCAAAACTTGCTGTTTTACGAAGTAAGTTTCAAGGTACTCAAGTAGAATGCAAAATTCAACTTTTAAAAACAATTTAAAATACCGTCCTTCTACCGTACGCTGTAGCCATGGATCAAAATTAAAGAGACTTGGTACGCAGGTCCCGTCTGGGGTCTAGTTGTGCATCGTTAGGAGTTACTGAATGATGACATTTTCAGAACGCCATAACTCGAAAACTTGGATATCAGTGTCAGCTGATCTAATGCAATCCTTTTTCCGAATTTTGTCAGTCACACCTGTAGGGTTCTAAATAGTTAATAATACAGAAAAGTAAAAGTACTTCAACCCAAAATAAACTTGAATTGTGAACTCCGAAAATATGAATAATACATAGGTAGGTACCTACTATCATTGTTCATAATAACTTCATATTAAATACTGACCAACGGAAAAACTGTGTTCGTTATGTGGGTGATTAAGATAGAAAAATAAAAAACCGTTGTATGATGATTTTCAGCATTTGTAACTGAAATCAAATTTGCGATTCAAAGTCGTGTTTCTGCTCTTCCTTTCTTAAAATACAAGAAATCGATCTGTAATAATTTTCAAAGTTTTAACAATAATTTGGTAGATACCTTACTATCAACTTCAAAATTGTGGTGACCCAAAAAAGGAGTAAATATTTTACGAAAATGGCAATAAATAACATCAAATTTTTAAATAAAGGATATTTATTTTTGTAAGGGGAGAGTTTACAGTTTTATTTTTTCAACCTGAAATATCTACGTGATTATCACTTTGTAAAAGAGCTATTTGTGCAGCAAATATTCAGTATTCATTTTTTGTAGCTAGATCAACTAAATTTTCGTTCAAAAAATGTTGAGGTTATTAATGTGTGTGTTTTGTGTGTGTGTGTTATAAGGAGAATAATTTCATGACGACTCCCTACGAATATCATCGAGATCGCACAGCCAGAGGTGATTTCGCATGCAAGCAGGCAAACTCCTTTGATCGTCATGTTCATGAGGCAGAGGAAGCCTTGAGCCATGCCCACTTTCCTAAGAACTCCGTCTTCTCTCGTAACTAGATCCAAAAGGGCTTAAACGAAACAATTTAAATCAGCATAATGGGCCAAACTGAACAGAAAGTAAGTTATTCAGAAAACGTAAAAACGCTGCAAATTATTACACAATGGTTTATTATTTTTTATTTTTCTATATAGATCACTCGTCTGCAAAGCCACCAACCATCCATCAGGAAGAAAAACATCTATCGCATTTCGGTCAGCTTTAATTTGAACGGAGATCAGGCCTCTTTAGAGATTCACACTCGTGTTTCTGATTTATCGTACGTCCAAACTTTAAATTCTCGTAGTGAGAATGGTTTGTCCTACAGAGCTCCGGGTGGTCTCTAAAAATTCTATAGAATCTCAAATTGAAGGAAAAAAATACCTTTATATCAAAATTTTTTGAGTTAGGGCGTTTTCAAAATTCATTTTGGAACCCTTAGAAGTGACCTGCATCAACCAAAATCTTCGGGGCACAATTAGACCCCAAATGGAGTCTACATACCAAATTTCATCAAAATCGGTCAATGCTAAGTGGCGTACGGCGTACGGCGGACGGACGGTCAAATTTTTATTCAATTTTTGGATTCTACGTACCTTGAAACGTAAACCATCAAATTTTGAGGGGGTGTTAATAAAAAAATTTTCTTGGTCGATTCCAAAGGTTCATTATTGAAAATAATGAACCAAAAATGGAGGTTAATTTATATTATTTCCTTTGTACCTACACACCCACGTGCCAAATTAGCTACTAAATAGTCTTACTAACAAACTCTCTGTTTGTTAGTTTGTCCCTTAAGCAATGCGGAACGGCTGATTCGATTAACGTTCTTCTCTTCTAAAAATTATCAGCGAGTTGCGGATTGAAATCTAGGCTATATTAAAACGTCCTCTTCAATTGTGAACGATCTTCGGTTAAGTAAACACAATTTTGTTGTTTCATTACGTACCTATTTATCGCAGACAATCGGAACGTGGTTTTATCCGGATGATGGAACTTTACGCGACGGTTCCAACTGTATACGGTGGATTTTGAATGTTCAGATTCATTTCATCGGGATATATCATTGACGTTTTATAGCATTTCCAAGCCAAATGAAACATTTTCCAAGTCAAATGAAACTTTTTCCATACCAAATGAAACCTTTTCCAAGTCAAATGAAACCTTTTCCAAACCAATTGAAACCTTTTCCAAGTGAAATGAAACCTTTTCCAAACCAAATTAAACCTTTTCCAAGTCAAATGAAACCTTTTCCAAACCAAATGAAACCTTTTCCAAACCAAATGAAACTTTTTCCGAGTCAAATGAAACTTTTTCCAAATCAAATGAAACTTTTTCCAAACATAGTGTATTTCTGTAAAGTAAACAATCGTAGATGAATACAAAAATTATTACAAAAATAGTGACTCCCCTTAATTATCGGTTTCTCCGTGTGGGCGTGGCGAGTAGTCACATTCAACTGTCAGAAATTTCTCAAACTTACTTGTTTCCCATTCTACTAAGGTGAGATCTACTTCGATAATCCTATGTCTAAAATTCATTGAATTTTCATTTTGGCAACTTCTCTGTACGATAGGTACAATTGCATCGATCTGAAACCAAAAAAACTGCGATTTGACACAGTTCAAGATATTTCCATGCACATTCCTCTGACTGAAGTTGTATAAAAGAAAGAAATATCTCTTGTTTATTTCATGACAAAATTTGTTAGAGTTTTGCAAAATAGAAACTACTTCATTAAACTAGCACACTTATCGAATTGGCGGTTCCTCGTTCAAGAATCTACTCGAGGTTTCTTCCAAGTTCCGTAAACAAACTGAACTTCTAATAATGTTACCCCAGAGTTTGGAAGAACCAGGTAGCTAGGCATACCTACCAGAATGTCATGCAAATCAGGGGAGGATGTAGCGATGTAGGAGTGGAGAGAGTCTGGGAAGTTTTTCGACCAAGGCAAAGAAAGTTAGGTAAAAGTTTTCCCTTCTCCATGTATGTACTTATCCAGCCAATATCAAACCAGGGCCGATCGATAAGAGAGGTACTACCCAGAATTTATATTATAAATCATCCAACCACGAAAGGTGAACTTGGTGTATGTATTTTAAGCCCGCTCCAACGTCTGGATTTCCACATCACTCTCAGACGGCTCATTCTATCTCGCTTTTATGGGAAAATTCATAATCCGATGATCAACCCTTTAATCCTAGAAACGTTCGAATTCAATTTTTAAAGGGGGATAAATCATCAATGTCACTTTTATCAAGGATTAACAAAGCCTCTACCAAAAATGAATTAGCCAAGAATGATTTCGCAAATCAGGAAGTCTCGATTGTGGTCCGATGTGGAATTCCAGAGTGTCAGAACTTTGCATTTTCATACCAAATTCGGATTCATCACCCCTGACAATCCCCTAGTTCCAGTTTTCAGTTGAAAATTCCATTCAGATTGAATGTAAAAGGAGTTAGAAGATTTGCGCAACGTTTCAACAGTTGGGAGATGAGGATGTCCCCAGACTGACACGAGGCGGGTGACGTCATAAGTTGCGATATTGCGACACTCATTTCTGCTCACTTCCGAACACTGGATGTCCGTCGTGCAACTCCTTTTTAGCAAAAGGAGTAAAGCTTCAACTGAGATCATTGAGTTGAACAAATGTATTCCATAAGAATCGAATTAAAAGTTATGCGAGCAACATGGACTTCAATCTTGAGCATGAGTACTGATAACTAATTACTCCATTGTGATGAAGGTCCAATAAATTAAAGATGGTATTTTCTATATTCATTAACAACATAGCCAAGGTGCTTCGTGTCATCAGCTACCTGATGGTGTCCATTCAAGTCTTCCTTTGCTCATTTCCAACACCATAAACTTGACAAATGCTAAATTGTCAGAACATACCTTGAGCAAACTATATGTTAGCATACAGCCTTATTAGCAAATTTTCAAGGAAAAGCAATTAAGGGAGAAGACCTTTTTTAAAATAAGCTTTTATTTAATGTTAACAAAATGAATAAAAGGTTGAAAATAAATTACCTCAAATAAAACATATTGTTTAGTAATGCTTGCATTCCAGGGGACGTCCCATTGGATAAGCATTAGATCAGTTTAACCAGTTGGTAAGCGATGAAACTGTTTCACCATTTCACCATTATCCACCATAACATTTCTCGCGGCATGGGGGCCTCGAATCTGAAGAGCATTTTAAAATCCAAATTTTAAAATACCCAAAACGGGAATTCGAGTCCCCCCCACCCACCACTACCAATGGTTCTAGTCTAGCACCAAAGTGGAAGTCGAAACATTGAACTTTCATCTATTAGTTTTAGTAGGCGGTCCGTCGAGGTTCACATCCGTATTCAAGGTGAAACACGAAAAAACCCACAAATATGCGGTTTATGGTGTCCTGGCACCATGGTGGCACCACCATAAGTTCCATGGTGGCACAGAGAATAATTCATGAAAATCCGGTGGTATAATGAGAATTTTTCCTCAATTTCAAAGCTTGGGTTCAATTAGTAAGCAGTAAAGGAACCGAAATATTGACAAATAGGATATTTTGTGAAAATTATCCCCCCTCTCGCCCCCTCCCCCGGCGAATTTTGATACTCTGGTGAAATCATATACAACTCGGAAGTTATTAGAGTCAAACAAAAAAAGAAACACGCAAATCGGTTGGAAATTGAGGCCTGGGCAGAGTTTACAAGATTATACCCGCAAACGCACGTTTTTAAAGCTTTCACCCCCCTTCCGCCCCTTAAAAGGCAAATTTCGAAATTCCGGCGACGTAGTGCACAACTAAATAGTTTGAACGAAAATCGGTTGAGAACTAAGGCCTGTGCAGACGACACTAGATTTTGTCACACACACACACACACACAGACATACACCTATGGTTTTTTTTCACGGATTTGGATTCAGAATGGTCTAAAACGGATTACTGTGTGGTTATTTTTTTCTGTTGAGTGTTGTCCTCCTTCACCCCAGATCGATCGCATGAGGACGCCCAAGTCTTACTGTGGGACGTCCTATAATATAACACTTTATAAAGATAACACTTTATTTAGTTCACTTTTTGACCGACTTCAAATAACACTTTAGTTCGGTTTATTAACAAAAAATAAAAGCTTCTTTTTAAAAGAAGGGGTTTTTCCTTAATTTTATTTTAACTTTTTAGTATTTTAACTTAGTTAAGTTATGATTTAAATTAGATGGAGTTTATGAATTGGAAGATGGTCCCTTATGATCGATGTTTTTCTTCATGTTGGTTGGTGGTAACAATGGCAAAGCCGTGTTCTTTGCAGACGAGTGATCTATATAGAAAAATAATAAACCTTTGTGTAATAAATTGCACAATGATGCGCAATCGACACAATTGTGTTATTTCAAATGGGAATCCCTATTTTTATTGCATTTTTGGATTCTACGCAAAATTTTAGGAATTTTAGATCCCTCATCCGATTTTTTTGGTTGCGCACAACCCGTCCAGTGAGCGCGCAAACATGCGCAACCTCTGGATTGTGCCAAAATTGAGATGAAGGTAAACCCCAAGTGTGATACATGTTTTTCATTAATTTTCGATGCTAAATCACGAGGTGGTATCCATTTTCAGATTTAATGGGAATTTTTCGAACGGCGGCCGAAAATTAGGTGGTTCTTAATAGAAAATCGCTCTTTTTCCATCCTTATGAGTTACGACGCAACTTGAATTAGTTCGGGTGGCTAACTCTACCCCTAAATTTGGGAGAAGGGAAAGACAACAAAATTTTTATTTTATTTTATTTTTAATTTTTTTATTATTATTATTTTTTTTTTTTTTTTTATTCATTCTAGCTGCAAGTACTTTACTAAATGGGAATAGACAAGTTTTAATTCATAGCAAAAGAAAGGTTTAATTTAAAGTAAAAAAAGGTCTAATTCAAAGTGAAAAAAGTTTTATTCAAAGTGAAAATACTATAAACATAATTTTAATGACCCCCTCATACCCCATTAATTTGAGCAAAATCGAACCATTAGTTGTGCGAAAAAATCATGTTTGGAGGATAGAACATACCTATGTGGGTACGCAGAGGCCACCGGGGAATATTCAATTCATGTAGAGGACCATGTATTCCGACCCAAACAATTGCTGAAAATCACATCGAAATCAAACTGTTGGAATACTTTGGCCAGTTATATGGATTTTCAGATGCAAACACACAACTATGGTATACGCACTACTCCTATGATTACCTTTTTTAGGGTATATTCGTAATCGCAGTCGAAAGTATTTAGTAAACCATGGTAAAATGAAAACGACATTCGCTCTTTCCAAATCGAAGTAAACTTTTGCCAACGGAAAGTGAAATAAACTAATCGACGCCCATTCATTCCACATTTGTAGAAGATATTTAATGGGAGAAGGGATTCGAAACCCCACTTCAATTCCATCTGCCATTCTTTTCCGACGGTACGAAGGTTGGAAAAAAGAGAAAGAAGAGAAAGTTTTTAAATTTGATTCTGAACTTAAGTACGCAGGAATTAATGGGGCGGTCTGAGCTTCGCGCTGAGAGAGGAAAACTGGTTTTAGGAAGGAAGTGCGGGCAAACTTTTCAAATTAAGTCGTAGAAACATTCTATGCACATCCGAGGGATTGCTGAATGGGGTTGGTTGGCAGAAGCCACCTACAGGGCGGTTCCTTCATCTTCAACTCATCACGATGAGTCGTCGATGTATACAGTTGCTCAGCCAATCAGCCAATTTTTAGGTCGTCAGCCGGTATTATCGGCCATAACAATTGTGGGGGATTTTGCATATGAGCTTGCCAGGATATTTAACATCTATTACGATGTATTCCTATCAATCTGTCACCAGTTTCTTCCGTACTTTCGTACATTTATCTTACTTTCTTATTTCATAAGAAATTTCATAATAACTGAACTGTTTGAATCCTAAACAATCTCGGCTACAAATCCTAGAGTGACCAAAACATTTTCAACTAGATAGTGTTGAATGCATATTACAATAGTCCTACCTTCTTGTTCATATAAAACTCTATTTACTCTGATAACAATCATATGAATAAAGGCTCGGAATTGACAAAGTCAGAGTTTCGAGACAGATACAAATTCTGAGCAATAAGTTGAGGCCTAGACCCTCTCACCTACCACTCGGAATCGCTTATCCTATACATAATTACGTCACACACAGGGCACAGAAAATTTTTGGATCTGATTAGCATTTGGAACACATCAAAACTTGATATTGACGAAAATTAAAAGCCTACCGCTCTTTCAAATGAGGTCAGATTCAGATGCATTAAAGGTGTCAAACTCCTTTTGTTTTAAAACAAAAAAAATCGTCGTCCCATGACACACCGAACTGTATACCTCCTTCCTTCGGCGCGGCTTCGCCGCGCATGAAGTCGGTCAAAAATGGAGGTGAAGAACACTTTTGGTGCTCACCGCATTTGAGTCAGACTATTTTTGGTGCTTTTACTCTACTTCCTCCACCACCCTCACCTTACCAACGGATCAATCAACATAATATGTATAACAAGTTACTGACGTGTTGAGACACCACATAGGAGTCGAGATGTATTGAATGAAAACCATGTCATTACCCACCTACTAGAACTTCACTTTTACCATCCATGAGAATTTTTCCTTCTATTTTTGGACCGTTATAAATCGGGAACTGTTCAAATGGACTCCAAAGTACACTGCTGAGAGACTTTCATAGTTTTCCGACCCAGTGCGTCTTATCCATCTTTCGTGGGTCGCGTGATTCTTTCCGCCGATCTGCTTTCCCTCCCTCGTCGGCACACTAGAGCTGCGAGACGGGCAGGTGGCAAAGATTGGAACTAACTCGTGATCGCTCTACCCTTCCAGATTCCCTTCTGTTATATCTCTTGAGGAAAAAGGGCTTATTGAATATCACAGTTCATAGTCCGCTTGAGCAGCTAAGTGTGAAATTTCCCTCATGCCTCTCGACCCCTGAGAGAGTATAGAAGGCCTCCGTATGAGAAGGTTATCAGCTTATCAGAAATATCGTCTTCCTGTTGTGTGTGCACCCCAAACTGTCAACATCTTTGCTATGGATTTCACAAAACAATATTTCACATCCCACCGTTTGTCAGCAATATACGTTGAGAAATCTTTCTTTAACCTATCGTGGAGAATGCGTAACTTTTTGTAACGCAGAATATTGTCAACTAATCTTAGCTTTTAAGTACTAGGTATATTAACGTCCGAAAAACAACAACGCTTCCACTGAAGCTATATATATTAAGTACTATCCGATTATTCAATAAGATTCAATTAGAAACGTATGAGACCGCTCTGTTGATAGTTTTGGTGACCACTGAATGTGTGTCATCACTTTTCAAGGTTGAAAAAAAAATCCACTCAGTTTTACGTTTCAAATAGATCTCACTGATCATTTTGATTCCGAGAATACCAAGGTAGCGCAAGCATTGTTTTCACTTGTTCTCCAAAAATGTTTCCCAGAATCAAAATTTCCACTCGCGTTTTACGTTTTGGGCCTTATTGAACAATCTTGGTTATGTGTCTGTCTGTGTGTCAGTGTATAAGTTTGTCTGTGTGTCTGTCATGAAATCCTTGTAACAGGCGTGGTCCTTTATGAAAATCATTGCCCCCGGACTGATGGTAGTCACTGCGCATGCGCAAAAGTGAATTCCTTGTAACAGCGACAACTTCTACATTTTCCATCTGATTTCGATGACATTTTCGGAGATTATGCGGATTGGGGTGTAGATGGTCCCCTATGGACATCATTACGCTCGGACTGATAGTAGTCACTGCGCATGGGCAAACGTGAATTACCTTGTAACAGGCACAACTTCTACACATAACTTGCGGCACTTACCTTAGTTACCATGCACCGGTTTTGATGAAATTTGGTAAATGGTCTCCATTCTAGGTCTAGTTTGGCCCCGAAGCTTCTGGTCATTGTCAGTCACTTCTAAACGGGGGCTGAAATTTTTAAAACGCCCTAGCTCGAAATATTTCAATATGCTGGTGCAGGTATTGTTTTTTATCATATAAAATACAGAAGATTTTTTACATTCAAATAAGACATCCCGAGCTCTGTAGGACCGACCGTTTGCATCCTATTGCTTGAATGTTGTCCAACGTCCATTCCTGACGTCATCATCTGTTTCTCTAAGGGCAGATCAGAATTGGTTCTGAAAATCAAGACCTGCGATAGGTACCGCCCTCGAGCGGTCAAGAATCGAGATAATCTCCATGGCCGACTGGTCTTATCTTAGTGATCTCTCGGGAACCAATTCATTAAACCAGCTAACAGCCGTTGCTATGAGAATAATTATTAATCGCCTACTTAAATGTTCACTGACATTGTTTCGCCAAATTAAGATACTGTACAATTTTTAGAAGCGACTGATACCACCCACAGCTCTGTACGATCAACCTACGTTTAAGGCCCTTTAAGGAGCTATGATTGTGAAATTAATCAGAATAGTTACATGTGGTTCCCAGCGAGCCTAGCTAACATGCTTCGAATGTTAGTTGACAGTTCTCTTTCCAGAGTGTGGAACCTATAACTGGGCCGATGAGTTGAGGATTTAGGAGCTGGCTAAGTTATTCCCATTAATCTGTGGGTTAGACAAATGATTATTCATAAATGAATGATGAACATTCACTGACGCAAGTGAGCCAAATTCAGTCGACCAAATGCGATCTTTTTTTTTTTGTATCTTCGACTGAATTTCATGTCACCTAGTCGTAGGTACTTCCTTAACAACCAAGAACTGAATTTCGTAATAAAGGCTCCCACAACTTTAGGATAGCGAAGTTTTGCTGGTAGGTACTTCCTGTCAAAATAAACTTGATAGTGAACCTTGCGCGATAATAAGGTTGGTAGTTATTATTGGAGAGTTCTAAGTAGATTTGGTTCAGTTTATACAGCAGCATATACGCAGTATATACGCAGTATATACTGCGGGACGTATCCAATACGGTGCGTTGAATCCAATCCGGCGCCAGATTCTAGCATACGGATGTCCGATACTTCAAAAGTATTGATGGAATAATGTCAACTGAACTACCAACCATTTATGATTATATTCGGACCTCAAAATTCAACATGTGTTTAGGCAAATGTTTACCATTCAAAAATTACGTTTCGCACGGTAAAAGTCTATTTTTTGTACGGTGTTTAATAAACCTCTTTCAATTCCACTGAAGTGCTCTGTTATAACCTTAAGTGGTTACGGGACCAGACACGCAGAAAGAGGAAGAACACCAGGGGAAATAACCAGAGATGGAAGCAGAAGACAGCAGGACAAAAATAAATCGTCTTGAAGGAACCAGCGATTGGGCATCCTGGAAGTTCCAGATGCAAATAATCCTGGAAGCAAACGAATATGCTGACTTCCTTTCTGGTGAAGAACCTAAACCTCAGAGGATTCCACGTGCCGGAGAAACGGATGCTGAGACTGATGTCAGGTTCAAAGACAAACTAAAAGTATGGAAGTTGAAAGATGCCAAGTGCAAGAAAGCCATAATTTCAGCAGTTGGGAAGGCACCAATGCTGCACCTCATGAGCTGCGAAAGCGCAAGTGATATGTGGACTAAACTTCATTCCGTCTACGAAAAGAAAGGAGTTACAAGCTTGTATATGATCCAGAAGAAGTTTTTCGAGTATAAAATGGATCCTGAAGACGATATTTCTACTCATGTAAGCAAACTCGAACAGCTCGGACACCAGTTGAAACTGTTAGGAGCGCCAGTAGATGAGTCGTTCATGATGACAAAATTGCTAATGACGTTGCCTCCTACATGTAGGATGCTACATGTAGGATTCTGAGCAAAATCAAACGATGGATAGACTTGTAGTAAGGCTGCTGACAGAGGAGACACGCTTGTCTGAAAAAGATGAAACCGAGGAAAGAGTGGCACTGATGAAGAAAAGGTTTGAGGAATATCGAAGCAGTAACGAAAAGAGAAACATAAGTCATATTGGAAGAACGTCATCCAGAAAAGAAGCTGGGAGGGAAGAAAGTGAACCATGTTTCTTCTGCAATAAGCTCGGACACTGGAAGAAGGACTGCATTCACTGGAAGAAGAAGAAGCAAAACTGGAGTAGTCAAGAAAATATTGCCTGTTACAATGGAATCAGTATTGCTGCAGACGGAACTAAGGACAACAACTGGTATGTTGACTCGGGCGCTAGTGACCATATGTCAGGTATGAGAAAATGGTTTTCAAATTTCAGATCCTTGCCAGAAAAGATCCCCGTGAAGATGGGGAATGGAGAGTACATGCATGCAACAGGAAGAGGGAACATTCAAATCCTAGCATACATAAACCATGGATGGCATCATAGGTACTTTGAAAACGTTCTTTATGTACCCGATTTGAAAATTAATTTGTATTCCATTGGATGTGCTATGGACAAGGGTTTCAGATTGGTGAGCAATGAAAGAAAGTGTATTTTTACTAGACATCACCAAACAATTCTGGAAGGCACACGATACCAGAAATTGTATAGATTAAATGTCAGAGTAATTGATACAGATAGTAGTAAGTCAATCGTTCAAATAAATGAAGATAGAATTGAGAGAACTAGAGTTTTTAAGTACAGGGAGAAGATGACATATTCTGAAATGAAAAAGTTGAATAATAACAAACAAACCGAAGTGTTTTTAGAGTTGCCAAAATTTGAAAAACAAGAGAAAAGTAATGAAACAATTTCAGATAGATCGACAACAATTTCAAATAACCCACAATTTCAAACAAGTCCTGAAGGGAAAGAAGTAGGCGCTATCTACGAACAGAATATCGAGGAGCAGAAAGATCGAGTCGTTCTTGAGGAAGAGCCAGATCAAGGTTCTGAACTGGCAAGTGAACTGCATATGACCCAAGAACCTAGGCACAATCTTTGCGATACATCACCGTTAAAACCTCAAGATAAGTTTATTTGTTGGTCTACCATAGTTAGTGACCTACTCCTATCTGAGCCTTCAGCTTGTAAAGTTGTTTCGAGTAACGATTTCGAAAAATTGATAAAGCCAATGGCACAGGAGAGAGAAAAGCTATTAAGTAAAAGTAAATTTAAATTAAAGAGAAGAGAGCAGCTAGTGGCTGAATGTTTTAGTCAAAAACCAGAACCAGATAACAAAAAGATGTATGATGGAAAGTTGAGTAAGAGGTATGATGGAAAGTTAGTATGTAATATGTATGATGAAGAGATGATAACTTTACGCAATCAGAAGAAAGACGATTCACACGAAGCCACAGAGTCTACACTCAAGGACTTTTTTGGATATCTGCGGAAGAATTCTGAATTAGCAGTCATGGAGGCGGATGGCCTTGGAAATTTGAAAAAGGAAGATAGCACGAATTTTGTTTTTCATCAGGGATATACAAAAGGGATGTTTACAAAATTGTTCCAGACGATCGTACGATTGAACCGAACCGAGAGTCGTCGTTTCGAAGATTTGCGGACATTCCAGAAAAAGCGTTGCCGAAAACCACCCTGAATTTGAGGAAGAGTCTGGGAGTTCAGTTGAAGGGGGAGTGATGGAATAATGTCAACTGAACTACCAACCATTTATGATTATACTAGCTGAAAAGCCTACTAAAAGCAGGCAAAGACTATTCCTCCGACTCTCCTCCCGCCACCAACTCCCTCCGACTCCTCCCGCCCCCAACCCCTCCGACTCCTCTCGCCTCCGACTCCTCCCGCCCCCAACCCCTCCAGCCTACAACTCTCCCTCTGCCACGACCCCTCCGTGCATACGTACGTACGTACGGTTGGCGTTTTATATAATTAGATTCGGACCTCAAAATTCAACATGTGTTTAGGCAAATGTTTGCCATTCAAAAATTACGTTTCGCACGGTAAAAGTCTATTTTTTGTACGGTGTTTAATAAACCTCTTTCAATTCCACTGAAGTGCTCTGTTATAACCTTAAGTAGTATCAATATACTATCGCATCGATACATCTAGAAAGTATCAAAAAGTATCGATACGATACTTTTTGATACTTTCACAAAAATGGGTGAAATTTTCGTTTATGTTTCTCTCCATCAGTGTGAAATCTCTCCATCACGAGGATAATAATTAATATATAATGAAAAAAACAATAAATCACTCATTTTGTTATTTAAAACTTGTTTTTGTTTAGGCACTTGTTTTCTTATTGCAATTGTATGGGTTAACATTTTGGTGGTCCTTCCTCGATTATGGAGGACAGCAGGTTATCATACAGAGCTGGAGGTGGTGGTACATCATCTTTGTTTAATTTGTTGAAGTTTGTTGGTCTCCCAACAATCTACGTAGAGATAGAGGTACTGTCAGATTAAATGTGAGATATAAAAAAGTATCGGCTCCGATACTGGAAAAAAAGTATCGGCTCCGATACTGGAAAAAAAGTATCGTTACTACAATATATATCAGGGAAAAAAGTATCGATATGTATCGATTTCTCTAGGAAATAGACAACATTTTAATTTACTCCCTTTTTTATTTACGAAGTTATTATCTATAGGTAAACTTCTTTCTACGGCTGAAACGATTGATCGTCGGAATAGATCGGACCGTTATCTCGTAGGTTTGCAATTCTGGCCATAATCTCGGTCTGATAGGTCAACTGTGATTTACGAGATTATTCGCATTCTTCACATTATTATCACGTAATCTGATAACTTTCCTCAGTTCCTCGTGGGATTCGTTGCCGTAGTCCTTGGCCGTTGTGAGTAGTCCTTATGGCTGGGAAACGTCCGTTTGGTGAAGTAGGGAAACAGTTCGATACGTATGAGTCGTTTCTGGAAGAATTTAACGATTTCTGCAACGCAACATATGAACCTCTCATAATCAAAACGAACTTGAACGTCAAGTGACGACTCATTGCCGACATGGACACAAACGGGTACAGCAAAGTTCTGGTAAACGAACGCACTTGAGCTATAATTATGTTGATTGAGAGGCTAAAATTACGTGCTACAACCAAGTGACTCGACCCATGATTACCATGAAGTGAGCGGAGAAATTTTTGGCAACGTCCAGTTGAGTGCGGGGGAAATCGAGATGGTATCAGACCTCGAGGATTGCTACTTTTTTTCCAATGATTCTATTGACCGAAAATGGATGTTATAGGGGGTTTTGCGGTGAATTATCCCTCAAGTATGATTTTCCGAAGGCGATGGGTATAAAAACAGTTCATTGTAGGTAGGAAACTAGTATATTTTTTTAAATAGTAAATTTCATCAAAATTGTTGGTACTGTGAGGAAGAAAGACTCGAAAAAGTTCTGAAAACGACGTGGTCCCGGCCATAATTGATGATCAAATAGTTCAATGTTTTAATAGAACTAAATACAGGTTTCACTTGCTTCAGTAAAGTTTTTGAACATTATTCTGACTGATATATAATGCAGTAAGTAACAGAACGCAGGAACAGCGCGAAAGATACGATCTGAATTCTATTGGCAGTTTTCCGTCCAAACTCGCATCCCGTTGTTTCCGTTATTTAAAGATAAAAGCTTTCTTTCAACTCCCACTCCACCAGGACGCCCTGGCGAGGTCTCAAATCTCAAATGAAATAATACTCAGACGGGCAAATGAAAACTTACTGCCGGCGCACGATCTATAATATTTGTCCTCCTCCCGTCGATAAATTCGGGTCACCAAATATCCAATATGATGAATGCTGTTCCAATAACTCCGCTTCCTGGCTGTTCATTTATTTATTCATTTGAGTCCCTGAATAACATGGCTTATGCTCCCTTCGGAACTAAGATATTCAAATCCAATATTCAGATTCTTACAGCAGATCCGACTGTCGCCGGGCATATAATAGAATACTGCTCCATGAAGGCAACTCTCTACAAAATGAAAGCCGAGATTGTTTCAGGTTGAATGAATCTCCATATACTTCCTTTCAACACAGTCACATTTTCCAAAACACGGAGAAATATGGACTTGAACGAAGTACTTGTATGCTATCGAATAAACAAATCACTGTTGCTTCTTTTTTGACATACTGAGCGATGAACAGCACCTAGAAGCGACCGAAATCACATCTATCAAGTAGCTTGGCACAAAGCTTCCTCGTATTGATGATCCGATCACAGCTCTTCAATCTCAACCCTTGAGAGAAATTGGGGGTTCGAGGATCATTAATCAATTAACCGTATAATGACCAACCTTCACCCTCCCTATAGCAATTATTGGACTCGAATGAAAATTGTGGAAGTAAAGCGCAAACTAATGAGCCAATCACAAAGAAATAACAACAAACATGGAGAATGGTCAAAATGTCCCCAACGTCCTCAACGACCGTCCAACTTTAAGCAAAATCGGATTATTAGGAACCTAGTGAGAATATGAAACTTGAGAGTATTTTACTCTGCGTAGGCAGGCTTGCAGGTTCATCGATTTATCTCTCCACATTTCAATGTCATATTAGTATGAGTGCTTGAGTTAAAACTGTATGCTTTCCGTCTACGTGCAAGAAGTCGATGTCTGAGTGTATCAAAAATACAACTGCTCAAATCGCTTAGAAATTTAAGTCAAGGCAAAGCGCAAAATAATATGTAATAATATTGTTATAAGTTTGCAAAACATTTTTGCACATCAAGAGGACGTATCTCTTTTAGCTCTTATGATTGTTTTGTTCTTTTCATCCTATTACTCTTAAATAGCCATCGCTGAACTTTTGTGCATTTTGGTACCTAGTCTGTCAAAGATAGTTTCGCGCCTGTCTATCTGTGTTCGTAAATGCGGAGCAAGCTGTATAAAATGTGGAATCGAACCGAGAAAATATGCAGCTTCCTCCATATTTAAGATAGACTCCAACAACTAGGAGGGTCAGCGCATAAGTTCCAAGTGTACGATCCCATACCTCAAACAAACAATCAGCATACGTGTCTGCAACACATTGGGTCATTTTATGTCTTTTATATAATTTATGCATAAGTTTAGGGCTTTCCAACGAATGGTGAACGATTTTTCTAAGAACAGGAATGACGAAGATAAAGTTCCGTAACAACGAATTAGCTGTAAGTGGAAATCATTTAAAAAAACTAACTGTAACGTGACCAATTTTGTGACGCTTTTTCGTGATGTTTTTTCGTTCATGTGCCAAAGAGAAGACATAAAATGTCAATTACTGTTTCGATGACACGTTCAGGAATTGTGCTGATCGGTCGCCTATTTCACCAGTCTCGGATTGATGGTAGCCTTCCCGCACGCGCAAACACGAGATCCACCCAACGGCAATTTCTAACTAGTTAATAGTCCAATTTTGCTCAAATTTGGAGGATAGTTCGATTATAGAGTACAAGGAATTAAATTATTGTTTTCACGTTTTCATTCCACAAACCATTACTGACATAAATCGTAGGTCTTGCTCTTTTTAGCGTCATCCACGCACCTGCCTGCGAATGAATCGATTAGTGACCTTGAAAAACGTGGGCTTACAAATGCCAAACTTGCAATTTAGTTCCACCAAAATCTCACAAATTATTGAACAAGTGATTAAATGACACATTAACCCGATCTCTTCCCCCCCACCTAGCTCTACTCCCTAATATTGTCGCGTGCGTTTAATGTATCCACCTCGAAAACCTAATGACAGGGGTGGGTTATAGTAAATTGATGTGTTGAAGGCGTCAGGCGAACGCTCCCTTAGAAATGGTCTAGATTGCATGAGTACAAAAAAAAAAATCAAAGAAAAAACTGGACGTGAGAGTAACTTTAGACACACGACTGACCACAACGATTTTTGGGTGCACGAAACTTCCTGGTTTCCAATTGGATTTTTCTTAGGAAAAAACTGAACATCTACCTCGTTATTTCTCCACAGCAAATGAATCTTCATGAGCAATAAATTATTTCAGTCACTTCTTACTGGGAATCCCCATCTACTATCAAGCAACATATTTACAATATGCAATCTTTAATATGCAGCATATTAAAGAGGAGGGATCTCATTAAATTATTAATACGCTGCAAATTATTACACAAGAGTTTATTATTTTTCTATACAGAACACTCGTCTGCAAAGAACTCGGCTTTGCCATTATCACCACCTACCAACCATAGACCACCAACCTACCACGATCGCATTTTGGTCAGATAAAATTCACACACTCGTGTTTCTGATTTATCGTAAGTCCAACCCTTAAGTTCTCGTAGGGAGCGAACGGTTTCTTCCTACAGGGCTCCGCGTGGTCTCTAAAAATTCTAATAATTCAATACTATCATTGATGGAAAAACCATACCTTTATATCGAAATTTTAAGAGCTTGGGCGTTTTCAAAATGTCAACTCTTATTTTTCAACCCTTATTTTAACCCTTATTTTTCAACCCTTAAAAGTGACCGACATCAACCAAGAGTTTTGGGGCACTACTAGACCCCAATTGGAGCCCACATACCAAATTTCATCAAAATCGGTCAATGCTACGGCGGACGGCGAACGGACATCCAAATTTTTATTCGAGTTTTGGATTCTACGTACCTTGAAACGTAAACCAACAAATTTTGAGGGGGGGGGGGGGGAGTTAAACTTTTTTTTCTTGGTCAATTCCAAAGGTTCGTTATTGAAAATGATAGACCAAAAAGACCATCATTTCCACCAATATCAAACCTTGAATGTATTCGTCTAAGATTAATTAGACTATCAGTCCAAGACTTTTTAGACCCAAGACCACCATTGGCATGGATACGATTCATGACGCCATGTACCGTGTTGTCGCCACACAGCCCATAACAATCTCAAAGTTTAACACTGAATTTTTAATGTTTTTCAAAGTACCCACTATAGAAGAGAAGTTAATAAATAGCAACTGTCAAGAATTTAAAATTTTTGAGACTGCAAGAGTAGCTAAACGATTTTTCAGAGGCACTGACAAGAGGCTTGAGAAGATTAGGGAAGGTTATGGTCCGCAGGTTTTTCGAAAATTCTCTGGAGAATTTTTGAAACCACCATTTTCCCGTCCAAATTTTATTTTTCCTACCGAATTTTATTCGTTTTTCCGAAATTAGTTGGATTTTTTCAACGATAACAATATTTTTTGATCAATTTGCTTTTATGGTCAAAAAAGCTTAATTTAATTTTAAAAGACCCATTTTAGCAGCTTTTGGTGTATTATTTTCAATAATGAACCTTTGGACTTTGAAATCGACCAAGAAAAAAAATTAATCCCCCCCCCCTCCTCCTTTGATTTGTTGGTTTATGTTGCAAGGTGCGTAGAATCCAAAAATCGAATACAATTTTTCCGTCCGTACGCCGTCAAAACGTACGCGGCACTTTCCTTAGTTCCCATGGACCGATTTTAATGAAATTTGGTATATAAGCTCCATTTGGGGTCTAGTTGTGCTTTTGGTTGATGTCAGTCACTTCTAAGGGTTGAAATTTTGAAAACGCCCTAGCTCAAAAACTTTCAATATAAAGGTATTGTTTTTTCATAAATTTAAAATATTATTGAATTTTTAGAATCGAACGAGACGAAGAAGAGCCCTGTAGGGCCAACAGTTCGCTGCCTACGAGAACTTAAGGGTTGGACTTACGATAAATCAGAAACACGAGTGTGAATCGCAAGAGAGGCCAAATCTCCGTTGAAATTTTAGCTGACAAAATACGACCGTTATTCGTTCTTTCGAGTTAACTTCAGTTTTGCATCCTTAGCAACCATATGACCATATAATCAAACCATATAATCAATAAACCATAAAAATAAAATACAACCATATAATCAAATTTACTATTGAAGGCACCCACAACGCTTCATTTCTTCGAAACGAGTGAAGCGTTTATTTCTTACAAATATGGCGAAAATGTGGTTGGTAGGTAGTGACAATGGCAAAGCCGTGTTCTCTGCAGACGAGTGATTTATATAGAAATAATAAACCTATGTGTAATAATTTGTTGCGTTTTTTGTTATTGCCGACATGTTGGCACCATTTTGTATTTGTAGCTAGTTCCAAGGGCCAGTTAACGTATGAAATGACTCATCAAAATCTAGTTATATATTGATATATAAATAATTACGTATGAAAAATGTTGAATTTCTAGAATCGTGCTAGAACGGTCTGGAACGGAAGGAATTTTTCAAAAATAGGTTTTTCTACTTAAAAGTACTCATACTCTGGACCCATAGTTCAATATTTCTCTTTTTGGTTTTTTATTGAAAATAATAAACCTTTAGAACCGACCATGATGAGAAATTTACCCATGCACTCCCCCCCCCCCCCCCCAATCTGCTAAAAAATGTCTGCCCGCCAGGGGATGTAGTTTTCAAAACGCCTTAGCTGAAAAACCTTCGAGATAAATTTATTGTTTTTCATTAATTTAAAATAGTATTGAATTTGTATAATTGAATGAGACCCACCCAGAACTTTTTAGGACCAACGGTTTGCCACCTATGATATGCAAACGAGGCCTAATCTCCGTTCAAATTTTAGCTGACCAAACCTTTCTTGCGTCCTTTATTAGCAACCAGTTATTCAATTTCGTAATGAAGGCACCCACAACTCTTTATGTTGTCGAATTGAGTGTGAAGCGTTTATTTCTTCAAAATAAACTTGATTGTGAAGTAGGTAGGTAGTAGCAATGACAAAACTGTGCTATTTGCAGGCAAGTATACAGAAAAATAACAAACCTTAGTGTAATAATTTGCAGCATTTTTCAGAAATTTGCCAATCATATTGTTTCACAGGGTAAAAAAAAAACAGAGTGTGAAGGCATTCGAAAAAAATGTGGTCTAATACATGCCAAACAAAGAAACCTTCTTCCTTTTCTTTTAATTCGTTTACAAAAGATTGAATTTTTTCAATCGATTTAAACAAGCTTAAAATTAATTTTAACTGGTTTAAGATCAATCAATCAAACAACTTCAAAATCAATTGAAACGAGTTTGAAATCAATTTGAACAAGTCGAAAATCGAATTTAGAAGGTGTCAGTTTTTAGGACGTCCCACAGTAAGACTTGGGCGTCCTTATGCGATCGATCTGGGGTGAAGGAAGACAACACTCAACAGAAAAAAAAAATAACCACACAGTAATCCGTTTTAGACCATTCTGAATCCAAATCCGCGAAAAAAACCATAGGTGTATGTCTGTGTGTGTGTGTATGTGTGTGTGTATGTGTGTATGTGTGTGTGTGTAACAAAATCTTGTGTACTCTGCACAGGCCTTAGTTCTCAACCGATTTTCCTGGTTCTTTTTTTGTTCGTCGCGGAAAACTATCTAGTTGTGCACTACGTCACCGGAATTTCGAATTTTGCCTTTTAAGGGGAGGAAAGGGGGGGTTAATGCTCGAAAAACGTGCGTTTTTGGGCATAATCTTGTGTACTCTGCCCAGGCCTTAGTTCTCAAACGATTTTCGTGGTTCTTTTTTCGTTTGACGCGTAATACTATCTAGTTGTGCACTACGGCGCCGGAATTTTGGATTTTGCTTTTTAAGAGGGGGAAAGGGGGGGTTAATGCTTAAAAAACGTGCGTTTGCGTGCATAATCTTGTAAACTCTGCCCAGGCCTCAATTTCCAACCGATTTGCGTGTTTCTTTTTTTGTTTGACTCAAATAACTTCCGAGTTGTACATGATTTTACCAGAGTACCAAAATTCGTAAGGGGAGGGGGTGAGTGGGGGGATAATATTCACAAAATATCCGATTTTTCAATATTTTGGTTCCTTTACTGCTTACTAATTGTACCCAAGCTTTGAAATTGAGGAAAAATTCTCATTATACCTCCGAATTTTCATGAATTATTCTCTGTACCACCATGGAACTAATAGTGGTGCCACCATGGTGCCATGATGCCATAAACCGCTTATTTCGTGGTTTTTTTTTTTTGTGTTTCACCTTGAATACGGATCTGAACTTCGACGGACTGCCTACCAAAACTAACAGATGAAAGTTCAATGTTACGACGTATTTCCGCTTTGGTGCCAGACTGGCACCATTGTTGGCGTTGGGGAGGTGGTGGTGGGGGGGGGGTGAACTCGAATTCGCATGTTGGGTGTCGTTGATCATGGATTTAAAAATGCTCTGCAGATTCGAGGCTCCCATGCCGCTAGAAATGTTATGGTGGATAAAGGAGGGGGGGGGGGGGTGTCACTATTTCTTGCCTAAAGTAATGAATAAATTACATCGAGTGAAACAGTTTTATCGCTTACCAACTGGTTTAACTGATCAAATGCTTATCCAATGGGACGTCCCCGGGAATGCATGCATTACTAAACAATATGTTTTTTAGTAAGACGTTTAATATCACGTAGCAATGGTTCAATTCAAACTAAAGCTGCTATTTTCATCATGTCAGTCATGGTGTGGGTAGTCAACTCAGCCATACCACTATCGAGATGGAAATTGTTCCACACTATAGATTCATACCTTCAGTTACATGGGTCTTGAATATAATCCAAGCTCGATAATGAGTTATTTTTGATATACCAAATCGTTTACCAACTACCGATGGCTTCCGTTGGAAAAACAATTAGTTAACTAGTCGATTATACAGTATCATAAATCGATTTCCAAAATTTGAACTGTCATCAGGAATAATTACATTGTTGGTTCCATCTTCATCGGAAGACTTATCTCAGTTCTTGATCCTGCGAGAAAGGTGGAAACCAACTTCGTTCTGAATATTATTTTGCATGCACCATCAAACTAAGACACAGCCATCATTTGATGTTGATTATGATGGTTGGAATTTCGCAGATTGACGTTCATTCAACCTTATTTCCATCATTTTTTTCGTTTAAAAAGTTCATATGAAACCTTTATTTAGAAAGATGAATAGAAAACAATCAGTTTTTTGCGCCGAATTTATATAGGAGAAGTAAAAGTAGGTTAAGTATCTATTACAAACCCAATTATTATTGGTATTATTTTTTATTAGTACCTAAAAATAAAAATTGTTGAACTTTAAAATATTCTTGGAAAAATTGGTTAAGGTGGAGTAAACATGCTAAGATGTGGTGATTATAATGACAGATTTGACATTTACCTTGGGGGTTAAAATCAAAAATCGAAATGTTGCGGGATGAGCGCGGTAGAGATACGCGGCTCGAGAAGGTAAAGCGAGCGATACAAGCAAGTGTAGCGACAACGGTCAAAGAGCGACTGGTGGTGGCCGAGTGGAGCCGTGTGCCCGCTAAGGGGTGATCGTGGATTTTATAAGGGGGAATCTTATACTATCCATGGGGAGATGAAGCTGGTAGTCAGGGGATGAAGCTGAGAGGCATCTAACGAATGGATACGGAACCTTACCACCCTCCCTGCAGGCCTTTGACGTCAGGCAGGTCAGTGTTGCATAAACAGGTGGTCCACAAACCGCGCGCACGAGGTGGTATTGGCAGAATTATATTTAAGTAGGTACCATTTGATAGACGATCTCACAAGGGTGATCGACCCCCCTTTAATTTGTTCCTTTACAAAATTTAGGGCATTCATAATTACACCTTTAAACTTGAATTTTTGTTTCATTATTTTTAAAAATTGAATCGGAAAAAAATTTGACCCCCCGCTCAAAAAAGAAAGGTCTACCAAGTGGGTGTGGCACATAGCTTCCTCATATCCAAAACCAGATTGTATAGATGATCCGATGCTAGTCCAATCCGAGTAGTTAATCCTAAACTACTACCCTCATAGGGTACTCTACACTTCAACCGGCACAATCTCTGAATATTGTTAGAAAATGTAGAAGTTATAGCTGTTACAAGGATTTCACGTTTGCGCATGCGCACAAAGTACTTTCAATTTGGGGGCCATGATTTTCATAGAGGACCATCTACACGCCAGCC
Organism: Apolygus lucorum; assembly: GCA_009739505.2. Lineage (NCBI taxonomy): Eukaryota > Metazoa > Arthropoda > Insecta > Hemiptera > Miridae > Apolygus > Apolygus lucorum. The sequence continues at coordinate 69,354,460 of CM019167.2, read as the reverse complement.
CGCACAATCCCTGAAAATGTCATCGAAATTGGATGAGAATTGTAGAAGTTATGGCTGTGACAAGGATTTCACGTTTACGCATGCGCAGCGGCTACTATCAATCCGGAGGTGTAGATTTTCATAGGAAACCATCTAAACGCCAGCCCGCACAGTCCCTGAAAATGTCATCGAAATCGGATGAAAAATGTAGTATAAGTTATGTCTGTGGCAAGGATTTCATGACAGACACACAGACAGACAGAAAAGGAACCAAAATTGTTCAGGAAGGTCTGAAACGGGAAAGGCGAGTGGAAATTTTTATTTTGGAGAACTTTTTTCAACCTTGAAAAGTGAAAACAAAGCTTCCGCTACCTTGGTAGACTCGGAAGCAAAAAGTTTGCTGTTTTAGGTACGTGTTATGGGTCTTAAAATCCGAAAATCGATTTTTTTCTCTTTAATTTCGTTCGTGATGGAATTTGGTAAATGGGCTCCGTTCGGAGTCTAGCTTTTGGGTGTTGTAAGTCAATTCAAAGAAATGAAAAAATTAGGTTGAAATGTTCAAAACGCCCTAGCTCAACAATTTTCGAGACCTTTCTGCGTATCTCTAGTACAGCTATTACTGTTGATAACATCATATTATGGAAACTGCGGAGGACCCAGACTTGCAGGCGCAAATGCACGAAGTCAAGAACGGCTGCAAGGTACACCGTTTCTGGTGTGAACCAGCTGTGATTACCAAAGCATTCAAAGCATCGATTCTAGAGGAGCTTCAAGTGACATACCTACTCAAGCACCACCAGGATGAAGTAGCTTGCGAGGAGTACGAGGATGTACTGGGAGAGGTTACACAAATTCAATTCATCAGAGTGAGGAGTTAGCCCTGTGAGTAGACAATCATGCAAATGCTGCAATCACGCCTCAACCTAGACAACGAGGGAGTCCAAATCCCAGTCCTAAGTAGAACCCATTGTCGAATCCCGCTTCCCCCTCTCATCCTATGACTCCGAATGGGTAAAACGACCCAAGAAATAGTCTGTAATGGAATTAGCATATTTACTTTTTAGGACGTCCCACAGTAAGACTTGGGCGTCCTTATGCGATCGATCTGGGGTGAAGGAGGACAACACTCAACAGAAAAAAAAGTAACCACATAGTACTTAATCCGTTTTAGACCATTCTGAATCCAAGTACACGAAAAAATCATAGGTAAATGTCTGTGTGTGTGTGTGTGTGTCTGTGTGTGACAAAATCTAGTGTCGTCTGCACAGGCCTTAGTTCTCAACCGATTTTCGTGGATCTTTTGGTTTATTATTTTCAATAATGAACCTTTGGAATCGACCAAGAAAAAAAATTTTAACACCCCCTCAAAATTTGATGGTTTACGTTTCAAGGTACGTAGAATCCAAGAATCGAATAAAAATTTACGCGGCACTTTTGCCACTTAGCATTGACCGATTTTGATGAAATTTGGTATGTAGGCTCCATTTGGGGTCTAGTTGTGCCCCGAAGCTTTTGGTTGATGTAGGTCACTTCTAAGGGTTCCAAAATCAATTTTGAAATTTTGAAAACGCCCTAACTCAAAAAATTGTGATATAAAGGTATTGTTTTCCTTCAATTTGAGATTCTATAGAATTTTTAGACTTTTTTGAGACCACGCGGAGCTCTGTAGGACTAACCGTTCGCTCCCTACGAAAATTTAAGGGTTTATATTGAAATATATGTAACATTGAGTTTACCCTCAATCTTAAGTAAGATAAGATGATTAGGTATTTGTAAACATCTATGTACCTTTGTGAAGAGTTCAGTTGTGGTTGATCCACCGAAGTGTTACCACCTGAAGTTTGTCATTGTTTAATATACCTACCTAAGACTTGGAAGTGACTTATGTTATAGATTCAGGTGAGCCATTATGTACCTACTTTTATTTAAGTATGAGTATCATTATTTTCGTTTTTGTAATTTGCCTTTTATTTTGAAATTACAGTATTATACTGCATCTGTTGATTTGTCGAGATAGAAGAAAGAGGAGACCTATCTTACAAATCTATAACTGTTCACTTTCGAAGATGTCTGTACGTGCTAAATTCCAACTGGCGGCAGAAACATCACCATCAGACACAAAAACAACAATTCATGTTGTTAGGACCATCCAATTGTGTGATCAACAAGAAGTTTATCTATTTCCGGCGGAAACTCGTTCGACTTCGTGCCACTCAGCATTATTGAAGAACACAATCATTCAAGGAGGACTAAAGTCCATAAGAAAGCGCGGACAAGTTCGAAACCTCGTCATCACATTGGGAACTGACCTACAAGCAATATACCTCGACGAAGAAGGAAATGTTTGTTTTAACGGTCTTTATTTGGATGAATCGATCGCGTCGACGGATCCCTCACCGATCACAGCGCAAGTAGTTGCAGAAAAGAAGAAGAGCTTATCGTCGTTAACAAAAGACATGGTCGTAGAAAAGTTCAGTGGAAGAAACCAGAACGCACAATCGTGGCTAAAGACCTTCTCATCAGAATGCCAAAGGATGGAGATAGACGAAAATCAGCGCTCCGAAGTTCTACGCCTATTCTTGGATGGTTCCCCGACGGATTGGTATTCGGCCACCCGGAAGATATTCGATGGAGAAAACAAAACTTGGGCGGATTGGAGTCAGTCGTTTTTGGACACGTACGGAGATAAAGGTTGGTCTGAAGTGGCGTTCGCGTATAATTTTAGATATATAAAAGGGTCTTTGACAGAATATGCTGTCAGAAAATTAAATTTGCTGGTCGACGCGGATCCTGATCTTACTGAAAAATCTAGGGTCATGCACATTGCAGTAGGCTTACCCCCGTTTATCCGCGAGAAACTAAGCAAACAAGAGACAGTAACTCAAAGCAAATTGATGATCGAGCTCAATCAGTTAGAATCGTTTGCAAGTAAGACATCCAGGTTTAAACACATAGAGAGTTCAAACAACAGTAATAGTAATACATCAACGAAAAAAAATCAGGAACAAGGGAAAACCCCATGCAAAATTTGTGGAAAATTAGGGTACCCAAATCGTTATCATCTGGAACAATTTTGTAGAAATAAAAAATCGCCGTATGGTTATATTAAGGTAGCTAATAATACAGAGTTAGAGGACGCCTTAAACAATGAGATTCCGGATCCAAAAAACTAAATTTACCTTCGCTGATTGAACTGAAAGTGCTTGTAGAAGATCAACCGGCAAAAGGATTGTATGATCCTGGAGCTAATATCACGATGATTAAATATGAATATTTAAAGAAGTTAGGTAGAAACATGCAGATATTAAAACCCTACACTTTCAGAACAATGAGCGGAGAGGACAAAGTAAAAGGATTAGTATACTTACGATTAAAAATTGTTAATATAGAGAAAAAAATGAGATTCTTTGTAACAGGTAATAGGGAATTCAAATATGATATTTTGATAGGCCTCGACTGTATTAAAAATTTTAGATTGTGTCAGGATGAAAATCTTCAAATTTCACAAGCGCCAGAAAAAAATGGTAATAAACAAATGACTCGTGAGAAGGAAATACACATAAATTGGAATGAGTTCATACCTATAAAAGATTTCGAAATCAAAACAGAACACTTAGATGGTCAAAAAAGGAAGGCGATATATAATTTAATAGATAAGTATGACTCAATTTTTGCAAAAAATAAATATGACATAGGAAGAGTAAACGATTATGAAGCCCATATACAGCTGATAGAGAATCGATACGTTGCAAAAAAAACCGTATCGGTGCTCTTTTGCAGATCAGCAGGAAATTGAGAACCAGGTAAAAGATTTATTGATGGAAGGTTTGATAGAAGAATCTTGTTCGCCTTTCGCCTCCCCTGTTACGTTAGCATATAAGAAAACGGACGATGGATCTCGCAAGGTCAAAAATCGATTATGTATCGACTTCAGAGATCTCAACAAATTGTTGGTCCCGGATAGCCAGCCTTTTCCATTAATAGACGACATAATAGTAAAAACACAAGGTAGTAAGTGGTTCACAGCGTTAGACATAAACTCTGCCTTCTGGTCAATTCCAATACGTGTAAAAGATAGACATAAAACGGCGTTTGTCACCCAGCAGGGACACTGGCAGTGGAAAGTATTGCCTTTTGGGCTTAAAAATTCGCCAGCAGTTTTTCAGAGAATATTATCAGGAATAATCAGAAGAAATAATTTGGAACAATTTTGCATTAATTACATAGACGATATCCTTATTTTTTCAAAAACATTCGAACAGCATATTCAACATATTGCAGCACTTATGCAGGCAATACAGAGAGAGGGTTTTCGATTGAAATTTATGAAATGTAAATTTGCCACAAACTCGGTACAATACTTAGGTCACCAAATAGGACATAACTCTGTGACACCTTTGAATGATAACTTGATATCAATAAGAAATTTCCCAGTACCTCAAACTAGAAAAAATATCCGGCAATTTTTGGGTAAGATAAATTTTTATCACAAATACATTCCCAACTCTACAAAAATCTTAGAGCCATTTTATAACCTGCTGCGGAAAAATGTCGATTTCACTTGGACACAAAGGTGTCAGGATTCATTTGAGCAAATAAAAAATTATCTGATGTCTGCTCCCATTCTAGCAATTTTTGATAGATCACTACCTATTCACATTTACACTGACGCGAGCTTAGAAGGAATAGGAGCAGTGCTCAAACAGCCTCAAAAAAATGGACAATCAAAACCAGTGGCGTATTTCTCAAAGAAATTAAATGAGGCACAAAAGAAAAAGAAGGCCATATATATTGAGTGTTTGGCCATTAAGGAGGCAGTTAAGTACTGGCAATATTGGCTTCTGGGGAATAAATTCACTGTGTTCTCGGACCATAAACCATTGGAAAATTTGAGGATAAGGTCCAGACCTGATGAGGAATTAGGCGACTTTACAAATTACCTTCTTCAATATAATTTTGACGTTAAGTATAATCCAGGAGAATCAAATACAGAGGCAGACTGCTTATCCAGAAGTCCAGTGCTGCATTGTGACGCTAATAATGGTCCTGATGTTATTAAAACGGTAAATCTCCTCCAAATGAATGAAATAAAGGCAGCACAGGAAAATATGTTAATTGGTGTAAATGATATACAAAAAAATGGAATTATTTTCAAGAAAATTAGGAAAAAAGAACGTATAATATTAAATGAAGAGTATGGTCAACAATTAATAGAGCGAGTTCACTTATTTTTCGGCCATATAGGATCACAACATGTAATCAATACAATACAACAGCATTACCACTTTCGAAACATGTATGATAGGGTGCGAAAATATTGCTCATCCTGTGAAATTTGCATAAAAAATAAAACTAGGAGAGGGAAAATCATAGGTTTATTAGGACACTTGGGTCCACCGAGAGAACCTTTTGAGATTATGTCTCTCGACACGGTAGGAGGATTTGGCGGTAAACGATCTACAAAAAAATTTTTACACCTCCTGGTTGATCACTTCACAAGGTATGTGTACATTTCAACATCAAAACACCAAACAAGTACCGAATTCATTAAATTAATAGATAATACACAGAAGAATAATAATCATAAAATAAAAACTTTATTAACAGACCAATACGGAGGATTAAGCTCGAAAGAATTTAAAAACTATTTAGAAGACCAAAACATTAATCATATATTTACTGCCGTCGACAGCCCCCGCTCGAATGGGCTGAACGAACGGCTGAATCAGACTTTAGTCAATAGAATAAGGTGTAAAATGAATGAAAATTCCAATAAATCGGCTTGGACTACGACGGCTCATCAGAGTGTGGCTGAATATAATAGCACCATACATAGCACAACGCAGTTCGCCCCCAATTACCTAATGCATGGGATAACTACAGATATAGTTCCAAAAGAATTACGAAACACTAAAAACATTGAAGACGATAGGATCAAAGCATACGAAAATTCTTTACGGGCTCATGAAATAAACAAGAACAGGATAGATGGTTCCCGAAAAAATCATGTTTTTAACATAGGAGACCAAGTATACATTGAAAACGGTAATAAATTAAATAGGGATAAATTGGATGAAATCCGAATCGGCCCATTCCCTATCGTCGAGAAAATTTCAAATTCGGTTTTCATAGTTGACGTAGGATACTCGCAAAACGATCATCGTCTATATCACGTCAGCAAGATGGTACCCTACCAGGTTCAATGAAATCAACTAAAATAAAATACTAAAACCAAACAAACAAACAAAACATTTTAAGTGACAAATTGTAAAAGAATTGAAACAAAATTAATTGAATTACAACAAAATTTAAATAAGTTTAATTTTCACACCAAATTCAAATATTAAAAAAAAAAAATTTTCAACAAAATTCAAAAATAAAAATTTTTTTTTTTAAATACCCGGAGGAGGGGGGATGTAACATTGAGTTTACCCTCAATCTTAAGTAAGATAAGATGATTAGGTATTTGTAAACATCTATGTACCTTTGTGAAGAGTTCAGTTGTGGTTGATCCACCGAAGTGTTACCACCTGAAGTTTGTCATTGTTTAATATACCTACCTAAGACTTGGAAGTGACTTATGTTATAGATTCAGGTGAGCCATTATGTACCTACTTTTATTTAAGTATGAGTATCATTATTTTCGTTTTTGTAATTTGCCTTTTATTTTGAAATTACAGTATTATACTGCATCTGTTGATTTGTCGAGATAGAAGAAAGAGGAGACCTATCTTACATATATATGTATGTAAATCAAAACACGAGTGTGAATCGCAAAAGAGGCCTAATCTCCGTTCAAATTAGAGCTGACCGAAATGCGATCGATGGTTGGTAATTTTGATTTTTTTTTAATTTTTTTTTTGATTTTTTTTTTTTTTTTTTTTTTTTTTTTTTTTTCTTCTCTTCATATTGGATGGTTGGTGATTTTGTAGACGAGTGATCTATATAGAAAAATAATAAACCATTGTGTAATAATTTGCAGCGTTTTTTATTCGTCGCGGAAAACTATCTAGTTGTGCACTACGTCGCCAGAATTTCGAATTTCCAAAAACGTGCGTTTGCGGGTATAATCTTGTAAACTCTGCCCAGGCCTCAATTTCCAACCGATTTGCGCGTTACTTTTTTTGTTCGACTCAAATAACTTCCGAGTTGTACATGATTTCACCAGAGTATCAAAATTCGCAAGGGGAGGGGGCGAGTGGGGGGATAATTTTCACAAAATATCCAACTTTTCATTATTTCGGTTCCTCTACTGCTTACTAGTGGTACCCAAGCTTTGAAATTTAGGAAAAATTCTCATTACACCTCTGGATTTTAATGAATTATTCTCTGTCCCACCATGGAACTAATAGTGGTGCCACCATGGTGCCAAGACACCGTAAACCGCATATTTCGTGGGTTTTTGTGTGAACCTCGACGGACTGCCTACTAAAAAACGCTGCAAATTATTACACAATTGTTTATTATTTTTCTATGTGGGTCATTTTCCTAGAAAGGGCCAATCCGGACCTGGGAATTATGGAAACTGCAAGTGTCGAATTAACTTCCCAAAAAAATCAGTGATGTTCATAACATAGCACTGATTGTATTTCAATTGAAAGTCATACAAGAACAGGGTTCTTTAATTAATTAATAATGAAAAAGAAAACACAAAATGCGGGGGAAAGACACCCTAGGCGGGGGAAGGACATTATTGTCTCTTGGAGTTGAAATGGAACTAATTTAGGTGACAAAACAACAGTAGGTACTCATTAATAGTCATTATTATATTTTATATCTTCAAAATATACAGACAAAATATCCTATTGTATTTTTCTTTCTCTTTCGCCTTCATATCCAACGCTTTGACGGGATCTCCCTTATTTCTCGCATATCGGGCCCGATCTCGTTCGTTCTTCTTTTGTTTCCTTTCTTGGTCTGACAAACGGTTTTTTGGAGCCATCTCCAAAAATCTGGGGAAAAACCAGACACCCATAATTAATTGTCAACAAAACCTTCAAGACAATATTAATATCTAGAACGAATTTGCCAAGCTGCTTTGGAGGTCCTAGCAGGGATCTCGAAAAAACCATTTTACAGCCTACATTTATGATAAAGAAGACCAAATAAAGATTGGAGATTGATTCACCATCTCTCCGAAGGTAAGGAGCTGGATGTATGGGATAATATTGAAATACTCAGATCTTATGAAAATGACCCAGATCATTGTACCAACGATCGAGGTAAATTTCAATATTCTCCTAATGCAATGTGCGGAAAAAATTCCAAAAGGAATAACCTCAGGCACCGACAAAGCCCTCCCTTCTCAACCCCTCTTTGGTTTTTCCCCAGCTTTAAGGGTTAACAACCCTTAAAGACAGATTATTCCCAAAACTACAAATACCCCTCAACACAATCCTCTTTTCATAGTTGACAAGAAGACTTGCGCCAGGTCCTGTATTACCTGGTACGTACCTATCTCTTCTTACTCTAGTTTTACACTTAGTGTAAATCGTTCAAGTTCAAATATAACCGTACTTATATATACAAATATACATTTATTTGTATTATTCATACCACTATGACATCACTATGTCACTAAAATCACTGTCACTAAAATCATTACTCCTTGTTTCTTTTCTTCTAGATTTGTTTCTTAGTATTTTGTTGTCTTGTTTGTTATGGGTTAAGCTGATGATGGTGTAATACACCGAAACCTAGACCTAGGTATGTATACACCTGTGTATGTACCATAATAATTTATTGTGTACCATAATAAAGTCATAGAAGTAGAAGCCGTACTTTTACACTTTCGGCAAAAAACCTCCTACATTTGTTTACTACTATGCCGTTATTCCTAGCTTGCTCACAGTTATTTGGTTATTGAAAATCTTATCTAGTTGAGTTCCCAGTCTAATATACAAGAAAGGTCGAAAATAAGTATTGTACATAATATATTAGACGAAATTCAGAAATGATTGTCTTTCCCCCGCTCACTATGTCCTTCCTCCGACTGCCAAGATGGGCGGGGGAAAGACACCTGATCTTGTATGGTCATCCAGTTTTTTCTCGTTTACTACATAAATATAGATGCTATTTCAAAAAATGATAGCTCGTTGGAAACGTCTCAGCGAGATCTTCAAGCATAAAGCAACGAAAAAAATTAAATATGATTACATACCAAGAGAATGCAGGCGGGGGAAAGACAGGAGCTGTTTGCCGCTTAACGCTGCGACACACTTGTTTTCGCACTGACGGTCCTGGAATTACTGAAAACAATTGACGGCAAAACCACCAGTTACGTGAGATGTGCCTCTACCTTAGGCGGGAACCCGCATTTACCGGAAACGGATTGCAAACCGCCAAAATACGAAAAAACCTGGTTGGCGGGGGAAGGACACAAAACCTGGGGACAAGCCTTTCCTGTTCTCTAAAGTCAATTCTGTTATTCCTAAAAATGTGGAAAACCTCACAATCCATAATTGAGATGTTTTTGAATACCACCACGCCATGAAAACTTCAAAAAGCATGATTGGTGGGTTTGTAGACAAGTGTAAAGTTGGGAAACTCAAGTGGGGACAGGCGGGGGAAGGACATTTTGGCTGTTCAAATTGAAATTTAACCATGAAAACATAAATTTATTTGAGTAAAAATCTCTGTTATTGACAGAGCAAGTACCAACGCATATTTTGAGTTTTTTTAAAAGAACCCAACTGGTGAGAGGGCTTCAGAATCTTCTGGGGACAGCGTTTGGCCCTTTCTGGGATATGTATAGATCACTGTGTATAGATCACTCGTCTACAAAATCACCAACCATCCAATATGAAGAGAAGAAAAAAAAATCAAAATCACCAACCATTGATCGCAAGTCGGTCAGCTCTAATTTGAACGGAGATTAGGCCTCTTTTGCGATTCACACTCGTGTTTTGATTTATATATATATATATATTACAATATAAACCCTTAAATTTTCGTAGGGAGCGAACGGTTAGTCCTACAGAGCTCCGCGTGGTCTCAAAAAATTCTAAAAATTCTATAGAATCTCAAATTGAAGGAAAACAATACCTTTATATCACAATTTTTTGAGTTAGGGCGTTTTCAAAATTTCAAAATTGATTTTGGAACCCTTTGAAGTGACCTACATCAACCAAAAGCTTCGAGGCACAACTAGACCCCAAATGGAGCCTACATACCAAATTTCAGCAAAATCGGTCAATGCTAAGTGGCAAAAGTGCCGCGTACGGCGTACAGCGGACGGCGGACGGCGGACGGACGGCCAAATTTTTATTCGATTTTTTGATTCTACGTACCTTGAAACGTAAACCATCAAATTTTGAGGGGGTGTTAAAATTTTTTTTTTTCTTGGTCGATTCCAAAGGTTCATTATTGAAAATAATCAACCAAAAACTAATAGATGAAAGTTCAATGTTACGACGTATTTCCGCTTTGGTGCCAGACGGGCACCATTGGTGGGGGGGGGGGGGGTGAACTCGAATTCGCATGTTGGGTATCGTAGATCATGGATTTTAAAATGCTCTTCAGATTCGAGGCTCCCATGCCGCTAGAAATGTTAAGGTGGATAATGGTGGGGGGGGGGTCACTATTTCTTGCCTAAAGTAATAAATAAATTAAATCGAGTGAAACAGTTTTATCGCTTACCACCTGGTTAAACTGATCTAATGCTTATCCAATGGGACGTCCCTTGGAATGCATGCATTACTAAACATTATGTTTTTAACTTGGTCTTTCTCCCCTGTTTACGTAATTTCAGTCAATAAATTTGGTAATGAATTGAGTGAGTGCTAAGTTTCAATTTATTACAAAAATGATCGAAATCTAGAATCAAATATTCATCAAACTGTCCAGTATTTTGGTTTATTATTCTGGTTTATTATTGGAATCGACCGAGAAAATAAATTGTTAACCCCCCCCCCCCCCCCCCTCAAAATTTGATGGTTTACGTTTCAAGGTACTTAGAATCCGAAAATCGAATAAAAATGTTGCCGTCCGACCGCCGTACGCCGTACGAGGCACTTTCCTTAGTTCCGCAGTTTCCGTAGTTAGAAATTTGGTGTATGGGATCCATTTGGGGTCTAGTTGTGCTTTGGGTTAATGTAAGTCACTTTTAAGGGTTGAAAAATAAGGATTGAAGTTTTGAAAACACCCTAGCTCAAAAAATTTCGATATGAAGGTATTGTTTTTCCATAAATTTAACATAGTAAGTATTGAATTTTTTAATTTTTTAGAGACTAGGTGGAACTCTGTAGGACAAACTGATCGCTCCCCACGAGAACTTAAGGGTTGGACCTACGGTAAATCAGAAACACGAGTGTGAGTCGCAGAAAAGGCCTAATCTCCGTTCAAATTTTAGCTGGCCAATATGCGATCGCTGTAGGTACGTGGTACCACATTTTCCATCCGATTTCGACGAAATTTCTCAGGATTAGCGTGAAGATGGTCACCTATGAGGGTAGTGGAAGGAACTTAGAGATTGATATTTTGAGATTAACTACCATGCATCGTGATGACTTCACTGATGACCGTTGATATCGTTTTGGAACTTAATGTTTCTTACATGGTGCGTTCGTGATGAACCTCAAAACCTGTTTCTGCGTTACTTGTATTCTTATGTGATGCTGCTGCAGAACCCCGGAGACCGCATGAATAATACTAGATTGGACGAATTAGATATTAATCTCCTCGTGGTAAGTGATAAGGTAGAGTGCTCATATAGTAGCGATTTCAGTTGTCTGATTCGATGTCTTATCCTACCAAGTAGGTACCTAGTTAATAAAATAGGCCTAGATAATTATATTTTGCCGTTTCAGTGTAAATGGAACGATCGTGGATTTGAGAGTATTTAGTTTTACCCTCCATTTATCACTCACATAATACCACATGTAATCATATTGAAATAGGAAAAAATACTGTAGGTACCTATTTAAATTATCGTTTCTCCGTTATTCCTGCGAGTCAGTTATGTGACACATCAGAGCCTACCAATGAACTTTTAAAGTGTGGCAATGTCGTACAAACTGTTTATTTCAAATGGCAATTTATTTACCACCATCAAAGTTTATATCTGGAATGTTCCTGTGTAATTATGGTGGTTTTGGGTAATTTAACTTTTGAATGTTGATTAAAATGAAATACCAAAGGATTGACATTTTAGGTAGGTAATTTAGGGATTTGCTGAGGGCAGGTAAGTTACGCGAGGTACTGGTTTGTATTACTCTGAGATTAAATGTTCTATTAAATGTTAGTTTACGCTTAAGGCCAATTACTGAATTTAATGTTACTGAAAGTTCAATGTTCCTAATCTATTGTTAATAAAAGTCTTTACTATTTCCAATTATATTGTTAAATCCTTTAACCCAACTCCTACCTCTTTTCCTGATTGTAAGGTATGTTAAGCTGTATAAGTCCTAGGGATACCCCTAAATACATGCACACCACATGCACGAAGAAAAGTGAGAACTAGAAAAATCTTAAAACTAGCTATATCTTTAAAATCCGACATAAACAAAAAAAAAGTGACGTCAGATTCGGATTCAGCGCACCAAATACCATAAGAAAAGTGGTGAAAGAACGAGGCAGCCAGACCACTCCTAAATTTTGTAATCTTGTGTTATCGTTAGCTTCACACTGGAAAGAACTAAAAACTAACTTACAAACTAATAGGACGCATACAGACAGAATATACTAAAATGTAAAATTGTACCATTAGATCATTCAGATCGTAAAATTTAATTGGATCCTTCAGATCAAAAATACTTACCTGTAACTAATCTCAAAGAATTTGATGAATGCAACTACACATTTTGAGCACAAACAAAAGAAACACTGAACAAGGCCGTAAATGTCCCTTTAAAGATTGATCACTTTTCCTAGGTGAGGATGACACAGTAGGTTTTATTTGTTTGTTATAGATAGACCCGATGACGCAGAGGCAGATAGAAGAGTGGATGGCGGAGGGCGGACCTCCCACCCCCGATCCCATTATCCAAATGATCCGCGAAAGAGTGAAAGAAGAACAAGATCGCATATATGACCAAGAACCGGGCATTCGTAGAGACACCTGAGCCAACTCCAACCCCATTCCTTCAGTTAGAGAGCCTGGCAAATTACATTCGGTTCGCTGATTGCGCCGAAACACATCTCGCTCGCCGAACAAACTGCCAGGCGGCGATGATGACAGGCGCTCGAACCAAGTGGAGAGGCAAATTCACCAACCAGCTCCCCCACCAAGCCCAGCAACGAACCCGGGCAGAAGGAAAAGATACCACGTATCTACTCGTCCTCGTCAGATTCAGATCCCAACAGGATTCCCACTCCAGTGCACAAGACACAGATCGAGGAAATAGATGTCCCAACCTCAAAAGGCCGCCCAAAAATCCTCGTATGACTGACAAAGGGACCAAGGAAAACCCAGCAGGGATGTCCAGTCTGCACACACCCGGCACTGAAACTATACAGTTTCCGGTGCCCGGCATGTAAAGAGTTTTGGCAGAGACTCCGCCTATGCTCACAGCAGGGTCAGCCTATCCCTGTCTGCCCGCAGGACCACACCCAGAAGAGGAACCCCATAGAATGTCGTGGCTGCAGACGTTACATCTACGAGCTGGCCCTCCGGAAGGCACATCCTTCCGTCCCTTTGCCGATACCCAGCGTCGTCTTTGACGACTCTGGCTCACAAAGGGGCGGGGGATGTGAGCCCCAGCTCACTGATACTCTCACACAGTGACGGGGCTAAGTAGCATACAACCATACTCCCTTCCTACCTTGGGGGCCAGCAGGCGGGAGGGGGCCTAGGACCGTCCACGCTCCCGGATGACCCAACACCAACTCGGGCGTCTGCCACCAGAAGCGCTCCTGTCAACTTATGTCACTTTCAACCAATGATGGCCAGCCATGAGCACCCTGCCTGGACGCCTCGAGCAGAAGGGTGAGGGCTCACCGAAAAAAAGCTTGTTACAACGGCGTGGGGTGGCCATTCCTGTCCTAGTCTTTGACACTTTCTCCACGCTCCTTGTACCAAAGTTAGATACGAAAATCGACCCCCTTTGTGCAAGTAGTTGTGATCATCCCCTTCAAATTAATTCCGACGCGAGCTCAGAGCCCACGAGTATTAATCTTGAACATCCCCTAAGTCTGAATCACACTGGTAAGACCCCCTTCAACTTCGCAGCACCATCACCAGATTTCCTACGGGTCCCGACGATGTGAGTGTCTAAAAACTGAAATCTATACATTGGCCAATTGTATGTGTTCAAACTGTGTAGAAGTACTAAACTAGTCAACGATAATTTTAATGAACATTTCATTCAGAGTCAGTAGAGTCAAGTGAAAGTTGTATAAAGTAGTAAAAGTTGTTGAATATTGAAGTAAAGAGAGGAAGGAGAGTAAAGCACATTTGATTGTAGTAAACCATTTATTGCAAAATTTCATCATTTAACACCTTCAATGGGGGTCCAAAAGTCGTGCAACCCTGCCGTACTGAACATTTTTCGAGCTTGAAACTCGATATTGGTGAATTGGAACGCAAAATTCGCATTAAAGTTCGGCATCAAAAACGAAACAATGTTTTAGACAGTTGAACTCATACTGAAGACGAAAACATATTGTTTAGTAATGCATGCATTCCAGGGGACGTCCCATTGGATAAGTATTAGATCAGTTTAACCAGTTGGTAAGCGATAAAACTGTTTCACTCGATGTAATTTATTTATTACTTTAGACAAGAAATAGTGAACCCCCCCCCCCCCCCACCTCACCATTATCCACCATAACATTTCTAGCGGCGTGGGAGCCTCGAATCTGAAGAGCATTTTAAAATCCATGATCTACGACACCCAACATGCGAATTCGAGTTCACCTCTCCCCCCCCCCTTCCACTCACCAATGGTGCCAGTCTGGCACCAAAGCGGAAATACGTCTTAACATTGAAGTTTCATCTATTAGTTTTAATAGGCAGTCCGTCGAGGTTAACGTCCGTATTCAAGGTCAAACAAAAAAAAAACCACGAAATATGCGGTTTATGGTGTCCTGGCACCATGGTGGCACCACTATTAGTTCCATGGTGGCACAGAGAATAATTCATGAAAATCCAGAGGTATAATGAGAATTTTTCCTCAATTTCAAAGGTTGGGTACAATTAGTAAGCAGTAAAGGAACCAAAATATTGAAAAATCGGATATTTTGTGAAAATTATACCCCCACCCATCCCCTCCCCTTGCAAATTTTGGTACTCTGGTAAAATCATGTACTACTTGGAAGTTATTTGAGTCAAACAAAAAAAAAACACGCAAATCGGTTGGAAATTGAGGCCTGGGCAGATTTTACAAGATTACCCCCGCAAACGTACGTTTTTTAAGCATTAACCCCCCTTTCCCCCCCTTAAAAAGCAAAATTCAAAATTCCGACGCCGTAGTGCACAACTAGATAGTTTTTCGCGTCGAAGAAGAAAAGAACCACGAAAATCGGTTGAGAACTAAGGCCTGGGCAGACGACACAAGAATATGCCCAAAAACGCACGTTTTTTGAGCATTAACCCCCCCTTTCCTCCCCTTAGAAGGCAAAATTCGAAATTCCGGCGACGTAGTTCACAACTAGATAGTTTTCCGCGTCGAACAAAAAAAGAACCAGGAAAATCGGTTGAGAACTAAGGGCTGTGCAGACGACACAAGATTTTGTCACACACACACACACACATACACACACACACACACACATACACACACACACACACACAGACATACACCTATGGTTTTTTCAGTCGTCCGTATGGCAGGTATGCAGGGATGACCGGTCAACCGGTCATCCGCACTGAAGGTGTTAAATTCATGTTCATCTCGAGTCATTTTACAACATTATTTTAATTAAAAGGTTCCTATTAGTTGTAACCTTACATTTCTTCTTCCATCTACCTGGTTCCTGTGACAGACAGGTGAAACGTGCGCTGTTAGGATTTTCGTGCGCTACGTGCACAGCTAGGTTTTTCGTGCGCTTTGTGAGCGGCTACGTTTTTCGTGCGCTTGGTATTTCCCTTCAGGAAAATAACATCAGTCCATCAGACATAGACACACTTGGTGATCTAAGAGTAACTAGACCCTTCAGGTTGAATTTAACTTCAGGAAATTGCACCTACCTTCGAGCCACTACAGCCATCTACCAGGTAATTATCTTCACCTATTTTAAATTGCATTATCAGTACAAACTAGGTGTGGGCATTTCATTTACCTTCACTTATGTCAATATAAACTCTCAATTTATATTTGGTTGGTTTTCAAAGGGTTAAAATTTGTTTGAATAGTCCAACCCCCAACTTACAAATTGGTGGCAGCAGTGGGAATCAGCCCCCTACTTTTGACATCAAGGCGTAAACGTAGAATAATCATCACATAACCCTGGGCTTACAATATGTACAAAGGAAATATAAAACATCCCTTCTCCTTACTCTTCTATCTACCTATCTACTGTCCTCTCACCCTCTGTCTCACTTATGGTTATGGTAACAGGAGTGTGTACACATTATGCGTGTACACGCGAACTTTAATGTGTACAGATGAAATTTAAAGATGAAATAAATTGTGAAATTATATAAAAACTAAAGATTTAAGGGGGAATTTAGGGTAGGGCCATTCTCAGTCCATAATTGGCTATTGGCAGGATTAGCGCCTGTTCGCAGTCTTTAGAGAGTGAAAAACCTAATATTACAAGAAAATTGTAGGAAAAGCCTACCACCCTCAGCCTGTCTGTCCTTTGAGAAGTCGTCGTAGCGTTGAGTGAAGTCCGTCGAGTCTGTGAAACCACAATGTGAACAGATCCAGGATCATGATGGGGGGGGGGGGCTGGAAATATCCGTCAGATCAGTTGCTCTACCACCTTTCAATGCCACATGTAGAATCAAGGTGGAGGGGCAGCCGGTGAGGGGATGTGGAACAGAGCTGAGCAGGGTGCATACAAAAACGCAACAAAAACGAAACGCTTGTCTGATAATTCTCATTATCAGACAGGGGGTGTCTGATACTGGTAATTTCGACAAATCGGGATTTTTTGGGTTTTTTAGGACGTCCCACAGTAAGACTTGGGCGTCCATATGCGATCGATCTGGGGTGAAGTTGGACAACACTCAACAGAAAAAAAAAATAACCACACAGTAATCCGTTTTAGACCATTCTGAATCCAAATCCGCGAAAAAAAAACCATAGGTGTATGTCTGTGTGTGTGTGTGTATGTGTGTGTGTGTGTGTGTGTGTGTGTGTGTGTGTGTGTGTGACAAAATCTTGTGTCGTCTGCACAGCCCTTAGTTCTCAACCGATTTTCCTGGTTCTTTTTTTGTTCGACGCGGAAAACTATCTAGTTGTGCACTACGTCGCCGGAATTTCGAATTTTGCCTTTTAAGGGGAGGAAAGGGGGGGTTAATGCTCAAAAAACGTGCGTTTTTGGGCATAATCTTGTGTCGTCTGCCCAGGCCTTAGTTCTCAACCGATTTTCGTGGTTCTTTTCTTCTTCGACGCGAAAATATCTAGTTGTGCACTACGGCGTCGGAGTTTTGAATTTTGCTTTTTAAGGGGGGGAAAGGGGGGGTTAATGCTTAAAAAACGTGCGTTTGCGGGGGTAATCTTGTAAAATCTGCCTAGGCCTCAATTTCCAACCGATTTGCGTGTTTCTTTTTTGTTTGACTCAAATAACTTCCGAGTAGTACATGATTTTACCAGAGTACCAAAATTTGCAAGGGGAGGGGATGGGTGGGGGTATAATATTCACAAAATATCCGATTTTTCAATATTTCGGTTCCTTTACTGCTTACTAATTGTATCTAAGCTTTGAAATCGAGGAAAAATTCTCATTATACCTCTGGATTTTCATGAATTATTCTCTGTGCCACCATGGAACTAATAGTGGTGCCACCATGGTGCCAGGACACCATAAACCGCATATTTCGTGGGTTTTTTTTTGTGTTTCACCTTGAATACGGACGTTAACCTCGACGGACTGCCTATTAAAACTAATAGATGAAACTTCAATGTTAAGACGTATTTCCGCTTTGGTGCCAGACTGGCACCATTGGCGAGTGGAAGGGGGGGGGGGGGAGGTGAACTCGAATTCGCATGTTGGGTATCGTAGATCATGGATTTTAAAATGCTCTTCAGATTCGAGGCTCCCACGCCGCTAGAAATGTTATGGTGGATAAGGGTGAGGGGGGAGGGGGGGTCACTATTTCTTATCTAAAATAATTAATAAATTACATCAAGTGAAACAGTTTTATCGCTTACCAGCTGGTCTCGTTTATTTTTAGGACGTCCCACAGTAAGACTTGGGCGTCCTTATGCGATCGATCTGGGGTGAAGTTGGACAACACTCAACAGAAAAAAAAATAACCACACAGTAATCCGTTTTAGACCATTCTGAATCCAAATCCGCGAAAAAAACCATAGGTGTATGTCTGTGTGTGTGTGTGTGTGTGTGTGTGTGTGTGTAACAAAATCTTGTGTACTCTGCACAGGCCTTAGTTCTCAACCGATTTTCCTGGTTCTTTTTTTGTTCGTCGCGGAAAACTATCTAGTTGTGCACTACGTCGCCGGAATTTCGAATTTTGCCTTTTAAGGGGAGGAAAGGGGGGGTTAATGCTCGAAAAACGTGCGTTTTTGGGCATAATCTTGTGTACTCTGCACAGGCCTTAGTTCTCAAACGATTTTCGTGGTTCTTTTTTCGTTTGACGCGGAATACTATCTAGTTGTGCACTACGGCGCCGGAATTTTGGATTTTGCTTTTTAAGAGGTGGAAAGGGGGGGTTAATGCTTAAAAAACGTGCGTTTGCGTGCATAATCTTGTAAACTCTGCCCAGGCCTCAATTTCCAACCGATTTGCGTGTTTCTTTTTTTGTTTGACTCAAATAACTTCCGAGTTGTACATGATTTTACCAGAGTACCAAAATTCGCAAGGGGAGGGGGTGAGTGGGGGGATAATATCCACAAAATATCCGATTTTTCAATATTTCGGTTCCTTTACTGCTTACTAATTGTACCCAAGCTTTGAAATTGAGGAAAAATTCTCATTATACCTCCGGATTTTCATGAATTATTCTCTGTACCACCATGGAACTAATAGTGGTGCCATGATGCCATAAACCGCTTATTTCGTGTTTTTTTTTTTTTTTTTTTTTGTTTTTCACCTTGAATACGGATGTGAACTTCGACGGACTGCCTACCAAAACTAACAGATGAAAGTTCAATGTTACGACGTATTTCCGCTTTGGTGTCAGACTGGCACCATTTTTGGCGTTGGGGAGGTGATGGGGGGGGGGTGGGTTGAACTCGAATTCGCATGTTGGGTATCGTAGATCATGGATTTTAAAATGCTCTTCAGATTCGAGGCTCCCATGCCGCTAGAAATGTTAAGGTGGATAATGGTGGGGGGGGGGGTCAGTATTTCTTGCCTAAAGTAATAAATAAATTACTTACATCGAGTGAAACAGTTTTATCACTTAACAACTGGTTAAACTGATCTAATGCTTATCCAATGGGACGTCCCCTGGAATGCATGCATTACTAAACAATATGTTTAATGTTGAAGATTTGAAACTCACGCCTTTAACTTATATAGCCTCGCCAATCATAAAACCCAGTATCAGTCAGGGGTGTCTGATACTGGTACTCGGCTTTGGTTCAATTCAATGACTTTTTTTTTACTTAATCGCGACTGTATACATGAATTTAGGTGTGATATAGTATTGCCTTTTGGCGCGATATCTAAGGCCTCATGGTTTGGGATGTAATAATGTACTATGAAGTATGATGATTCCATTCCAATTTGCAAATTATAACTAAGACATATTTGTAAGGACGTTTGAAAGAAAAGACTGTTTTTTAAAATTGTAATTCAAATTACCTTAACATTGGAATATATGTAGTGATTTTTTTTAAAATATTTTAACTCGAAAGCGTTTGGTACCTACTTAGTCAAATAAAAATTTACTCAATAAAAGATATTGATTGAAGTGTCTTATTGAAGTCAGATTGAAGTGTCTTATTCTGGACCTGAAGGGCGTCTGATAATGGTGCCATTCGAATTTCTCCGTCTCTGATACTGGTGCAAAAACACGGTTTCGGAAAAACCATGTTAAACCATTTAAAAAGTCTATTCATGCAGCATGAATTAATGAGCGAATTTTCGAAGAAATATTTTTTTACACTCTCCAGGGTTGTTTTACCTAATTATGCCTCCCCGCTAAATTTTAACCCCCCCCCCCCCCCCCGTCAAAATCTGTTAGGACGTCCCACAGTAAGACTTGAACGTCCTTATGCGATCGATCTGGGGTGCAGGGGGATAACACTCAACAGAAATAGGAATAACCACACACTAATACGTTTTAGACCATTCTGAATCCAAATCCGCGAAAAAAACCATGGGTGTATGTCTGTATGTGTGTGTGTGTGTGTGTGAAAAAAACCGGGGGTCGTCTGCCCAGGCCGTAGTTTTCAACCGATTTTCGTGGTTCTTTTTTCATTCGACGCGGGAAACTATCTTTTTGTGTACTACGTCGCCAGAATTTCGAATTTTGCCTTTAAAGGGGGGGGGGTTAATGCTATAAAAAAAAAAAAAAACGTGTGTTTTTGGGCGTAATCGTGTGTATTCTGCCCAGGCCTCAATTTCCAACCGATTTTCGTGGTTCTTTTTTATTTGACGCGGAAATCTATCTAGTTGTAGTGCATCGCCTGAATTTCGGATTTTGCCTTTTAAAGGGTTGAAAGGGGGGGTTAATGATTTTAAAAAACGTGCGTTTCCAGGCATAATCTTGTAAACTCTGCCCAGGCCTGAATTTCCTACAGATTTGCGTGTTTCTTTTTTTGTTCGACTCAAAAATCTTCCAAATTGCACACTATTTCACCAGAGTATCAACATTAGCACGGGGAGGGGGCGAGTGGGGGGATAATATTCACAAAATATCCGAGTTTTTAATATTTCGGCTTCTTAACAGCTTACTAATTGTACTCAAGCTTTGAAATTGAGGACAAATTCTCATTATACCTCCGGATTTTCAGGTTCAAAATTTCAAAATTAATTTTCAATAAGTACCAAAATCTTCGGGGCATAACTAGACCCCAAATTGAGCCCATATACTAAATTTCATCAAAATCAGTCAATGGGAACTAAGGAAAGTTCCGCATACGGTGCATGGCCAAATTTTTATCCGATTTTTGGATTCTACGTAGTACCTACCTTGAAACGTAAACCAACAAATTTTGAGGGGTTTAAAAATATAGTTTTCTTTGTCGATTCCAAAGGTTTATTATTGAAAATAATAAACCATAAGCCAAAAAATAACTATGTTTTCAAGATAATATATTTATCACGATATCCGCTAGAGAGCGCTAGTGATACGGATCTTCATCTGAATTTTGTCGAGATTTACTACTAGAGGTGTGTCGGTACAGCTGTACCTACCGGGACTGTGGAACCGAGTATCAGCTTGGAACGGTTCCACGCAGTGACAAAAACTCGACCCTTACCGGTCCAGTTCCACGGACTGATAAGATATCTTGAAATGGCTCTGGACCGGGAAGAGATCATTCAGACCGTTGAGGATGGAACTGGACCGGTAAGGATGGAACCGGACCGATAAGATACCATGGAGAATGGCTCTGGACCGGGTAGGGTTTTGGACCGGTAAGCATGGATCTTGTTCTCAGTTATGTTCCATGTTGTACCTGGAAGCGCCCTTACTACTTCCATGGACTGAGCTCATGGAATGGCTCTTGAGCGGGAAGTTAATAACTTCCAGAAGATAATAATTCTGGACTGGTTAGCATGGAAGTTGTCTCCAGTATTATTAATTTATTATTGTCATGTTAAGTTCTTAAACTGCAACGTCATTATTCTTTCCTTGAATTGTTTGGCCACTATCATTAATAATAAATTGTCTCTTTTGTAACACTTGTTCAAATTCCTTCATTCTAGCGAATTTTCAAGAAGAATGATGCTATTGTATTGCAAGTTGAGATCATAATCATGGAAGAACGACGATAGGGATTTGACTGCCTGCTTCATCCATGTCATGTGAGTGGGATTTGACCGCCTGTACCAACCGGTAATGAAACTGTACCGGTAATTTGGAACGGCTACATCTTTGTCACTGTAACCGTTGGAACCGTTCCAGGGAAATACCTGGACCGACACACCCCTAGTACTACTACCTACTTCCATGTTCCGTGGTGTCCACGTCCAGATAGGAGTGTTTTTCTCCGTCCATCTCTTCTGAGCCCCAAACGAATATCTTATAACTATAATTTCAAGAACGAAATTACACCACCTACATGGAATTGCAGCAGGGATAGGACAGAGTAGACACAAACCACCATGTACGACATGGCTGACCAGTCGGTGAATGATACCACCACCATTTGCTACCTTCCAATTTTGTTATCACATCATTGTTATTGTTTTTGTGTACCTCTGTCAAACTAGTTTGTTTAGTTGGAAATTCGGGCCTACAGCCTGGTTTCCCCGTTAGTATTATGTTGTTTCCTTTGTAGAAGTAGATTATTTTTTCTGTCAGATTATCAATAAATGCTAAATAGTTCCTAAATGGCGACCCAGAAGCCGGTTGAGTGGGTGTCTACGCTGATAACCCGTTTCGAAGAACAGGTATCTAAATGTTTATTCTTACAAACCTTTCATACCTAAAATTTGGCTAAATTCGTAATGCTAGGATATTTCTGAAGTGCATTTGCCTATTGAGTACTAGTTTATATACATCAGCATCAAACAAGATACGGTAGAACCTTGGTATCGTGAGTAGATACTCCTCCCTTCGCCCTAGATGGTGCCGATATCACAGCTTCGTCCGTGGACTTCTTCGTCGGTCATGGATGGATATCCTTAATAAGGTTTTCGTGATTTTTTTACTTGAATTCGCCCTGTAGGGCCTGATATTAACTGAATTCAGTCGATCAAGTTGCAGGTGTCAGCTCGTGCGATATAAAAGTTGAGTAAAGGAGCCGAAATCGTCAATCAGAAACGTAACAATAATCTGTTAGATACTCGGGTGAAACTACGTCTATGTTTAGACCATCATTATCTTTGTTTCATACGTGAGGTATGGGTAGCTCTCAGCTCTCGTTAAAATTGTCATGTCACTCAGACAGCGGAGAACAGAGAGGCAGGAAATAATTGCTGTTGTATTAGAACATTGTGGAGTGGTTTCGTGCGGCCTGTTTACGGTAGCGACCTTTGAATTCGCTGTTTCTGACATCCATATCGGATGAAGCACCCTGGAAACCCATAATACACTTCCTAAATGGGGTATTTCAGTCAATTTATTTATTTATTATTATTTTTTTTTTTTCAAAAGAGTATGGTTCAGGAATAACGGTAATCGGGTCTGTTCGTCGAGAAAATGTTTTTAAAAAATCAGAGAAGCTAAGGAAAGTTGAAGATTTGAATGGTGTGACGTAGCTAGCCAATCGTGACGTAGCTAGCCAACTGTCTTTGAAAAAAGTATCCATGCACAGAAACCCTTGGAGGACGTCTTGGATACTACAAAATACTACTCACACACGCGCGCGGCGTAGTCCGCAGTGTAGTCCTTGCCTAGTGTGTGTGCATTTATAGCGGCCCGCCTTTTCCAAACGTGTGATCTCTTTAATTAATTTTTCTACCACATGTTATAGTATCATTGGGCTTAAAGTTGGAGCCTATAGGTTTTCAAGGGTGCTGAATCCAAATTAGAGGTCAAAAACCTGAATTTCCGACCCACCAAAATACCCCATTCAAGTAGGTAGTTTAGTAGACATGAGCGAAAGCAAAAACACGTAAAAAATAATTGACGTTCTAGAAAAAGTCTCTCTCTCTCGTACCTGAGGGCCCTTACAGAGTGAAGCTGCGAGAAGAGCGACGAAAACCAACTGATGGGGGAGTTTAGAGTGGAGCGGCGCTTCGAGCTGCAAGTGCGATGAAACCAAGTATCCCAAGGAAGCTACCTCGGGCGTTAAACCTATGACTTCAACTCGTTTTAACACTTCTTATCTTCTCCCAGTTCCACCTACTTCAAATAATTTTCATCATAATTCTCATCATTTTGCACCTTATTGGAGAGATCTCTGTTACATAATACATACCATTTGGAAAAACGAAATCCTGCCTGTTTTTCAACTTGAATATTTAAGTCGGAGTTGGACTGTTATCCGAACAGTACCACACCCACCCTGTACAGTGTCCTGCTGTTTTATAATCAACTAGATCCGAAGTCTTCTTTCGATTGTTTGCTAGTTACCGTAAATAACTGAAAAAACGCACAAAAAATGAATCAAAACATAAATGTATATTAAAATTGGAAAACAAAAACATACCTACATAGCAAGGAATCGGCTCATTACATCACAATGGTGTTCACCTAGGCAGTTAAAGGAGAAGTTAAGTCCTTCTACTATATACCTAAACGCCTGATGAGCTTCTGTATGTCCTCGTGTATTATGTACTTGACCCAATCGTGATTAAGGAACTATCTTCACGCCTCTATTGGCATTGTAACATTCAATATTTAGAGTAAATTTTTATTCAATAATTAGAGTAGTATTTAATTTTAGAGCTCATTTATTTTTCAGCTACCATGCCGAGCAGGACCACAAACGACATTATCAAGAATTAATGAAGAACAATTCCAAGCCTGCTTGATAGAAATCAGCCGGAGTAAATTTTCGCTGGTTATATCTGGGCTCACCAAAATACTTCAACGAGTGAATGAAACGGTTAGTATAACGCGTGTCTACAATTAGTTCTGGACATCAATAATGAGGAATTTCACCATGTCGGAATTTTCTATTTTTGACCCCAAAATCGGATTCAGCACCTCGAAAAACCTCCTATGGCAAACTTTCAGCCTGAACTTCCTAATTGAATAATAAACAAAACATTGTAGAAAATATGAACGTTTAAAAAAACCGGGAAGATTATTGTCATCCTGGAATAGTTCATTGATGGCCGCTTGAAGCGCTGAGATCGAGAAATCTATAGTCGCCAGATGCAACATTTCACAAAACAGTAAAGTTCAAAATCGAAAAACTGAAGAAAAAAAATAGAAAAAGCAAGATGGGAAAAATTAGGTTTCCCCTGTTTTTGTTTGATAACTTTCCTCTTAGAAAACACGATTTCTTCATCCCAACGGGCAACACTGGGAGGAGACGGTGATCCGAACAGCCCAATCAGCGAGCATTCCTGCTTCACGTTGAAGAGGTCCGTTTTCCCAGTTATTTTTTGAAGTCATAAATTTTGATTGTCTCCCAAAAATAACAGGAGACTTATTTTCCGAAATCAGCCCGATTTTCATCTATCCCACACCATTAACTATTCAGGAAAAATGCAAACAGAATTCGGTGAAATTCCTCATTGTAAAACATTAGGTATTTACAATGTTTTACTGTAATCATAAAAACCAATTGATGGGTAACTATTCTCAATAGAATACATTTAAGAAACGAACTTTCAAACATGAATTTAGGATTTAGTATTATTAGGTACTATTCCGTCCTCGTAGTATGAAGACGATTGAGTGTATTGATTTGTACTAATGATTTCTGGTGACGCAGTATGTTTCAGTGATATCTGCTCCTCGACCTCATGGTGCTGATATAGAACGTAACTGCTATGAATCACTACTCATTGTCCTGGACACACTGGAGCAGTGTCTTTCCTACCTGCCAAAAGACACAGCTCGCTTTGATGAGGCTATGAATGTTAAACTATTATTGAGGGAATTATGCCAGTTCATTGGTGAGTTCTTGATCAATTTTTTACTTAAAACAATCCTTCTATTAGAGTGGTTTGAAAATAAAAACGCCACTCATGGTTTAGCCAACTAAATTATGTGTGCATCCGTTTGAAAAAGAAAAGTGGGATGAAATGTCTCTCTCCTTGCAACTTGAATTTTTTGGTCAACATTCAATGGTTTAGTAAAGTCCTAGAGCTTAGGACTTTACTGTAGAAAGTATGTATTTACTTTTTGTAGGTAAGTACATATCTTCCTCAGATACAAAACATAAGAAGTTGATATACTATAGTATGTATACAATTATAATTATATTACATAATTGTGTATGGCTAAACACGATGTTTTTTCGAGGCCAATGAAGTAGGAAAAAACCTTTGCTGGGAAAAAAGTTTATGCTGAGATTATTCAACGGGCTTGATGCCTACAGAAGGTACCTACTATTCTGATTCCAGATATCTAACTTGCACGAATATTTGGTGGGAGGTCCACCACACACACCAGCCATAATCTGATAATATTTTTGAGAGAAGAGGTGAAATGACAGACAGCGGTTCTACTTATAGAAAGTAGAAATCCATTTAACCTCATTAATGTGTATCAGAAGTTTTTTTTTTTGGGGGGGGGGAGGCCTTGTTAACGAGGGATCTTGTATAATTCGCTCAGTTTTCTATTTATCATAGTTTTTCGACCTTTATTATCTACTTATGAGCAATCGTGTTTTTTCGCCTTTTAAATGGGTAGAAGAAAACAAGTGCATTACCACTACCTACGGGTATTCAAAAACATGTTATTATGACTGAATTCAAAAATCGGAGAGTGTGTCGTGGGACGGCTTTTTTTAAATGTTTGAACAATGTTTGAATCTTGGAGGAATCTACCTGATTCTTTTTGAAATCTGTTCACTCAGTATCCATTGTGGTGCCAATACGAAAGGAATTGTATAAAATTTATCTCTTAGCTTGTCTTATCTTGATCTGGTTCGGAAGTTTGGCTTAAATAAAAAGGATTGAATTAATCAACATGTAAAATTATAACGCTTAGGTAGGTACTTTAATCACTCGACTTTAGTATCGAGTTTATCCACTCTGTACTACGTATGCCAAAATCTACTTTCTATTTTATTTTTTCAGATCCCAGTGATAGCCCCAATGCGATCCAGTTAAAAACACTCGCAACGAAGGTCTTATTTGCTCTAAGTTTGAATTTTTTCACTGCTGTCTTCAACAGAATATCTGCAAGGTAAGAAAAACGATCTTAATTAGTAAGCAAGTGAGTACCTATAACTATTTTCGAAGTGTGTCCATTTCATCAACCCACTTTGCTACTAAATTTAAAATGATTAGCTTTTTGAAGTATGAGTCTATGAAAATGGTTATCAAAATTAAAGAAACGATTCGCCAAAAACTACAAATAGGTACAGAGTTTACTAGATGTTCTATTGGGTTTTCATTAAAAACATCTTTTTTAAGGCTTCAAGAACTGAGTGCCTGCAATGAAGAAAATCCTGACTATACTGATATTGAACTTATACAGTACATCAATGTTGATGTCTTCAAACTAATCAAACTTATAAATGGTAAGATATTTTTACATAAGTTCAAACTTTTATTTTTTTCAAAGAACCTTGGAGAGAGTAAACTAACATGATTACCATTTCTGTCTTGTAGAAACAGTTTCGAAGTTTCGATCCCTGAAGAAATCAGCACATCAAGTGTTGATGGTTTCACTCGAGAGAGCAATTTGGAACTGGATGGACACATACCCTGACGAGTTTGCTGAAGTACAGGTATATACACTTCAAATCAGGGTATCGGTATTATATTATTAAGACTTTGATGTTTAAGGTACTTCATGATGATGATGATTAAGGTACATGTTTATCGATGTGTATGACTCATTTTGTTCATAAGTTGGGTGGATCTTTCGGAAAATTTTATATAAAAAAAAATCATGAAAATGTTGCTTTACTATTTTCAGTAATGAATCTTTGGAATCGAGCAAGAAAAAAAAGTTTACCCCCCCCCCCCCCCAATCTGATGCTATATTGGCTCCGTTTGGGGTCTAGTTGTGTTCCAAAGCTTTAGGTTAATGTCAGACACTTATAAAAGGTGAAAAATAGGGGTTGTAATTTTCAAAACGCCCTTGCTCGAAAACTCTTATATAAATTTACCAATTTAAAATGTAATTGAATTTTCAGCATCGAATGAGACCACCCAGAGCTCTGTAAGACAAACCGTTTGCTCCCTATGAGGACTTAGGAGTTGAACTGATTAAATGCAATCGTTGATCGTTTCTTTGAATAGAGTTTCGTGTTATACTCAATTGTGCGTCCATAGCAACCAAAAATCAAATTTCCTAATGAACGCTCCCACAACTCTCAGATAGCGGTGTTATTGCTGGTAGGTAGTATTAATAGAAAATCCACTTTCTATACAGACGGGTGATCTACATATACATAAAATAACAATGTAATAATTTGCAGGGTTTTTCGATCCTTATGAATTTTGTGCTGTTAGGTTAGTGCATAAAGGCTTTTTTCCTGTGAAACGTGTCTGTACACGTTTATGTTTGCTGTATTATCATATTATTTTTTCAGCAAAAAACCAATGAAGAATTGGCCAAGTGCTCCGACACTCTTTTTGACATACTAGATCAGGCTGCTGACAATAAAAAGTGTAGGGCATCTTCGTGGCCACTTCAAATAATGTTACTCATTCTATCTCCGGTAAGACTGAAAATTAGATTTTTCCATTTCGAAGTAAGTACCTACTGGTCTATCAGTTTTTCATTTTTTTTTATTTTATTTTTAGCGAGTGTTTGAAGAAATACTCAATGCTGATTCCGGCGCTCCGTGTTCTCCAAAACATTCGAGGAAGAAATCATTCATCGAGTCTGTAAAACGATCAATTAGCTCACACAGTACAAGCAAGCAACTTACTGAAGCAGCAGCAGTAACGTGTGTCAAACTGTGCAAAGCTTCTACTTATATTAATAAAAATTCAACAAACGTCGCCTTTACCCTAGTCCAAAATATAATCAACGACTTGAAGGTAATCATTATCATTTCATATTTATTTTACGAGTTCTGTGTATCAGCAGAAAACAATACATATGGCTGATTTTAATATCGTTATTTTTACATTATTGCGTCATTATTATTATTATTATATAAGAGTGATTGAAAATGTTCGAATGATTTTCTACTCTGGCCACTTTCAGAAATAATATGTATATAATCTAATTTTCATTGACAAGTCCATATGTAGATGCTCTGACAAAGTATAGCTTAAGAGCGAAACTAGCTCTTAGCCAAAACTATTTTACTCACCAACTTCATTTACTTGATATTTTACAAAGTATTGTAAAAGAAACAACAAGTTCTGGGGCCGATCAATTTTAGCGTTAAAGCATGGCATTCTTCTGCTTCTTTCTTCATGGAAAGTAATCTGATTTTTGACTGATTTCAAAACACCCTAAAACAATATTGAGAAGGTGTCATGGGACGGCTTGTTCTTAATTGTATACGACAAATTGGTGCTGACTTCTGAAAAAAAATTAGTAGCAAAATTAGTTTCTACTGAATACAATCATGAGAGTTGTGAAGGAGGGATGGTGACTCTCATAAGCGTCTCAATAAATTATTATCTGCAGTAATTGATTGATCTAGATACTTTTTTCCTCAGGCGTTACTTTTTAACCCAGCTAAGCCTTTCCCAAGAGGCCAAAATACAGTGGTGCATGACATCGATTTGATGATCGATTGTTTTGTTTCCTGTTTTCGGATAAAACCACATAATAATGAAGCGTTGAAAGTATGTTTGAATCCCCACGTTCCATGTACCTACCACTACGTACTGGTCAGTTCTCTATACAGGTTAGTTGAACATAAGTGATTAAGTTTGACCAACTTCATACAAGCAAAATCTATTGGTGGTGTTTGCGTGACGTCACAGTCTATTGATATGCTCTGAATAATCAAATCTACCAGTCCGCCATCATTGACCACTCCTCTCAGCCTTATTTCAGTGCTTTCTGTGATGAAATAAGGTTCTCCTGATATGAAACCAACTTACAAATCCCCTCATCTGTTCAACAGATCATCATAGGCAGGTATACTCATGTAGATGATACTTATATTGATACGTACCTAATCAACCAAGTATGTACCGCCAACACAAATTTATCAAATTTTAAAGACCCTAAGTTTAAGTTAGCAGAAAATTCGAGGGGATTAAGCATCATTAAGAGCACCTTAAATACAGCAATAGATGTTTAAATACTTATACACTCCCACTTTCTAGTTCCATTCAATACAGAGAATTTTATTTCATATGGTGCACATAAACTCGGGTGAGTGGGACCTCTGAATTTGGATTATCATAAATATAACACATTTTTTGAGGTTCTCTGTTATCATACTTACAGAAAGATGACAACTAGTTTCCTCAAAGTTTGTTGACCTACTGATTCGCCAATTCAGGATCGTAAAATTCTCATTGATCTCGTATGGATTTAAAAAAGCTGTAAACTTCAAAACCAACCTCAAGTTGATAAGTGCCTTTTCAAAGAAGTTGGGAACCTATAAATTTATTTAGAGATGGCTAAAAACCACCGTCGTGCATTTCTCAAACGTGGAAGATCTACTGTCTTAAACGACCCAGATGGATCCAAAGTTAATTTCAAGACCGACCTCAAGGAGATTTCCTATTCTGCAGGACTAAGCTTGAGATAAGAGACTGATCAATGATAGCCGACGCGAACTTGCTTTTTTGCTCATCACTTCTCAGTTTGCTATGAGTAATAATAGATTCGTAAGTCCTGACGAAACCACCAATATCCTCTCCGTGTGTTACTTGTAATGAGGTACTACCCGTTTTTGTGTAGTTTATCAACCTTTACCCACTTCATGGAAGACATTTCTTTTGAATCTATTTCTATTGTTAAGTCACCATCAGTTGCTCTTGAGAACTATTCTGGTCCGTTACTGATAGTTACCTAACTGTTGAAATCGATTCAATTTTGTAATATCGTAATGTATATTTATGTACCTACTCTACCTCACTAACTGAATTTATCTACGAAGTAGTCGATAAATCCTAGATGACTAACACGTTTAAATAATTTATTTATTAAATCTGCTTTGCGTACCTACGTTTCAGAATTATAACTCAACCTAGACTTAGCTGGTGGCCGCAGATCGACCTGGTGTATAGTAAATCTTCTGAACTAAGATCGATGTTCACTGACACCTTAAACAAAGTTACCCAAGGATATATATCTCACACACCTCTTCGAATGATCCAGGTTAAAAGCTATTTTCAAGCGTTATGTTCATCCGTTCTCTTCCACTGTTTCTTTGTCTATCTGTCCAAATTCGATATAGCCTAACAGCTCAACCAATATTCACCAAATGTGGTTGTTTTGACAGTATGTTTGTGAGGGAATAGAATGTTTGTGAGCAATTTTGTTTTAAAACCACTGGACCGATTTTGATGGGAATTTTGTATAATGCTCATTACCCTCGAGTGTCTATAAAAACCTTCACTTGAGACAAAAATAAACAAACAACTTACTTGTAGAGTTTTTTTGTATATCAGTGTTGTCAATTTTGACCAAAAATCGTGTTTGTTATTCCATACAGTCACTAACTATGAAGAGCAAAGATTCAGCACCCAAATTCAAAGAGCGAAGTGAGGAGGCTCCTGGATACAGAGCCTTACTTTTGTGGATGGTCCGGCTGATACATGCAGATCCGATGCTCATGCTCAATGTAAGCAAAACTACTGCGTTGGTATTATTATGTTTTGTATCTATGATTATACTTCACAGTGTTCTCATTCTATTCACAGAATCAAGGCAAAGCTGGACATGAAATTCAAAGTTCCACGTTGGAATTGATAAATGGGCTAGTAAGCTTAGTTCATCAACCCAACATGCAAGATATCGCACAAGAAGCCATGGAAGCACTATTAGTCTTGCATCAGCCTGAAAAAATAGAAGTATGGAACCCCGAAGCACCCATAAACACGTTCTGGGACGTCAGGTTGGTGAATATGTTACAAGTTTAGAACTCCAAACTACTTATTTTAGAAAAAGTAAAAAACAGAGGAACCTTTTTTATTTTTACTGAAAGCAATTTGCAAAAAGAATAATTGGGTTCATTTTGGGGAAAAACCAAAACATTTGAAAAATGCATGTTGTTCACGCCAGTTTTTTTTTCAGTTCTCAAGTGCTGTTTTCAATATCCCAAAAGCTAATTCAACACCAAATAGTTAATTATACAGATATACTAAAGTGGCTGAGGGAAATTTTAGTTTGTAGAAACGAATTCCTTTCGCATCATAAAGACTATGCAAACGTTGGGAGCCATATTGCAATATGTAAACAAGCACACATCAAACTAGAGGTAAGTAGTCAGCAAACTATTATTTGTTATTGTCAACAAATGGTTGGCAAATAGGAATTCTTACGAGTACAGATTGAACTCGTTAAATTTAATTTTCCCTGCATTCCAACCAATTTGCATTGTTTTAGGTCTGATTTATTATTATTGCTTCCTAGTCTACCAATGTACTTATTAGAAGCATTGTATTCACTTTTTAAGATAAAAATAAAAGTTCGCCAAAATCAAAATTTCCACCCAAGTTTTACATTTTGGACCTTCCTGAACAATTTTGGTTTCGTGTCTGTCTGTGTATTTGTGTGTGTATGTCTGTCTGTCATAAAATCCTTGTAACAGGCAAAACTATACGAAGTTATTCTGCGATTTCGATGATATTTACAAGGATTGTGTGTGCGAGTTAGTGTATAGATGATCTCCTATGAAAATTATCGCCCCTGGATTGATAGTAGCATCTGCAAACTTAAAAACCTTGCGAGAGAGAGAGAGAGTATGTGAGTGTTTATTGTCATTATACATGGAGTACATTGCAAAAGTCAAAGAGAGAGAGAGAAAAAAAACGCTGCAAATTATTACACAATGGTTTATTATTTTTCTATACAGGGTGTAACGGTTAAGGTCGTACCACCGGTCAGGTTTCGATTCTTCGTAAGATCCTAGGCCATATCACTGAGGATCACAACTTCAGGGAAGACAGAACCGGAAGAAATCGGCGAACCTTATATAACTTACATTGGTACAAACGTTTTCGAGGTCATTTACGTAAACGATAAACAAGAGAGTCCCCAAAACTGAGCCCTGAGGTATCCCTGCGAAAATGTTTTGTAACAGCCATAACTTCTATATTTTTCACCCGAATTCGATGAAATTTTCAGAGATTGTTGTGCTGATTGGCTTGTAGATGAATGGTTAGTACAAGGTCCTTAGAGATTGATGTTTTACAATTATCTACTATGCAACGGATCACCTATACAATCGGGTTATGGATACGACGAAGCTGTGCCACCCCCACTTGGCAGACTTTTATTATCCCGATTTGTAGCATTATTTGAGGAGTAAATTTACGAAGGATCTTCAATATTTTTCTTCCAGGTTGTGTTCTTTATGTACCTTTGGAGCATTGACATAGAAGCTGTTCTAATAGCTATGAGTTGTTTTTATCTCCTCTGTGAAGAAGCGGAAATACGATGCACGCCTGAGGAAATCACCATAACTACTCTGTTACCCAATTACCATACATATCAAGAATTGGCCCAATCTTCAACAATTTTAGCGACAGGTATGTCATTTCTTCTCAAATAAAATTATTCTCAAAAAATGATTTACTTTCATTGATTCTTTTGCAGTTAGTCGTGTTTTATGAACGGTCGATATCTCTGACAGAAAAAGTGTTGTCAGACGAAAATTTTTGTTGACAAAAATAGCGTTGAAAGAAGGAATAGATAGATATAACATTTATTTGGAGTCGGGAAAGTGGAACTCAAAATTATGCTCCAACCTTCTAAAATGCAATTCTCTTTAATACAAACAAATTCGTGTTGTTCTCTACGACTCACAGTGTACCATGCCAAACTTTACTAGTGTAAAACCATCTGGACACCATCTAAATGGTTCAACTTGACAAGGAATACTTGGGTCTTGGGTACTTACCTAAGGACTACTTCTTTTTAGCTAGGTATCACCCGTACAAATTGCTTCAGAGTCTACCAAAATAGTGCATTGTTTTCACCTTCGAAGGCTTACAAAAAAAATGTTGCCTACCTTCCTGAACAACTTTGGCTTCGTGTCAGTGTGTCCGCAAATCCTTGTAACGGGCAAAACTATAAAAAGTTATGTCCGATTTCGATGAAATTTTTAGATGGTTTTCTATTAAAATCTATAGAATTTTACATTCTATAAAAAATCTATGGACATTTTCTATTAAAATTTATAACTTCCACATTTTTCATCCGATTTCGATGAAAATTTTAGTGATTGTGCTGGTTGTTGTGTGAAGGTCCCCTGTAAGGATAGTGCAAGGTACTTAGAGATTGATGTTTTGAGATTATTTACTATGCATCGGATCATCTATACAATCGGGTTATGGATACGATATCTGCCACACCCACTCAGCAGACTTTTTTTAGTTTCCAGTACTTTTGTGTGGACTATTATTTTTTAAGTTTGCTGCCGAAGTATAAATTCAGTAGTATTTCAGGCCTATTTATCTACCTAGTTCTTCAACAATGGATTGTGCCTAGGTTAGTTCCTGTGGGGCTGTAGAATATCATCGTTAGTTTTATCATGAAGGTTTTCACAATTTGAATTGTATATTCCAGTGATTGATCCCGAGTCTACCAAGTTAGTGAATTTGTTTTCACTTTTGGGAAGGGAAAAAAAAGTTTTCCAAAATCCAAATTTCTCGCTTTTTACCTTTTTGTCTGTCATGAACAATTTTGGTTTTTGACTGCTTGCATGTGTGAATAATTCTAAACAATCTCTCAATAGGTTGGTTCCTATTTGTTTGATTTTCCTAAAACTTTATTATTTAGTTGGTAGCTCTGGTGTTCTATCGGAATTTCTACCCAATTTAGTTATGGATACGAGGAAGCTATGTGCCACGCCATTTGGTTGATGTGTTCATGTCATTTTATTATTATTATTTTTTTCATAAGATTCCTTGTGGTACCTTGACTCAAGAAGGTTGGCCATTGTTTTTCATTAAAATACTAGATGCCTAGTATATTTTTATCACATTTTTCTAATAGCTATAATTTTGGTACTGCTAGCCAGCACGGATTCGCGTCTGTTCTACAAAGATCAAAGTCATGGTGAGTGCTTACCCCAGTTTCTGAGGGCCCTAATTAAATTTGAATTTCTACTAGACGAATTAGAAAATGATTTACAAATCCAAAATTGAACTATTAAGAAAAGGTGGTTGAAGAATAAAGTAAGGATGCGTTTAAGGAAAAATTAGGAAAGATTTTAGATTCATTCTTTTGGAACAAAATATATTCTATTTTAAAAACCACCTCAAAGTGTCCCAGTACACTAGCCCATTAAATTAGTCCATTTTGCTTTCATAAGTCGACCATAAAATCTCTTCCTAAGAACTTGAAGAAGTTAGTTGAAAAATCAGCAAGTAAGAAAATAAGTATGGGGTATTTATTTGCCGTTTTATAAAATTTGTTTTTTTATATTTTTGGCATGTCTGCTCGCTTTGCACACTGGACTTGCCCAGGCAAATGGGTGTGATTTTCAGTTTTGTAAGGGCAGTAGTTGTAGTTCTACAGGATTTTAATCTGGCAAGGTTATAGTCACGCTGGAATGTTGTATACTGGGATTGTAATCTCACAGGTTGGTGGTATCGCGAGATTGGGGTCTCAATGTGGGCTTATGTGATATTTGTCTGGCCGACTTGTTTTGGGGTTTTAGATCTCCTCCTTCCTATAGTATACAGAATAATGTTACCGAAGTTTTGCTTGGAAATAATCAATTCAGAGCAGATTCCATTTATTCCGTGGGCAACGTACGAGTAAAATATGATTCTGACGCCTAGATCCCCCCCCCCCCCCCCTCATAAACATTGAGCAAGATGGAATAATGCCCATTAAGATTGGCTAAGCGATTTTAAAGTTGGGCATAAATGCGCACGTTTGCTTACTGCGTATTATGTTCTAAAATAGCAGTATCTCTTCCAGAGGGCTACAATCTAAATGTTTAAATTTTGGTAATGATCGGTTGAGCCAGTTGGTACTTAACAGTTCTCAGATACAAACCGTCAACCAATCAATTTCCCGGGCTACGCAAAGTACTCGTAACAATCGATTGTTACATTGGGATCCTTTATTTAAAAGGGTAGAGCAGGTTGCGAAAATTGCCATTGAAATCGGTCCAGCCGTTTAAAAAAAGCACGGTCGCACACTGCACATAATGTTCTAGTTAAAAAAGGCTACTTTGTTCCAGCAAAAGTGTTGTACGTAGGTAATAAATTTTGTGAAGATTGACTGAACCTCGTACACTCACGCTGTATGAATGTGATTTTTACATTCCGATTGTAGCGAGACTGCTACAATGTTTAACTAAAATCCCTCACAGTTTTTTCAGTGTTGGTGTTTTGGTGTTGGATTTGATTATAGTGGATTGCTGCGTCTGTTTCTTTGGAAACTTCTCAATATTTTTTTCGAACACCGCAAAGCATGGATTCATTTGTTAATTCTAATGTTTTTAGGGCGAGCAGCACTTCAAAAAAGAATTATGGCTCTCTTGAGGAAACTAGAACATTGTGTAAATGGAGTCCAGCCAGTGAGTTTACCATACTACCTTAATATTATTCACTATTTTGTGCAGATGTTAGCTTTGTATGCAGAACTGTATTTCTCGATTTCCAGGCATGGGAAGAGACGTTTAGAAACTGGGATGTTTTAACGAAAATGCTCACATCGTACCCAAAAACCAAGCTCGAAGACGGTACTTTAGAACCATTTCATCGAACGGTAGGAAAACGGAGGGCTTCTCATCAGAATTCTGAGCATGATCTCGAGGTAAGCATGCTGTTTGTGAAGATGAAATGTGCATGTAAACTCATAAATCCTGAGGCTGTGAAGTGGTTAACGATTGCTGTTTCAGCGACCAAACACTCAAGGACTATAAAAGTGACCCTTAGTATCTAAATTATTCGATAATAGTGTAGGTACATTATTTTTCTTGTGCAGGATCAAATCAATGAGTGGGCCAACATGACGGGATTCTTGTGTGCATTGGGTGGAGTTTGTTTGCAAAGAAAATCTCCTGGTGGACGAGCCATGCCTAGTATAACTGACCCCAGGAAGTCTGCAATAATAACTAATCCAAGTCAAGAATTTCAGTATTGTCCAGTAACACAGTAAGAGATACCTTATTTATATTTACGGAAGTATGAAATTTGACAACTTAGGACCTATGTGTCCATACACGTATTAATACAGGGCATATTGGCTGAAAAGAACCCCTACCTCTTAGTAAGTTATTTCGAGTAAGAAATGTAATTGTACCTATTTTTGTGTAGACTTTATATGGATCGTTTTTACGCACTTGAACCTTCGCAAAACGTGCCCTTTGTGCATTTTTTTTTCAGACAAAGTACCTCAAAAATTTCGATTTTCAAGGTTTGGTCTTTGAAGATTTGTCAGGACAAGACCTTCTTCATGGAAACTGGCTTAATTATTCCATACCCTATTTCACAATTGTGCTATTCCAAAAATATCAACGTCAGGAGTTACTTTCCTAATGAAAATGGCTTCATTTCGTACCTTAGTTCACATAGGTTCTATTTCGAGAAAAAAAAACAAAAACAGCCAGTTTCCATTTGAAAGCAAACCTTGAAAATGTATGTTTTTGGGCATGACACCATTTTTCTTTATTCAGAACCAAGTGTATTCCTCATTATCCTTCACGTTTATTTTTATTTTTCGATGGATCATCCAGCTTTCTCTTACAGGTTTATTGGGCATCTACTTCGACTGCTGGTCTGTAATAATGAAAAATTTGGTGCTCAGATTCAAAAGAACGTGAAAGAACTTGTTGGACATGAGATGTCTGCTGCTCTCTACCCAACTTTATTTGAACAAATTAAATCGGTTGTGGAAAAGTTTTTTGATCAACAATGTCAGGTATGAATAGATACGAGTACAAAAAGTCCCATTCGTGCAGCATAAGTGAATGAGCGAATTTCCCAAGAACTGTTTCAACCAATCTTTGGCCAGTTTTGAACTAGGTATATCAATTTTGGTTTATTATTTTTAATAATGAACCTTTGGAATCGACCAAGAAAAAAAATGTAACCCATCCCACAAAATTTGTTGGTTCACGTTTCAAGGTACGTACAGGGTGCTTAACTTCCTTTTTTCAAAACTGAATAAAACGCATTGTATGAATCAGAAAATTTGTAATTTGGTTTTTTACTAAAGTTTGGTTTTACATAGTTTTGAAGATGAAATCACTTAGATGACGTCCCCCATTCTCGATTCATTGAATACATATCCCACAATTCGAGCCATGCTCGCCTGATTCTTTCCCTCAGACGTTTCAAAACTGCCCAGTAGAACAAACCGTTCGCTCCCTACGAGAACTTAAGGGTTGGACTTACGATAAATCAGAAACATGAGCATGAATCGCAATAGAGACGTATTCTTCGTTCTGCTCTAATTTCGAATATTTATGTGAATTTAGTTATACACATGGTTTTTTCGGTTTTTTGATCCTGTACAAGATGAAGAAAGAATCAGATTAAACAACATACAAATAAAGCGAGTACGAGTATTTGGGAAAAACTCAGAAACCCAACGGCAATTGATGTGTATCAGACTGGGAAAAGGGCCTATACGCCACTCGGCAACTCGTTTTTTAATTATTGGCTATGATTTTAAGCCTATTGTATCAAGCTAAAATCCAAGGATACCCAGAAAAATAACAGTAACTTGAAATCTCTCGGTTAGATTGTTTGAGCTCACATGGAAACCCTGCCACAGAAAATCGTGTATCCCCAACATTTTGTATTTTTACGTATTGGCCCTTTAACGTGCTAAGCCTCGATAAGTGTGGAACGTTAATTGTCATTTAAACCTTAAAAACAATTTTTTGGCCATACTTTTTGAACATTTGATCCCTTATCGTTGTCTAAAATAGCTGGCCAATGAACTCGTCCTTTCTTTTGTTATTATTGACATTTTGTCAATTTTGGGCGTTTGCTTCTTAGGGTCAGCAATTGTCCATAGTGGAACATGTAAAACTACACTACCTACACCTGTACAACTGGAGGTACTGCCATAATTATATTTCCTCTCCTAGGTCATGGTTTCGGACATCAATACACAGTTTATCGAACACATCATTTTCATAATGAAAAATGTGCTAGACAGCAAAAGTGAACAACCTGCTGAACATCTTGGTGTTACGAGTATTGAGGGCATGATGCTAGCCGTTGTTCGGTATGTTAATGTTTTCTAATTTTTATTACCTACGTAAGTATAGAACTCCAAACTGGGTGGGCTGACGTCTTAGAATTTTTCAGTGTTCATTCAGTATTTTTGATATCTATATTCTTATTTTTATTTTGGCTTGACTACTAGTATGTTGGCGTGGTAGATAGTTACACCGCAAGAAAGCCTATATTAATGTACAGCTTGATATTACAGATACGTTCGTCATCTCGACATGACTGTACATGCTATTCACATAAAAACAAAACTGTGTCAACTAGTTGAGACAATGATGAAAAGAAGAGATGATTTGGCTTTTCGACAAGAAATGAAATTTCGCAACAAACTCGTTGAATATCTTACTGACTGGGTAATGGGCACCTCTCATCAAATAGCTCCTCCTGGTTCAGGGGATGTATCTGTGATTACAAGGTTAGTTGAGTTAGTGTGTTGTTATTGTGATCTTCAGGTCTTCATTGAATCTATTTTCAACTTGTACTACTGTAAATTATATATTTAGGGATCTTGATCAAGCTTGTATGGAAGCAGTCGCTGCTTTGTTGAGGGGATTGCCTTTACAACCTGAAGAATCTGACAGAGGAGACCTAATGGAAGCAAAAAGCCAGCTCTTTCTGAAGTAAGGATCAGTACCTACGTTTTATTTCATTTGCAATAATCAATAACCCTCTATATTTATAGACTTATCCCGTTAAATATAGATAGATTATGAGTTTTTAATCTCAACCGCCAAAGAATAGGTTGAGGTATCATGTTTACATTTACTTCTCACATAAGCCATTCATGTTAATATTTTATCACCACAATCACGAATACTTTCTTACCTTCAAAACAATTCAAAACAAAAACATTAAGAAGTTTTGATTTCTCTGAGTAGAGAAGTGAGTGTGTTTTTTTTCACTTCTAGCAATTGAAAAAATAGGCGTAGTTACAGAGTTTGAGAACTAAAATAGCATGAAGGGCTAAAGTTATTGTAGTAGGTAGCTAGTGTCTCGATGTAAAAGCAGCAATCTGCCATTCTGTATCCCTCCCCCTGGACCTCTGGTCTTCTTGCCGATCTGAAGACTGATGACTTTAGGCTAGGGATGCATGGTAGGTTGTATTGAAGGTTATGACAGCGCCTACCTGCAGGATATGGCGAGGCGAACTGCAGAAGGGCTGGACAACCTTGAGGATGAGGTTACAGCCTATCTAGGGAGAATCTTCCCACAGGTTGGGGATGCGACCATGGGGGATCTCCTCCTAGAGTGGTGTTGCATGGAGGAGTTTGTGGAGGAAGCATCTGGCACAT
Organism: Apolygus lucorum; assembly: GCA_009739505.2. Classification (NCBI taxonomy): domain Eukaryota; kingdom Metazoa; phylum Arthropoda; class Insecta; order Hemiptera; family Miridae; genus Apolygus; species Apolygus lucorum. The sequence goes on along the minus strand of CM019167.2, from coordinate 69,314,084 downwards.
GTAGCTGTGGAGGTACTGGGGAAGAACAAGTTCAACCCCCTCTCCAGTCATGACCCTGGGGAGCAAGTGGTACCGGGCTGGGATGAACTTTCATGCCATCCGCTGTGTTCAAGGGGTAGTCGTGGGACAACAGATACTCCTTGCCATGCCTGTCGGGGTGGAAATGAACATCTTTATCATGTACTGTAGCAGTGTTCGCAGACTCAGGGGGGCTGCATCCTATGTCATGATGCAGTTGCCAAGCAGATAGCAGGAGCCTTGTCATCTAGCAGCAGGGATGTTGAGAGGGAGAGATTATACCGCATGCTGAGCAACCAGGGTAAGAAGCCTGACATCATTGCCATCAAGCCTGACAGGTCTTGCATCATCCTAGATGCCCAGGTTTTCAATGGCAGCTTGGACATGGAGCAGACCTGGCGGGCTAAGATAAGAAAGTGTGACAGAGATTATTCATGGCAAGCGGTGTCAGAGCTAAAAGGAGTGGCACCCAACAACATCAGGGTGATGGCTGTAACCTTGTCATGGCACTGAATATGGTGCGGGAAGAGTGCCAGTGAGTTGTACGAGTTGGGCATCTCAGTAGGTGTACTCTGTGGTCACCAGACGCGTACTGCTCGGCTCATATTTGAACTGGTGGTCTTTTTATAGAGGCACTTCCCTTCACCCCTCTCCCCCACCCCTGATGAAGGAGGCATCATCCCTCATCCCTAGGGCCGGTGTTGGGTGAGTCCTCGGCGTCCTCCCCATTATATTTGATTTGTTTTTTTTTTTTTTAATTTTGTTTATTAATGGCGTGCCCCTTCCGTCTTTGAGGGGAGTTATTGCAACAACAACAAAAAAATATAGGGCATTATAATACACCGTTATTCACGTACTCCCTTGGTTACAGATACTTCACCCTGTTTATGAATCTCTTGAATGACTGCAGTGATGCCCAAGATGTTGAAAAAGAGATATCTCGACAACGGGTCTCAGATGGCAAACTAACTACTCTGCGTAATGCTACAATTCAAGCAATGTCAAACCTTTTATCGGCTAATATAGACAGTGGTTTGATGCATAGTATTGGTAAGTTCTGTCCAATGCTATATCTAATGAAACTTTCTGGTTGATCGAAATTTTAATTTCCAAACTCAAATCAGGATTCAGCTACCTTACGAGAGTATACACCTCCAGCAACCAATAATGAGCCTTTGGAATCGAGCGAGAAAAAAATGGAACCCCTCCAAAGAAAGTTCCCATGGACCGATTTTGATGAAATTGGTTTATCAGCTCTATTTGGAGCCTAGTTGTGCCCCAAAGATTTTGATTATTGTACGTCACTTCTAAGGGGTAAAAGGTGGCGGAAACCATTTTCAAAACGCCCCAGCTTGAAAACTTTCGAAATACCAGTATTGTTTTTCCATTAATTTCGTAGGGAATGGACACACATTGTCTCTACCACCTGTCTCCATGGCAAGTTGTAGATAGTTTTGATTTAAACCCAAATTATGACCCACCAAAGATCAACCATTTATTGTTAAATGCGCGTTTATTGTGACATTTATCTGAACAGGTGGGTTTTGAGATTTGCTCTAAGAACGCAAACCCCTCCCCTCCTACCAACCCCTTAAGCTGGGCAAACAGAGCGAGGCACGGCAAAAATACTGCTTCATTCATTGTTTTGTTTGCTCCTGAGGCAACGAATAGAGGCCACCGCACGAGGCAGCAATCTATTTCATATTTGGCAGTTCAGAAGAGTGCATAGAAAAGATTGAAAAAAGCGTAGGGTAAAAATTTGCCATTTGATCTGAATGGGCAAGACGTTATTACTGACGCCATCTCCTGGCACAAAAAATTTGCTTTAAACAATGTTCTATTGCCAATGAATTTTTTTCCCTTAAATTTCCCTGTACCCAAGCTCATGATAACTCTATAAATCTCCTTTTGTAGTGAAACTATGAGACTTTCCATTTTCTTCTCTACACTACACTATATCAATCTCCCGCAAGCCGTCCTTCATGAGAATCAAATTGTGGTCATTTTTGTCGTCCCTCTTCCACAGTACTGGGTGTTTTTCAAACTCTTTCACTAGCGAAATTGACATCTCGTTGTCCCCACTCATACCTACTCAATACCAATACCCAAAGCGCAACAAACCCAATTCGAACCCTACAAGGGGAGGTGGAGAAGTGAAACAAGTATTTTTACTCGGTACCCCATCCACACCAATACAGCAAGCGTGCGTGTGTTCGCCTCCGCATGCCTCAGGCTGTTGGGCGAAAGGGCCGAGGGAGTTTGCCTCGCCTTGGAAACACGTCCACATCTGCACGCTTGCCGCGCCACGGGCTGCCTCATGCGCTGCCTCGTACTACGCGTGTACCTTTAGAAGATACCTTTAGAAGACAAACACATACAGAAAAATAACAAACCATGTAATAATTTGTAACTTGTAATTTGCAATAATTTGTAATGTGATAATTTGCAACATTTAAAAAAATGATATTTGGTATATGGTAGCTTCCATTTCAAGTCTATTTGTGCCCTGAAGATTTTGGTTATTGTCAGTCACTTCCGAGAGGAGGAAAAGATGGAGTTGAAATTTTCTAAATTTCCTACCTCGAAAACTGTCTATATGAAGGTATTCTTTTTTCATTTGTTTAAAATACAGAGGATTTTGTATAATCGAATGAGACCACCGTGAGCTCTGTGGGACCAGCTGTTCGTACATATGGTAGGCAACAAAAAATAAAGTGGAGAACAGAAAATAGTCAGTCCTTAACATTTGGGCTACAGCATATCTGTACGTTGCAGATAGCTTTTGTCAGTTTGGCTTCATGGCTGGCTACGTCATAGTCCATCATTTGTTCCATAATCTCAATTTTATCGGCTTATCAATTTTATTTTAATCAACGTTTTCTTGGCAAACTGGTTGGAGTACCGTTATCCCTGATACTTTTAGGGCCAGTTTCACTTCTTCGATTTAAACTTTACTGGTGGTGGTCATAATGAAACGACCAGATTCCTGATACATGGATTTAATATCAATTCTAGCCCCTAAGATAAAACCAGCCCTTGGAAACAAACTTTTTTTTTCAATTAGTAGGATACTTAGTAGAATCAGTTTGAATCTTTCATTATTTAGAATATTGCAGCATTAATGTTATCTGTTACCTATGTTTTCAGATCTGGGTTATAATCGTGACTTGCAAACTCGTGCAGCATTCATGGAAGTACTAACGAAAATTCTACAACAGGGAACTGAATTTGATACACTCGCTGAAACTGTTCTTGCTGATCGATTTGAACAACTTGTTCAACTGGTCACTATGATTAGTGACAAAGGAGAGCTACCAATTGCCATGGCTTTAGCTAACGTAGTAACTACAGCTCAAATGGTAATAAATCAGAGTGGACTCATCTACTTTTTTTAGTTAGACATTTGAGTTTACCTGTTGAATTTGTTCATTCATATTGTACTGTTATGGAAAGTAAAACTAAAAATTAAAGTAAACAACCATCTCAGGTTGAATTTTCGTCTGACCGCCTTTCAGAGAGAACATCAGAATATTAATTTTACAATTTATTTCAGTATTTTCTTTTCATTCATTGCGTGACCCCTCCGCCTCTTAGGGGAGATACTTGGAGAAAAAAACGCATTTCCAGCTATAGAAATAAATGTACAGTTGTTATCTTCGACATACATTTTATTCCTATATTCTACTTCATTCTTCGAAAATATTTTCTTATTCTTGCGCTTATTTATACCCAATCCCGCATCATGATCTCGATGGTCAATAGAGTGCGACCTCAGTGCAATACAGAACAGAAATATACTTTAGATATAGTAGGTAGTTATGTTTTCCTCTACTTACTAGGGATGGTGTAGAACTGTGCTACAAGATCAGTACCTAGCTCGTAATATGTGCAATAGTAATAGTTTTCGTGCTTCCACACCTAGGAGTGAGGGCTGTTTGAACTTTAATGCCATCGCCTCTGAAGGTATTATATAATTAGGTATATTATAATAATTACACCTACAGATATAATGCACAATTCCCACTCACAATAATTGCCATACTGCCTTTGGATCAGTTTCCTTACAGTTTTTGGATCATTTTTCCTTTAGTCCTTGGACCAGTTTCCATTTGTATTGATCAGTCTCCATTCAATATTCGAATCAGGAGCCTTAGTTTTTGGTTTGTTTCCATACTGTGGATCAATTATTCAGAGGTTTTTTGATATTTTTCTTATTGTATTCCGATCAGTTTCTCAACTGTCTTTGAAGATAGATTAAATCAAAAGTCCCAACTTACTAATAATTCGTGGGTATATTCACACTGCTTACTATCAGACTAAAGACCAAGACTTTTCATTCCCGTACAGTTGGCTCCCGGAGCTGGCAGGCAACCCTGTTGGCACTTTCTTATCCACTACGAGCGCTGGGCTCGGTAGAACATATTTCAAAAAGAACCAGGCAGATTGGTTCTAGAATAAACAAATGCGAGGTGCCCAAACGTACAAAAAAACGCTCCAAATTATTACACAATGGTTTATTATTTTCTTAATAATTAACCATTGTGTAATAATTTGGAGCCTTTTTTTGTACGTTTGGGCACCTCGCATTTGTTTATTCTAGAACCAATCTGCCTGGTTCCTTTTTAAAGAACTCGGCTTCGCCATTAATAGTACTGTTGACTCATCAAAAATTAACTTCCCTCGACCGGGGATCGATCTCCTAACATTCCGATTCTGAATCGGAGCTCCTACCACTTCAGCTGAGGAAGTGAATGGACAGAAATGCGAAGAGGTCGCTGATCACAACATCTCCCCCCCCCCCTTAGGAAATCTTAGGTACTCCGTTACCTAGTCAGAGAGGTGAGAGGCAGCTTTGGCCGGCGTTTTCCAACCCAGTGAGAACGCGCTATTTTTTACCGGCTTCGGAGTTTTTGTTATTGTTCCTTATTGACGCCCCTTATTGACGCCCGGGGGATCTGCTGACTTCAACATTTGTCCAAATATGCGGTGGCTCGACTCGTGTCTTGGGAGGGAGTTGTTTTGATGACCTAATCTTAATGAATTATTGTTTCTCTAGGGGTATTCATGGTCTGATTCGATCGTCGTAAACTCTGGGGTCTCATGAGGCTCCCACATTTTCTCCCATCCAGTCGTCGAAAATCGAATTGTGCGTAGCCCTCCTTGCGGCATCAGACGATAACCAAGTCATTGTCAAAAGAACCGCTTGTTCATTAATTTCCTTTTAGTTAAAAAATGAGAATACCCCAGAGGTTCCTAATAAAATCCTTTAACAAAGTTCCTAGTAAACGAAAGAAAAATCTACGGCTAAAATTAAAAAAGGATCATTCTTCAGACTTCTGAATAGGTACCTACCTACCGATGAGGAGCCTTGTCTCAAAGAAAAACCCTTGCTACTTCCGTCACACAATTTTGAACGCATTTTGGTACTTATCTCATGGCTGAAACATGTTCGATGCTAGAAAGGAGAATGTGCTATGCTCACTTTAATGCCAACAAGCAGCATTTCCACTTCTCCAGCAGACCATCAGATGGTCGCGTTTTTCCCTAGCCCCTTAGGTGGCTCAGCTCCACTCTTTTAATCGAGAAAAAACCCACTATGAACAGAATAAAAAAGAAATAAAGGAACGGAAAAACGGAATAAAAATAAAAAAGGTGTTGTTAAAAGAAAAACTCAAAATGAAAGGACGAGAAGATCTGATTTTTGTTGATTTTATCATAGTTGCTTTCACAACTGCCACTAGCGCTAGGATCACATTTTGTAATTCGACGTTGAAATTCGATTTACGACGCCTTCAGCCCATGGTAAATCGAATCGTCGTATTAGCCGGTGCGCATGCGCATTGACTCTCGTCGAATCTCCAAATTCGATGATTCGTCGTCGAACCTCCCAGACCATGAATACCCCTTCTGAGAAATGCTGAGTAGACCATTTGGGTCCTACCGACTGCGCCACACTGTTGAATCATCAAAAATTAACTTCCCTCGACCGGGGATCGATCTCCTACCATTCCGATTCTGAATCGGAGCTCCTACCACTTGAGCTAAGGAAGTGAATGGACAGAAATGCGAAGAGGTAGCTGATCACAACAGTACATACCTCTTGATAGAAATCATCTCTCAGCAAAACATTTTCATCCCTAAGTTGCAGGTGTCTTCGTTAAGAAATTTGGTTTCTAGTTGGAAGAATTATCTTAGAAGAAACAAAAAGATCGCATTTTCGGCCCAGTGGTAGGTACCTAGGCAAAAAATGTATTCTATTTTTGAATTCTACATTCCTTGAAACATAAACCTTCATATTTTCAGGGGAGGGGGGGGGATATATTTTTTCTCACTCGATACTTGAGGTTCATTATTGAAACTAATAAACCAAAAATCTTCGTCCCATGACACATCGAATTGTTATAGTTCCTCCTTCGCGCGTACCCGCCTTTGAATTCGGCAAAAAACGCTGTTTGATGTGTAATTTGTCATTTTAATGCGAAGCAAATTTTGGGAGTATGCCATGCTTTTGCAACTACAAGTTAATGTTATCATTGCTATGTTTTGTTGGCCATTTCCTTTGTGAATATTTTATATTGTTTGAAATAATTTTCCAGGATGAGCTGGCGAGAGTTTTCGTTACTCTATTTGATGCAAAACATCTGCTCTCACCTTTGTTATGGAACATGTTCTACCGTGAAGTAGAAGTATCAGATTGCATGCAAACGTTATTCAGGGGGAATTCTCTTGGCTCCAAGATTATGGCCTTTTGTTTCAAAATTTATGGAGGGACCTATTTGCAGAACTTACTCGAACCTCATATTAGACCACTCATGGAAGGAACTCCACCTTCTTTGGAAGTTGACCCAGCAAGGTAAGCCAACCCTGAGAGATGATTTATCATGGTTTCACTTTTCCCGGATTTTCGTCCTTATATTTCTTGTTCTATTTATAACACTGGTAGATAAAGTTACTGGAACATACTGACTAGGTGTATCCAATTTGATTGAAAATGAGGTTTCTTATAAAAACTCCCCTGTTTCTTATAAAAATTGTTAAGAGAGACACTCTAGTAAGGTCTATTTGAGCAAAAGTTCTATTGCTCCATTTGTGCTTATCAACGAGTCTATCTTGGAAAATTTGATAAGGAACTGGAGGAACCTCATTATCGATATAATTGTAAATATGTATGAGTTACAACATACTAGTGTTGCGGCGTTCTAGCTCAGTAGATTTCACTGATAAAAGGTGAGGACGAACAAGCGAGGGGAGGTACTTCAATAACTAAGAAGGGAACATGTCAATGGAGTAGGGGAAGTCAATGACTCTCCCCTCCTGGCCTATAAATTAGATGATCTCTCGATCATTCACCCCACAAATCTTGGACTTCTTGTAATTTCACAACCAACTAATCGTTTCGCTCGACTCTGCCAATATTTGCATATCAACTTACCTCTACTTTCCTCACCATCCTAAGAAAGAATGAGAGTCAAAACTGAGCCGGTCTTTTCTATCCTTTCTTAAATTCTCTTTTCCAATTTTCCATTAGCTATCTAAAAACGGTTTTGGACCAATTATAGATAATTTTATACCTAAACCAATTTCGTTCAATGGTCGGAATTGATTCCTCTCTATTATTTACTCTACATCTTTCAACCTTCCACTTCGTTTTTGCTTGGGTTCTTTTCAATAAAAAGCAAGCCAAGTACTCAGTCCCACTGTATTAGGTTTTATTCAGTTCTAACACGCAAAAGTTCAATTCAAATTGCAACAACTAGGTTGGTTAGATCATCGAGATAAGAATAAGTCGAGAGTACATGACAACTCAATCTACTCACTTTTCCGGGTTAGGTTATGGCCACAACAAGTATGAGTCCGTCGTTCCCACTGTATTTTACACCACTAATCACTAGTCGGGTTGGGTTTGCAAAGTCTCTGGGACAAAGGTTGGTTGTAGAAGTGAAAGAGCAGTGAAGCAACCACCAATTCCACCCAAAGCTCACCCATCATACTCTGTCTAATTATTCTAATTTATTTATATTATTGCTTATTACTATAGTTACTTATTCTTAATGGATTAAGCAGAAGAAAACAGTAGGTTCTTGTACTAGCTATTTGAAAACACAATTATATTATCTGCTTATTAGGTAGCTATATGTTTGAAATTCTTACTCACAACTTATATACAATATTCTGTGATTTTTTCAGGATTGACCCAAATGAAGATATTGAAACCAACAAGACAAATCTAATTGATATAACTCAAAAAGTTTTTGATTCCATTGTCTCATCAGCTGACAAGTAAGCAAATAACTTGATAATGAAGTGGAACCCAGTGACCCTCTGTACCATAATCTATGTCAATTGTGTTCATATGGAACATATGTGTCACTTCACATCTCAAATTATAGAGTATTTCCCAAGCACATTCCATGCTTATGAGTTTACCAAAATATTTGCTATAAACATTAGCTAATTTGATCTATCTTCATGATGGTCAATGTTGTTGTGTTCTACAGGTTTCCACCCCAGTTAAGAAGCATGTGTCATTGTCTTTATCAAGTTTTGAGCAAAAGATTTCCTCAAGTTCCTCAAATTAATATTGGAGCAGTTGGAACTGTTATTTTTCTTCGCTTCATAAATCCTGCCATTGGTAAGAATTGTCATACACCTACATATATACTTTCACCTAGATTTACTTTTTTTTTCAATGTAAAGAAAAAGATGTTTTGGCTCATTGGCAATCATTTCATTTCACTAACTACTTCATATTAGTCAGTATTTGAGACAAATCTTTGAGGATTGAAAAGTTATGTTTTCTAAAAGAGTCTCCGTTCCATCAGCCTTTTGGATCGTGTGTTGAGTGAGATAGCTAAGTTTACCTTTGACAGCATCTCCAGATGCTGGAGATGCGCCTTTGAAAACGACTTTTCTTATTATTAGTTTGAATGGTTCTTGATTTTTAGAAGATTATGTTGTATGATAGTCACATTTGTAACTTTTGTGACTCATTTCTTTTTCTATAGTGTCTCCTCAAGAAATGGGTATTGTTTCCAAGAATGTTCCTCAGTCTGTCAAGAGAGGACTCATGTTGATGTCAAAAATTCTTCAGAACATCGCTAATCATGTAGAGTTCAGCAAGGAGCAGCACATGATACCGTTCAATGATTTCTTAAGATCTCATTTCGAAATTGCTAGAAGGTGGGTTGTAGACCAAATTTAATTTATGACGATGTAGTAGGAGTAAGGAAAATAAAAATCAGAATAATATACTATCTGGAGTACCTATAGGAAGTTAAAAATTCAATCGGAAGAGATACCGACCTATCTAAAAATTTGAATTTCAATCTTTGCAGATTTTTCATTCAAATTGCATCTGATTGTGAGACAGAAGACCAAGGTTCACATTCAATGTCATTCATCAGTGACTCCAACGTATTAGCCCTTCATCGATTGCTGTGGAATCATCAAGAACGAATTGGAGATTACCTCTCTAGCAGTAGAGATCACAAAGCAGTGGGTCGGAGGCCTTTTGACAAGATGGCAACATTGCTCGCATATCTTGGCCCTCCAGAGCATAAACCCGTTGATTCTCAGTACGTGAATAATGTTACACTTTCATTGAAACAAATAGGATTCTCTCGACAGCACTTGATATGCCCACGGCTATAACCACATGGAAAGTTTTCGTCACTTCTGCATAAAATAAAATCAGGATTCAAGGTTTGAGGCATCGGATAGGATAGAGAATAGTGGCTGTGGGTAGTTCCTCCATTGAAAATTACGAAGTATCACTTCTGATATTCTGTTCCTAGGATAAGCAGTAAAATTATTTCGTTTGTTAGGGATTGAGCCCCTGAGCTAGATACTTATAATTATTAATACCAAGAGATACAGAGGCAACCAGGGAGCTATTTCTTGTAATCAGTGGTACCTAGGTATTACATCCCTACCGTAACATTGAACTTGTAAAAGACGAATGGTTTGAATCAAAATAATTTGACATTCTGATTCGTGTTAAGTGAAATAGTAGAAATAGATTAATATCGGAGCATGCAGTTTGATGGCTATTTCAAATAAAATCTTCTTCTTAAATCATGCCCTAACCCTCAATATGTTGTTGGTTTTTATTCATGTCTTTATTTATTTCAGTTTACTTTTTTCATCGTACCCTAGGTGGGGTTCAATTGAGATGTCTGGCAACAATTTCGAAGAAATAATGGTCAAACATAATATGCACGAAAAAGATGAATTTAAAAGTATCAAGTCTTTGAACATATTTTATCAAGCTGGAACGTCCAAGGCTGGTTATCCAGTTTTTTACTATGTTGCTCGCCGATACAAGTTAGTGTTTTTTCTCGACACGTTGGTCTCTCCTATTTGTTTGTATTCCTGTGTTTTTTCTCATCCAAATAGTAAGGAATTTTGTTGACACATGTGCCAATAATGAGAGCTAGTATATTTAAATAATAGCATCAATAATTCGTACATATATTCGTACTGGTGTTTTTTATGTTGACATAATGTCTTTATTTTTATGTAATTTCGATATATTGCGATCATTTATAGGTTTCATATTCATTAAATCAATCGCATTGCACTCTTAATAGAAATGAATGTCTTACTAGAATCTCGTTTATTTTATACTCACTTGAAGTTCTTTATATTTTATAGACTGAACTGAGTTAAGTTGCATTGTTGTCAAAACTCATGCCAGCGTTATGAATATGATTGGTTTGGTTCATGTAGAAGGAATTTAGTTGTATAGATTCACTATTATCAATGTAGCGGTGACACCAGTTCTCTTGATTTTCAGGATCGGTGAGACGAACGGCGATTTGTTGATTTATCATGTTATACTGACATTGAAACCGTTCTGCCATACCCCTTTCGAAATCGTCGTTGATTTCACTCACACGTGTTCCGACAATAGATTTCGGTAATGTATTTATCAAACACACTATTTAATCTTCCTCTTGAATTTGAACACGAAGGATTATTATAATATTCTGCGTGTATTTTCTCACAGTTGATATTGATTACGTGAAATGTGAAATTTTAGATTCTGTAAATATCCTTAGAAATTTGGTTTAAGAAAGGGCCCTCGAATTTTTGATATCATGTTTTATAATCAGTACCTGCTCCATCAAAATAGGAGATGGCCTAAATTCACCACCTACCGAATTATCTTTCTCGAGAAGGAGTTCTCAACAAAATTCTTGTATGGCTGTCCCCCTCAATTTTGCTTCCGAGTCCACCAAGGTAGCGGAAGCTTTGTTTTCACTTTTCAAGGACGAAAAAAAAAGTTCTCCAAAATCAAAATTTTCACTCGCGTTTTGCGTTTTAGACCTTCCTGAACAATTTTGGTTCCGTGTCTGTCTGTCTGTGTGTCTGTCCGTCTGTCATCAATTCCTTGTAACGCGCATAACTATACGAAGTTATTGTCCGATTTCGATGAAATTTTCAGGGATTGTGCGGGTTGGTGTGTAGACGGTCCCCTATGAAAATCATCATCCTCGGACTGATACAAGCGACTGCGCATGCGCAAACGTGAATTCCTTGTAACGGCCCTAACTTCTACATTTTCCATTCGATTTCAATGAAATTTTCAGGGATGTTACAGATTAGTATCTAGATGGTCCCCTATGAAAATCACTCCCTTCAGATTGATAGTAGCTACTGCGCATGCGCAAACGTGAATTTCCTTCTAACGGCCATAACTTCCACATTTTCCACTCGATTTCGATGAAATTTTCAGGGATTATGTGGATTAGGTTGTAGATGGTCCCCTATGAAAATCATCATCCCCGGGCTGATAGAAGCGACTGCGCATGCGCAAACGTGAATTCCTTGTAACGGCCATAACTTCTACATTTTCAATCTGATTTCAATAAAATTTTCAGGGATGTTACAGATTAGTATTTAGATGGTCCCCTAAGAAAATCACCACCTTCGGACTGATAGCCACTGCGCATGCGCAAACGTGAATTTCCTTGTAACGTCCATAACTTCCACATTTTCCATCCGATTTCAATGAAATTTTCAGGGATGTTACAGAGTAGTGTTTAGATGGTCCCCTATGAAAATCATAGAGAATTGTTTTTCATAGAGGGATTCATTCATAGAGGGATGGTCTCCTGTGAGAATCTCAAATCTTATACATCACAAGGCTTCAATAGCTCAGAGGACAGAGTCTTGATTTGTGCTCCAGGGATCGCGGGTTCGAATCCCAGCCGAGGCTAAGAATTTTTTTGATCCAATCACATACATCTACTCACTTAATTTTTCATCCGAATTTGATGAAATTTTCTAGGATTGTCCTGATTAGCGTGTAGATGGTCCCCTATGAGGGTAGTGAAAGGTACTTAGAGATTGGTGTTTTGAGATTAACTACTATGCATCGGATCATCTATACAATCGGGTTATGGATACGAGGAAGCTATGTGCCACACCCACTTGGCAGACTTTTTTTTTTCTAGGAAAAAATGTGAGATTTTACATATAAGTGCAATATCACAGTCATTCAAAATATGTGAAACAGGTTCCGATTCTACTTGAACTTTCACTGCAAACATACCCAAACCAGATTACAATTCCAAGTGAAAATGAAACTGTTATATCATGGTCTCACTTGAGGCGATTGAAGTGTCACATTTGGGAACGTACGCCGGAAAAATTCAGAGGACAGTACATTATGTTTTGACCCAGTGTCAATTTGGAATGACATGAGTTTATCTTGAACTAGTAGTTCGATGCAAAATAGAGACCCAGCAGTTGTCGGAATTTCTGTAGCCATACTGAAAAAAGTAGTTGCTGCTGGAGCTAGAAACTTGCGTTCTGTCTTATTTCTGAACTGTTTTGACGGACACACATGTGCCAATTGTCCCTTGGCTTGGCATGTACGGCACAAATAATCCTTAAAATGTCCATAACAGACCTCGTTAGGTCGCAGTTGAAGGAGTTTGTGAATCAACTCAATAAAGACCTCCTACTTATTTTTTAAAAAATCCTTAAAATGACAACGTCCTGAATGTCAGCGTCCACAATAAACACAGCGAGGGTTTGCATTGACAGCTTTTGAGAGGCTGGTTGGAAACCCTGTCCCTTTTTACCCTTCCTTTGGGGTTTACGTTGCCGAAAATAATTCTAATCGGTGGGCAAATCAACAGGTTCCCCCTTTATTTCAGCCTGATTGCGCTGATCAGCCCTCTGAGCCAATACTCTCTCTTTCCCTGCTGATAACTCGTCGATATAAGTGAAAGTCACTGTTGTGAGGGACGCATCTCCCTCAAAAAGGCGGTCTTGAATCGGACCTTTATCATAACCAGACACAAATATGTCACGCAAAATGGTTTGAATCTCAGAACCAAACTTACAATTCGCCGCTGGACTACGAAGCTGGGCTGACCACGTCCGAGCTGATTCGTCCAGTCGCTTCCTCGCCAAATAAAACAAATACCTCGCAGCAAAATACGATTGAGGCGGGGCGAAAAGTTTAGCCATCAACGCGATCAACTTCGTGTAATCCGTCTGATCCAAAGACGAACACAAAGGCTGTCAAGGAATCTGAATGTGCTCTCACTGAGAGACGTCACGAGTGTAGCCTTTCTCAACTCAACATTAGCTGTAGTCACCCCATCAAGGACGTATGACTGCGTGCCTAGACCGTGAAAAACTCGAAAGTCGTTAGTAGAATGGTCGAAATACAACCAATGAGATTACTGAGTCGTCATGATGAACCGCTATCAAGAATTTTGAACAAAAAGAACGATCAAGACAAACGTCACAAGGCCAACCACAAACGTTCGTGTTCGATTCCTGTGTCGCTAATATTGTGACTTAAAAATTTCACTTCTGTCACATTGAAAATGCATTTTTCTGGGTTTAGTGTAATACCTATGATTTTTAATCTCGTGAGTAGGTATTCTGTCTGTTAATTTCTCCGAGTCCCCTTTGTGGGAGTATGAAGAAGGAAGTCGTCTATAGCGATTTCGACGGTTTTTATTTCTTTCAAGGCATTACTCTTTCGTTCTTAAAAGACTCCGGGCGCTGACGATAAACCAAAGGGAAGACGAAGTAAGCAAAATCATCCCCAAGGCGTAGAAAAAGTTAAATGCTTGGAAGATCGGTCAGATACGCGAATTTGTCAGAATCTTCTTTTTTATCTAGCTTTGTGAACCTTTTCGAACCATGAAGCCTTGGCGCCACGTCATCCATTGTCGTGAGGGAATAGTGACGTCTTTCTATATTGCGGTTCAAATCAAGACATATCTGTGGTTGCTTTATTTTTCAAACTACGACCATAGGCGGTACGCAAGGTGCAGGTTCCTTGATCGGCGCTATAATTCCATTTTTGGCCATTTTATCAAGTTCAGCCTCGACCTGATCACGCACTGAAAAGGGAATTTTTCTGGGAGGGTATGTTTTGAACAATGGATTGTCCACCAGATCAATGTCGTCAATATCCTTTCAAACATCCAATGCCTGTGAAATTAGCCATAGAAATCAGGCGCGTCTAGACTGACCCGCAACACACCACGAGTCCTGCGGCCGTCTCGTTCTGTTACAACAAAACTTATCATCCGCTACATAACTTCTCAAATCCATCAAAAAACCAATTTCTTCTGAAAATTTCTTTAGGCTGTCACGTAACTGAAGCCTGTAGAATTATATAACAACATCGGTATTAATTAGTGCATTTAGGTAAGGTAGGCTAGGTAGGCTAAGTAGATATTTTTGTAACGTGCGAAAATGTTCGAAATATTGACTGAACTCACCTGTTTTATCGACTGAAAATCGACCAAATTTCAGTATTGTGTCAACCAATTAGGCAAGAGATATATATCGCAGAATTTTTTCACGTAAGTGGGTACTTACGAATCATCTATGGCTGGGTAGCCATAGATGATTCGTGCATGAGGACGTGTGTTACAGCTACGTAACGAGCGGTTCAGGAACTTCTTATATTGATTAATTTTCTTCTTCAAAATGTATATCCACCAAATTTTAGTGTATTTTTAAGGACATGTTGCTCTAACATGTAGCAGAGATTTGAAGGTGGCTATTTTTTGATAATTGCAAAAGTTTCGTTCTGTGACAGTTGTGATTACAGAACCACGACTACGAAACAGGTGGCTCAGGAAAGTATCTTATTATCGATTACTTTTCTTCTTCAAAATTGCCACCCACCAAATTTTAGTATTTTGTAAGAATGGACGAAATTAATGGTTGGCATTATACCGACATTTGGTAGCTTTCGGTCCAGTGGGAACGTCTATTGTTTGGTAACAGGTTATTTTAGTCGAAAATTTACAAAAGAAATTCACCTTCAAATCTCATCAAACTATAGTAAATGTTAGATCAACATGTCCTTAACAAGGTACAATAATTTTGGTGAGAATTTGAAGATGTTTTTTGCTTTTGCTTACTTTTGCAGTAATTCTACGCTCAGAAAAAAACATTCAGAAGGCAGGTTTTCGAAGAATTTCATGTTTGAATTTGAATTTAGGTCATCCTGTTCACAGATAGGTAGATACACTGTACGCTAGAGTTATCATTCCTTTGAGTTTCGCAAACCACCTTTGTGTTATTATTTTTAGATTCATAGGCGGCAGTGACAGTGATTTAATTATTTTCAGAACTGACTTCTTGCAAAAATGGTTTCATGTATTACCTGACATGGCTTACTGCAACTGCCATGCAACGTACATCTATAATTGCAATAGTTGGGTTCGAGAATATACCAAGTATCATGATCGCATTCTTGCTTCAATAAAAGTAAGTTTCAACTTCGCATCTAAATAAATCCGATTTTGCTTGTTTTAGACTCACACGATACTATTTATGAGCTATTGCATTTTTTATTGCAGGGTAATCGCAAATTGATATTCATTGAAACTCCCAGTCGAATCAATGATTTTATAGAGCTTGACCAACAAAAGCTACCTGGTGCCACGCTGTCACTGGATGAAGATCTAAAAGTATTCAACAATGCACTAAAACTTTCTCATAAGGATACAAAAGTTGCTATCAAGGTTTGTTACAAAATTCTCCTATATTCGTACTTGTATTGTACAACTTTTTTCTTTTTTTATGAAATGCTTATGCCCAGGGGATAAAAGGTCATTCTAATCCTTAATTTGTTCAAATCGCTATACATATATTTCAGAGAACTGTATTGAAAGAATTCCCATCTCTATAAAAAAAAAAATTGGTCAACAAAATGAGGTGTTCGCACAATGTTGGGCAAATACATAGGCTACTCTTGATTCAAATACCATGAAAATATTATTGTATCACATGGAATCCAAGTATTTTGTTCTTTAATTTGTGAATAGGTACCTATCGACATAAATTAGAATATTGATTGAAATTTTGGATCTTTTGAGTTTCTTCTTCCAGTGGTCACAATATGTTCAAAAACATGCTAATAAATTCTCTTCTTCTGGTTGTTCATCCAGGTTGGACCATCGGCAATACAAATCACTTCTGCTGAGAAAACCAAAGTGTTATCACATTCAGTTTTGTTGAATGATGTCTACTACGCTTCTGAAATCGAGGAAGTTTGTCTTGTTGATGATAACCAGTTTACGTTGACGATTGCCAATGAATCAGGACCTCTATCATTCATTCATAACGACTGTGACAGTATTGTTCAAGCTATTATCCATATCAGAAACCGATGGGAGTTGTCCCAACCAGTAAGTTTACTCATCTAATCGCTTTCTTCGTTCTCTTGTTCAAGTGGGTGTCCAGTGAGATCAATTTACTTGGTCATGTGAGATGCTGTTTTCTGGAATTTTTTTCTCATGGTGTTACAATATTGCTGGTTTGTAGTACATCAGGATTGTAATCTTACAATGTTTTGTCTCGCTGGTTTTTGGTTTATGGGGCTTATATTATCACTAGATTGTAGTACAGCGGGATTTTAATCTCATAGGGATGTAGTCTCGCAAAAAGTAGAAGTAGTCTAGTGAGAAGGTGGCTGGATATTTGAACGCCGCCCCTACCCCTCCCCACCCAAAATCGCCCCCCTCGCCATCACCAGGAATCAAAATCCGAAGGCTAGGTTCTGCAAGTGGCTATTAGGCCACTTTTTGAAAATGTTCAAAATTGGAACACATTTTTTTGGAGCAGTGTGCAAAAATTCACACTTTCTGAACCAATTATCCACAATTCTACGATAATCTTGAAGAGAAATCCGTTTGCGGAATTAAAATATCTCGATCCGGTCCCAAATGAGGAGTAAACAAAATTTTCTTTATTTTGGTGCTACCACGTGGTGGCAGATTTCACAACTACACTTGTGACATTTAGCCTTAACAGTGATGAATTTGCTTTTCCAGGATTCTGTTACAGTTCATCAAAAAATTAGACCTAAGGATGTACCTGGCACACTTCTCAATATGGCATTGTTGAATTTAGGATCTGCTGATCCAAGTTTGCGTACAGCAGCATACAATCAACTATGTGCTTTAACAGCAACTTTTGACTTGAAAATTGAGGGTCAATTGTTGGAGACTTCCGGTGAGTAAAGCATAGTTATCCCCCTTTCCAAATTTGTTGGTAAAAGTTAATAAAATAGAGGTAAGCTAAGCTTTGTGATTGTGTTCCTTACTTATCCGCCAACTTGAGGAAGAAATAAATTATTATGTATTTTACAGGCTTGTGTATACCATCCAATAACACAATTTTCATCAAATCAGTGAGTGAAAAATTGGCTACAAACGAACCTCACCTTACTTTGGAATTTCTTGAAGAATGTATTCAAGGATTCAGGGTTTCAAATATAGAACTAAAACATTTATGTCTCGAATATATGACGCCATGGCTTCCAAATCTAGTAAGGTTAGTTGTTACCAATGTATTTCATTAATGACGTGTAGACTCAACAAATGAGGAATTTCACCATGTCGGAATTTCCTATTTTTGACCCCAAAATCGGATTCAGCACCTCGAAAAACCTCCTAAGGCCAACTTTCAGCCCGAACTTCTTAATTTACGAATAAACAAAACAGTGAAGAAAATACGAATGTTTAAAAAAAACCGGGAAAATGACGTCATTTATGGCCGCTTGAAGCGCTGAGATCGAGAAATCTATAATCCCCAGATGCAAAATTTCACGAAGCAGTAAAGTTCGAAATCGAAAAACTGAAGAAAAAAATAGAAAAAGCAATATGGGGAAATTTAGGTTTCCCCTGTTTTTGTTTGATAAATTTTCTCTTAGAAAACACGATTTCGTTGTCCCAATGGGCAACACTGGGAGGAGACGGCGATCCAAACAGCCCAATCAGCGAGCGTTCCTGCTTCATGTCCGTTTTCCCGGTTAGTTTTGAAATCAAAAATTTTGATTGTCTCCCAAAAATAACAGGAGACTTATTTTCCGAAATCAGCCCGATTTTCATCTATCCCACACCATTAACTATTCAGGAAAAATGCAAACAGAATTCGGTGAAATTCCTCATTTTCAGAATGGAAGTGATCTGGGTTGCTTTTTTCTAACAACATGATAACTGCTTAGTAAATAGTTATCACTACCCATAAAGATCTTAGAAAGTAGAATAATTATGAATATTTTTCGTCTGAGTTACATTTTTATCTTCCTGTAGGCAATTAGCCTAATAATAAAACATACTTTATAATGTCCCTCCTTTAAAAAACGTACGATATAAATAGATTATTTGACTAATATACTCAAGTCAGTAAAGACGCTGTTATTTGCATTAAAGAATCGTGAATTATTATTTGTTTTACAATGTTCCTATGACCGAAGAGGAATTTCAGTGAATTCTGTTTCCATTTTTCCTGAATAGTTTATGGTGTGGGACATATGAAAATAGGGTTGATAGAGAAAAATAAGGCATTTTCCTGTTATTAAAAATTTGTGTTTTCTAAAAATAACCGGGAAAACCGATTCCTTCAACGTACTGCAGGGGCGCTCATACATTGACTGTCGCAATCGCCGCATCCTCCCATTGTTCGCCTCTGAAGACTATCCAAAGTGAGATTTCACGATCTCAGCGGTAAACGTCATCATGAAATGGCAACCGGTTTCAATGTGTGATTTTTTACACAGTGTTGTTTATTTGTAAACTAGGAAGTATGAGCTGAACGTTTGCTGATGGGGGATTTTCTAAATAGTGATTCCGATTTTGAAGTAGAAAATTGAAAATACCGACTTGCTGAAATTTCTCATTATTGTATTCCTATACTATTTCACATTCTCGAGTTCGTTTGTTTATCAATCTGACTTCTTTCAGGTTTTGTAAACCTGCAGATGAGAATAAACGACAGCAAAAAGTTGTTCAAATACTAGAAAAGCTTATTGTTCTGACGAAGCAGGAGGTAGAGATGTACCCTTCCATCCAAGCAAAGATTTGGAGTTCTATAGGACAGGTGAGAAACAACATTTGAAATTGGAATTAAATACAATTGATGTATTTTCCGATTGTTCGATTTATAAGATGGAACAAGTCTTTGCAATAACCAAATCACTAACCCCTGTTTTGAAATTAATTGACTATGGTTCTCTGTCGAAATGGGAAATTATTATTAAATGATAAGCAACTTGACGTAATTTAGTTTTTAGTTCATTGGAGTGACTACCTGTCGTATTTTGTGATTAGCTCCAACTAAAAATTCAAATGGCAAGAGTAATATCCAATTTAATATTCCATTCCAGGTACCTGAATTGATCGACATTGTTCTTGACAGTTTCATTAGACGTTCTAGTGACGGTGGTTATGCATCACCAGTTGTCGAAGTGTTGGCTGACACTGCTGTAGCCTTAGCATCAGCCAATGTCCAGCTGGTTGCTAAAAAGATCATTGGAAGACTTTGTCGAGTATGTTTCGTTTTTTCATTTTTCGATTTTTTTTTTTATTACTATAATTTCAAATATATGGGGTATCTATGCGCTCAATACCTGTTGAATAAGATGGTAACTCTACTCTGGTGGTGTGCTTTATTCACAGTTTTAGTGTGGATTTGTTGCAGGTAATGGATAAAACTTGTACATCACCAACTACCCTCCTTGAAAACCATGTCCTGTGGGATGATATTGCAGTTTTAGCTCGATATCTCTTGATGCTTTCATTCAACAATTGCTTAGATGTAGCCAGGCATCTACCGTTCCTCTTTCACGTGGTGACATTCCTTGTTTGCTCAGGTTCTACAAGCATGCGTGCGTCTATGCATGGTTTGGTGATCAATGTCATTCATTCTCTATGTACATGTACAAAGCCAACTTTCTCAGGTGATTTTCTGTATACTTTTACAAGTTCTCAGACATTGTTGTAAAAATCAAAATAAAATTAGTTTTAATGCATGCTGATATACTTTTCCAGAGGATGCTCAGAGGGTATTAAGGTTGAGCTTGGATGAATTTTCATTGCAAAAGTTTTACCTACTCTTTGGAATAAGTAAAGTGAAGTCAGCTGCTGCTACTGCATTCCGTTCCAGTTATAGACACCCCAATGAAGGAAGGTAAGTGCTCATAAAATATATATATATATATATATAATTAATGACGTACATTTAGTAATAGTAGGTTCTTTTGCTTTCTAACATAAAGGACACTACATCAACCTGATAATTTATAATTATCGTGTGTCTACTGTTTGTTACTTGAATTAACGAAGTTTCAGTTCAGTTTTCCTATTTGTACAAAGTGGTTATATTTTTGTAACATAATATAAAATAGGTGCAAATCATTAAACTATTGCCAGTAATGGTCATCCCGCGCTCTGCTCACTTGTCATTGTGCGCACGGATCACTCTACACTTCAGTGGTTGCAGAACTTTAAAGACCTACTTAGATGGCGAGTTGGCTCGACTTTTTGTCCCTATATAACTACAAGATAGTTCACAGACCAGGAAAGGCAAATCAAATCGCTGATGCTCTTTCACGAAGACCGTGTGTAGATCAAGGCTACCATTACTGATTGAGAGCAGAACAGAAGCACGGGATGCTGGAGCAGCTAACCAGGCGGGCCCAGTTGGATGCCTCTAGACCTGATTGGGTAGAAGCTCAAGGAATAGATCAAGAGCTGAGTATGGTACAGTGCTGGGTAGCTAGCAAGAAGCAGCCTCTTTGGGAAAGTGTAGCTGCCCACAACGTGTCTATGAAAGCTATGGGCCTGGTTTACAAGTCACTCGCGATGAGATTGTGGAAAACCATTTTAATAAAAACGGAGTTGAGTTGAACGTTGTCTATTTCCACGAAAATAATGAGTTACAAGTTGAATCGATTTCGACAGTTAGGTCATCTTCAGTAACAAACAATAACTTACAATAAATTGTTTGTTACTGATGATGACCTAACCGTCGAAATCGATTTAACTTGTAACTCATTATTTTCAATGCAATTAGTAATAATAACGAGCATTTCGGCATGTCATTCATCCTTATGACATGGAGCAGCAAGATGTAACATCACTCAGTGTAATAGTAACATCACTCTTCTTGCAGTGTAACTCCATTCCTATTATACATTTTCTTGATAAATTTTCGGAAGGACATTTAAATGAATCATGTAGAATCAATGTCCATGACTTTTCAGGTTGCAGTCTGAACGTTACTTCTCAGGTTTGCTTCCTGACCGTGAAAGGATTTCCCTGACATCACTGGAGGTCATCACTGATGCACTCCTTGAAATAATGGAGGTACTTTAATTCATTCTTATATGACTAAACAAGTATGTCGACATTACCTGGAGCCCTGGTAGGGTGGGGGAGAGGTTATTTGGTTGCTACAATCATCTCTATGGAGGTCAGAATAGTCAAAATTTGATGAATATTTCCAACCTCCTTTTTTAGATTAAGTACTTATATTTTTCATTTTAATAATTGAAACTAACATTAGAATCTCTCTACTCACTTTGGAGAACCGAAAAGCTATTGCTACAAAACTAATTTGAGCTACACAGATTAAGTAAAGTAAATCAACTTCTGATTCATAGTACTGGACATGGACAACACTAAACAGTGTTGTGCAATTGGTATCGGTAGAAGCAGGAGAGCTCTAAACAGAGGGAAAAGAAGTATATTTATAATATAATACATGTATTAGTGAAAGTGGGGGAGGAGTGGCCTTGAGTACATGAGCTGGGTATTGTAGATCCAAGAATTGAAAATGCCGTTAAAATTCAGGACTTTCATGACGCTGGAAATGTACTGTTGACTCCTAGTTAACGTATGGGGGGGGGGGGGGATACGCGTTGGTTATCTATCTATTGATTATTTTCGATTTCAAAATACTGTCTAGTCATGTTGCTACTCATGTTACTTCCAATGTTATGGTAATTCCCTTACATATCAGCTAAATGACATCAGATGAAACTAATTTATGCAGTAGAGAGTAATTATTAAATTCATGCTCCATCACTTGCTGGTTGGAATTTAACGTTCTACTTCTCATCCGAAGCTACTTCCTCTGGAATGTTCGCAGTAAACAATAAGGCCCTCCCTATGTTTGAATAACTCTATGCTTCACCTAAAAGACTTACAACATCCAATTGCTACCTAGTACTTAGATTAAATCATTGGTTTGTGTAAAAGTTAATGTTTGTGATTTGTTTCAGGCATGTATGGGAGAAGTTAAAGACTGTGATTGGTTACTAACGTGGACCCAACTTGCAAAAAGCTTTGCTTTCTGCCATAATCCAGCATTACAGCCAAGAGCTCTGATTGTTTTTGGATGCATCTGTAAGTCCAGTTCAATTTTTATCTGTTGAATTTTAGATTTCAACAATGAGGGTCTCGTGTTTCTTCTTCTCCTTTTGTTAATTTGGGCTTGGAACCGCGACTAAGAGCTGGAAAACATTTTCTTCGAGGAGCGACCTAGAATCACAAAATCTCAAACATTGAGATTAAAGGTATGGTGCAGTTAGATACAGCCAACTCACACAGAAGTCTCATCAAGTTCCAAAGTACTGATTCCAGGAATAAACCTTTCCGGTTTTGCAGTGGGGCGACACAAACAACATAACCTAACATACATACATGTGGGAACCACCTTTTTACCTTATAATAATTATAAGGTATAATAATTATAAGTATAATTATTATACCTTAATGTTATGAATAAACAATCCTCTCAGAGCAGCACACCTGGGCGGGAATTTCCCAGGAATAGGGGTCAACTACCCTCCTCGGCTTCCCCTTTGTTTTGGGAATGGCGAGAAGGAGAAGGGGCCCCTCTTAAATAGCCGACGGCTCAAGCTGAACGCCAGATTTGTGAAACTCTAGTGAGGGAATAACTGGTAAACTCTGAGTTGTCATTTCTAAACCTAAAAAACCTTGCCTAAAATATTAGCTATCAAATTCGCTAAATTTATTTGGTCAGTATTAGGTTCTCCTCTTAAAACTTGAATCTCAAGCTGTGTAAAGGTCTGGGCTGATACGAGTATCAGGGAACAACAATTTACTAATTGCACTCATCTCCATCTCTTCCTACAACTACCTTTCCCCGAGTCTGCTGGGCTAGGATCTGTCCTAGGGAACTCTGACTCTCCTCATTTCCTACACAATCTTTTCTGTTGGTCTAGGAACATAGTACTTGCCATTATGATGATTTAATTACTTTATGTATTCTTCTGAGAGATAGCTCCTGTCCTATTATCATTGAGTAGTACCACCCTACCATATCTTCTATCTAGCGATCGTATTTTACTTTTCAGCAAAGAGTATTACTGATCAAGACATCAAGCAGTTGCTGAGGATTTTGGTGAAAGCCTTGGAGAGCTTCAACGATATTGTGCTCCTTGAGGCGCTTGTAATGTGTTTAACTAGATTGCAACCTTTACTTCGACCTGTAAGTATTGACTGTTGATTCCACCACGACTTGAGGAATTATTTTTCTTTTACCCTGTTTTTCTCGCTGAATTTTATAGTGCCTAGTATATTTGTTCTGAACTTGATTTGATTGTTTTTAGAAGTTAGTGCATTTTTTCCACGAAATGGCACCGCGAACTCTTCATTTGCTGAATTATGATAACAATTTAAGTAAACATTAGTGATATCATTCAGAATATTGCATACTCCCGAAAAAGTTATAAAACCGATAATTCTAAAATGCTTTTGTTGGAAATTAAGTTAAAAAAATCGACCCTATAAGTTTGACGAACATCATGTGTGGCACACATACAAAGTGGGTACTTACATATTACGTATTGTATGATTACAGGAATCCCCGATTCATAAGTTTCTGTTTTGGGTTGGCGTCTCAGTCCTCCAGTTAGATCAACTCACTCTTTATGCTTCAGGATTGGCTCTATTAGAACAGAACTTGCATACCCTCGATTCCCAAGGCATTTTTGATGACAAGGTAAATATATGTTATATCCTTTCTTCAGGAGTCTACGTGGTTAAAAAAATTAATACGAGTGGGTACCTGGTACTCAATGGTAACCAACCTGGTAACCATTGACCAACAAATTGGTAACATGTATCACCAATACTAACTGCTATTAACAATAATATCAGTGTAAGATACAGGGTTACAGGAAGTTGATTTCTATGTTATAGTCGTCTATGTTTTGTTCTCTCCTGAGATAGGTAGGGGAGCCGCTCGGATCCTGGTCACCTACTTCGGAGTTTTGTATCTTTCAATGGCCATTGAATATTGCTTCCAATATTATCTAAATTTCAATGATCTAAGTCAGTTCTTGCTTATTTGAAATTCTTTTGGATGTATTGGTCGAAACCTTACAGAACTTACAGGTGGGGCAATGCCAGTCAGGTTCATTCTGAGTACATTTTTTTTCTCACGAGTATTTCAGTTTCAAAAGCACATAATTTTTTTTAAGCCATCATACAAGGAGAAGTCTTTAACAAACTATTGTTTCCTTCAAGTTAGTAAATTATTCATTTAAACGAATTGGTATCAAACATCAGACATAGTGTCATTGGCAATAGGATTGTAGGCAAATGACCAATTCCTGTATGAACCATAATACACAACCAATTCTCTTTTCGCTAATACAGATTAGAATAACTTGATGGGAAAATAAAGATAGGTGCTCTTGGCTCGTTGATTTATCGATGGAACCTCCCTATATCTTACTTACAAAACAGTGTTTAGAGGACGCATGAGAGCCGAGACCGCTCATCTTTTGATAGTTTGTAATGGCAACTATGAGCTAGTCCCTGCTATTCCAACTCTATTTGAAATTTTACCTCAAGAATTTTCACACTTGGCGCGATCGCGGACAGTCCCATCCTACCCAATACGGGTTTGCAAAGCCCTGGGACGCAAATTTTGTTTTTAGTGAGGGAGGAGCAGAGACGCATCCACTAGCTCTATTCCTCACTCGCCTTTCATACTCCCTCTACTGTTTCTTATCTCATTGGGTCAACTACATGGTATAGAACACCCAAAAAAGAGTAAGACAATTCTTCATGGTCTCAAACAAATTACATGATATTTCTCTCCAGTATAATGAGAACACATACCAGCGCATATGTGTTGTACGCATTGTACTCTACCAGAATCTTACCTGGCGGAATCATTCCAACTAGTGGGTCAACAAGACTCTGGCTCTTGAAGTGACTTGGAGGAGTCACATGGGATGTTCTGGCCATCACATGTGCTGGGTTAAGTTCAACATCGCGCTTTAAGAGGAATCATTGGTAGTGCAAAACATAACTCCATGGTTGCCTCATAGCTGCAGTTTGGAGTTCAGTGTTGAGCCTTTCAATCAGCGGAGGGATTAAGACAGCTATTGAGCAATGCTCCAATGAAAAGCAGTTAAAATTTATCCAGATGGCAGCAGTAACAAAGAAGTGAGAGAGAGGCACTTACTTCTCCCATTCCAACCAATAGTTCAGAAGTGGTATTACTCCTATTCTTCCACCTCGTCACTTCATCTGTACTGTACATCTCAGGATAATGATCGTTCGACTTTGATTGAATATCTTATTTTTCAGCCCCTAGAACAAGTTATGATGGGTACTAGAGAACCGTTGGAATGGCATTTCAAGCAACTAGATCACGCAGTTGGATTGAGTTTCAAAGGTAAATTTGTTGTTTTGCTATGATCTTTTAAATCAACACTCTTACAGTTCTTCAGCAACGTCATGCTACCTAATCTTTTTTACTGATTTACTGTAGCTAACTTCCATTTTGCGCTTGTGGGCCACTTATTGAAAGGATTCCGTCATCCAACTCCAACAACAGTTTCAAGAACATCTCGAGTTCTCACTTCTCTTCTCACTATCATTGCAAAACCCCATAAGAGAGACAAATTCGAGGTTACTGCTGAAAGTGTCGCATATTTGGCTGGTAAGTACCTAAATTTGCATCACCATGTACCCAATCTACAAATATACAATGCATAGCATTCATAATTCACCGACTTATCTTCATCCCTGATGTTGCTTCTGAGTATACCAAGGTAGCGGAAGCTTTGTTTTCACTTTTCAAAGTTGAAAAAAAATGTTCTCCAAAATCAAAATCTCCACTCGAGTTTTACGTTTCAGACCTTCCTGAACAATTGTGTGTCCGTGTGTCTGTCATGAAATCCTTGCCACAGCCATAACATCTACATTTCTCATCCGATTTCGATGAAATTTTCAGGGATTGTGCGGAAGGTACTGTGAAGGTACTTAGAGATTGATGTTTGAGATTAACTACTATGCATCGAATCATCTATAGGTTTTCCAAGTCAGATTGAGAATTTTCCAAATCAAATTGAGAATTTTCCAAACCAAATTTCGAATCTTCCAAATCAAATTGAGAACTTTCCAAATCAAATTGAGAATTTTCCAAATCAAATTGAGAACTTTCCAAATCAAATTGAGAACTCAGAATTTTTTGACACAGGTATGATATTTTGTAGAAGAGACGAAAAAGATGAGTAATGCAAGATGGAAAGGATTCATTTATTTTTTCAAGTTCATATTAATCTTATGAAAAATTGTTGTTGCTCTTCGGTGTACCTTGCATATTTGCCCCTTCTTCCACGTCTCTGTCTCTGCGGTGCATCATTTCCAGTGTATTCAACATCGTTCCGTGATTCTTGCGTATCACCGCTCTGACTAGATGAATCTATAGGACGATTAATACCTCGCTGGCGGTTTTCTCGAACAAGCTCACTGTCACTTTTTCTCCCAGGATCGTTCATCGTTGAAATACAGATCGCAACTAATAAATGGGTCAACGACCGAAGATGTTTGCGAATCCCCTCCAAAAAGGAACATGTTGTTTATTGTTTTCAGCCATCTGGACGAAAGTAGGTAGCGACAATGTGAGGGAAGGGGCTGCAGACGGGCCAAGTGCAAGATAACCTATACATGGGTACCAAGTTAAGGCCTAACCGGCTGGACGGATTTTAAAACAAAATTGTTCTTAATTGTTCAGCAACTTTTGGATTGTGCTATACTAACGGATAATCACTGTTCGTAGTTTCGTCGTTAGAAATGGAAAATTCTCAATTTGATTTGGGAAATTCTCAATTTGATTTGGAAAGTTCTCAATTTGATTTGGAAAGTTCTCAATTTGATTTGGAAAATTCTCAATTTGATTTGGAAAATTCTCAATTTGATTTGGAAAGTTCTCAATTTGATTTGGAAAATTCTCAATTTGATTTGGAAAGTTCTCAATTTGATTCGGAAAGTTCTAAATTTGATTCGGAAAGTTCTCATTTTGATTTGGAAGATTCTAAATTTGATTTGGAAAATTCTCAATCTAACTTGGAAAACCTATATACAATCGGGTTATGGATACGAGGAAGCCACACCCACTTGGCAGACGTTTTCGAATTGTGTTCTGTCTTTGTACCTGATGATGCTCATAGTGTATGATTTGTTCATTCAAGACGAATGTTTAATCTCCTCAAAAATGTCGGGGAGGCCCCAAAGAAGTATACGTATATACTTTGATACAGAAACTCTTCTTGTTGATGTAAACTATGGTTATTTCTACGTTGCAGCACTGGTATCAGTATCTGAAGAAGTACGAAGCAGGTGTCATGTAAAGCACACTAACCGCTCAGATGCTCACTTCACTGTCGCTCCTCAACAGGTGAGACCTAAAACAAACATACTTCATTGTAATTCACAAGTAGTTACCCATCATAAATGTATCTTCCCTCATCTCATTCATATGGTAGTTGAAAACATGAGATGGACTGATAAAATTAGTCATGTAACCTCTCTCTGTTAACGAGGTAAGACTATGACGTTAATGATACCCACTCACTTCTTTGTTCTCTTGGATTGTAATATGTAACACTTTAAACTTTAATTATTGGTTTTCAGTACATGCAGTCGGGGGGTGAGAGCAAACCTGAAGTTGTTACTCTTCAGGTTAATCAAAGACAAAAATCTTGGGATTTACCAGATCAGTCAGTATCTGGTCCCAATAGAACACAAAAAGTCCAGTCTCAGGTACATTTCTGTGCCAGTTGTTTTGCTAAGCATTATGATTTCAGTTTAGCAGCAATATTATTTGGTTAGATATCAGCTTATTAGTTCACTCATATTTGTGTATTGCTTGTTTTTTCTTTGCACTTGATTTTGGACTGATAAACATGCACTTCTTTGCAAGGAGAGAGGAGTGCAGTTTTAAACATATGACTAGTACCTTGACTACAATTTGCTTAAATACCTGATTCTGACCGTTTTTTTTTTTTTTTTTTTGATAGTCGAGTTTGAAATTTTATAAACCTGATTGCTCTTGATTCATCTCATCACCAAGAAGACATTTTAAAATTCTTCTGTGCATCATGACCCCACCTACTCGTATCTTATTGTGCACTTGAAAAGTTGATATTATTCAATCATTTATCATAGAATTATCATTAGCATTAGTTTCACTAGCACGTATTATTCATTTGCATAAAAAGGAATGCTCCAACAATATCTCTTTATTCGACAAGTCTGAAGATTGCATTAGGTAATTGTATATTTGTAGAATTATTTATATTTTGACTTGAATTTCTTCCCTCCCATAATTAGGTATATGGTTTTTATATCCTCGTTTTATTGGATTTGCATGCTTTGCTTTGTAAAATAACCTTAATTATGTACAATGTAATAACTGTATTTATATTCCTAAGAGAATGGAACTCTTGTCTGCTATTTGATACCAAGGTACCACTTGATCACGTTGAAGTGATTAGGAAAAAGGTACTGTTGGTTTATGTCTATATTTTCTACAACTATATTGATATTCCTATAAAATGATAGGTAGGAACAGGTTCGTTTCAACCAAAAACCAAATTAGAATTTAATACGCACGTATTACACATTTTGAATCATTAAAGATAAGGATTTCGCATTATATTTTTATCACAAGAAGTAAGTACCTATTATATCATTTTCAATCCTGTTTTTCTGATATTAACTTGATACGTTCTTCGGGCAGTAGTATTAAATTTCTTATCAATGAAAGTTTCTTGAATAGTAGGAACAGAAAGTACCTACTATACTTAATATATGTATTAAATATTACGTGATATTCTTTAATGTTGTGCTAGGTGTAACAAAGCTACAAATTGTACCTTCTTGTGAATTGTTCCTATGCTATTTTAATATCTGTGAAAATGTTGTTTCCACCTCTTTCCCAAAAGCGCTCATCTACTTATTTGATTAAACCAAAATCCATCAAATTACTCCAATTTCTTTTGGTTTACTATTTTCAATAATGAACTTTTGGAATCGAGCGAGAAAAAAATGGAACCCCTCCAAAGAAAGTTCCCATAGACCGATTTCGATGAAATTTGGTATATCGGCTCTATTTGGGGCCTACCTGTGCCCTAAAGCTTTTGGTTATGGTCAGTCACTTCTAAGGGGTAAAAAGTGGGGGAAAACACTTTCAAAACGTCCTAGCTCAGAAACATTCAATTTACAGGACGTTATTGTTTTTTCATTCATTTAAAATCACGATGATTTTTAAGAATTGTTTTACACCACCCAGAGCTCTGTGGGACCTACTCTTTGTCTAATGAGAATAATTATTTACCTAATTAGTGAATTTTCATGACGTTTTTTCATCGATTTAAGATAGTGTTCAATTTCTAGAAACGTATGACACCACCCAGACGATCAAAAATAGTTAAATCAGCGTTTATTGTGAAATTCTTCAGAATTTGTGGGCGCCAGCCAGACTAGGCCCTAGCCTGTAGGTTGCCCAAATCTGCCCACCCCCCTTCCCATCAGCCCTGATCCTTAGAAGGTAAAAAGAAAGTTGTCTTAGATACTCTGTGTTGGACAAATGACGAATCTGAAATACGTATAAAATCACTCGAGATGAGATTGTGGAAAACCATTGAAATACGTGTTTGAATTGCACATGAACGTTGGCTTACGGAAGTGAGCCTAATTTCACATGGTAAATTGCGATCTTTTTTCGCTTGTCTGAATAGAATTTCATTCATTTTTGCTTCCTTGGCTACCTAGATCAGGCACCCTCAACTTTGGGATGACGATGTTTAGCTGGTAGAAACTTTCTGTGAAAATAAACTTGATTCTTAACCCTGCGCGATAATGTGGTTGGTAGGTACCTACTAATAATGGAAAAGCAGTGTTCCTTGTAGATTGGTGATCTTTACAGAAAAATAATAAACCGCTGTGTAATAATTTGCAGCGGCTTTATTATGGTATGTAATTTGAATAGTGGAATCTTAGTTTCTTAATGGTTCTTTCTGTATTAAAAGGATCATACTTCAATGAAATATCCTATCATTTCAACCAAATTTCAGGATTTAAATCTTGTCGTTGTGTTCAAGAGCATCGATGGTCAGTCAATCCTGCTGTTTTCAAGATTATTGGGTGATCTTCATCAGTTCCTCAATGAACTGATCACTTCACTGATCTGATGGATTTCATAGATCTTCGGGAGAATAGTTCTTCCACCCATTTTTATAATCAGTTACTTTATTACCACTTGATATTGTATGTGCAGTTTGTTCAATGCCATCTATACCTTACTACCCTATTGCTTCCGAGTCTACCAAGGTAGCGGAAACTTTGTTTTCACTTTTCAAGGACGAAAAAAAAAGTTCTCCAAAATCAAAATTTTCACTCGCGTTTTGCGTTTTAGACCTTTCTGAACAATTTTGGTTCCGTGTCTGTGTGTCTGTCTGTCTGTCTGTCATGAATTCCTTGTAACGCGCATAACTATACGAAGTTATTGTCCGATTTCAATGAAATTTTCAGGGATTGTGCGGATTAGTGTGCAGACGGTCCCCTATGAAAATCATGATCCTCGGACTGATAGAAGCGACTGCGCATGCGCAAACGTGAATTCCTTGTAACGGCCATAACTTCTACATTTTCCATCCGATTTCAATGAAATTTTCAGGGATGTTACAGATTAGTATTTAAATGATCTCCTATGAAAATCATCACCTTCGGACTGATAGTAGCCGCTGCGCATGCGCAAACGTGAATTTCCTTGTAACGGCCATAACTTCCACATTTTCCACCCGATTTCGAGGAAATTCTCAGGGATTATGCGGATTAAATTGTAGATGGTCCCCTAAAAAAATCATCACCTTCGGACTGATAGTAGCCGCTGCGCATGCGCAAACGTGAATTTCCTTGTAACGGCCATAACTTCCACATTTTCCACCCGATTTCGAGGAAATTCTCAGGGATTATGCGGATTAGATTGTAGATGGTCCCCTAAAAAAATCATCACCTTCGGACTGATAGTAGCCGCTGCGCTTGCGCAAATTTGAATTCCTTGTAACAGCCATAACTTCCACATTTTCTACCCGATTTTGATGATATTTTCAGGGGTTACGCGGATTAGGTTGTAGATGGTCCTCAATGAAAATCAAGACCTTAAAATTTGCAGAAGCCTCTGCGCATGCGCATACCTAAAATCCTTGTAACAGCCATAACATTTACATTTTTCGTCCGAAATTGATTAAATTTTCTAGGATTGTCCAGATTAGCGTGCAGATGGTCCCCTATGAGGGTATTGAAAGGTACTTAGAGATAGGTGTTTTGAGATTAACTGCTATGCATCGGATCATCTATATAATCGGGTTATGGATACGAGGAAGTTATGTGCCACACCCACTTGGCAGACGTTTTTATCCTGTGCTACGCATGGCTTCCCAGTTTGTTTCTGTTAGAGAGTATAAAATATACGCAGTGGTTTTTACGGTGGTTAAACCAAGAATATATTTTCCTACAACACATGCAGGAAAGGAGTTGGTTACCACATGTAAATTAATGTGGTACACCAATGAAAGTAGGTAATTGAAGTAGGTACCACTTATACCATCCAACACTCCCCCTTAATTGGTTATCAGCGGAGGCTTCAATCCGAGTAGTTCTGTAAAAGATGTTACTTTCAGTCTGGGTAGTGGTTTTGTGAAGATGTTCAATACCATTATTGCCAAACCAACATCAAGTTAGCATAGTCATTTCAACATAATCCTAACACTGAGTCACCTCACTGTAACCAAATTATGTTTGGCTTCTTTTGTACGCTTTTCTCCATAAATGTCTATAAGCTTCAGTAGTATTTTTCGTTTCCTGACAGATCAGTTCATTGAGTATCTCTACTTTGTTTCTGCATCGAGATGTGTGGGTAACATCGCTGTAGGTACAAAGTAGAGGTATTCAATGAACTAATCTGCCAGAATAGATAAAATACTGTACAATGAATGTTACTCAAAATCAACAAACGTGCAACTATGTTGCATTATATTATTATTAACAACAATATACAACTTTAACAATTATTTAACTGCAACAAATTAACAATTATCTGCAACTTTGTTGCACTCTATTATCTCTGTTGCATTCTATTATTATCAACAACAAAAAATTAATAAACTCGTCAACGAAGTTTATTCATTACTAGCTGAAAAGCCTACTAAAAGTAGGCAAAACGCTTCTTCCGACTCTCCCCGCATCCCACTCCCTCCGGCTCCTCCCGCCTCCGATCCCCCCCCCCCTCACGCCCCTCCGACTCGTCCCGCCTCCCACGACCCCTCCGTGCATACGTACGTACGTACGTACGTACGGTTGGCGTTTTATTATATTAGATTATTCTTTTTTATGTTTATTTGTTATTATTATTTTTTTTTTTTAGGTACAAGGCACTTTTTTTCTCTGAAGCCAAATTGAGTTTTGCGATCTTCTCTTATCCCTTCTTTGATGAACCCAATAACTGTCATGATAACTACATAAAATGCTTACCCATGTAATTTGTTCATAGGTGGTTCCATCCATGGTTTTTCCGGAAAGTACACAATTCACTTCTAACAAAGGTTGGCATAGTTTCGACTTGGGTTCACAAATACCCATACTACAAACAACAAGATCATCCAGATTTAGAACGAAGCGGTCTTCGTCAGTTCCCTCTCCCAATAGTGGATCACCTAA
Organism: Apolygus lucorum; assembly: GCA_009739505.2. Taxonomy (NCBI): domain Eukaryota; kingdom Metazoa; phylum Arthropoda; class Insecta; order Hemiptera; family Miridae; genus Apolygus; species Apolygus lucorum. The sequence goes on along the minus strand of CM019167.2, from coordinate 69,280,743 downwards.
CGACCCTTCAAAGGTTGGCTGATTATTTATTCGGTGTCCTTGGTATATCAACAATATTCCTCTCTACTTCCTATTATAATCATGGTATTTTGATAATTACAGAATCGTAGTGCAAGAGTTTCTGTATCAAATGAAAATAATGTTCTGTTGGATCCTGAAGTTTTGACTGACCCAGCTGTTCAGGCACTCGTTTTGACAGTACTTGCTACTTTGGTCAAGTATGCGACGGATGAAGCAGAGACCAGAATCTTGTACCAATATCTTGCTGAAGCATCTGTAGTGTTTGCCAAAGTATTCCCTGTCATGTAAGTAATTGAACCTTCGTGAGTGATTAGAGAGTTCCTAGTAGGGTCGATCCGGCGCGCCGGAACAGGATCGTCCGCCATGTTTTCAATACGGCGCGCCGGATTACCTCCTTGTGACGTATTCGACCGTAACAATATGGCGCCATATTGGATACGGCGTGTTCTTACCACAATTCGGCGCCGGATTGAGAGCATGGAAGAAGTATTATCTTCCATGTTGAGAGTGTGTGTGTAATACGTCACGCCGTATCAAAAACCACTAGGAACTCTCTATTGTGTTGATTCTCATTAGCTGATAGAATTTTCAGGCGACCTATTCATCTTCTAGGGTAAGACCAGGAAAAGGACCCCGAGTGTCGATAAAATTGGGGTTAGGTCCCCCTTGAAAAATTGTAAAAGAGTTGGAAGTGTTGACGCTTATCTACCTTATCAAACTATCATAATGGAGTTGGTTTTGTTTTATCCTCCAGCTCCATTCTTTCCGTCAGAGGACTGTTAGCATAGTACTTTCATAAGGTTGACTGTTCAATCTATGGACCTCAAACTATAACCCCATTCATGTTCATTCAGTAGCCAATGGTCCAATGCACACAGAAGGGACGTGGCATGGGCATCCACCCTTTCACCCTTCCCACGTTCTCGTGGCGTACAACACAGTGCCATCTCACTCGCCTCTTGCCATCAAAATGGGTAATGATTGTAAATTTACATTAAATTGAGATTACCTACGACCTTTTTCGCCACAGTCCTGCCCCTTCTGTGTGGATTTTACGGATCGCATCTGTGCCTGGTCCGCTCCATGTCTCCACCCCACGTCTGTTCTGTGTGAATTGGGCCTATATACGTCTTTAGCCAACCCTTTTCACTAACGCTTCTTACAGGAGAGTGTGTACTTGGCAGAAGAAATATTTAAAAAATTAAACCCTTTACCTTACTTTCTCTTTGTATTATAATTTTTCAGACTTCCTATGTTAGATGCTAAGGTGTACTATTATTTTTAGACATTCTCTGTTGGATGCTAAGTTGACGAGCCTTTTGACAACTTGCCATGACCAAGTACTTCTCTGTTCTGTGCAATGTATCATACAGAATATGGTAGCTTGTGAGGATACAAGTTTGCAGCAGCTTCATTTCCTTCAAGCTTGTGGGTTTGGTGGTCTCTGGAGATTTGCTGGTCCATTCACCAAGGTCAAAGTAACTAATGTAAGTAATTATTCGTTCTTTCATCTGATAGGAAC